>JAKSZT010053770.1:14806212-14971440 GCA_026826555.1 Tolypeutes matacus
AAATAAATAAATAAATAAATAAATAAATAAATAAAATGAATTACCTTGACCTGGACAAAACAGAAAGATTTAAGGTATTTTTCTTTTCATGAACTAAGGTAACTTCTGTTATAAACAAATAAAGATTGATTTTACCCATAAAAAAAAAAAAGAAAGAAAGAATGCTACAGAACTCAGAGAAAGCAGGATCCTAACAACACCTTGATTTTGAACTTCTAGCCACCAAAACTGTGAGACGATAAATTACTATTGCTTAAGTCATCTAGTTTGTGGTACTTTGTTACAGCCACACTGGCAAACTGAGACACAATCTAGGACATATATTTAGATCAAGTCATATAAATTTATACAGTAAGATACATTAGGAATTATGTGAGAATTAAATTAGCAATGTCTATTATATATTAAGTGTTTGATAAGTTCTATTTGTGATCATTAATTTATTTAATACAGGTATTTATTATTTTCATAATAAAATCATTTCCATTCATTTTTTAAAGAGTTCAATAAGCCTATATAAAATGAAAATATAAAATTCTTTGTCAAATGGTACTAAATTCACTGTCTTACTTTGGAGTCATTCTACTAGTAGTTTCAGCATATCATCTTACCATAATTTGTGGAAATAAGACCAAAAGTCCAATTGCAGCCAAAAGTACATCTACTTTTTAACCTCATGTTTGCATGGAATACAGTTTTCTTATAACCACACATTATCATCATATTTTAAAACTATAATATACCTAAAAAGGGTAAAAACTTGAAATATTCACCTACATTTTATATTTTCTATCTAATTTGTGACATGTACCAATTTGCAAATATGCGTCCCCAAGCTACTTTCAGTTTTGCTGTTATACTTACTCTTTTATAGTGGATTTGAAAATTTTGACAGCTATTAAACTACAGCATATCAAAAAGTTTAGTTAGTGTCCTTATTAAAACCCAAGAAGTCATTGAAATACAAAGGAAAAATTGGAATTGTTTCATCCCTACCCAGTTTATTGAGAAGCATTATATTTTGGTTAGGACTTATTTTCTAGTATTTTACATATCTATTCTATTATCGTGTATGTATAATGGCATTTTGAACTATTTGAACTAGTTGATTTTAAAGCTGATTTCATTGAAAATACCCAAAAAACTAAGTGCTTGAATTTGTTAAATGTGGAACCACATTTACATTTCTTATAAATGTTCAACACAGCTATCAATTCTTCATCAGAAAATTAACTTCTTTATGCAGTTTCAAGTGGATGTCATTTGGCAATAACACAGTTTTGCTACAAATACTAAACTTTGGATGAATCGATTGACAGAAGCTTTGTTTTTAATGCTAGCTTTTAAATAATCTAAAATTAACATTCATAAATATATGTATATGTATGCATGTATATGAGGCATGTATGAGTGTGTATGTGTACATATACATGCACATAAGTCTATATTTAAATATATCTCTATGATATGTGTATGTGAGTGTGTATGTGTGCTATATGCATATATACATCCATGTATGCACATTTTTAGTATTTTAATTCTTTTAGATACTTTTCAGTATTTTTAAACCCTATTTTGTTCTTCACTATTAATAGAATTTGATATTTAAGCCCCTTAAATATTGCTTTCACTTTTTAAAAAACCTTTGGTTTTTCCAGACTTGAGTTACTTTATTATGCAATTTATTGAAGGCTAATAATTATTAGGACACGTGGTAGGTGGTTATCACAAGTAACACCACACTACTGGTTCTATGTACAAGCTACAATAGGGCAAATGGTACAATTAGAGGCACATTCTTGGTGCATAACAATAGAAGCCTAGTGACACTGCAAGATTAAGAAAAGGCTAAAACATCTTTAAAATTACTCATTACCACCAGTCAAAATGTGCATATTTGACCTTTGTGATAATCAGAAAAATCTCTGCTTATGCAGTAGGAGGCTAAATAATCATCACTTGCAGCACACAGTTTTCCTTGAGGTGACCTAGGTTAACGTGGTTGATCCCGAAGCTGACACAGACATTGAATCAACTCATCAGCGGTCACAGTGAAAGGCCACCATCTTCATCAGCTAGGTTACATTGACAGGATAAAAAGAGTGCTGCAGATTGTTCTCTGCAAGAGACAGTAGAACTTGTTGACAGCTCTGTATGTTACAAAGGTTTCAAAATTACTTAGAAACCTCTCCCTGAGGTGCAGATTCACTCTGTGGGATGATAATCATGCAAGTTGCATCAAAAATAATTGCTTAGTTTATTACCTTGTTGTCTTATTGTATTAAAGCCCCACGCTAGATTCAGAAATCTCTTACTCTTCATCTACCTTCTTCCCCATAGGTCTACTATTAACCCTACTCATGTTAATTTGAATATATTAACCGTTGCAATGAAGAACCTCAAAGCTAAATTGTTATCTCCAAATAACATAAAATCTATAACGTAGGTAGAGCTAATGCAGCAACTCTAACATCTGATAAAAAAAAAAAAAACCTTAATCATATGGAATAAATTAAAATGCTCCCTCCATCTACTTCCCTCAAATATTACACCTGAAGATCTTGAAATCTGTAGCTAGAATGGTTGTAATTCTTGAATAATGAGCACTTAAAATCAAATGAAACTAATTTTTGTATTGGAGAGCTCATCATTCTCCAATATTCATAGTAAAACATCATACCAAGTAACTACAAGATAATTATGTCATAGATGTTATTTCCCTGGTGGTTTTGGATGAGGATAATGTACCTTGTAGAAATAGAATAATTTAACAGCCATCAAAATTAGAGCAGGAGAATAAAAACCTTTTTAAAAGGCAGCCAAACTAAGATTTTTCAGACCCACACCCCATAATTCCCCAATATCCATGACTTAGTTGGCACATAAAAGTAGTCATTCATAATTCCACTTAATGGATACAATATTAATCTACGTGTACCCAGAAAAGCTGGCTACTTCCTATGCTTCAAAGTCATTGCCTTTGCTATGAGACCTCGAAAGTGCTTCAGGATTCATTATGACATGTGGCATATATAAGCAATAAGGCATGACAAGGAGTGTGGTTATCATAAAATAATCACACCCTTGGGTCATTACAAAGCAAGAGGTGCGGTGGTGCACCTCTCTTTCCCCCTGGGGTGTGATTACAGCCCGATAAGCACACTTCATGCCATTACCTTATTGCTTTTATGAAAAGTCTTTGTTGGGAAGAAAAATTGTAGTTTTTTTTTTTTTTCTTTTTTGCCTAAAGAAGACAAAGTTGGCAGTTTACAACATTAACATTAGTTCAGCTAAGCCAGAGAGTATATACGTATTAATCTACTCCTTTAAAATGCACAGCTGCCAAAGCCAATCAGAATTCACCATTCTAAGCCATATTCCATTCTGCAGTTGTGTGTTCAAATTATTCACCACAGGAAAAAAAAAAAAGTGTGCCATTATCACAAATGTCTAACATCCAGGAACAACTGGTGGAAAAAAAACAATTCTTTTCAAAAGTAATAGACTTGGAGAAAGTTTACAGACTTGCTAAAGCAAAATGCAACTTAAGGTAGTTGATAGGTCAAGCATTGGACAGAAAATTATTCATAATTTCTAATTTACCCCATTTAGTTCTCCCTTCCCAAATTCAGGTGATAACCTAAACTAGGGTATGGAATCGACACTGAAATCATGTTGATGTCATTCAAATTATAGCCTAAGGGCCCTACTGTGATCTTAGACAACTTTAAAGATTTTTGTCTTGTATTACATGTTATATTTTCCATTACCTGATGCAAGTCCTTTTTGCTTTATCCAATGTTCTGCTAACTTAAGACAGGTATGACCTCAAGTAATGATCCTCATGTATACTACAAACAATAGCTATATTATATTTTATATTTTGCATTCATTTGGATCATTTATTTTCATAAATCCTTATGTGAAAGATAGTAGGTAAATATTATTATTCCTATACCCTTGTCTTCCCAGAAGGAGAAGACAAGGTATAGAAAAGCAAAATTAAGTGGCTAATTAAGTTAGCCCTAAACATGGTATCCTAATTGAAAAGTTAAACACCCATTTTTTAAAAAGCATAAGAGCACTTACAGAAAATTACCATGGACAAATCCCTTGCCTTCTTTTATTAGCTTCGGTTTCCTCATCTGTGAAATAAAAGTATTAAAGAAGGTAGTCTCCATAATGCATCTCAAACTTGCCATTTTCAGAATCATTTTCCTCGTACAGTAATATTAAGTCATGGAACATTTAATCTTAGGCATTTGACTCAATCCTCAAAGACTGGATTTTCAGATAGTCAAGTAGTTCATACAACATAAAGCATGTTGTTGATGAAAGAAGGAAATAGGTGTAAACATAAGTCATTGGAAATGAGAGCAATCTGACTTTGACATCTTTTACCATGCTATGAATTATTGTTGGTGTATCTGATTTGGCAAAGTGGTAAATGGTTTCATTTTTACAATTCCATAATTATAAAAAAATAATCTACTTAAAATGGATTTTGTTATAGGCAGATGTGTACAGTAACTGCAGTCCCATAGTGCAAATGAATCCCAGTACAATTTATAGAAGAGCACAACTGCAACTCCACAGCTGGAATAACTTGGAGTGGTAGTGCTCTGCCATTAGATGTCAGCCAATATAGAATTTATTCAATATCACTTATCAGCTCTCACAAAATGAATTTAGATATGCTTTTTTGTTGGATTTGAAGGGAAGGATACCATCTTTGTCAAGTTCCTTCCACACTTGACAAATTTCTAATTTTAGAGAATTCCTAGTTTCTAATTTTTCCAAAAAGAAAAAGGAGTATTGTCTATATTTTGGAGAAAGGAAATCTGGGGTCCCTTCTATGCTAGATATTTTTGCTTCCGTGTATAATGACAGAGATAAGGAATCATCCCTGTTTGTGATCTATTTACGCTACAAAGGTACTGTTTCACTGTGGGTGTTCTTTGTGTGGACAATCTGAATTCTTGGGCTGTGCAGCCTTTTACCTGACTTCAAGGCAAAGGTGAAACTTCAAAAAGGGCTGTTACTTCTCCCCTTGTGCCCCCACCAGCAAAACTCATATTCTTTATTTGGGATTAAATTTCCTCTTTTGGATCATAGAATCTCCCCCATTAACATTTTTACAGAGAATACCAAAAATCTCAGAAACACTCTTTGTACTTTATAGGGATGTGGTCCTGGATTTAGGAGTCTTAAATCTATTCTCTCCTTGCTTAGGTTTTCCATATCACAGTTTTGCTATTTTTGTTTTGTTTTATCCTAGCTTGGCACAGGGCACATCTGTGCACTCCTAGCTTCTCACACCAAGTAAGGAGCTTCCTTTGCCACACTTTTCAGAAACATCTCCTCAATTTCATAAACATCTCCGTTGTCCCACCTCTAAGTTGAGGATTCCCATTCCTTCATGGAGAAAGAAGGAAAAGAAAAAGTGACACATCCCAAAATCTGACACAAACTCTGTTCTGTCGCAGAAGAAACCCTTTCTCCCTCTCTAACCTGCTTCATTGTAGGGTCAGGAAGGAATCACTACACTTGCTACTCTATAAACACTTTGTTGGGATATTTTGCATTACAATGGATTTTTCTCTGAAATTAGAAGGTAGGAATTCTCTAAAATTAGAAATTGAAACAAGTTTAGCCTTATATTCTCAACTGTGAACTGGGTCCACTTAACCTTTTGAGTAATTTGATAACTTTTTTTACAAATCAATTTTATTGATACATATTAATAAAGCATACAATTCATCCAAAGTGTACAATCAGTGTTATCTGGTATAATCACATAGTTGTGCATTCATCACTTTAATCATTATTGGAGCATTTTCATTATTTCAATAATAGTAATAATAATAAACAAAAAAACAGACAAACAAGAAAATTCTTCACCTCTCAAATCTCTGTTTCCCCAACTGTGCATAGCTGCTATATCTGGCTATTGTTGCACATTTATTTATTTATTTATTTATTAAGCAGTTTTATTGAGATATGTTCACATACCATACAATATAAAGGGTATAATCAATGGCTTTTTGTATAATCACAATGTTGTACATTCATCATCACAAAAAAACTTAGAATTATTTCATTACTCCACAAAATAACAACTCCACACCACTTACCATGCCTTCCCTAGCCCTACATAACCACTAATCAAATTTCATCTTTCTTCCCATCTTTCTATAAATGGAATCATACAATATGTTACATAATATATTTAGTTCATAGTAATTCAATTATACATTATTTGTCCTTTTGTTTCTGGCTTGCTTCACTCAACAATGTCCGCCAGGTTCATCCATGTTGTCATATGCTTTACGACTTCATTTCTTCTTACAGCTGCATAATATTCCATCGTATGAATAAACCACAATTTTTTTGCCCATTCTTTGGTTGATAGACACCTAGGTTGTTTCTAACTTTTGGCAATCATGAATAACGCTGCTATGAACATAGGTGTGCAGTCTATTTGTGACACTGTTCTCAGTTCTTCTGGGTATAGATCCAGTAGTGGTATTGCAGGGTCATGTGGCAAATCTATATTCAACTTCTCTAGGAACTGCCAAACAGTCTTCCACAGTGGCTATACCATTCTGCATTCCCACCAACAGTGAATAAGTGTTCCTATCTCTCCACATCTTCTCCAACACTTGTAGTTCTCTGTCTTTTTAATAGTGGCCATTCTGATAGGTGTGAAATGATATCTCATTGTAGTTTTGATTTGCATTTCCCTAATCATTAGTCATGTTGAACATTTTTTCATGTGGTTTTTTTGCCATTTATATTTCTTCTTTGGACAAATGTCTATTCAAATCTTTTGCTCATTTTTTTAATTGGGTCATTTGTCTTTTTATTGTTGAGTTGTAACATCTCTGTATATAGCATGTATATTAAACCCTCTCGGACATGTGATTTCTAAATATTTTCTCCCATTGAGTTAGGTATCTTTTCACCCCTTTGACAAAGTCCTTGTGGTGCAAAAGTGTTTAATTTTGAGGAGGTCCCATTTACCTATTTTTTCTTTTGTTGCACATGCTTAAGGTATAAGGTCCAAGAAACCACCACCTACCACAAGGTCTTTAAGGTGTTTCCCTACATTTCCTTCTAGTAGTTTTATATTTAGGTCTTTGATCCATTTTGAGTTGATTTTTGTATAAGGAGTGAGATACGGGTCCTCTTTCTTCCTTTTGGCTATAGATATCAAGTTTTCCCAGCACCATTTGTTGAAGAGACTGTTTTGTCCCATTAACATGGACTTGGTAGGTTTGTGAAAAATCAATTGACCATAGAGGTGAGGGTTTATTTCTGGACTCTCAATTCTATTCCACTGATTGATATGTCTATCTTTATACCAGTACCATTCTGTGTTCACCACCGTAGCTTTGTAATATGTTTCAAGGTCAGGCAGTGAAATTCCTCCCATGTCACTCTTATTTTTAGTGCTTTTGGCTATTTGGGTACACTTTCCCTTCCAAGTGAATTTGGTAATTGCCTTTTCTATTTCTGTAGAGTTGGCTGTTGGAATTTTGATTGGTATTGCATTGCATATATAAATCAATTTGGGTAGGATTGGCTTCTTCACGATATTTAGTCTTCCAATCCATGAACACAGAATGTCTTTCCATATATTTAGGTCTTTTTAAAGTTTCTTTTAGCATTGTTTTGTAGTTTTATGCATATAGGTCCTGTACTTCTTTGGTTAAATTGATTCCTAGGTATTTGAGTCTTTTTGTTGCTATTGAAAATGGAATTTTTTCCCTGATTTTCTCTTCAGATTTTTCAATACTAGTGCACAAAAACATTACTGATTTTTGTGTGTTGATCTTTTATTCTGCCCCTTTGTTGAACTCATTTATTAGTTCAAGTAGCTTCGTTGTAGACATTTCAGAATTTTCTAAATACAGGATCGGGTCATCCACAATAGTGAGAGTTTTACTTTCTCTTTTCCTATTTGGATGCCTTTAATTTTTTTTCTCATCTAATTGCTCTAGTTAGAACTTCTAGTACAATGTTGAATAACCATGGTGACAGTGGGCATCCTTGTCTTGTTCCTGATCTTAAAGGGAAAGCTGTCAACTTTTCCCCATTTAGTATGATGTTGGCTGTGGGTTTTTCATATATGCCTTTTATCATATTGAGGAATTTTCCTTCTATTCCTATCTTTTGAAGTGTTTTTATCAAGAAAAAATGCTGGATTTTGTTGAATGCCTTTTCTGCATTGATTGAAATTATCATGTGGTTTTCTTCCTTGAATTTGTTAATGTGGTATATTATGTTGATTGATTTTCTTATGTTGAACCAGTCTTGCATACCAGGAATAAATCCCACTTGGTCATAATGTATAAGTCTTTTGATAAGTTGTTGGATATTCGATTTGCAGGTATTTTGTTGAGAATTTTTACATCTATGTTCATTAGAGAGATTGGTCTGGAATTTTCTTTTCTTGAAACGTCTTTATCTGGTTTTGTTATTAGTGTGATGCTGGCTTCATAAAATGCTTTGGGTAATTTTTTCCCCTCTTCAATTTTTGGGAAGAGTTTAAATAGGATTGGCGTTAATTCTTTTCAAAATGTTTAGTAGAATTCACCTGTGAAGCCATCTGGTCCTGGACTTTTCTTTATTGGTAGATATTTGATGACAGATTCAATCTCTTTAAATGTGGTTTGTTAAGTTCTTGTATTTCTTATAATATCAATGTAGGTTGTTTGTGCATTTCTAGGAATTTGTCCATTTCTTCTAGGTTGTCTAGTTTGCTGGCACACAGTTTTGCATAATATCTTCTTATGATCCTTTTCATTTCTGTGGGATCAGTCATAACTTCCCCCCTTTCCTTTCTGACTGTATTTATTTGTATCTTCTCCCTTTTTTCTTTGTTAGTCTAGCTAGGGTTTTGTCAATTTTTTTATCTTCTCAAAGAAGCAGCTTTTTGTTTTGTTGATTTTCTCTATTTTTTGTTTTGTTGTTGTTGTTCTCAACTTTACTTATTTCTGCTCTAATCTTTATTACTTATTTTCTTCTGCTTGCTTTGGGATTGGTTTGCTGTTCTTTTTCTAGTTTCTCTAGTTGTTCAGCAAAATCTTTGAGTTTAGCTCTTCCTTCGTTTTTAATATAGGCATTTAGGACTATAAATTTCCCTTTCAAGATTGTCTTTGCTGTATCCCATAAGTTTTGATAAGTCATGTTCTCATTTTCATGTCTCAATTTACTTACTGATTTCACTTGCAATTTCTTCTTTGACCCACTGACTATTTAGTACTGTGTTGCTTGGCCTCCACACATTTGCAAATTTACTTTTTCCTGTTGATTATTGATTTCCAGTTTCACTCCATTATGATCTGAGAAGGTATTTTGTATAATTTCAATGTTTTTATATTTATTAAGAGCTGAATTGTGCCCTAACATGTGGTCTATCTTAGAGAAAGATTCATGGGCACTTGAGAAGAATGTATAACTCACTGAGTTGGGATGCAACATTCTGTATATGTCTGTTAGTTCTAACTCATTTATCAGTTTGTTCAAGTTCTCTGTTTCCTTGTTGATCTTCTGTCTTGTAGTTCTAGCTAATGATGTGAGTGGTATGTTGAAGTCTCCAGTGGTTATTGTAGAGATGTCTATTTCTCCATTCAGTTTTTCCAGAGTTTGTCTCATGTATTTTGGGGTATCCTTGTTAAGTGCGTAGATATTTGACTATTATATCTTCCTGGTGGATTGTCCCTTTTATTAATACATAATGGCCTCTGTATCTCTTATAATTTTTTTTGCATTTGACATCTGTTTTGTCCAATATTAGTATAGCTACCCCTGCTCTTCTTTGGTTACTATTTGTGTGGAGTATCTTTTTCCAACCTTTCACTTTCAGCCAGTTTGTACCCCTGTGTATAAGGTGAGTCTTTTGTAGGCAGCATATGGATGACTCATGCTTTTTTAATCCATTCTGTCAGTCTATATCTTTTGATTGGAGAGTTTAATCTACTCACATTCAATGATATTACTGTAAATGCATTATTTACTTCCACCATTGTATTTTTTGTTTTTCATATGTCAAATCTTATTTTCATCGGTGTTTTTACTCTTTTGTTTATCCTTTCTGCTATCCTTTCTTCTATACTCTCCTCCAAGCCTCTCTCTTCTGTTCTTTGCTTTCAGGCTCTATGGCTTCCTTTAATATGTCCTGCAAAGTTGGATTCTTTTTTATGAACTCTCTTAGTTTCTGTTTGTTTGTGAATATTTTACACTCACCTTCAGATTTGAAGGGCAATTTTGCTGGATAAAGAATTCTCAGCTGGCAGTTTTTCTCTTTCAGTACCCTAATTGTATCATACCACTGTCATCTTGCCTCCATGGTTTTTGATGAAAAATCCACAGTAAGTCTTACTGAGCATCTCTTTTATGTTATGGTTTGCTTCTCCATTGCTCCTTTCAGAATTTTCTCTTTATCTTTGATATGTGACATTCTTAGTAGTATGTGTCTTGCACTAGGTCTATTCAGATTTATTCTGATTGGGGTATGATGCACTTCTTGGACATTGAAGTTCATTTCTTTTGTGAGAGTTGGGAAATTTTCAGCTCTTATTTCCTAAAAACTCTTTCTGCTCCTTTTCCCTTATCTTCTCTTTCTGGAACTCCCATGACATGTATGTTGTTGCGTTTGGTGTTGCCATTCAACACCCTGAGGTCCTGCTTAGTTTTTTCCATTCTCTTCTCTCTCTGTTTTTGTGTCTCTTCAATTTCAGCTGTTCTGTCTTTGGTATCACTTATTCTTTCTTCTATTATTTTGAGTCTGCTGTTGTATACGTCTAATGTGTTTTTTTGAAAACTTTAGTTTATTGTAGTTGCTTATTTATCCCTTACAGAATTCCTCTCCCCCTTCCCCCCAACTTGCTGTCTGTGTCCATTTGCTGGGTGATACTCTGTGTCTGTTTCTTGCCTTCTCTTCTCATTCTCCTCCAGGCTTGACAGGGATTTGATCCTAGCGACCTCCGATGTGCCAGAGAGGCACCCTGTCTCTTGCACCACCTCAGTTCCTGGTTTCTGGCACATTTTGCCTTGACTCTCCCCTGCATCTCTCTTTTTTGTTGCATCATCATCTTGCTGCATGGTTCACTGCATGGGTCTGGGGATCGAACCCAGGTCTTCCTGTATGGTAGTCTGATGCCCAATCACTTAAGCCACATCCACTTCCCTCTAATGTGTTTTTTATCTCACATATTGTGTCATTCATTCCCATGAGCTCTGTTACTTTTCTGTTCAGGATTTCAAATTCTTCTTTGTGCTTATTTAATGTCTTCTTGATGTCATTTATCTCATTAGCCTTATTGTCTTTCAACTCATAAATTTGATTTTGGAAATGTGTGTGCATCTTATTAACTAGCTGTCTCAAATCTTGTGTCCATTCTGGAGGCTTTGATATATTCCTTTTCTTGGACTGTGTCTTCCATTCTCTTAGTTTGGCTAGTAATTTTTTTGCTGATGTCTAGGCATCTAAATAGGATGGTAGTTTACTCAGATGCTCAAGTTCTTTCTTTTTTGTAGGGATTTAGTGGTGGCAGGCTGTGTTACTGCTGCTCTTTGATTCTTGGTTTGATCTGGATCACTAGGATTGTCCCCATTCATTGCCCAAAACTGGGGTCTGGACACAGTAATGGCTTGCAGATCCACTTCCTAGGACTTTGGGGAGGGAGACTATAAAGGCCAGAAAAAGCTTCTCTTATTTTTACTTTTCTCACATGCATTTCCTTGGTCTGCCAGCAGATGACACTCTTTGGCAGCCTCTCAGTTCAATGCCTGGTAGGAGTTGGTTTGCTGAAATACAGACTGGATCAGTGTGATAGAGGGTCCTGCCTGGAGGCTAAGAGCCTTGTAATTCAAACTTTCTCAGAGACAGTTCTCCAACCTTTGCTGGCAGCCCCCTCCATTTTCCTGGGTAGGAAATAATTCTACTCCCTTCTGCATCCTCAACAATCAGTCCTGGTTAGTAGAGAAGTGTTGTATCTATTTAGTCCCTTGCTGGCTACCAAGGCAAACAATGGCACAGCTCTGCCTGGCCTGGAAGGGCTGGTGGGACACAGCAGACCAAATTTGTGTGTCAGAAGCTGAGTCAGCCTTAGGCTATGTCCCTCTCTCTCCCCTTTCCTGGGTTGGTGGGTCCCAGGAACACTCTTCATCTGTAACCGGCTCAGAGGTCTGAAAACACTAAAGTAGTGTGGGGGGAGATGCCAGCAGTAACAGCTACTGTTTTCAACTCACAGTTTTGCCATCACAATTCCCCTCCTTTATCCCTCTCTCTTCTGGGTGGTGTCCAGCCTTCACCTGGTATCCTAGACCCTATATCTTTTTTCAGGACATTTCAGCCTGTCCTCTAGCTATTTTTCTGGAGGAGAAGATATTCCCATATCTTTCTAGTCCACCATCTTCCAGGAAATCTCTAGTAGATAATTTTTGAGGAAGTGAAAAGTTCTTCACAGATTAATTTTCCATACATAACAAGAGTTTTTAAAATGTATTTCTGAACTTCTAATTTCAGTCTTGAAAACTAAAAGAATTCTAATGTACTGACATCATAAAACAACTCAAATGAACAAAATATATATGAAGCAACAATTTCATCCAACAGGCAGGCAGTGTAGTTTTAAGATCTCTGAAAAAACAAATGAGATGAACTCTATGATGGAACCAGCTTTCTGCCTTAAAGAAATTGTCAAATCCTGTTTTAGGGGAGAAAAAACAGACAAAGTCCAGTGTTCCCTCTGATTTGAGAAGACAACTGGACTCCAAGGAATATAAGCTAGCTAGATGTGGTGGAACAGAATATCAAAGAAGATAGAGCTATGTAGAGAAAGAGTTGTAAGAATCTGTAAATAGGTTCTCTTGAGTCTTCATATGACTACCAAGCTGTACATGCAAGGGATGAAAATTAGCAAGGCCAAGCAAAGAACAAAATCTGGGCAAAAGAACAATAACTGAGGAGCTATAAGACAAACACTCCTCAGATATCACACAAGGGAACCATTTGCATCCCAGTAAGCCAGGGTGAGAAGACCTGGTTGAAAGTATAGGACATTTAGTAGAGATTCAGAAATAATATAAACTAACTCTAGAAAAAAAGTTACTGCAGATATATCTTCAGAAATCTTAAAAAATAATTTGGAAAGAGTCAAATTATTCTGAAAATAGGTTAATGACCAGCCAGAACAATGACCTTACTCTATAAAGAATTTCAACAAAATCTAGCACTCATATTATAAATTTATAATATCCAGAATCCAATTAAAATTTACTCTATGTACAAAGAAGCAGAATAGTATTTGTCAATTCAGGAGTAAAATCAATCATTAGAAATGGACCCAGAAAAGAATGAGATGATGAAACTAGAAAACAAGGACATTGAAAGAACCATTATAATATATTTAATATGCCCAAGAAATTAAGGCAAACATGAACCTAATGAGGAATGAAATGTAGAATATAAAAAAGCAACAAATGGAATTTTATGGTTGAAAGATATAATATCTGAAATGAAAATTTCACAGAATGCTATTAAGAGCTGGTTAAACATTGCAGTAGTGAAGACCTATAGAATTGAAGGCATAGCAGGAAAAGCTATAAAAATGAACCATGAAGAGAAAACAAGTTGGAAAAATGCATAAAGTTTCAATGATCTGTGGAACCCACAAGTGGTCTAACATTTGTATATTGGGAGTCCCATAAATGGATAGCAAGTTACAAAATAAATATTTGACAGGATAATGGCTGAAAATTTTCCAAATTTTACCAAAATAAATAATAAATAGATCCAGAATGCTAAATGAACCTGAAATAGAATAATGACAAAGAAAATTACATACTGACTCATCACAATCAAAGTAGTTTGAAACAGTAAAGAGAAAATCTTTAAAGCAGTCAGAGAAAAAGACATATATACAATGAATCACAGATAAGAATCACAGCAGACTTCTTTACAGAACCCATAAAACACAGAATGCAATGGGATAACATCCTTAAAGTGCTCAAAGAAAAAAATTGCTGTCACCTTAGAATTCTAAATCTAACAAAAATATATTTCAAAAGTAAACAGCAAGTAAAAGACTTTTTCCAACAAATAAATACAGAAAGAATTCATCACCATTAGACCTGAAGTGCAAGAAATATTAAATCAAATTCTTCAAGAAGGAAAATATCAAACTGAAACCAGGATTTAGAAAATAGAAGAACACCAGATCAAATAGGCTGATAAATATACAAGTTATTTTTCTTATTTTAAAAATGTCTTTAAAAGTTAATTAACTGTTTACAGTAAAAAATGTGTTTGGGGTTTATGATATAGAAAGAAGTAAAATGTTTGACAACAATAGCACAAAAGACAGGAGGGGGAAATAGAAGTATACTGTTTTAAGTTTCTCACATTATAAATGAAGGAATATATTATTTGAAGACTGTGATATGTCTAAGATTAATTTTATCAATTCCAGAGCTACTAATGAAAAAAGATATAGCTAATAAGCCAATAGTGGCCTTAAAATGGAATTTTTTAAAAAATATTCAATTAATACAAAGGAAAATAGAAAAAAAGGAAGAAAAAAATGGCAGGATGCTGCATTTAAACTCAATCATATCTGATTATTTAAATGCAAATTTCCTAAATATCTTCTTTAAAAGGCAGAGATTGGATCACACTGCAAAAGCTAATTGTATGATCTTTATAAGAATCTCACTTGTAATGTAAAAACATAGATGGATAAAAGTAAAAAAATTGAAAAGGATGTACCATCAAATACTAATCACAAGAAATCTGTAGTAGCCAAATGAATATCAGAAAATGTAGACTTAATAACAAAATACAACAAATAAAGGGGTCTATGTATCAAGAAAACAAAAATGCTATATTTATATGCCACTAATAACATAACTTTGAAATATATAAAGCCAAACTAACACAACCGAAAGGAGAAATATATAAATCTAGTTATACTTGGTGATTTCAACACTACCCTGTTAGGAATTGATAGAACAAGTAGAAGAAAAATCAATAAAAATTTGAAAACCTAAATAACACTATCAATTAACTTGACCTAATTGGCATTTATAGACTACTCCACCCAACAACATATTACTTTCACTTTTCAAGTGTACATAGACCCTTAACAAAGATAATCAAAATGCTGACACATAAAACACATCTCAATAAATATAAAAAGATTGAAATTATACAGAGTTGGTTCTCTATTCCTACTTTTCTCCATGTTGATTTTTTTACCCTTTAAATAAGGGTTACATTTTATTGAGTGCTTCCTCAGCATCCATTAACACTGTAATATTATATTTCTCCTTTATTATATTAATTAGGTATATTGGACTATTTTTTTCATTTAAAATTCAATTAAAATTCAATTCTGAATTTCTGTTGCAAACCCTACTTGGTCTTGATGATATATCTCACTATGTTTGATTCATAAATATTTTGCTTAGAATTATAACATCAAGTTTCATGAGGGAAATTGGCCAATTACCATACTTTCTTTTAGTGTCTTTTCAGGTTTTGTACAATAGCTATTCTGGACTCATAAAACAAACTGAGATGTATTCCATCTTTTTCAGTAATCTAGAAAAGCATATACAAAATTGATACAATTTCTCCCTTCAATATATGGAAGAATTTCTTGGCATAGCCAGTTGAACTTGGATATGTCTCTGTGGGAAGATTTTTTTTTTCATATCAAAAATTTTAATAGATACAAGAATATTCATATATCTTATATCTGAGATTTTATGTTTTCCCCCAGAGCTTTATCTATTTTGTCTAAGTTTTCAAATTTATTAGCATAAAGTATTTATAATATTTTCTTATTTTAATATATATTGGCTTTATAATGATATTTCCCTTTTCATTTTTTATTAATGGTATATTGTTCCTTGGCTACTCTTGGCACTTAGCATTCCCATATACATTTAAATTTCTGTTTCTCAATTTCCATGAAAATCCAAGCTGGGATTTTAATTGAAATTATATTGAATTAGTATACCAATTTAGAGAGTATTAACACTTGTACGATATTTTTAGAAACTCTTCATTTATTTAAGGTTCTCTTAAACACTCTTTAATTTGTTTCATCTTTTTCTTCCTTCTAGAAAATGTGTTAAGGTTGCTATTATTTCATCTTAAATGTATGAAAAAACTCATCAAAGAAGTCATCTTGGCCTGTATTTTTTTATTTCTAGTTGTTAGATAAGTATTCCATTTATTTAATTTTTATATGACTTTTCAGATTTTTATTTCTTCTTGTGTCAATTTGGAATTGCTGGATTTCATCTAATTTTTTAAAAATTTGGTTGGCATAAATTCACTCATCCATTCACTTAAAATCTTTTATTTTATATTTTATTTATTTATTTTTTAGGAGGTACTGGGGATTGAACCTGGGACCTCATACATGCAGAGCTTGCACTCAATCACTGAGCTATACCTGCTCTCCATTTAAAATCTTTTTAATGTCTGCATGACCTGATGATTGATAGTGAAGTCCTGCTTTTCTTCCCTCATATTGACTCTTTAAGTCTTATCCTGATGAGCATCCCCAGAAATCGATTTCATTATTTTTTTCAAAGAGCCAATGGTTGACTTAGTTAAACCTCTCTATAGTGTGTGTATCTTTATTATTTCTTTCTTAGTACCTTTGCTATATTTAATTTATTATTATTTTCTAATTTCTTCAAATGATTGTTCAGATCTTTGACTTTCAGACTTTCATTTTTTCTAATACATGCACTTAAGACTAAAATTTTCTGTTAGCATAATTTTATTGGCACCTCACAAATTTTTATAACTAATATCTTCATTTTCATTCAGTTCAAACCATTTATCTATTTTCTATTCGATGATTTCTTCTTTGTACCTTAGGTTATTTAGAAGCAAATTTTGTGATTTTTATTTACATGGGGATTTTCTAGATATCTTTTTTTTTTACTGATTTCTAGCTGAGTTCCACTGTAGTTCCAGAACATGCTTGCTATGGTTTAAACCTTTTGAAGTTTGTTGAAACTTGCTTTATGGCTTAGCATATAATCAATTTTGATAAATCCCCCATGAATATATTTACCTAATGTATATTTTACAGTTGTTGAGTATATTGTACTATATGTGTCATTTAGGTGAATTTTTAAATCATGTTGTTAAATCTTCTTCAGCCATACGGATTTTGTGGTTTATTTGTTCTTGTCCACATGTTCTATCTGTTACTGAGAGAGATATGCTAAAATCTCACATTATGATTGTGGCTTTCTCAACTTTCCTATTACTTCTCTCAAATTTTGCTTTATATCATTCAGATATCTTTACAGAAACATGAGCCACTCATTATTCTGGGATCCCTGAAATGATCTTGACAATTCTCTATCTTGAATGAAATATATAAAGCAAAGAAACATCACATAAGTAATAGCCATACAGGAAATTAGCAGTAAAAAATTTTGGTAGGCTCTCTGACTCACTTCCCTTCACTAAAGCAGTTTATTTTTCTTAATATTTTAATGGGCATAGAGAGTATTCATGAAAATACTTCATTGACAATATATATCTAGAGTTAGCCATGAGAATGTGTCATACAACGAACAGATTAGGTAGAATTTTGCATTTTATAAACATATTTAGCAGAGTACTTCCACAGTGGCTTTTAATAACCAGGTATATAACATGACCCATCATTTGCATGTAAGTTAACCCTTTCCCTGCCCACCCTGAAACCTGATCAACTGCGTGGTATTGACAGAAGAGAAGGACGCTAGTTATAAAAGCAAATCATGGACTTTTCCCTCACAGGATTGATCTGGCTACTCTTGGAATCTCCCCAAACAGACTTTATTTCCCTGACAGCACTTATCACTTTCCATTTTTATTAGTAGTAGTATGTCTGCTCTCCTCAGATTACTCATCAGAACATGAGTTCTATGAGAGCAGAAACCTTGTTGGTTTTGCTCCCTATTTTCTGTATCTCCTTTACCTCACATGGGGCCTGAAACACGGTGTGTGCTCAATATCTATTTATTGAGTGAATTGAATGAATGAGTACAGTTTGTTTAGGCAGAGAGGACAGAAGGCAATTCCAAGAAAGGAATGGCTTAGTCAAAAGCTTGAAAGGAAGAATAATGCTTTGCCCTTCAATGAGTGAAACAATATAAGAAAGAAAAGAGGGATTTTAATGGGAATATTTTTGCTTGATGGTGGAGGGCCTCTGACCTCTAGGTTATGTGATTTTACTTTGGCCTGGAGGTAATGGGGATGCTTTTAACAAGGTTGACATAATAATGCACTATTTTAGGAAAATTAAGCAGGAACAATATAATAAATTGGGATAAGGGCTGGGGAAGCAAGATATGGGGTAAGAGCAATAATTGTGATAAGATTGCTGAGAGATGATCTGCACATCAGAAAAAGAAGGTGCAACTTGGAGAAACTTGAAAAGTTCATTCTTCTCCAGGTGAGTTGGTTTAACAGACTCATCATATTAAAAACAATAGTGCTGATGAATTTGAGTGGTTATGTGTTAACCTATCCATGTCACCTTTCTTTCATTTTTGTTTTCAAATGTGTTCCTTCTGTGTGAAAATTTTTTACCAGTAAATCACTTTACCTGGCTGTTATTGGGTCTGGTTCCTTCTAGCTTAGTTGTACACAATGTCATTTTCATCTCAATAAAAGTGTTTCCCCATTTTAAAACTGGATAGATTACTTGTTGGATTGGTCTAGAAAAGGTAGTTTATTTGAACAGCAACAAATTATATGAACTTTATTTACTTCTAGGCACTTCACTGTGTCATTTTGTGCATGTTTTGTACGCTAAGGCCTTATTCTATTTTAGTATATCATTTGATTTAAAATGGAAAATAAAATTCCCTAGGCTTTCTGATCTATATCCCAGGGTGTTTTGTGGTCCATTGTTCATTTTGCTTACTTTGTGTCCCCGCAGGTATAAACAGCAGTTTTATAAAGTGGGGTAAGCCCAGGATAGCAATAAAGGACATTTCTTTTGAAGGATTGCTCCTACTTCATGTGATTTACTCACCACCCAAACAAAAATTCCAAAGCCATCTACTGACATCAGGATTTCTAGGCCAGCGTCTTTTTTTGCTGTGAATAATTGCCATGATTTTCAAGGACTATTTGATATGCTTTTCAGTTGTTTCTTAAAACCAGCAGAATACTGCTCTCTTGTAAAGACTACTAACAAGCAGTTGCTATAAGAAAATCAAATAATTCTGACATTTCTACATACCAGGTTTCACTTATAGTTCATTTCAGAGTGTGACAATTAGAAGAAACAAGGAAGTACTTTGTTTTGTTTTTCCAGAACACTAAACACAGCCTGCCTACACAGTTGTTTGGCTAAAGAAAATGTTTCCACTCACGTTACAGCTGCATGGTAATGGAAAATTCCTCCGCGTGCCAAACCCAAGAACATTCACATCATCAGAGAAGACATCTGCACTTGACTACTGTACATTTTTTCTTACTTCCAATATTTCAACCACGAGTTATGAAGTATAACAGGGCTCTGAAAGTTGGACCGAAGCAGTCAAAATCAATTTATCCCCCCTCTGTGTGGTTAGACAACAAGATACTTTCTGAAATGTAAGGTAAATAGTTTCACATGGGAACGAAGCAAGGTAATCCTTTCAGAATTTGGCTCACTGGCCTCTGATTCACACCTCTGCACTGAGGTTTGCTCAATTGAGTATTTGTGATGGTTATTAAAGATGACTTGGAAGGATAAAAAAGACCAACAGAGACACGGTAGCTTCTAGGGCTGTTTTGACAACCCTTACTAGAATTTCCTATAAGGTAGTATTAGAGATATTATTACTTGTACATATTATTGTTAGGTAAATTACAGTATAACTCTCATTGAATTTCACACTGGAGAAAATTGAAAACTTCCAACAGACAAGGAAATTATTATGTAAGGACTTACATGGTACAAACTAATCCAGGAAATGAATGATTCATTTTCAGTATGCATGAAAGACACCATATTATTAGCCTAATACATAAATAACAGAAGTGAATTACCTCATATCTATATTTGGCTTTATCTGGATATATCAGCCCCTAAGATCGAATTTATGAATTCATGGGCATAATGTAATTATAAAATATTCATTATGGTTTCATTCTACAAAAGTGTAGAAATTACCTTCATAGACAAAGTTTAAGGTAAAAACCCTGTTCAATAAAAGGGTTTGGCTTCTCCTTTTAGAGGGATTTACAGTACTCATCAGCGTGTATAGTTCACATTAGCATCCAGTGACATTGCTTTGTCTGTATATATTCCTAGCTGTCAACAGAATGTCCTGAGGCAATTGCATCCTGATTCTATAGCTATCTTCTATTCTTTTATAATACACAAGGGTCTAATTTTCCATCAGCAAAGCATGAAATCATGTAAGAATGCCACATAACCAGCATGTGCAAACAAGTAGCACTTTTTCCACACATAAAAATGCTTCATAAAAATAACAAATAATTTAAATCTTCTTGTTCACGTAAAGAGCTTGGAAGTCAAGACTTTACAAAACAATTAGTTTTCTGTAGAGAGCTGGCAGTGTCATGTAATTCAACTAAATTTGTTCACCACCTTATATGTTAATATGTGTGACCATATCATTTTTCTTTGATTTATGGTGGAACTGTTTTATATCGGGAAAATTTTATTGTTTTGGATAATAAGCATGTTAACTTCATTAAGATCAGTATTTAGCAATTATCAAATTAACAAAGTGATAACTGGGGGATATGACTTGTATCCAACTATATTACCTTTAACATTAATTCAACACAGTGTAGTAAAAAGGGCATAGAAACCAAGCGTTCATCTTTATTTATTCATATTTTGGGTACAGTGGGACAGACAGTCAAAGTAAACATGAATCCTCAAGAATGACATTATAAAATATACTAAGTGATGCATTCAAGATTTCCCTTCCCTCCCTGGAACATATCTAAGTTTGACAAACTGTTTGAAATTATAGATGCAATGATGCCCTTAAAAGGGTTAGTTTTGGCATATATTTAAAACATATTCAAGACATACATTTCTTCTGCTACAGGAATTACAGAAAGCTCAGTTTAACATCAGTGAGATGACTGGGACTGCTTAAATTATCATTCTCTATATGCATCTCATATTTCTACAACTTCAGGGTATTTTTAAACACTTTCTACATAATGTACAATTTACTTAGCACATGGCATTCATATGTCTAGCTGTAAAATAACTTGTTGTAATTTAAGCAAACATGTTTTAAATAAAAGGTAGCTAAGGCGTCTAATCTCTGATGTATTGAGTGCAATGAAAGCTTCCACAAAAATAAATTTCCCAGGCAGCCAAAGACGGTACTGTCTTCCGTTAAGAAATATATTAATCTATGATTTACCCTCCTACATGTCAATAATTCTGATTGACTAATTTCACCAATTGCAGTGATGTAATACCATTGAGACTGAAAACAGATGTACAGCAAAGAAAAATGCATCTATTCTCTTCTATGAAATCTTTTTTGTTTACTTCCTATTTAGAAGAATTAGTATTGCTTTATTTTAAAGCAGTTATAGTGAGTTATAATTGACATAGAATATACTGCACATATTTAAAGGACACAATTTGATAACATTTTGGCATATATATTTATTGGTGATCACAAATAAGATAATAAACACATTCATCATCCCAAAATATGCCCCCTTTTTAAGCCCTCTCTCCCGCTCCATCCTGCTTCCCCATTCTGGTCCCTAGGGGTCCAAGGAGCAAAATGTTTCCCAAGCATGCAAGTTAGATGGCATAAATAAAATGCTTTGCACAAATATCTGCTTTTTGTCAGTATAAGTTAGTTTTTGTTTTCTAGAATTGTACATAAATGGAATCATACCACGTGCACTTTTTTATTCTGGCTTGTTCTACTCTACATAATTATTTTGAGATTCATCTATGTTTCTGTTTTAACATGTATCAATATTTCATTCCTTTTTATTGTTGAGCAGTATCCCAGTATATGAATATACCACAGGTTGTTTTTCTGTTCACCTGTTGATGAGCATTTGTGTTGGTTCCAGTTTTGGGTTGTTGCAAATAAAACTACTAAGAACACTTTTGTATGCATTTTTATAGTGACATGTTTTCATTTCCATGGGTAACAGTTAAGAGTAGAGTAAATGGATTACATTGTTGTTATATTTTAGCTTTTTAAGAAACTGCCAAATTATTTTCCAAAGTGGTTGCACAATTTTGTTGCAGAGCAAGGACACACTAAGACATGTGCACAGGAGTCAATTCTACAACATCTCAACTTTGAGAAAAGAAAGAGCTTTATTGAGAGGTCGACCAGCAAAGAGACAAGAGGTAAGGCTCAAATCTCTCTCTCTGATTTGAGGGCTAAGGGAGATATTATTGATAAAGGAGATGGGTGTTGTGGGTGTTGCTATGGGGAAAGTTGATTTGGCATGGTTTAATTGGATAGGCAAAGATTTGTCCATATATGATAAGTCAGGCTCCAGACAGGGTTTTCCTTATTGAAGGACCTCTTGCATTGGATTTGCTCCAACACCTCTCAATTCATGCATCTTGGGTTCCAAGAACTGAAGTGCATAAGAGTTTCAATTTTTCTATATCCTCACCAATTCATGGGATAGTTGGTCTGTTTTATTTCAGCCATTCTAATAGGTATATAGGGTATCTTGTGGTTTTAACTTGCATTTGTCTAAGGACTCATTCTATTGAGCATTTTTCATGGCCTATTTGCCATATTTTGCCCATTTTTATGGGATTGTTTATTTTCTTATTTCTGAGTTTTGAGAGTTCTTTATATTTTCTGGATATAATATAATATATTTGCTGATATTTTCTCCCAGTCTGTAGTAATGAAGACAACTTAAGTCCCAAAGAGTCACCGGTGTAACTCAGAAATGCTTTTCCTCCTTAATATTTGACAAAAGCATAAACTCAGCTTTCAATTCAAGAGAATATATGTGAGCCAAAAGGCAGTTCCTGTCACTCACATATCCTACAAAGAGACCTGGAATGGCAGATAATTATTTCTTTAAAGTTAATTTTTAACTTTGGCAGTATCATACTTAGATGGAATAATTTGTAAGACTTCTTCTATGGGCTCACAGCATTTTTTATATATCTTTATTAAAATCTTCCATGTGATTGTAATTGCTTGCTTCACATCTATGCCCCATTAGACTTTGGGTTTATTGGGCAGTTGCCATGGTGTTTTACTTCAAATTTCCACGACCTAATACAATTCTTGACACTAAAGTTACTCCACAGATATTGAGTGAGTAAATTAAAAGTCCCTCTCCTGCAATGTCAATCATACGACAAAAATCAACTGACACTTAAAACACTTGTTCTCTATCCAAGCCGTAGCTATGTGGTATCAGCCCCAGCCACTAAGTGATAACTCAAGAGAAGGGAGTCATCTAGATTCCAGAAGTGGCTGCTTCCATGATCTTCACCATAGAAAAAAAACTCATATCCACCTCTTTGATACCAGAAAATAAAGGTCCACCAACTCTTTTGGAATCACTGAATAACAGAACTGGGCTGTTCTAGGGAAAAGGAAATACAGTTTTCCCAATAGAGAAAAGCAAGTGTCTGAAGAGTGCAAAAATCTTCTCTTGTAATAACTAGGCATTCTGGCTACAATCTTCCCCTTCAGCCAGATTTTCTTGGGGACACTGCTTTTAAGTTTTTCTTTTTTTTACTTTAGGATTTGACCCCTTTAACACAGCCCCAAACAAATGCCTGGTAGCTTATTCTTTTGATGGAGGGAAGATGGGATAGGGAGGAGTTGATCATTGTGCTCTTATTTGGACCTACAGTGTCCATCCTGTGGGCAACAATCCTCTTGGGGTAGGAGAAGCCGTGAAATTACTGAGAGTTCATCTAGCCAAATATCTCCTAAGCATGCCAAATAGATAGCATATATAAAAAGTTACACATATATGTACTAATATTTTTCAAATATATGTAGATGCTGATGTGATAATAAAGTTAGAAGTGTTATTAAATTTAAATCCACCATTTATTATGTGCTTTAGTAAAACAATGCAAATAGAAAATGCAACTACTATCTTATGTAAACTCTTGATTTCTTTTTCCTTTAAAAAATTTCTTGTCCTCATAATGGTTAAGAATCATACATGAATCAACTTTAAAACCCATTAGTTTTAGTCTTTATTATGTAAGTTGTCTCAAGATTTCAGATAATTTCAAATAAATAAATAACAACATAGAAAGAGCTCCTCTGGTTGGGTACAAATGGATACAGAGGCTATTTTGGCACAAACACTAGGAGATACAGACATTCTATCTCTGAGAAAAGAATATGGTGTTCTAAATAAAGAGATTAGGGGAAAGTTTTCAGGCATGTTAAAGAGCTAACAAATAATTCATCAATAATCAAAATATGAATCTGTCTAAAGTGTTAACCTAGAAACCTACTATAAAGCTTGAGCACTAAAAATAGAACCTTGCATGTTTGGAGCTCTGTTCTTATTTCTGAAAATGTTTAACTGTACTGTCCTACTTCCTACATATAAAGAAAAGTGTCTAAGAGAGAACATGCCCAGGAATATTGTAAAACCATGAATTTTAAAGTTGTCAGGAATTTTTAAGTTATTCTAAAAGGGGCAGAGTATTTCATGGATAGGACAAAAGTGGAACCATTGATAATATACAAGAAAATTTCCTTCATGAAATTTGAGACAATTCTATCCAAAAGTTAGATGAAGAAAATTAGTGAGGAACACATAGAATAAAAATAAAAGTCTGAATCATAGTGAAAACTATGCAAGCATCGTGAAAGGAATCAAACCATGAGGTGGTTTTTACATTAGGCATCTCAGAAATATCACCCATTTTCCAAAGAGCATACACTGTAGATGTTTGTAGTGTATAAAGGTAACATTAAAGCAGAATAAGTTGTATATATCACATCATGTTTTTAATGGACTTCTATAGGTCAGCAAATGTAAATCCAAAATATATTTTTAAGCAGATTACTCATATGAAAAGATTACTTCAGGTGATCGTGTGAAGGGAGCAAGAGAGAAGGAAAAAGAGGATTGAAAGTGATAGTGAAGCAGAAAGGAAAGCACAAACCCAAAGGGAAATTTATCAAGATGGGTTTAAAATCCATCGGCTTTGTTTCCTTTTTTAACTTGTAAATAAGTGATGTCTAATTTTTGGTACTTTTGTAGATGTCAAATTTTTCTTTCTGTCAGACAAGCGTAGAGCAAGAGATCACCTAATCTTAGCCTAAGGCAGGAGAGGGGCACTGAAGACAGTAGATAAATACAACCTGTGGCAGCAAGTAGAGTGTCCACAACCACACGCCATCATTTCATTTAGAAAAAGAAGAAAGTAAAGTGAATGCTGCACAATGACTGTCAACACGGTAAAGGTTAAAAACAGAGAGGGACCACAGGGCGTGAGGCCCTTGAGCGCCTAACGGAAGAGCTGTAGGATGATCATAAGAAATCTTCAAACTCATGTGCACACTAACTTCTTCCTGTATCGGAATAAATTAATATAAATAAAATTTTCAATCCATGTAAAAGGGGTGCTCAGCCTCAGAAAGATCAGGAACCCTGACCAATTGATTCTCACGTCATTCATTCATCAACACACTATTGCGCAGTCCCTGTGTTAGACTCTGGGCACAAAAAGATGAATTGAACCTGATCTCTACCCAGTGGTGACTTGTAGTCTGCTTTAGTGCACTACCAGGCCCCTGATCTTAAAGTCCTTGGTGAAGCCTGTAACTTAAGAATAAAAATCTCCCAACATACTCCACTCCTTTCTCTTTCTACTTATTTTCCACACTCCAAAGACAGAAGCTTCATTCTGCAGATACATAAATTTTGTTTCTTGTGACTGAAGAAGGGTGATCACTTGACCACATTAAATGAAAATAAAATTGTCCTTATAAGTTTGTTCTTTGGTGACAGAGATAAATACTCCATCTTCTTATGATTGCTTTCACACAGGATCTTATTCTATATTATTCTTACCTTTCAGAGCACAAGAATTGAACTGCACAGCCCTAACCTTCATATAACCATGAGCTTTGTAATGTGAACATCCCCTGCTGCACTGCTAAATATTAGCCTATTCTTCTCCTTCCAGATAGGGTATCACTGGCAAATGAGAACCAATTTAACTGTAGCCTTCTAACACTCCAGTACAAGACATTCCAAAATGTCCCTAAGTAACTTCTCTAATTCTACTCTAGACAGGAAATTTCTGGCTAACCTCAATTCCTCATGTTTCAGTTAAGCCTTCTTCCTTCTGACCATATGGTCTTCAAATAGCAAATCACTCTCCATAATTTATTGTGTCCTTAAAAACAATAATACTTATTGTGGCTGCATAAAATACAATAATATTTACTGTGCCCTCATGCCAAATGCAATTAAAATTAGTATCCCTCTACGATTTGCTGAATAACATGAGATTACCTCAGAATTTTGAGTATATTCCTTTAGCAGCTGAGTATTTCCATTTCAGAGATTTAGCCTTTATGTAATAAAATTTAAAAAAATAGAACATAGCATTTCAATGCCTAGGTAGCTTCTATAATTTCTGAAGACATTTTTTTAAATTATGGTATAAGTTTAGGCTTAAGAGAACTGAAATTTAATATCTTATATTTGTGAATTAGATGTTAACTGTGGGAAAAAAATTCATTCCGTTTCACTCCATAGTTTGAAAACAAATATTGCAAAATGAAATTAAAAAGAAAAAACCTGGTAAACCTTGTAGGAATTGTCAGAGCAAACAGATTCCTAAAGTTCAAAGAATTTACTTCAAAAATAATTATGGCTGGGGGTCGGATGTAGCTCAACTGGTTGGGCATCCATCTCCCATATGGAGGGACCCGGGTTCGATCCCCAGGACCTCCCGATAAAAAAAAAATAATAATAATAATAACAATAATAATAACAATAATTATGACTTAATATATTCTTTCAAATAATTTGGGGTGGGGATAATTCTGGTGTAAGGAAATCTTACATTTGCTATGTGAGTTGCTATTAAAAAAAAAAAAAAGAATACAAATAAGTCATAGGAAAAACTATCTCCTCCTATAGCTATCTTTTAAAGGCTACCTTAATGATTGCTTTGCAAAGTTGATTGTTATCGTCATTCTCAAAAAAGAGTCTGACATTTTATCAATATCACAGCATTTTCAAGGAACATAGGAAATAGCACTGTGCCACTTTCAAGAGTTTTTATTAAGGAGAAAATTAAACTGACAATTCACACGTCAACAATGCAAGCCGATGCTCATTTCATATTGGGTCCAGTTATACTATTCTGAATGTTTATAAACTGTTGGTTCAGAACAGATGCATACATACAAAGCCTCCTAATTTAACATTTTAGAGAGGTGCACTTTTCCTCATAACATTCTAAAATCTCATTGCAGGGTTTTTATTATATGCAAATTAGCAGCATTTGATTAGGTCCTGAGGCAGCTTCACCTGGGTGTTCAGAGGAATAGCAATGGGGAGTGAGGAAGAATATTTCATCACTGAAGTGTGTTTTCCCTTAGGGGACACCACCATTTGATTTTGACATTTATTTGTCCTGTGCTAAAGGACAAAACTACAATTACACTTTTTTTTTCTCCTGTGCAGTGGGCACGGTGTCAGAAAATATTAAATCAAAGTGTGTTCACACACAAAACAAGCTCCAAAATTAAACTTATTGTACAAATCCCCAGTTAAAATCGGGGTGTGTTAAAAAATGCTATTTGACTAATATATAAGGTGAGTGTTCATAGAAAACATCCAAGAGAAACCACTTGGAAGAAACAGGATTGCATCTATATAGCCGCGTAGTTTTATCTTTGCTACATATGGGTTCCATTTCCATAATTGATTACTAAGTTCCTGTTTGCTTTAGACCATTTTAGTATCCTGAGACTAAGGTCTTCCCATTGGTTAATTGGATTACTATAACAATGAATAAATATTTGCCAAAATAGGTTTTATTGCATTTTAAATGTTTGCAATCAATTTTAAATTTGAAATCTGTATCACATTGATTTTCTCTCTCAAGGAATAATTACACATGAATGGCTGCAGTCACCTTTTTGGCAATTTGAATTTGATCATATTGAAAGTAATTTGAGAATGTTTCATTTGTTTAAATATCAGAAAACAAGTGCTGTGGCAAATGATTACCCTAAGAACTATAGAGAACAAGACTGAGGATAGCCAATGAGTGCTAGAACATTGCTTAAGGATGGAGTTAGCATTTATCCCCAATGTGGCTAGCATTATAAACAATTTTTTTAAAGACCCTACAAATTAAAACTTTAAAACTTTCCTGGAAATATTCCAAAATTTATGCCTTCTCAAATCCATGATTGTCCCTAATGTATCTCTTAAACCAAAGAAAAGAATCTCAAAGTGTACTGCTCTTTTCATTGTCAAATAAAACTAAAATTACCAAGATACCAAAAATCCCAGAACACATGCATTTCTGTGGATTTCAGAAAAAAAGTACCTCTTGCTCTACGGTATATATGTCTTGTTGTGTTTTTTTCTAAGCATGATAAATTTATATGATATAATAATTATGTTTCTGGCACATGAAAAGATGACTCTGATGTCAATTGTGCCAAAGAATAAACTGAGAAAAAGTAAGATGAGATAAAATTCTCTCTAATTAAGGCAATCTTAAGTCACGAATGATGTCGCTATTATGAATTATTAAGGATGGTCCCTGTAATTTAACTAAAAATAATCTTACTATATTCCCAAAAGCCAAGTATTCTAATAATTTAAAAGTTTGAAATATTTCCTTTACTTCGAAGGGAAATAAAATTAAATTACCTTTTTAAAAGGCCAAATGTTGAACCATAAACCCATTTTCTGTCCCTAAAAGGATCCTCTGTTTAGTTTTAATTGGAAATATTTGTAACAAAATTTGATTGAAATCATGAATATGATGAAATGGAACTTTTGGGGCAATGAATTAAAGAGGAAGCCAGACAAGTCTTTATTTTCTTCATCTGATTTTTCTCCTTTTGATGAAATTCTCCAATCCTTCATTTTCTAGAGAACAGCTCTGAAGAAGGAAACCCAAAGAAAGTAAGAATTAAAGAATAACTGATCCAACTATTTCTAAGTCAACTAATAAATGATCATAGCTTTCTTAGATCAACTCTAGTAGTCAAAATACAACTACCACATAATTATCCTCCTTATGTAGACATAAAGAGGTAACAAGAGGGAAGTGGCTGTGGCTCAATTGGTTGGGCTCCCATTTACCATTTGGGAGGACCGGGTTCAATTCCCGGGGCCTCCTGGTGAAGGCAAGCCAGCCCACGTGGCACGGTGAGCTGATGCACCAAGATGACCCACCAAAGGGAGACAAGCAAACAGAAAAAAGCAAAGGCAAATGGACACAGCGAGCACAAGCAGCAAGGGGGGGGGGATAAATAAATAAAAATAAATCTTTATTAAAAAAGGATGTAGCAAGAGCTTATCCTCTTTATGTCTACAAAAGCATTTTGTTTTTGCCGTTTTTAGGACAACTTGGTTCAACGTACTTCTAGGAAGATGTGTATAATGAGCATAGACTCTGCTAATGAGGAAGAAGAGTCAGATTCCAGGGATATAGCATACTACAGGATCAAGGATCAAGAGAGTCCATGTATAGGGCAACTCTTTATAAACAGGCAAGTACAAATCCAATGCAAGATGTTTTTATTATCAATTGAACAGGTCTAAAAGCTGTAGAGGGAAGATTGGAAGTCAAGAAAGAATCAAGTCCATACCATACAAGCTAGCGAAGGCACATAATTTGAACTTTATCTCCCCTGCAGCCTAGAAAGTTCTTGTGAGCTGAACAACAGCTCTCACTGCCTGCCCTGTTTAGAGCACCGCAGTGATAACCAATCCATCAGAGCATCATGCTTACGAAACCCTGGAAACAAGCTTCAAGAAAAAGACTAAGTATCATTTAAAAATTAGATTAATGTCATGACTAGAATCCTGGTAATAGCTTATTCTTTGGAAATCTAAGAAACATCATGATACAGGAAAACATGTGCCAACACCATAACAAACAGTGCAATGTGCAAAAGTAAGCGAATCCCCCATTAATAGCTTGAAGAAAACATGACTGTGGCTCTTTTCTCAATGCTGCCTTTTGCCAACTGGCCCTTTTGCCTTTGATCAAATTTATCACAGTTGAAATAGGAGGCACTTGATAAATTTGTGCTGAAGAGAATTGATCAAGCACGCAAATGCCCTTTATCCCTGACTGGGTGCTGTTTAATGTGTTTACACAAAAGGCAGGGAATTTTTCCTTAAGGAATTCATGTGTGTTCCACAATAATCCTGGACCTAGCCCTATTTTAGAACTGTGTTATGAGGCCCAGACTTTCAGAGGGAAAAGCCAAAGCAGCCATGGCCCCATTTAAATGCGAAGCCAGATGCCTGCCCCTGCAGGACAGATGCCAAGTGCACCAACCATAGGACACCCAGCCAAGTCGGAGTTAGGAGACAGATGCAGGTTAGATATTCCTTACCGTGCCTCTAGGCTATCAAATATACAATCAACATTATTCAATGAAACTCTTGAGGAAAGAATTAGAAGCGTTCTCCATTAAAAATCCATAACCCACCGAGAGCCAAGTAAATTGTATATTTTTAAATTTTTCAACATACCTTTTTAAAAAAAACAAAAACTTAACTACTTTTCAAGAAAAACATTCTTTTGGGAATTTACACTTTCACCCTTTCCATTCACTACTTCTGGTAAGCCTCAAAAAAACATAACCTACCAATGATAACAAATGTATGTTACTCAGGTAATTAAAACTCTTTGTAATTAAAAAATTACAAAATGTTTTCTCTCCAGATTAAAACCTGAGTACAAAAATGTAAAGGGTCTTTTCTTCCATGTTTTTTTTTTTTTTACTTATATAATACAGGTATATACAGAAAAGTAAAGAGAATTGTTTGAGTTTAAAAAATCAAGTATTAATGGTTCTTTTTGCTTTTTAAAGTCTTCAACAATAAAAACATACTAATGTTATTATTCATTGATTTTCACTGAAAGCATGAATAAAAGATCTAAAGAACATTAAGTATTGCAAATGAGGAATTTTTAAAATAAGAGAGCAAAATTTGGTACAAACTTATTAAATATCTGCTGAGCTCCAATAATGTGACAGGTTTTGTGAGGCATTTAAATGTTGTTGCTGCCCTCTTATTAATGGTTTTAAGTTTCTTTCTTTCCTTTTCCTTCTTCCTCCCTCCCTTCCTTCCTTCCTTCCTTCCTTCCTTCCTTCCTTCCTTCCTTCCTTCCTTCCTTCCTTCCTTCCTTCCTTCCTTTCAACAGATCTGACTAGCTCTTTTGGCTTTGAAAAAGAATTTAAAGCCCAAATCCTAAACAAGAAGCATATATTAGATCTTCAAAGTATATCGATATATACATTTTTTAACCACAGGATTTTAGCTTTCATGTGATAAAACTTAGTGATTTTCTTACCATGTCTTGTTAAGACTTAAGTTCCTCATTTACATATTTGATGTCTCTCAGGAGACAGACAAGTTTCAAGTTAATTATCTATGTAGCTGTAAGAACTCTTGTTTCCTGGTTAAGAACTCTCCAAAAGAAAACTAATAGTTATTAAATGTTACACTGAGTCACCAAAAGTAATCAGGATACATAATGAGAGGCACTAAACAGATACTTAAATTTAATAAAAACCTCAACTTTTTACAAGATAAATGAAATATAAATCAATTAAATCTCTTACAGTAATTTTCAGGGAAAACAGCCAGCAGAAACCAAATAGCTAAAATCTCTGCTACAGAAAATAATTAGGCACTGCTGGAGGCTTGAGAAAATTACTATAAAATTCTGAAAATAGACCCATTGAACTCAGATCAGTAATAGAGATGTAACTAAAGAAATGCCATGCCCAAAGAAATTCTGGGCATCTTCTCTACTGAACGTAAGTTTGCATGCATGTATAAATAATACATACACAAATGCATGTGCTGTTTTTAGATACACATATGCTATGTTTTATATAATGACAAGATAATATATATGAAGAGAAAGTGTAATCTTTTAGTCTGAAAGTAAATTAAAGAGCAGTTTCATGGAATGATAACAAGAAAGAGAAGAAGGGCAAGCCTAAGAGAGACTTCAGTTGCAGTTGGGAAATTGGAAACACAGCTATCAGGTGAGTTAATTAATCTGGGTATCTTTCAGTAAATGAAAGTGTGCCATCTATTTCACAAGGGTCCACTGTGTCTTGCATGTGAAACAAATTTACCCTGTTTGATTAAGGATTACTGATTGCCTCCAATTTATTATATGTATCCTATAATTAAGTCACAATGAGTTCGAATGAAATGGGGATGGTCTCCTCCACAAAGAAGACAACAAGCTCATTCGAGGAAGACCTTGGGGGTCATTCAAGAAGCAATTAAATGTTCTCCAGGGTGCATTAAAAGGAAAAGAGCCTGGTGGGCTGAACGGCCTCTCCTTACATCCCAGCCTCCTCAATATTCTCCTACTCTTATGGAGACAAATGAAACCATGTCATAAAATAACTCAAGACACTATCTACAAAGAAAACAATGCTGTCTGCTCTCATACTAAGGAAAATGTAGCCTAGAAAATAAACTAAACAGAAGGTAAAGGGAGCAAAAGCCAAAGTGATCAGTTATGTCAGAATCCATTTAAAGAGGAGTCAAAACAAATCAAATGGCTCTGGAGAAATGCATATAATCTTTTATTATACATTTAATAAAAATTAAATGTAATTAATTTTTTTTGCATACTAATAGTAAATACCCAGAGTAAATGTTTGTGAAACCAAAGGCACTAAGATCAGTAACTGTTTTGTGCCTACAGATATATTTCTCTATATTTCTATAAATATTATTGTAAGTGGGCACACTACTCTGAAATTAGTATGGCTTCACACAGAACTGGGAGCATCCCTGCCTGAACCATCTCCTTTGTAGATGTATCTCTTTAGCAAACACACTTACAAAAATATACAGATTACAACATATTCAGATTACAGCCTAATAAATTTAGATTACAGTAGTAATTAAAATATAATCATTAGAAGGCTACTTTTTAAAGTTATAAAAATGGTTAATTTTGTTTATATATAAACCCAATTGTGAAAATTACTAACAAAGATTTCTCTGTTTTCAGCATAGTCCCAAAATGAGTGCATTTGTATATAGAAACATATTATAAAGAAAAAAATAAATTGCAAAAGGAATCAGAAGAGCTTGGCTCCAAACTCTCAGCACCTAAGTCATTTGTTCCATAATCTTAGGAAAATTACTACCTTTCTCTGAGTTTTACTTTCTTCATCTTTAAAGAGGGACAGAACTTGTCCTGCATACTTCACTATATGTGAGAGAATGCAAATAAGAAAATGCCTAAAAAACATGTAAAATAGGTATTGACAGGTGATACCAGAGAGACAAGCAGAGGTCAGGTCAGAGCAGACCTAGAAGACATATTTAAGTGTTTTTCCTAAAATCTAAAGGGAATAGGAAACTATTTGTATTAGTCTGCCAAAGGGGTGCCGATGCAAAGTACCAGAAATCTGGCTTTTATAAAGGGTATTTATTTGGGGTAAAAGCTTACAGTTACAAGGTCCTAAAGAGTCCAATTCAAGGTTGCTTTCTCACCAAAGTCAGTTGCCACATGTTGAAGCAAGATGGTGGCTGATCTCCACAAGGGTTCAGCCTTCCCCTCTGGGCTTCCTCTCTCTCTGTTGCAGGCTGGCATAGGGCTTGTCTTCAGCGCTTCCTCTCTCTCCTGGCATAGGGCTCATTTCTTTCCAGTCCTCCTCAGCAGTCCTGTTCTCTTCCAAGGTCAGCTGCAAACAATCAGGCAAATGACTCATTTCTCCCGGGGCCCCAGGATCAAAAATGATAGAGCTCTCTCTCTTCCCATGTCTTCTTGAGTGGGTGTCTGTTTATATCGGCTCACCAAGAGAGCAAGGGCTCAACCTGAATCATTCCTTATGGAAGTGGTCAAATCAAAGAAAGCCCTCAAAGCAATTTTAATGGGTACTCCAATCAAAGGCCCCTCAACTGGATTTAATGTAATAAAAAGGATATCACACCCAGAGACATAGATTGTTTTACAAATACAATCTTTATCTTTTGGGGATTCATAAAATAATCTCAAACTGTTACACCACTGAAGGGTTTTTAAGCAAGATATGGCTTAATTCTTTTTTATTTGAGAAAAAGTCACTCTGTTGGCTGTGAGAATGGACTCGTGTAGCGCAATAACAGACAAGAGAACATGTAGGACCTGGAGCCTGATCCAGGTGTCCTAGGGAATGAAGCTTAGACAATTTGGGGCCCTATATAAGAAAAAGAATATAAAATGTTAAGAACAAGGCCAGTGTTGGACCCTAAAGCTAAAACTTAGTAATGCATCCACCTTGAGGAGGCTGCTAAAATACCAATGTGGACCTGATAATGGTAAATTGATCCAGAATAAAGTGGGGATGAGGAGACTGGACAGATTCACGAAGCATTAAGTAGGGCATGATGCTCAATTATGTCAAGAGGAAGAGAGGAGGAGTCAAAATATGATGCCTGGGTTCTGGCTGTGTGAATTCATACAGGTGGGTGTCAGGATTAGCTGCAAGCAGGAGGGAACACCTCTTCTGTTACAACCCGAGGGAGATGGAAGGGTTAAGTGTGGATACAGGGGGAGGAATTTGTTAGCAAGCTGAAGTGTTCCACATCTGATGGTGTATCTGTTATGGAGGGAATTACAGAAGAAAAGGGCACTATTTCAGAAAAAAGGGAAAAGGTATCAATGTCAGTGTTGTGGAGAAGACAAGGAAGGTGAGGGCTTCCAAATGTCCCTTGGAATGAGTAACAAATACTTTGTGAAAGAACAGATTCACAAAGTGGTAGGCATGAAAGGGATATGGCAGAAGGTGTGAATATGGCAGTGAATACATCACACAGTGAGTGTAGGCAACTCTTTGGAGAATTCTGCCAACCAATGGAAAGAATAATGATGGGTCTATAGCTAAGGGAAATGTGGGGTTTAGGGGGCTAAAGACAGAAAAACTGATGATAGATAGGTGGTAGGGAGTGAAGACTGAAGATATATGATAAGCATACATACAGCAGCAGCATGTAAAAGAATGGGATTCAGAACACAATGAGAGGGATAATCCTTTGGTAGAAGAGAGGTCTTTTCTGATACAGCAGGAGAAGAGGAGGAAATGATAGTTGCTTGTGCAGTTAACTTTGTTGGCTTGAGAAGGAAAAGTAAGAGAGATCCTATTCTTTTCTTTCTGTGAGGCTAAAGGAAATGACACATGCTGAATATGAGAATGGAGGTGGGGGAGGTCAAAAGTCAGAGACTAATGGAGAAGATTTGAAATAGGGACCATGAGAAACAAAGGAAAAGCTAAAAGGGAAAACAGAAAAATGCTGGGCAGCATTAATGACCAATTGAAGTTGGAGACCATGAATTTATGGTGGCAATAACCCATGCAGGTGTGTGTTTGTGTGTATGTGTATGTTTCCAATAGTTCATCAATCAACGTGTATTTATGAGGGAAGCACATAGTTGGATTGATCCAGGCCTGGTGTTTCACCAGGTAGATGAGAGAGAAGAACAATGGGTTAAGGGTGGTGAGTATATAGGCAACAGTGCAGTTAAAATAATGCACTATGGCATCCAAGAAGTAAAGGAAGCATTCGATGAAGGGTTTGAGGGTTCATGAGTAATTAAGGATACAGACGGTGCAGCAAAAACTTCAGGAGGGCAAGTGATATCCAATGGGATACAATGAATGTGGGTTTATTTAGCTCCGTGAATTTCAATGCAATCCCTATGGATGGGCAGAGAGTAGATAGTCCCAAAGTCATCTGAGTCATCTCTAGTAGAAGGGAAAGTAAGTAGTCAGAGAAATAAATTGGTTTACTAGATAAAAATGATGACAGGGAATCAAGGAGATATTTTATGTATTCAGTTTTGATAGGGAGAATCTCTGGTTGTCATCTTGACACAGCCCTATTAATTCTTTCCATGGCTCAAATAATAACTACAATGACTCTCTTTGCTTTATGTGTATTTTTTTAAATTAGCCTTTTCATAGGCTAGATCTAAAATTGATGACACCTTGTGTTTTTTTTTGTTTGTTTGTTTTTTGTTTGTTTGTTTGTTTGTTTTTTTACCTGTAGGTACCGGGGATCGAACCCCAGTCTCTCCATATGGTAGACAGATGCCGAACCTCTTGAGCCACATCCGTTTCCCAACCTTGTGTTTTTAACAGCATGCTCTCACTGTTGGCAACATCATGAATAAATTCATCCATTCCACTCACCTTGGTTGGCCCTTGTTTCCAGAGTATATTTTTCACTTTTGTACCTCTCTTTCTTTGTTTCTAGTCTAAAATATTCTTTATCTTCTTCCCAAGTCCTACACTTCCTTCAGGGTCAGTCTGTAATACTCAGTCATCCACAAACCCTTCTCTGAGGTCCAGCCCTTAGAGATTTTTCTGAATTCCTATAATTATCTATATCCACATAGATGCTCACCTGTCCTGTTATTTCATCTTCAATATATGTGCCCTTTCTTTCCAAATAGACTGTAAGCTTCTCAAGAGCAGGAACTCCATCCTGGTCCATTTGCGTTGTTAGGTCTAAGCTTGGTGCTCTCCCATAGCTGGGTTGCAATAATATGACTATGTTGTAAGACAATCTATCCATGTGGATTAGGCTGGTAAGAAAGTTTTAATGAAAGGAGTGACTCTATGGTAGGAATTTTAACTTTCATAACAAGCTGGTGAAATATTTATGAACATGACGGACTTTCTACACTCCTTAAATTATACAAGTTAGTTATACAGCTAGCTGTGGAAAGAAGGTGTTATTTAAAATATACAGTTAAACATAAGAATAATTATAAGATGTTCTGAAAAAGTTAATTTGAAAAATCTTGGTAACAATAATCTTATTGAGAAAATCCTAAGTAAGTTTATAGGAGTATATTTTTGAGTGATGCCAAAAAATATTTACTAAGTTAATGAAATCTGAAGAACTCATGCTAATAACCGAATAAAAGTTGCTTTTTGTTCCAAGGTGTCCTTTGACAAATGACACATCTGAGCACACATACATGCTTAAACAAAGGAAACATTAAAAGAGAAGACAAGTAAAGAGGCCACTTGTCTGAACCAGTTTGAACATGAGAAATCTGTGCTGGGTAGCTGCTGCAGCGTTTCGGCCTCACAGCTGGAAAAATGACTGTAGATTAAGGGGCTGACCATGCAGCTGGCTTGGAAGTCCCCTGTATAAGTACTCCGATCTTCTCCCTGGCATCTGCTCGCTTAGCTCTGGCTATATCAGGAATGCTAGGTGTGTGAAAGTGTCCAACTTCCAGGAAAACCACGTTCAGATCAACTGTGAAAGTTTCCCATATATTTAAGGTATATAAATTTAGGGCATAAGGTAATACTCCCAGTTAATGTCCTTTCCAGACCTCCTATCCAAGGTGAGATGTAGGATCAAAAAAAAAAAAAAAAAAAAAAAATAACAAGAAAATTAATATTTAAAATTGGGAAATAGGTTGTTTCCTCTGGGGCTGTACCCTCTGAGTTTTTTGACACAAATTTCAAGGCAATAGAAAATAAAAGGAGACTAATAGAGCTCAATTTATAAATTAGGTTAATGTAAAAACTGAAACAGACAACAAATGCACAAAGAATCAAAATGTAGACCAAAAAATTATGTTCAGAGTTCCTAAGAGGCCACAATTTTAATAGTACCACAAAAATGTTTAGTTGTATTACTGTTTGAAAGACAGGAAATGAAAGGAAGCTAGAAAGGAATGGAAAATGTTTAAAAACAAAAATGCTATTTACACAACAGGGGACCCACTTAAACCTCTGCTCCATAATGAGATTTCTATTATCCAAGAAAATATAAAATTTACCCTAAGAACTCTGCTCTGAGGCTACCTGTTTAAATGCACTAACTACCATCTTCTCCCTCCTGGACCCTGGCACAGAATCAGATAAAAAATTCTGAACAGATGGTCAGGTCCACCTTGTTCAAGATACTTCAGGGCTCTGTATCCTCGCAGAAGCTTTAAACAATCAGCAAGGACTGGCAGAAACATGTTTCTCAAAGCTCCAGCAAACAAAGGACTACAGTAACAGGGCAAGTGACAAATTAAGAAAAAGGCTACTTAAAAGCAGTAGGATCTTGTGGTGTCCTGCCTGGCCCCTTCCCCACTCCTCGCTGGCTTGGTGTGGGACCAGCTATGCTCCCACTGCAGACCCCTAGTCCAAGCTCCAGAGGAAGTAGAGTAACCCTCTTGCACATACTGGGAGCATGCGTGTCTGGAGGTAGCCTGAGGGACTCAGCATCCTAGATCTTACCTTGTGTGTGGAAGGAAGTTAACAGAGCTCCCTGCAGAATGTTGTGAGAAAGCAGTCAAGTGACTGTCTGGAGCAAGGGACTGCTGGCTGTAGGACATTCAGTGCAGTGCTCGGGACCATGAGGAAATGGTTTCCTAGGGAAGAGGGGACATTTGGAACTGTGTATTGAAATTAAATTGGCATCAAAGCAAATGAGATCGTTATAGACTTAGGGTGTTAAATTAAATCCCCATGGCAATTTCAAATAAAATATCAGAGAATAGACAGAAATTAGAGTACAGGTTATCAGGGTTGGGGAGAAGGGGGACTGGAGAATTAATACATATTGGGTGTAGGTTTTCTGTTTGTGGAGTTGGGAAAGTTTTAGTAATGGAAAGTGCTGAGGGACCACAATAATGTGAATGTGATTAATTCCATTGAAGGTATGATTGGGTGTGGTTGACATGGAAAGTTTGTTGTATATATAGTCCTGCAATTCAAAAAAAAAAAAAGAAAGAAAGAAAGAAAGAACAACTAAAGGGACAAAGACAATTAGATGCAATACATGATCCTCAGTGAGATCTAGCAAGGGGGGAGAAAAGCTCAAAGGGAGATTATTGAGAAACATGAAAAATTAAAATATAGAATTGTGGTGGTTTGGAGATGTATGTATCCCAGAAAGACATGTCCTTAAACTTAATCCATTCTTGTGGGTGTGAACACATTGTAAGTAGGCCCTTTTAATAAGGTCACTTCAGTTAAGGTGTGGCCCAGGATGGGTCTTAATCTTATTACTGGAGTCTTTTATAAGTGGAATGAAATTCAGATGGAAAGAGAGAAAGTCACAGATGGAGGAGCCAGAAGTTGAACATCCACAGAACCCAGGAGAGAAGGGAGAGATCAGGAAACTCTGCCACATGCTATGTGGAAATCTAAGGACAAAGGATTGGCAGCAACCAGCCCCAGAATGCCACAGTTTTCAAAAGAAAACATCGCCTTGATGAAGCCTTGATTTGGACTTTTTCCCAGACTCAAATGGTGAGCAAATAAATTTCCATTGTTTAAACTGACTCATTTCATGTTTATGGCTAAACATAGAATGAAAGCTTTATATCAATATTAAATTTCTTAAACTTGATAACTGCATTCCAGTGGTTATGTAGGTGAATGTGTAACCTCCCTTGTTCTTAGGAAGTGTACATGGCAGTATTAAGTGTTCAAGGAGCATGATGTATAAAACTTACATTCGAGTGTTCATAAAATAGATTGCTAAATAGACAGATGATAGATGTACATGGTAGGTAAGTAGATAGGAAGGTATAAAGAAAGAATGATGGAAGAAGGAAGGAAGGAAGGAAGGAAGGAAGGAAGGAAGGAAGGAAGGGAGGGAGGGAGGGAGGGAGGGAGGAAGGAAGGAAGGAAGGAAGGAAGGAAGGAAGGAAGGAAGGAAGGAAGGAAGGAAAGAAGGAAGGAAGGAAGGAAGGAAAGAAGTGGGGGGGAAGGGAGGGAAAGAAAAGGAAAATCTCTATGGCAACTGGCAAAATGTTAAAATTGGTTGATCCGGGTATGTGGAGGTGGATAGAGGTTGGAGTTCTCTCTTTGGAGTTTGTATTAATTTTGTAACTGTCCTTTAAATTTCAAACTAAAAAGTTATATATATATAAAGAATTATGAACAGTTCTCATGATTTTTAACTTCCTGTTTAAGACAGTTTAGACATTTTTTTAAAAACCTCATGTTTTAGTTTCTTTTTTTTTCATCTGAATTCACACTGAACATGAAAAACCAGTTTAATCTCAGGATAAGCTTTCTGCTCAAATTCTAAGTTTACCACTGTATGGAGATGATCAGACCATATCTACTGTATGTGTATAGCACCCTCCAACATTCAATGAAATAATGTTTTGGTGTAAAAATGAAGAAAATGTAAAAGTAATAAAAATAATTGTAGGACAAGATATCGGCAATCTTAGAATGAGGAGTGATCCAAAAAAGGTTGTCAAGGTAAAGAACTGAGGGGTTTGACTGAATCAAAATTTAGGATTTCTGTTCGTCAAAATTACTGCAGACTAATGGCTGACAGAGCAGGAAGATCAAAGACCTTTCAAAAACTAAAATTGTCAGGATTAATGCCCACATTCTAAAAGAAACTCCTATGACTAGAGAATAAAAGGCAGAAAACCAGACTGAAAAAAGGAGCAAGACAGGTATAGCAATTCACAGAAGGGGAATACAAATACTCAACAAGTATTTGATGAGGTATTCAACCTCACTAATCACTGTACTGTATGAGAAAAATGCAAATTAAAATACCACTTTACATCTATCATATTCACAACTTTAGAAAGTTGAGTAATACCAAGAGTTAGCCAAAAGATGGAAATAAAACTCAAACAGTCGTTCTGGAGAAAAATCTGGCAGTCCTTAGTGAAAATCAGAGTGGTGTAAGCAATGACCCAGCAGTCTCTCTCTCTAGGGCACATACACAAAGAATCTCTCACGTTTGCCTTAGGGAACATTTAGAAGGACATGTCTCATTGGTGGTGGTAACAGAGTTAACTCAAATAAGATGTTCACTACTAATAGAACAGATAGTAAAACATAGTGAATACATACTATGAAATATTGTGCCCTCATTAGAAGCAATGAAATAGAAATGCAAATAACAAACATGGATAGATCTTAAAAGTGTAGGATTGTGGTGATGAATGCACAACTCTTGTGGTTATACCCAAACCCACTGAATGGACACTTTGGATGGATTTTATGGTTTATGAATGTACCTCAATAAAATTGCTTTAAGAAAGCATAAGGCAAAGAAAAAAAGAGAGTAATAAACAATACAAGATCTAAAGTATCATACCATTTATTAAAATGCATAAATATTTGAAATCCTTGTACAAAGGTGAAAAATTTAAATCTGTTGGCACAAAGAAATTGTTTTAAAAAATGATGGTACTTACATATTATAAATTATAATTAGGTTTAAGTCCACATTTAATCTCAAAACAATATAGTAATTATTAGAAGGAACAAGACTCCCTACTCTATAGTTGAATGTTGAGAGATAAACTTTATCACAAAGAGAACATTCTATCTCAAGGTAGGAGGCATAGTTCTGAAGAACAGGATTTCTTGGGTCCAATCCTTCTAAGTTATAGTGCAGGAATACAGAAGCTAGAGGTGATCTGAGTCAAGGATAGAATACTTAAAGGTTGAACCAAAACACTTTTACCCAGTATCTTCCCCAAATTAATCTTTCTGAAAATATTTAGATAAAGTTATAAAACTTGTAACTATTGTAAAGAAAGATCTATAAAATAGGGGTCATATTTTATCGAAACTCTCTCTATAATAGAAAAACTTTTTACATCCCATGGTTAATTATATAACAATTTTTATTAAAATTTTATTAAATAGGCCAACATAGTCTATAGTTTAAATATCTATGCTGCACAATAGAAAGAGGTTCTGCTCTTGAGAATTTAAAAATGCAATAAAGGAAATTAAATACATAAAGGCATAAAAGAACACGTAGAGAGAAAGCATTTAAATAACTGCAGTATAAACCTGCAGTGCATATGATGTTGACTAAAATGCAATGAAACTCCTTCCACAAATATTCAACTATATTTAAAAATGCTATTTTTTATTATTCTATCCCATACTTTACATACACAAATTCCAAAGAGATACTTGAGTTTAACAAAGTCTGAAGCAGTATTCAAATTCATTCATATAAAGTGAGGTAAAATTCACTATACATTTGGAAAATAAGAGGTACAATAAAATTTAATAAGAAATTTCCCTTGAACATTGGTGCTTAAGGTAAATTAAATTAAAATTTTAATTATAAAAGGAGTAGAAAGTAGAAGATGTCATTATAGATTCTGAAGAGAATTCAGGATATTTTAACAATTGATGGCATTGCTTTCCAATACTGTCTAATTTCATTTTGAAAGGCAAAACTTTCATTTTATTTAATGATGATATATCATTAACTCTTCTCTTGTACTCACTTGACTTGGCTGGGATCGTATGGAATTCCCAACTAGCAAAAGGAAGAGAGAATAAAAGTGAAAATGAAAGTTTGTCCATGGCAATAACAGAAAAATATCCAAAAAAAGAATGAAGAGATTTAAAGTGCATAAGTGGCAGTGGAGAACTGAGTTTTAGAGTGCAGCCGCTGAGTCAAAAGACCCTGAGCCAAACCCTGCCGCCCTACCCTACGTGTGGATGGTTAGCATGTGGGCAAGTTATGGAACCTTCTGGTACCTAGCCCTGTGGTAGCTGTTCCTAGACTATGGGACTTTCCTTTCTTATTTGTCCTTTTCTGTACTGTTATTTTTTAACAGCCAGCATAGGTCATTTTTACATGACCATACTTAATGCTAAATAAATTTATTTACTTTAAAAATAAATACAATGAAACAAACAAAAAAATGCAATCAGCAAGTTAAAAAGTAATTAGAATTTAATTACATTACAAAATATTTGATGAGTATGTGGAATTGACTAGAGAAGACTTGGAATGACTTGGAAACTAGATTGTAATTAGGGTATAGTTCTTTGTTGGTCACAATTTTAGCATGGGGAAGGAAAGGCAGGGACCCCATCCCACTGTAAGTCTTGCTGAGAGAAAGAAATCATAGGGCTGGTTCAGCAGGTACTCGCCTTTCATCCCCATATGTATTTCCTCCCACCTGGCACTACGTTGGGTTGAGCAGGTTTTGCACTGCATAAAGGCTCTCTGCCAGGACAGCAAGTATTGAATCTAATCCAGATTCCCTTGGCCAAACTGTGCACACTGGTCGAGGGAACTCCATTTTCAAATTCACTCAATGGTACCATTTAGAGCAGTATATAGTGCAGTGGCCCTACTTCCTACCTGAATTCCAGAAAATAGTCTTTTTGAATCCTCTCTTTTCCCTAGAGACTCAGTAACCACTTAGCCAGTAAATATCCTACTGCATCTCCACACCTAGCAAAATAACAGGACATTAAATCTGAGGAAATGAGCAAAGAGACTACTTTTTCTCTATTGCAAATTACTGGGGAAAATAATCTGAGTTTGCCTGGGCTCCTGGATGTCTCAGTACCTGCCATCTGTACCATCCCGGTCTCAGTTTCACTGTGTTTTCTGCAGATCATTCAGTTGTATCTTAGGCTCTTATCTAGCCTGCAGGTACAGGGACCTATTAACCTGCTGGAAGTTGCCACTCTGTCAATAAGCTAGTATTCCAAAACAAGAGAACTGCCCCCCACCCACCCTAGATGCCAGGAGTTACTCCCCTGAATTTTATTAGCAATGATTTTGTTTGGCAGCTTATAATATTTCACAAATGATTTTAGAATTTTCTCATCTCAAGATCTTAAATACTTGTTGGAGCTTGGTTCCAAGTAAACTCTGACTCAGCTGCCTCTTGATCAGAACAATGACTGTAAGCTCTTGGGTGTTGCTTGAATCAACCTAAAATAAGAAATAGTGTCACTATTTTCTATATAGATATAGAATCTTGTGTTTTATGTTATTATGTTAAGATATTCCTACCACTGTGTAGTATTTGTAATTGTTTTAAATGGAATATTTAACAATCCACATATTCCATGTCCTCAGAAAGTTGGATTGTACATTGGTATTCTATTTTCTGACTTTCTTTCTAATGTAAGCTTCTAGTCTCTAAGAACTAATTTTGCCTTATCTAAGTGTTCTCAGGTATGATCATGGTATAATACACTCTAAAAATGATTAAATAACTCCAAAACATAACGCTTAACAGCAATGTATGCTTTGGACCTGGAGATATCTAAGTATATCATATGCATGTAAACATAACTTAAATAAGCAAGTTAATTAACTTTCATAAGCCTCAGTTTCTTTTTCTGTAAAATGGAAAACATAAACCCTAGGGACCATCAGACACAAATCTTGACATAAGTCTTGGCATAGTTTGAAACATTTTTGCCACTAGCCACAAAGACCAGACCAGGGGCAGAGGTAGCAACAAAGGGTAGCGGCAGAAGGAGGAGGAGTGGCGAAACCAAAATGATTTTTTTTTTGTCTTCAAGAATTTGGAGAATAGGACATTCAGTAAATTAATTTTTTTTGCAAATTAGCTTTAGGCAAATTGGCCATTTGGTAAACTGGCTTTCAGCAAAAGAGTTGTCAGCTAATTGGCTTTCTGTGACTTATTTTATGCAAATTGGTCTGTTTCCTTTCTAAAGTAATAGGTGAAATTAGTGAACTTTTCTTCTCAGAAAAGGGATAATCAGTGGCATCAAGAAGGTTGAGATGTAATAAAAATAATATATGTCAATAGTGACAGCTCTCTCGGGCTATCACAAAAGAGACAAGAAATATGCCTGTCTTCTTTGGTTATCAGCAACGACTTTGAGGGAGAGTCTCTCTTCACTATGCCTGAATGTGTGGCCTTGATGGAAAAGTAAATCATCTTCAGAACCCTTTCACAGGCATTAACTGACAAAGTAGCATAAGCTGAGCCACCATGAGTGACCTGGATCATAGCATGGGTATTCTCTGTATTTCTGCCATCGTCTTACTCAATACTAACTTCTGCCATCAAATGAATTGTGCTGTTATCTACAGCAATTATTACAGTGATCAAAATAAATGATTCTCTCCATTTCTCCCCAAGATAGTCAAGCTATGATCATTTTCATCCACATATTTTGTTCCTACTATACTACTAAATTATCTATTTTAAGCAACTAAGTAATGTCTATAGTTTAAATATTCTTCCACTGGGGGAATCGATCTTTAGGTAAAGAAATATTCAGTTCCCAATCTAGTGAAAAAAAAAAAAAATTTTTTTTTTTTTTTGCTTTGTAAAGATGTTGTAATTCATTCACTGTGCAAATATTCTGTGAATTTTTCTGAAAGAGAAATCTTATTATCAAGCTTCTATTTTTTCAAAAGAGTGCACAGTTGCTATCTGTACATTTGTAATTGTAGCAGGACAAATGAACATACTCATATACCATCACCATCAGAAGAGAAATTTGAGGTTCAGAAAGAAGATGTTGAGGAAAGAACCATCCATCTACCTTTACATAAAAGAATTTTTAACAATATTTAGGTCCTTTGAATCCTTTGAAATAAGACATTGTTGACTGTTTTAAAGTCACTACACAAGACATAAGCAGAACCAATAGTTCTGTCCTAGAATAAGTAAATGGATGCTGAGGCAAAAACAAAACAAAACAACAACAACAACAACAACAAAAAAAAAACCTCTCTTTTACCAGCAGAAGTGGGAGAGGCAATATATATATGTGGAATACAGCCAAGCAGATAGTGGCAGAGATAAGAGATTATGGAGGCAGGGTTAGACCTGGTAGGATTAGGTCCCTGGTTCCAGTCCTTCGTGAATACTCTTCTTTGAAAGAATGAACATCCACAGTATACTTCCCAGCTACACAAGCCAGTCAATATCCTCTTTGTTTAAGCTGGTAAAATTGGGTGTCTTTAATTGCAAATAAAGGAGACCTACATCTAAGGAACCAGAGCTCATCCATCCCCTTATTGGTAGAAGCTGGTTACAGCAAAACCTCCATCTACTAGAGAGCAGAAGATGGAGGAGGGTCTTTGCAAGATAAGAAGACACAAAGCCAGAACTTCTTCAAGATAAGTGAGGAGCTCGAAGATACTGGATGAAAAGGGGTTTAAAAAACAGTGTAGAAGGAAGACAGGAGAAGCTTAGGGGTAAAGAGAATGAAAGGAGGAAATACTGAACACTCTCAAAGATATAAGGGGTGAGGTCTCCTCCCAAACCCTTAGGGCACCAATCAGCTAGATGGTCACAAGTTCAACTCCTGGCTGCTTAGGGATGTTAAGAAAGACGCTCTCTACAGTAAACCTCTAACAGAATTCAAACCTGGAAAACTATAATGTCAATTTTCCTGACCTTTTCTCATCAGAGAGAAGGTCAAATCTCAGAAAAATAAAGAAGTTGGTACAAACTTTTCAAGTTCCATGTTCTGGGAGGAACTAAGGATGACTATGTTGCACATCTATACAAATATTTAGTCCAGACTTTTAGCTGATCAGCCTTTGATGGAGGAAAAAAAAATGTCATCCCTTCCATGACAAAAGATAGTAAAGAATAGTAGTAACTCACTGTGGAATAGAGATGAGGACTTTGCCACATAAGTTAAAAATACAAAACAAGTGTCCTCTTTAGCGTATATGCACCGTCTGTATGACTGTGGAGGGTAGGGTGACTACGAGTCAAGGACTTGCTTCTATGGGAAGTTGGGCTCTCTCTTGAGAGGTCTATCAAGCAAACACTAAAAGAAGAGGTGAGTCTGCAGGCAAAAAAAATGAAAAAACTAAAAGGCATCTCTATTTCTGCCTCCAGGCCTTGCTATAAACTTTGAGGGCTCAGGATGTTTTGAAAGGTGTTTCCAAAGTATAGTGGTCAGATATGGCTTCTGTCATTTAAGGGCAGAGAGGTGGGCCTACAGAAAAGAAGTGTGTCATCCCTGGGGTGAAATATATGTTGAAATTTAGTTCTGCCTCATAAGCCAAATAGTCTATTTCATGCTACTTCCCTAAATTTATTTCCCTTTAGTTATCCTTTAATGAAGTCCTATTTAGATGCCTTATTTCAAGGTTATAAATGCTTCAGGTTATAAAGGTAAAGACTTCCTGTCTACATTTCATTCAAAATGTAATGACTACAATAGCACTACAGTTACATCTAAAGACAAACTACAATCAAGGTTAGAGTTAGGAGTTCAGTCAGGATAAATATGAAAAAATCCCCAGAAAGAAGATCATAAAATCCACCTGTCCTTGTTCAACAATTTATTAGGGTGCCTTATACCAAGTTTGGAAATCTTGGTTTTGTTTCATGTAAAGGAAAGCAGCATTTTCTTTGACACAGTAACACTATTCCATGCAAGCTTATAAGTATGGGAAATTTCTTAAACAGAAGCATCAGGGCCCCATAATTCAATATTTTTTCCAGTTTATTTGGATGTACGCAATGGCATAATTTAAGAAACAAATCCACTACTATGTGTTAGTCTATGATGGTTAAATTTTTGTTTAAAACATGATAATTATTTTAAATATTGTGAAATAATAAATAAAAAGCTTTTTAATGAGTTCAGCATGTTTGGGGGTATGTTAAATGTTATTTTTCAATTATATGATTAGAATAAAAAGTCAAGTTTCAATGCAGTTACTCTGTTCTTATAAATGATAGCTAGAGTTACCCATTGGCTTTGGCCAAGGTTTCTTTAAAAAATAATCTTCTAATGCATTACAAATTACTGTAAATGCCTCTATAATTAATAATTGAGGACACAAAATTGTATGCATTCATTATATTCCAGTAAATTATAGTATATTACATATAAATTCCCCTTTCTACTATTGTTTTTCAAAGGAAAGAAAAAACAGCCAGGTTTTAACTGTACCTGCTATACAAATATGCACAGGTATTTTTTCAGATTGAAATGAAAACAAAATAAGCATTTTCTGGTCTAATGAGCCATTTCCATAAAAATAAATACCCCAAATGGAAGCATTACATGGCTCACGCTAAGCATAACAATAATACTTTATGTATTTTTAGAGGCACTGCAATATCCCAGTAATGTATGGATATTGAAAGTAGAACATACAATGCCGGAGCAGCTTTTCTAACAAGTGTGTTCTTCACTTCTAATCAGAGCAGCACTCAGGAGCCCTCAAAATAAGCAACATGAGTAAAGGCTTGAGGGGAAAGGGAAGTTCAGTGGCAGCTAAGTCTCCCATTGCCCTGAATAACAGGCATTCTCAGTAGGTTGAGGCTTATTATCTGTTATATAACATCTTAAAATCAGTTATTTCAGTAAAATATGAGGCGGTTCAGGTGGATTTTGTTCAGGTTATTGGCAAAATACACTGCCAAAGTTATGGGGCGTTATGACGAAGGCATTGCATAAATATAAAATGGCATTGTTTACCTGATTTCCTATCCAGCTCTACTTCTCTCCCAGTCTTATAAGGATTAAATGAAAGTATGGATTCCAACACTTTAGTAAACATTCCAGAAATGTGGTCAAAACCAGCACATCAGGATGGTGCTGTCAGTGATGGGGTGTCACTGGAAGGGGCACAAGAGAGCTTCTGAGGTGTGCATAACATTCAATTTCTTGGTCTGGATGCTGATTACATGGATGTGTTGGTTTGTAAAAATTCGTTGAGCTGCACACATATATGTGCATGTTTTATGTACATTATTTTTCAATAATTTTCTTAAACATAAGTAATAGCGTGAGATGAAAGAAAGATAGAGAGATGTTTTACTTCAATGGCGTCAAACTCAAAGGCTAAATGTACTGGTCAAGAAATGTAAGTGAATATGCAGATGAGCTGGCCTCATTTGAACTGATGACCACATGCCCTGGCTAAAGGGGCACTATTGCTCAGCTCCAGCCTTTGTGATGACATGAGACTTATGGCCCTATATTGCCGTATTTTCAAGAAAGGACCAAAATTTAGATTTTGCAGGTAGAAATTTACTAGTCTTAAATGTAAGCAACCACTTAAAATGTTTACAGCTCTGCAAGCACTCAAGGGCAAGGAAGTGACTGCTCTTGACCTCATGGTTCTCTGCACAGAAAGTCAGCTCCAGGTGCAAGCCAGCAAGTGTGAAATGGTGAAAGGAGTCATAGGAAACACCACACCCTAATCAGTTATACAACCATTGCATTTCTTAGAGAATATCTGTTCCCTTTCTCTGACAACTGTTCTGCCAAAATCATGATAGATGGAAAATCTTTGGACCTGGGCTTAGGGGATACAGCTAGACAAGGAGACATGACACTGGATGACACCCACTCTGTTTTAGTTGGCTAGGCTGCTGGAATGCAATACACCATAAATGTGTTGGCTTTTACAATGGGGATGTATTAACTTATAAGCTTACGATTCTAAGGCCATGGAAGTATCCAAATCAAGACTCCATCATGCAATTCTTTTCACCCCCGAAGACTTGGGTGCTGGCAATCCTGCACTCCTCTGTCATATAGAAGGCACATGGCAGCGTCTGCTGGTCTCCCTTCTCTTCCAGGTTTCATTGCTTCAGCTTCTGGCTTCCTCTGGCATTCTCTCAGTTCCTGTGGCTTTCTCCCTATATGTCTCAAAATATTCATCCTATTTATAAAGGACTCCAGTAAAAGGATTAAAAACCACCCTGGGTCAAGCCCCAACTGAAGTAACGTATTCAAAAGATCCCACACAATAAAAATAAATTTAAAAAAAAAATTTAATTTCACTGAAATTATGTTAAGAAAAAGGAAACTTTTGAAAGATTACTGGCAAAAGGAAATTAGGAGTAAAAAAAACACTTGGGGAAAAAAAAAAAAAAGATCCCACCTACAACAGGTTCACACCCACAGGAATGGATTAGCTCTAAGGATTGATTTTTCTGGGTTCCTTAAAAGTCTCAAACTACAACACACTCTTTCCCACAGAGTGATGTATTTTTATTCTACTTTTCCTTGTGAGTTTTGTATCAATTGAAAATATGTTGCAAAGGAATATTGCACAATTGGGTATTGTAAAATGACACCATGGTCCCAATAGTCCTTTCATTTTAATGGGATATTTGAAATGATAAGAATGTGAGTGAGAGGCTGAAATTTAAAAAAGAAAGAAAAATAAAAGAAGAAAAGCTGACACTAATCACTTCTGCTCAGGGCTTGCTCATGGCCGTGGGGATTCGTGGAATGCTAGTCTCTCACACAAAGAGGGCTCAGGATGTTTGATGAAACTACCAGAACAGATCTTTGCCTAACCCACTCCTACCCACATCCCTTGTGGAAATAAGGAAGAGACATTTTTCTGTAGTTGCTGAGTCAGTATCACCCCTTCCTGTCCTGCCATACTCAGACCCTCTGTATGTATTACTCAAGATAACAGAACTTGAACTCGGTGCAAATATTGGTTACAAATTAGTTTTCCATGAAACCACTTTGCATCAACCAGAAATTTTGATGTTTTTTGTTTAAGCTGTGGGAATTTGAACTTTCATTACTCTTGTAACTATCATTTGAAGATAAGCTTAAATAGAAAAAAGGAAACTGTGAAGGTCAAATGAAATACACTGGTGGTCAACAGTTTTCAGCCTTGGTTTTAGTTCTTCCTTTGTCGACTTTCATTATCATACTCTTTGAGAAGATGCAAATATTTCAGCCTTCCTTCTCCAGTTACCCATTTTTCCCTTTCCTCACCCTTAGTAAAATGAGGAAAAGGTGAATAGGACATAGAGAAGCTATTCAAATTACCTTCTTTCCCTACTTTTAGAACTAAAGCAATCCTCAAAATATACATACTGATAAATAAAAGCATATTGAACATGACAATAACAAATATTTGTGGCATCTTCTAAATAAGAGCTACTCTGACAAGATGCTTCATTTCTGAAAAATCTTTCATTTGTCTTGCCCTTGCTGTCTTGCCCCAAATAACAAATAAAAGAACTAATTTAAGGAAAAGGGGTGGGGTATATGGGAATCCCCAGTATTTTTGGTGTAACATTTATGTAATCTGAAACCTCTTCAAAAGTAAAAAATTAACTCAAAAAAAAAAGAACGAATTTATTCTCGTTGTTAGACATTTTTAAACTATGTAAAGGGGCAAACACACAAAAAATTAGGAGTGTTGTCACAAATCTTTGATATATAGCTTTTCTAATTTTAGCCAAACTGAACTTAGAAAATGAAGGAATGAAAAGTATCCCACAGGCACAAGGGAGCTAACTTTCTGGTGTTTCTGCTCAGTAGCACTTCTCCACTCAAAATAGGAGACTTCCTGAGAGAGGGGTGGCTGAAAGGCCCTCCCAGGATCTAGAAACTGTAAAAGGAGGTTTCATTGGCCATAGGGCCTGTGTAAATACCAGGTGGGTATTTAACCACAAGAGAACCAAAGTGGTCAAGCATATGAAGAAGTATCTGCCATTGGGTTGCTGTTTGAAGAAAGCAAGAAAAAAAAAAAACATTTTTAAGGTTAAAAAAAAAAAAAAAAGGCCATTAGAAAATGGTGATACATGAGTGTATAGGCATTTGCAGCAAAGACAGTAAACCCTAGTAGCAATAGGAACAAGCACACACTGCGTTACTGATTAACGAGATCTGTAAGCCCCTGAAACATGCAAAGCAACAGACTGAAACCATCCCCAGAGAAGCAGCAACTGCGAAAGGAGCAAGACAGTATGGAACCCTAAGAAGATGACAAACCAAAAACCAAAATCTGATTAAATGCAGACTGAGACTAGCTAAATATTATAAATCCCTAAGAGAAGTTACTGATGAAAATAAAACTAAAAATTACTTCTTACCATTTCTAATTACAAACTTCCTATTTCCAGAAAGGATTTGATACCATTTAAAGTCAGCACAGAATTAGAAAATTTTACCACAGTGATTGTAATTTATTGCATATTTTTTGAAAAGCTAAAAATCTGGTTAACATTTTTTTACATATTGAGGTAGTCGTTGATAATTCATTTCTGTTTAAAGTCTTGAGAATTGTTTGGAGGTGACAGACCTGCACTAAGCATACTGACTGAGCTTTATTCTGGTGTCTTAGCTGAGACAGAATAAATGAAGATAGTGTGGTCACGTGCAATGGGTGTAGACAATAGCATGAAAGTCCTGACACAGTCAAGAATAGTTGTGTGACAACGAATAAATCACTATCTCTGAGGCCTCGTTTTCTCACTATTAAACAATACGAACAAGACAGTGCCCCTGCTTTGAGACTCTCACAGGCTTGCTGGGTAGAGAGACTTGCAAACCAATAATGATAATGCAGTGAGATTCTCACCATATTGAAAATGTGAGCAAAGGGCCATGAGAACACTGAAGGGACAGCAGCTGAATGGGTGAGGTTAGGAAAACTTTCCCAGAGAGGCTGCTGCTATGTGGGGCTTTATGATACCATCTGTAAGTATCTGGTACTGTGGAGCATTGGATAAGGGCTCCTCAAATACCAAGTCAAAATGTTTCTCTACTCCCTCACCTTCTCCTAGTCCATAACATTACCAATGCAGTTTGGTCACTGAATGTGGCTGTTCCAGAAAGGGATGCTTTCCTCTCACCTGCTTAATGAGTAATGATTAGGTTAAAAAAATAAATTAAAAAGAAAGAAAGAAAGAAAGAAAAGAAAATCTATTTTGAAATTTCAGGATTCTGCCCTGACAATTCTTTGCCATGATGCATCTTTCTCCCCCCTCCCCCCTCCCCCCAGCAACCCCAGGCTGACCTGGTTGCTATAATTTCCAGGTATCAGTCTGGTTAAACGGGGACCTAGGGAATTCAAGCTTTATTGTGGTTCCGGCACCTGGAGTCTTATTGGATTGCGGTAGTCTGAGAGTTTATGGATAATGAATAGTTATTTAAGCATACTGCTTGCCACATCCTACATGGGCCAAGGTGGGAGACATAATGTGTCCCTGTGAGTTTTATAAAAATGCATTTGTCCCCCTTTTACATGATCCTTCCAGATGAAAGATACCGGTACAAGTAGGAGATACTGAAAAACAAATAGCATTATCACTATTGGAATGGGACACCCTGATTATGTGACAGTGGAGGGAGAGAAACAACCCTGCCTTGGATGGTGGTGAGGACAAGCGGCATGTGGGAATCATAGGTGAAGGCAGGGACCTTAATGATCTTTTTGTTTGTCATAGTCACCCTGGTACCTTCCCTTGTCCAGATCTCCCAAACTGTTGCAAAAGCTTTGAATTTAACTTACTATGGTTTTGCCAACCTCCATCAGATGGCTCCTTACATGATTTGATCACATTCCCCTAATTTTCCAGGGAAAGTTATCAGCAACCAAAGGGCATAGAGCTCCTGCACTTTGCATACAAAACATCTTTCAACACCCTCATTCTTCTATTCATGGTTTAATTAGTCCGAGGGGCAGATGAATGTCACCAGATAGGTGGTATGGATAAATAGGATGAATTAAACTGACTTCCCTCAGGCTGTCCCTCTAGAAACAAGAACAAGTAATGTGAACTGAACTGGGAAACCTGAGGCCAACCAATTTGCCAGGAAGTCATATTGGAGGCTTGGTCAGCCTGTGTCCTCAAAACTGATGTAGGTCCCATTTGGGAAGGCCTGAGAAGTGTAAACAGCACTTTCTTTCCAAGGTACCAGGTGTACCTCAGGACTGTACTTCTTGTGTGGAAGCCAAACATTAACTTACCTCCGTCCTGAAAACACAGTGATATGTACCTTAATGGTGTTCCTTGGAGACCTCCAGGTATTAAGGAAACACTGCCATGAGCCCACAGATGACTGCAGAGATCTCTCCAAACTTAGGTTACTTGGGGTGCTTCCAGGTGGGGTAACTGCTTACATTTATGCAGTCTACGACAGTTACCCCTAGGATGGAAGTTATCCAATTAGCAAAGGTGATACAAAATCTCTCCCTGACTTTAGTTGAAGTGCTTAAGGACACCACCAGAGAGAGTGGTGTGCCCATGGGAAAATTCACCAGCTGTCAAGACCACATAGAAACAAGTTACAGATATTATTGGAAGACAAGTCTATATTGGTCTCTCAAGTTTCTGCATATCTTGGGAGCAGAGCTACTGGCTGCCTTTGTTCCAGACTGTCTTTTGAAGGATGTATGTATAGCACACAGCCTTGGAAGACACAGATAATGTCTCCCTCCAGTTCAAAAGTCAGGCATATTTATTGTCCAGTAAAATAAAGATAATGTTCCCTCCAGAGCATGCTTACCATCCATTATAAAATATTTAATTTCCCTAAGCTCAGGGTTTTTCTCCTGTAACATAACCCATGGTATGTGTAGGTGTCATCTGGCACTCTTTGAGTCACCATGTAGGAATTGGATCTTGGGAAGGTAATGCAGGAAAATGCTGAAAATCTGGATACTGCTGTTTCTGTGAGAAATAAAGTCCCTTGTCTCTGACCCAGGCATCTTTTATCTTTTGCTAATGCTCATGAAACTGTGGCAGATAAACCTGTTAAGCTTGCAAAAAGGGTAAAATCTCAGACTTTCAAAGTTCTTGATCATAGATAATAAAGGTGGAAAACATTATTCTCAGAAAGTTTATTAGTAGATGTATTCGTCAGCCAAAGGGGTGCTGATGCAAAGTATCAGAAATCTGTTGGCTTTTAAAAAGGGTATTTATTTGGGGTAGAAGCTTACAGTCACAAGGCCATAAAGCATAAGTTACTTCCCTCACAAAGGCTGTTGCCTGGTGTTGGAGCAAGATGGCTGCGGGTCTCTGCGAGTGTTCAGCCTTCCTCTTCCTCCTAAGGCTTGGAGGTCCGAGCTTCTTCCGATCTCAGCTGTAGGCTAGAATAAGATTCATCTCTCTCCCTGGGGCTCGTTTTTTTCTGTGCTTTCTCAGCTGTTTAGGGCTCTGGTCTCTTCAGCTGCAAACTATCAGGCAAATGGCTCAGCTCTGTTCCCAGGACTCGAGCATCCAAAACTAAACTTTCTGTGTTCTCCTTCTCTGTGTGTTTACTTCTGTGTGATAGTCTGTTTTATCCCCACCAAAGGGGTGGGAACTCAACCCTGCACTCCCTAATGACGTGGTCAAATAAAAGCCCCAATCTTGATTTAATAAAGTAAAAGTGAAATTTCTGAATGTAGGAAAATCTAATAAGCTCAAAGGAACAGAACAGTTTCCAAACACAATCCAATATCTTTTTTTGGAATTCAAAAACAATACCAAACTGCCACAGTAGATTAGTAGATTAGGGTTATATACTATACTATACTATACTATACTATACTATACTATACTATACTATACTATACTATACTATACTATTATATTATATTATATTATATTATATTATATTATATATTATGGCTATATTCTGAGAGGCCTTATTTGTCACACGATGGTGTTAGGAATTATTCTGTAAGTAAGAGGGAGGTCATGGATTATTATTAATATGAAGGGTGGCAATTAAGAGGAGATATTGGGAGAGGAAGATTGGTCCTCAGAAACCCTGTTAGAAGGCATCTGACAGTCTAGGTGAGAGATGATATTTTCTAGGATTAGAAGTAGGCTCACACACTTGGCTTCCAACTGAATGTGAGGGATGGAGATAGGAGGATTCTTTTATTAACTATGAGGTTCTTAGTTATGATTCCATCTAGATGGACAAATAAGTTTGATTAATAATGCCAGTCAAAATAAAAACAAAAATTAAATTACTCATAAGAATGATTACTGATAACAAGAGTTATCAAAATAGTTTCCTGAAATTTCAAAGGTGTGAAAACCTTGCTGATGGAACTGCTATTAATGCCCAGACATGTGTTGTTCCTTTAAGCACTGGCATACTTATTTCTTAATTACAGGCACTACATGAGAGGAGTATTCTGGGATTGTTTCATGTTCAGGGCAGTGGAAAAGGCTTGGGTTGTAGAGTCTTCCAGTCATTGGCATAAATGCAACACTTCTTACTAGCCATAATTGTTTTGCCTATCTGAGCCCATTCCCCCCTTATAAAACAGGGATGCTTATTTCTTTTTAACGAGGTTATTGGGTGACTCACATTAGACACATAAATAAACTTCCTAACACCTAGTAGAAGCTGATTATTTTAATTAATTCCTTATCCATTTGTATTGCCACCACTACTGCACATGTCCACATCTGTCTCCTCAGTTCAAAATTGCTCATCCAAGCCTTTCTTCATAGCCTTCCTCCAATCTTGATTCTTTTCTCATTTATCATTCAGACTTGACTGGCAACTCTGCCTTCATGGCTGGATCTCCACCATCTCTGCATGCCTCTCTCATGCTAGGATTCCTTGGACTGCCCTATGTAGTTTACTTTAGGGCTCACTCTCTCATCACATTTTGGGTGGATACTTCTGAATATGACTTCTCTCATTTGGGACCAAGATAATAACTGAAAAAAAAAAAAAATCTAAAACTAAGAAGATGGAAAGTGATCAATAGTTTCTTGTCAGGACTTTTGTTTTTATTTGATTGACCAGTGTTAAATGGATCAACAGATAGGGACAGATAGATCTTTCAAAGTAAAGTGATAGCTATCTGAAAGGAACTTAATATCAATCTCCCCACATGGCTCCCATAAATGCCACAGTTTAGATGTCAGTTAAGCAGGCACATTGACAGCAAAGTGTTATTCTGTGGGAAACTTGTCCCTCAGTCTCTATGGTTTAAAAAGGTGCTGTCTAGTGTTCTGATTAAAAGCAGGCTTGGTATTCAGGCAGGCCTGAGTTCAATTACTAGTTCTGTCAATTATGAGCTATGTAACTTTGGGCAAATTACTTAATCTCTGTAAGCTTCAGTTTCCTGAACTACAAAAAGAAGAAGAAGAAAAAAAAGATAAAATCCCCATGCCAAAGGTCATTGTGAGGCTTAGACTGAATAAACTAGGTAAAGCACAATAGCTGACAGTTGGTAAGTGCTCAATAAATGTTAAGTATTCTAACATGTCTACTACATAAGTGGAAAGCAAAGAATGGGTTTGAATCAAGACATTTGACTCAATATTTATATAAAAATAGCATATATGAAGTGATCCTATGAAGTGATTTATTTGTATGACTGACAAAGGATGTCCTAAAACATGTGAAAGTACAACATTAAAAGTGCTATATAAATGACATTATTATTAATAAGCATCTATGTATACAAATAGCAGACATGGTTATTAATCTAAGATAAAAAAATTACACTATTCAAAGTACTCTCAGAACACATGCTAAATATGAAAGTAAAATTTGGCTCCAAAAACTTTTGAGACATCTTTAAAAGTTTTCATTCTAAAACTCTATTTGAATGACAAATCATAAAAATATTTCATAGCTATTAAACTTTTAGAAAATGTTCTCATTCATAATGTATTCTTTCACAATATAGGTTATTTACCAGATAAGTATATTTTAATCTGATCTGGGAGTATGGATTTTTAAAATGAATATTACAGGGAACCTTAAAAAATCTATCAAGAAGATGGAAGTAACCGAAGTACCTGTAGCAAAAGCCCCATAAACTTCTGCAGTACAGATTGGGATAGTATTTTATGTACTCTACAGGCAGCAAATGCTCTTTATTATCATGTAAATTTATATCTAGATATTCCATATAAATCAGAGATTTGATATATCATAACAGCATGTCCTGTAAATACTTTTTGAGTCATGCTTTGTTGACATCACCATCATATTTGTTTTATCAAACACATTCACAAAACCCATATTATAAAACATTTATGATCTCTTATTTTTAAAATAGTTTTAAATTACAGAAAAGTTACATTGAAAATATACCCCACCCCCTCCCCTCTTAAATTTTCTCCTATTAATAGCATCTTACATTAGTGTGGTACATTTCTTACAATTGATGAACAAATAATGAAGCATTGCTACTAACCATGGTCTATAGTTTACATCATGGTTTATAATTTTCATCATACAATTTTATAGGTTTTGACAAAATGTATAATGGCCTTTATCTGTCATTGCAATATCATGCAGAACAATTCCAATAACCTAAAATGCCCAATGTTCCACTTATTCTTACTTCTCCCTCCCCTCAGAACCTCTGGTAACCACTATCTTTATTTCAATGTTACAAGTTCTTCCAATACCACAATAATAAATCTACTTTGGTCCATGGTTATATTCCCCCCGTATGTTTGTTCATTCCTCCATCTTGAAGATTTGGGAATGATGATGCCTGCTCTGCTTCAGATTGAGAGTGGGCTTAGATCTTATGGGGCAGATGGAAGGAACTGTTTTGCTTGTAGTTGTGGATACTCTTTGTTTTTTGGGATGGGCATTGTCCACCATCATCATTTTGTTAGTTGTTCTGGAAAGTCCAATGAGCTGGAGAGTAGGTGCTGGCTGCAACTCTGCTGAGATCCTAGGCTCAAACTGCACATGAACAGGCCAAAGATTTAAGTCTCTGGGGCATTTATTTAATGGTATAACATTAATGATAGGTTCAAATAAAAGGGATAGAAGAATCATGTGTAGGGAAATTATAAATGAGCCTAACTCTCTTACATTGGGAAAATAGGTTATCATATATTCCAAAGTCAGGCCCACTGACAGGGTGCTGATTTCATTAGGTTGTGCACTTTGCTTATAATGTCAAGATGTCTCTAAACTCCTTGGGAGCACCCTTGTTTGAGGCTTTGTTTACTGTGACAATTAGAGTCACCTGAGATGTGCATAAGTATAACCTCTGGAATGACCTCCCAACTCACTTTGAAATATCTTAGCCATAAAAACTCTTTTGTATTTAATTTTCCCTCCTTTTGGTCAAGGTATTTTTCAAAATGCATCATCGGTTGGCACTCGGTAATAATCCCTTGGTGCCAGGGAGACTCATCCCTATGAGACATGTCCCATGCTGGGGTGGGGGTGGGGGGAGGAGGGAGTATAGTGAGTTTATTTGCTGAATTTTGCTTAGAAAGAGTCCACATTGGAGTAACAAGGAGGTTTTCAAGAGGAAACTCTTAGGAAATAGATATTATTAGACTAAGTTTCAATTTCACAAGAATAAGGTTCAAAAGCACAAGTGTTAATATCTAGGGATTGGTGTATTTGTCTGTTTTATTTTATTAGACACTGCCTATATACTCTAGAGATTCTTGCCACTCTATTAGAGACCTTAGCTGGACTCCCCAGGATGGGAATTTAATATTTTGTTGGTTATTGTGTGGGTCTCCACCCACTGAGATAAAACACTATGACCACATGAACACATTTGTATTTCATAGAGGCATGCCCCAGGTGCACCCTTCCCCACACATCCCCCCACCACTGACATCCTGCACCAGTGACCCTCCCCTGCCATAGTTGCCAAAAGAGCACTCCTACAATTGTGTTCTTAACCACAGACCTCTACCTCCCCAGAGTTCACCAGTTCCTTCCTCCAACCTTCCCCAAAGCTCTATGGATAGCCCAACCCACACCTCCAATCCCACTCACATTCACTCTCCATCATTGACAGCCCCATTTGTATCGTTGCAATACCATCACTCCTGTCCGCTGCCAAATCTCTCCCACCCATCTTATAGATTTTGCCCAGACTGAACATCGGCTCACCACTCTCTAGTCCTTTTCTATCTCCTGGTAACTATCTTCTAGACTTGACCTCTGAATCTGCTCAGTATCCTTGGTTCATATTAGTGAGATCACACAATATTTGTCCTTTAGTGACTGGCTTACTTCACTCAGATTAAGGTCTTTGAGATTCATCCATGTTGTCACATGTGTCAATACTTTATTCCTTCTTACAGCTGAGTAATATTTCATCATAAGTATATACCACATTTTGTTTCCATTCTTCCATTGATAGACACTTGGGTTGCTTCCAAATTTTGGCAATTGTGAATAATGCTGTGATGAACATTGGTGTGCAAATATCTGTTCGTGTCCCGGCTTTCAGTTCTTCAGGGTATATTCCTAGTAGTGGGATTGCCAGATCATATGGCAATCTTATACTTAGCTTCCTGAGTAACTGCTAAACAATCCTCCACAGTGGCTACACCATTCTACATTCCCACCAGCAGTGGATGAGTGTACTTATTCCTCCACATCCTCTTCAACATTTTGTAGTTTTCTGGGCTGTTTGTTTGTTTGTTTGTTTTTAAATAGAAGCCAGTCATAGAATTATAAGTGGTATCACATTGTAGTTTTGATTTGCATTTCCCAAATAACTAGTGATGCTCAACATCTTTACATGTGATTTTTAGCCATTTGTATTTCCTCTTTGGAAAAGTGTCTATCCAAATCTATTGCCTCTTTTTTAAATGGATTGTCTTTTATTTTTGAGATGTAAGATTTCTTTACATATGTTGGCTATTAGGCCCTTATCAGATAGGTGGTTTCCAAATATTTTCTCCCATTGAGTAGGTTGCCTTTTCAACTATCTTTCAATAGAATAATTATTTTTATCAAAAATGTATAAAGAGAGAGTATTGACAATATTGGTATACCATGAAGCCATTTTGCCATCTTTTCAGAATCTTTAAGCAATTTTCTCCATTTTTCAAATTTCTTAATGGCTTTTCATTTTTGCTTTATCATTTCTCCTTCATTTTCAGATCTTTGATGTTTCTTCCATTTCATACATATCACCCATTATATGTGTGTCTGCAACCAAGTGAGCAGGGGAGGAATTACTAAGTGATTAGTTAGGGCAAAAATTTTCTAAGTGCTCTTATATTGTTTCTTTCTGTTTAAATAATATTTAGTTTTTATTATAATAGAATAATTATATTCTACGTTTATTACAGAAAAGTCAGAAAATAAGAACATAAGAAATATGCATAATTCCATCTAACTAACATCACCACAGCAACACCTAGATTTTATATATATATTATTTTCCTACCAGAAAAGAGGAATCATCTACTGCATAATACCTTAAAAATCATCATCATTTATTCATTGCAGTCCACCAAATTGGGAACATTTGGATTGTCCCAACCAACTGTTACCCTATTAATGAACATGGACATTGAGTTGGTTGTTAATGCTATAAATAGCTCAGAGAAGTAAACAGTACAAAATTAATTAGAAATTAAAAGTAGAGAAAAAACAATTTTTCAAAAAACCCACAAAAAACAAATAAGAGTCACAAAAGATTATAGAACTACTATCTATTGAGGCACCAAAATCACCAACACTTGAAAAACAAGATATTGAGGATATTCATTTTTATAATTTTATAATAATCATCCTTTCTACCAAATCTGAGGGCCAGCTAAATTGCTCTTAACAAAATTGTTTTCAGCCAAATCATGTGTTATATTTTTTTGTTGTTGTTAATTATATGACTTATGTAGACACAAAGCGAAAAGCAGAATTGAGATGCATTCCCACAAAATTCTGGCCTTGATGACCTAATTTATTCTCCAGTTCAAATGAGCTATGTAGAGCCTAGAATCAATTAAAATTTAAAGGTGACTCCACTGGGTCCATAATATATACTAAATAAACACTTGTTGATTGATTGGATAGCACAGGGTAAGAACATGTAGAATTTACAAGAAATGGCACTGCTACCAGCCATTGAAGAAGGTTTTGTTACACCTTGAAAGAAATATGAGAACTATATTCTGCAAATTACAGTATGCAACAGGCCCAAAACACACAAAATAAGACAACAGATTCAAGAAATTCTTAGCGTTCTCATTCTGGTCAGACTTATCAATAGGAGGCTGACAATAATAGTACTGCTATTTACATATTGGTACCACACTGGCATGGATTTGCATAATGTATTGAGGCTCTGTGCTCTAGAGAGTTGCATTGTAACATATTGGTGCTTAATGAACTCTGAAAAAATTGATTTTCCACAGAGTAAATTAAGGAATGCATTATAGCTGTTAAAGTAATCTTAAGGGAAATCCGAAGCTTCCACTGTAGCACCATGCTTAGTAAGTAATAAATTACATGTTATACTTATTTGCCTTAATTCATGCTAATTTTGTCCAATTAATGTATCACAGTAATTCAGAAGCCTGTCACAGGAGAGCTAATTATTTATTGGATTTTTGTGTTCAGCTCCCTAGGAGTCTACTAGCAAACAAACTTGCGACTGTCTTTCTCTTAGGTCCACAGCGTCATTCTTATGTCTTACTGTGGAGAAGTAAGAGTTTTGCTTCTGTTTCGAGCTTTAAAAATGACATATGGGGAACCTGAATCAGATTCCTGTTTGTTGATTGGTGAAATAGTTTGACAGTCTGCCCCTCGGTTGGATCAAGACCTACTGTGTTTCCTGTGAAACAATTTCATCTTGTATGCCTGTATATTTCAGAGCCCTCATTAAGAAAGAGGACATTTTATTTTTACACATTGAAGACTAGCTATTTGTCATGGCTGTATCTATCTGTACACCCAAAGTGTAATAACAAATGAAGCAACTCTCTGGTAATTCACACCAGAAATTCCCATTCATTTGCTTCAATTCTCTGAAAATTTTAGGGTATTCCAATGGATTATCTGGACACTTGTATTCTTCACCACACTCTGAAGTCTTGGCTCTAAACCTTAAAAAGCCACACACAGTGTTCTAAAAGTACTGTTTTGGGGGAAAAAATCAAATCTAACTCACAATGACAATTGATATCAGCTTTGCAAAAATAGATTTTTACTGTGATGCACTGTTAATTCACAGACCCCAAAATGAATTATTTATGAGATTAATTTGTACAATTCATACCTATAAATAATGTGGCAGTTGTTAAATAATTTGCACACCATTATAAGATGCAGATATCAGAATCAAAGAGAAAAAGCTTCACCAGCTGTGAAATGTTCACTATCTTCTGGAATCCTGACAGACCCTTGCATTTGCAGGCAGTTATTTGGAGAGGGTGTGAAGTATCTGATCTTCTAATTTGTTCTCTTCTAAGATGCTATCCTAAGAGTATCAGGAGAACACTTGCCTTCTAGCCAAATGAAAAAGAGGTGATATCTCTTTAAATCTATAATGCAGAGTGATGTTTACCAGCAAGTTCTATCACAGTGGTCCAATTTGACAGTAGGTAAGACACTTCACTGTTTGTGTCACAGACATTAAAAAAAATAGTTTCCCAACCCTCTTTAATGTGAAGGGTAAAAAATTGACATCTTTTTGTTCAGTCAGTTTGCACTGTCTGTCCATAGCCAAATGAATATCTGAGAACTGACAAATTTCTTTAAGCCACGTACAGTTTTACACCTTAGTAAATAATTACTTTACAGGAAACTGCCACAAACTGTATAATCTTATTTTCCCTTCTTCTCAATTGTTTTTATCACCCATTCAAAATTGGAAATCAAGGTTTCTTTTCTTGCCAATTTGCTCTCTTTTCTAGGCAGCATTAAGGTTTCAACTACTTTTCTTTTTCCTTTCTTCCTTTCTTTTCTTTTAAACTACAATTTAGAAGGTTAAAATTAACATGTCACTCTCTGGTCCCTTTCCTCATAGGAGAATGGTGCTAAGAACAGCATTACTTCTTTGGAAACTGAATTTACAACTACAGCCTCAGCCTTTGTTAACTTTGACAAGCTAAAATAATAAAAAGCAAAAAAAATATCTGCTTATTGCTGAATAGGAGTCCTCAAGGAAAATGCAAATGTGGAAAGGCTTGTGTTGGTTATTTCCTGTGTATTCCTGTTTCTTTTAAAGTCTATCTAAACTACCCAACATACACCCAACCCCTAACCCCACCTCCCAATATAAAGATTTACAGTATTTTAAATGTTTGGGTTTTTTTTTTTTTTTTTTTTTTTTTTTTTTTCATGAAAGATTACACTTTTGCCCTCCTGATTTAAGTACACTTTCTTTGCATCAATTTTCAGAGGACTCTGATGTCTGGATGTCTGGACTGAAGTTATCTCCTGACCAAATACTCCAAATGCTAACTGCAGTCATTAAAGTTCAAGCACAACTGCTTTGTATATTTTAGATTAGTTTTTGCCTGGATTCCTAAAAATCTTATATCATTAGTAAGCTAGATTGTGCCAGGTCACAGGATCTGTGTTTTTCTCATGCTTGAGGTAGCAAAGCTTGGCTGACACATGGGAACTTCTCACTACAAGTTTCTTGAACTCAGATAACTGAGAGTTAGTCCCACATTTATGGGGTTGTGTTTGACTTGGCCTATCTGGACTTGGTTGGAAGGCAGTTACTCTGAGGCCGATTGGTGGGAGGGGGACAGAATAGGGCAGGCAGGGGGGCAGAATTCAGCAGGAACCACGTTTGATTGCCTGAGGTCTCAGTACTTCCCTGAACCTGTCAAGATGAGCTGCTGAACTGAGAGGGCTTTACTTATTTCTGCTTTTAGGAAGTTCCTTTTTTAGTAGATGTCAAAATTGTAGTAAAAAAAAAAAAAATTACCCACTACCAATTACATGGAGGGTATTAGGTTATGCAGATTGTCTACTTTCTGGAGTTCTAATGAACTGCTTAATTAGATGTACTAGAAATTAAGGCTAGTTACTCCACCATAGTTGGAGACAATGTGCCAACTCAGATCAACTATACTGTAATGATGAAGGATAAATGACATTTTGATGATAAGTATAACCCACGTCTGAGTCCAAGTAATATTGTAAGATTTAAGCCATGTAAGCTTATTTTGTAATTCTATGACTATGTGTTTTCATTTAATGAAGGTTCATTGAGTGTGACAGCATCAAGACTAGCTTTAAAATCCATTTTTTCTTTTTTTTTTTTTTTTTTTGGTAAATGTAATTGGCAAAATGACACAAATTGGCACTTTTCACACAAAAGTGTTGTTTACTTAGACTGCTTCCTCCTGGTGTGGAGGGATGAGCAGTGGATTTGTAGTACTGGATTTGATAATGACTTGTAAATTTATTCTCCTACACTGATCTTGCTCTTGATCTAGAGCCATATCTGTTACGTTCAAGCATTCCTTTAGGAACCTCACACTTTAGCCTGTCTAAAAGAGAGCATGATATCTCATTATTATATATACACACACACTCTCATATACATTTACTACTCAGACTCTTTTCTTTATTCTAGTGACTGAATGTGCCTCAAGGTCTGTACACTTCCTCTTCGCTCCACCTGGAATGTGCTTCTTTCAGATATCTCCTTGGCTCACTCTCTTACCTCCTTCCATCTTTGATCTGTCTCAGTGAGACCTTCCTTAACCACCAATTTAAAAAGGTAATCCACTCTCAGCATCCCCTATCCCCCTTCCCTCCTTTACTTTTTACAATATCCCCAATAGCCTTTGACATATACTACATGCTATACATTTTTACTGCCAGCCTGGACTGAAAGGGACAGAGAAGGATGAAATGAAGGAAAATGACTTCAAGGGCAGAACCATGGAAGCAGATGGATGGACTGAAGTGATCTCCTAGGGCCAAGCAAGAGGGGCCTCCACGCTGACCTTTGGATAGGGAAGGGCTTCCATCCTGGACTTCAGAGGAACTGGGTCTTCTGTCCCAGTGTTCAGGGAGAACATAGCTGTCACCCCTTGCTTAGAGAGTGTGGGGCCTATGCCCCAGTGTTCAAGGAAAGCATGGCAGTGGTCCCATGCTTGAAAAGAGGGGTGGCTGCTTCAGCATGCCCAGAGGACAAAGCATAGATCCCTTGGTGGCTTTCAGACCTTGGAATCTAATGGAGTCCACCCTGCTGGGTTTCATACTTGTTTGGGAGCCTAGTCCCTGTTTTTTCCTTCCAATTTCTCCCTTCTGGAACAAGAATATCTATCCTATGCTTGTCCTACCATTGTATTATGGAAACAGGTTTGTCTAGATTTCACAGGTCCAAAGGCAGAACGAAATTTTGCCTCAGGATAGATCACACCCATAACTGATGTTGATGGTTTAAAGTTTTTGGGATTTTGGAAGGGAGTGAATGTATTTTTCATGTGGGAAGAGCAAGTCTTTTTGGGGACTGAATCATGTCCCTCACAAAAGTCACGTTCAGGTCCTAGTCACTCATCCTGTGCCTGTGAACCAGAGGACCTTTGAAGATGTTGCTGTTAGTTAAGGTGTGGCTTCATTTGTGAATAGGATCTTTGAAGATCCTATTTAGATGAGGCCTAATTGAATCAGGATGGGCCTTTATCCATATGATTGTAGTCCTTATGAGCAGAGGAAATTCCAACACAGTCAGTCAGATGAAGCCAAAACTCAGTAGAAGCTGCAAGTCAGAAGAAGCCAGAGAATGAGGCAGAAGTGGAAGACAAGGAAGCCCAAGCAGCAAGGTAGCATCAGAATGCTGCAAACTCCAACTGCAAGAGTAAACCTGGCTTGTAAAGACCTTGATATTGATATTTTAGCCTCCAAAACTGAGGCAATAAATTCCTGTTTTTTAAGCCAACCAATTTGTGGTATTTGTCCTGGCAGCACTGGCAGACTAAGACAAAAGCATTTTATTTCATTCCTGTTCTTCTTTGAATCTCTGGTAACTAGGTTCATGGCAAATGATAAGTACTCATTAAATGACACTATATCATCTATACGCCCTATGACTGTCTTAAGGATTATATACATTGCATATTAAAACACTTAATACAGCATCTGATATGTAATGATTGTTCAATAACTGGTTTCTATTGTTTATAGTATTATTAGTATTTTTCCCTATTTTTTATGGAAGCATATTCTATTTCTACAAATTCATGATCTTCAGCATCATCTGGTTTCTCCATATTCTTCATCTATTTATTTTCTGCCTTTGGTTAGGAAGGCATTGCTAGTGTCCCAGTGGTGCTCTTAATGTTAAGGGAAAAGGGGAGCAAATATCTATCTTCTCATTTAAGTTACATAATGTTAAAATGGCACTAGAAAAAATTTTAATTAAAAAATAAAAAAATGAAAAACAAAAAAATTTAAAACAAACAAACACAAATGGCACTACATTGATCATCCAGCTCTTGGCATATTAGCTTGGTTGGACTAACCCTTTCACATATAACCATTATAAAATCTGGACAAAATATTTAAAAGAAAATTTTATTTGAAGGCATTAGAGAGCAACCAACATTAGGAAAAAACTAGAAAGGAGTCAGTCCTTGAATTTCACCAGCTAAGACTTGCAAGTTTGTGGCTTTTAGCCTAAAGTCACTTACCAATGCACTCTTCGGGGGCAGCAGAGAGCTACAGTAAGCCTCAGTCTTATTTGTCTGTGGCTCCAGAATATAAAGTTTGGGACTGACAAAGCAGTTGGAAAGTCTGTGGGTAAAATCCTGGAAAAGAAGTAGCTGCAGAGATGATGCTTCACAAAATTGGCTACATATGCCTAAATTCTTGGCCAGTCTATGAACTACACATGTGCTGAGGCTACTCCAGGAGACATGATGAAAAAGAGTACCAGAAGCTGAAAGAACTAAGCAATAATTCAGTTGCTACCTACTAAAGCAGAGACACAGTTCAAAGTACAACCAAATTAACCACTACCTGCCAGCTAGAACAAAATAAACACTTCAGAGGAATATAAGAAGATCAAGAATTTCCATAACGTATTATATATAATGCCCAGTAGACACATAAGAAATAGGAAAATATGAAATAAGAAAATGTGAAAAGCAATGAATAGAAATTTACCCAGAGATGACCCAGATTGGATTTAAGCAGGCAAGAACTGAAAGCAGCAATTATAAATATGTTCAGGACTTAGATAAAGTTATAATCACAATAAATAAGCATAGGGACATCATCTGAGATGAGAAAGGGGAACTATAAAAAAGGATCCAAAGTCAAAATTAAAATTTTAGAACTGAAAAAGTACAAAAACTGAAATTTAAAAATATACTGAATGCTCTCAACAGCAGATAAGAGATGGCAGAAGAAGAAGTCAAGTAAACTTTGAGAAAGAACAAAAGAAATTATATAACCTGAAGAACACAGAGAAAAGGAATTGAAGAAAATTAAGAGAGTATTAATGACTTATGGGACATAATCAAGCAGTATAATATATATGTAATTGGAGTCCCAAAGGGAAGGAGATGAAGTGTGGGGAAGAAAAAAATCTTTGAAGAAATAATGGCCCCAAGTTTCTAATTTTGTTGAAAAATATCAATATACGGATTGAAAAAGCTCAGCAAACCCCAGCAAGATAATACAAAGAACACTACACTAGGAGCATCATAGTCAAATTGCTGAAATCCAAAAAACACGAAATTTTTGCAATAATCCAGAGAAACAGACATTATACACATGAGAACAATGAGAACTATGATACTAATGATAATTATCTTTTCTTCAGGGACAGTGGTGGCCGGAAGACTATTGAATGACATGTCTAAAGTACCAAAAGGAAAAATAAAAGGCTGTTAACATAGAATTCTATTTCTATTGAAAATATCCTTCAAAAACTAGAAAGAAAACAAGATAATTTAAGATAAATGTTAAGGGAGAGAATTTGAAACCAGCAGATCTACACTCTGAGCAATGCTTAAGTTCTCAGGCTAAACTGTGATGATCTCAGATGGAAGCTCAGAACTGCAGGAAGGAATTAAGAGCTCCAAAAATTGCATGTAATGAGTAATTTTATAAAATATTATATATTGTTTTCTTCTCTTGTTTTCTTTAAAGTACATATGATTATTTAAAGCATAAATTTTAGCATTGTATTGTGAGGTTAATATGTATGTAGATATATAGGAGAACAATAGCACAAAGGACAGAGGGTAAGTGGAACTATATATTCCAAGTTGCCTATAATTTATGATAAGTAGCAGAAAATTAACTCTAAATAGACTGTAAGTTAATTAGGCATAATGTAATCCCTAGAGCAACTACTAAAAACTACTACAAAGAGGTATAGCTGAAAGAATAGAAGAGGAATTAAAATGGAATACTAAAAAAAGTTTGATTAATTCAAAAGAAGGCAAGAAAGGGGAAAGAGAGAAATAAAAAATCAGATGAGGCAAAGTAAATGGTGTCAAAATGGCAATGGCTCTTGATGCTTAAAAGAGTTTGCAGAGTTTTTACTTACAATGGTTTTTTTCCCTAGAGCTTATAGACAAGTTCAAAAGAAAAGGGGCCATAGAGTAACCTAAGAGATGGAAAACAAACTATACATATTCTTCTAACAACTGAGTTTTGTTAATAAATCAAGTCCATAAGCCTGTCTAACACTCACTACCATTGTAACTCTCTAACTCCCAAGAGATTCTTATGTTCCTCACACAAATAGACTTCTGCTAAGTTACCTGTCCATCCGACAATCCTGGACTTGTCTTAAAACCAAAGATGGATATAGTTTAATCTCAAATTGAGAGCCTCAGGAGTCATTCCTGACTCATTCCCCACTGAAAACATTCCATAAAGAGCAAATTCCCGACTCTTGCACATATTTCCTTAATGGAAGGGAGTCCTTAAGCTAAATCCTCCATCCTTAATGCCACCACATAAGTTTGGCCTTTGCCATAGTCTACCTGAACTATCTTAACAACTTCTTATCTGTTCTTGCCCCACTGAAATTTTTGCTTCACACAAGCACCAGTGTTATTTATATTAAATGCAAATCTGACCACTTTATGCAACTGATTAAAACTATTCCAAAGCATTCTATCTTCTACCCATAAAATTAAAAGCAAATTTCCTCAACACAGCATAAGGGCTCCTACAATGACATAGTTGTTACATTCATTTCTTTCCACTCTTGCTCCATTTCCTACACGGTACATTTCCACAACCTAGAACTTTGGGTAGTCTCCCCACCCCAACTCTTTTCAGCTCATCTAGTCTCTTCACTTGCTCAGGCTTCCCTCGTCAAGCTCTTTCCTTGATAGCAAGCACTTTTCTGCTACAACTCCTTTAACTCTTATGGGTTTCTAAAAACAGCCTTCTCTAGCTTCTGCTTCCCTGCTGGATTGGTGTAGACCATAAAATATGGTGCATGACTCTATTATTATTATTATTTCCTTATTGTACCACAGTTATTTGATTTTTTTTCCTGTCTCAGAGGATAAGGATAATTTCTTAATCATTTTCATATCCCTAGAAACTAAAATTGTAAGATGTTGAAACAATTTTTTAAGGTATGACCTGTAGCATAAATTATACACTAGGAAGTCTGTCTTTATGGTATTTTTACCATGAGTATATACACATATCATATGAATATGTAACATATATACATATGAACACAACAATTTGGACATTTAAATTTTAAAAACTCTATAAATATTTAAGGTCTTTAAAATCTCTATAAATATTTAAAGGAAAGCTATTTTGGTTCTATGAGTGCTTCCACTATCACTGGCCACAGCCAAACAGAAACTGGGTTACTTTTTCAGGGATGTTATAGAAGGGCTTCAAGACTCAAATAAGGGTTTAAAAGGATAAAATGTGAAGGTGCATTTATAATTCTAGAATTCAGTGATAAAGTATTTAAAACTTCTGGCACTGGGTACTCTCTAAGATAGTTCTGCATACGATGTATTAATGGTAGCCTCAATGAAAATGTCAGTTCACTATAGATCTGAAGGATCAGCTCTCTGGATCTTTTGTACCATTTCCCCAGTTGCCTGTCAAATTAAGAGAACCCTTTATTTTATTTATGCCTTATACTACCTCCCCGAACTCATACTTGCTGAATGTACACTTTCTATAAAAACCCTCTGGTCTTTTGTTTACTTTCTGGATACTCTACATGTCCCCTACCACTGGAACACAGAATGCTTATATCGTTTTTACCTCTCCATTTTCCAAAACTCCTGTCTGTTTAGAGACAGATTGATGGCAGATTTATTTGCAGAGCAGCTTGCTGACTTGATGATTTTGGTGTCCTAGTCAAGTTACACGACTCACTTGATTACATGACCAATACCTGACATATATGTTCCACCAGGTCAAATAGTGTGTAGAGAAAGACTTTGAATAAAACCAAATTACCTGACAACACATTTAATCCTACTGACAAAATGAGAGATAGGAACTGAATGCATACACAGAGATGGTGGCATTGCAAATAGCATGTCTTATTGTCAAATGAAGGCCAGCAGTGTGCCAATTTTTTTTGCTCAACTTAATATCCTTCATACTTTGTTCAGTGCTTGGCACATACTACATCCTCAATAAATAATTGTTGACACAAAGTAAATAATGATTGAATAAACATGGATGAAATTTGTTAAATAATGGAGAGTGAGGGATTGCCACAGAAGCTAATGCTGACAAATTTAAAAGAAAAAGAGTGACTAGTGACAAAAGAAAAATAAACCCAGGTTCCTAAGCACCTCCTCTTTTAATTTTTGCTTAGCTCCTGAGGACTGTTACTATATGTTACAATATATTACCAACCATTGTTCCCAGCAGTAATTTAGACCCTGTGCAACATGTGAATCTGTCCCCCAAAAAATCCATTCTTCATTTTACTTTCCATCAGAAACACTAAGAAATAGAAGATTCAGGTCAATTATATTCCAGTCATTTATATTCTTCCTTCTATCATTGGGTTTCAGCCAAATTATAAGCCCCATGAATTTTAAAAATGAAGATCATGCTGACAAAATTTTCTGACCACAGTGGAATTAGATCAGAAATAAATATCGATAAGATCTGAAAGAAGAGAATATCCAGAATTAATATATTTCTAAATAATTCAAAGAAGGTAAAAAAAATTGCAGAAGAAATGACAAAGGGAACTTGAAAATATTTTAACTAAACAATAAAATTATAAAATATCAACATTTGTGGGATGATACTAAAGCAATGCTGTGATGGTAAATTCATGTGTCAAATCGACCAAGTTATGGTGTCCAGTTGTTTGGTCAAGCAAGCACTGATCTAATTATTGTGGTGAGAATATTTCATGGATTTAAATAATCAGTAAGTTTATTACATCGATGGCTGATTACATCTACAATCAACTGAGAAGATGGATGGCCTTTGTTTTAGTTTGCTTAAAGCTGCTGGGAACAACATGCCAGATATGGGTTGGCTTTTACAATGGGAATTTATTAGATTAAAATCTTACAGTTATGGGCCATGGAAGTGTCCAAATCAAACAAGCATCAAGATATGCTGTCTCACTATATTGAAGCTGTGGACAATCAGGCACATAGAGACATCACCTATATATAAAGATGCTTTCTCTCTGAGCTCAGCTATGGGTAATCAGGCATATGGCTCATCTCTCCCCTCGCTCCAGTCCTAGTCTCTTTCAGCTTTTTGGAGGTCTCTTTCCATGTCTCTGTGCTCCTCTGATTCTAGCATCCAGGCTCCAGGACCTCTCTCTCAGCCTCTCCGGGTTTCTCTCTTTCTGTGACTTTCTTTCTGTTTCTGAGGCTTTTATTCCTCCATTTATAAAGGACTCCAGTAAGAGGATTAAGACGCATCTGGGCTGAACCCTACCAGAGCAATCGAATCAAATGACCATTAACTGATTTAATACAGTCAAAGGTTCACAATAAGCAGTCAGAGGCAGAATTTCCTTCTCTACTTCAGCCAGCCAGCCTCTCCTGGAGAATTCATTAAAAACCTTCATCAGAGTTCCTTCCTTGTGGCACACCCTACAGAATTTGACTTGCTCATACCCACAGTTGGGTAATGTTAAAATCTCATAATATTTAACATTATATACACACACACACACACACACACACACATACTCTCTCAGTTCTCTTTCCCTAGAGAACCCTGGTTAATACAAATACTTAGAAAAAAAATTTAATTTTTAGATGCTAGTATTAAAAAAGAAGACAGGTCTAAAATCAGTGACCTAGGGTTCTACCTAAAGAAGGTAGAAAAGAGGAACAAATTAAATACAAAGTAAGTAAAAGGAAGGAAAGAATAAAGATAAGAACATAAATCAATAAAAAGAAAACATAATATAAACATTAGAGAAAAATTAAGAAGCCAAAAGCTGGTTTCTGGAAATGATCAGCAAATTGATAAATTTCTAGCTAGTCTTTAAAAAGAAGAAAAAAAAAAAAAACACAAATCTGAGAAAAGAGGGAGCATCAATATAGATAATGAAAGAATATTATAAACTGCTTTATGCCAACAAATTCAATAAATTAGGCACAATTGACAAATTCCTTTAAAAAAAAAAAAACCTACTAAAGCTCACTAAAGAAGAAATAGATAGCCCGAATAACCTATAGTTATTAAGGAAATTAAATTTTCCATTAAAATTCTTTCCACAATGACAACAGACCCAGCTGGTTTCATTGGTCAATGCTATCAAACATTTAGGCAATGAATAATAACAATTCTTTCAGAAAATCGGAGAACATTTACCAACTCATTTTATGAGATCATCATTATTCTAATTCCAAAATAGAGCAATGACATTATAAGAAAAAAATATATATAGACAAATACCCCTCATGAGCATAGATCCAAAAATCCTTAGAAAACATTAAAAAATCAAATCCAAAAGCACATCAAAAAGTTAACATGTCATGGCCAAGAGGAGTTTTATCCCAGGAATGCAAAGTTGGTTTAACATTTTTAAATTAATCAATTTAATTCACATTGCAAGATAAAGAAAAGAAAACATAAAATCACTTAAATGCAGAAAAATAATTTGACAAAATCCCACATTCATCCAAAATAAAAATTCTCAACAGACTATAAATAAAAAAGAAGTTCCTCAATAAATAAAGGACATCTAAAAAAAAAATACCCACTAAAGCTAACATCATGATAAACAGTGAAATAATGAGCGATTTTCCCCTTAAGCCTTCTGGCAATGATGTCCTCTTTCCACTCTTACTCATCATTGTACTGGAGGTCCTAACAGTGTATTAGAGCAAGAAAAATAAAAACAAAACAAGAACTTCATAAAGATCAGAGAAATAGAAGTAAAATTGTCTCTATTTGACATGTCCATTTACATCTACAAAACCATTAGAAGAAATAAATGATTAACAAGGTCACAAGAAAAAGAGTTAATATTCAAAAATCAATTTTATTTTTATATATAGCAGGAGGAAGGAAGGAAACAAAGGAAGGAGGGAAGAAAGGGAGGGAAGGAAAGGGAAGGGAAGAGGAGGGAAGGGAAGGGAGGGAGGGAGGAAGGAAGGAAGGAAAACATATGTTCACACAAAAAACTACACAAACATGTTCATAGCAGTTTTATTCACAATAGCCAACAACCAGAAACACCCCAAACAAACACCAACAGGTGAATGAATAAAGAAAATGTGTTATATGGACTACAACTCAGCAGTGAAAAGGCATGAACAATTGATATGTACATCAACATGGATGAATCTCAAAATCATGCTGAGTGAAAGAAGCCAGACACAGAAGAGTTCATATTGTATGACTGATTTTTTATAAAATGCAAAAGCAGATCAGTGGTTGGTGGGGACCATAGAGACAGAGAGCTGGAGTGATATGGCTATAAACCAAGGAATGACAAAAGCCACCAGAAACCAAGGAATGGAGGAAAGGATAAACTGCAGAGAGGCATGAAGAAAATTTGTGGTAGTGGTCTCATGTGTACATACAACTGTCAAAACACATTGAATTATACACTTTAAATAGGTACAGTTCATTGTACATAAACTATTTCTTAATAACATTGATAAAAATGTCAGTATCCATGGACGGAGGGTAGAAATCTTGTTAGATAAGTAAATTACTATAATTAATATTCCTGTATTATGCATCAGTAAACTGATGTTTAGGAGCTAATGGCACTTGAAAGTAAGTAGCAGAGTAGTGATTTGAACTCCAACGCTTTATTTCAAGACTCTGTGATATTTCTACCACTATCTTGTGTGTCTACAAATTTCAAATCAAGTTTGATCTCTTTATTTCTCAAAAGAGGAACTTTGATCCTCCTAAATATAGATGATGGAAGGTAGAGTAGAAGGGTTTTTCAGTGGTTCAGTATGTATGTTCTGGAGTTACATGGTCCTATATTTGAGTCATTGGCTTCACCATTTATAAGCTCTGTGATATTGAGCAAATTCATTAACTTCTCTCAGCCTTGGTTTCCTCACCTGTAAAATGCTGATAATAATAATTGTACTTACATCATGGGATGTTATAGACATTAAATATATAGTATAGTATATGCAAAACACTTAGTGTGATCCCTGGCACATAGTCCAATAAATATTAGTGGGCTTTGTTTCCTTCAACTCTAAAATGGAGATAGTAATACAATCTACTGGTGGTGGATTAAATGGTGGGCCCCAAAAACATAGTTTACCTTCTAATCTGCAGAACCTGTGACTGTTACATTAATTGGAAAAATGGCCTTTGCAGATGTAATTAAGTTAAGGATCTTGAGATAAGGGGATTGTCCTGGATTAGGTGGGCCCGAAACCCAACCACGTGCCCTTATGAGAGATGCATAGAGGAGACACGGACAGGAGAGGGGGAGGCAATGAGAACACAGAGGCAGAGACTGGAGTGATAACTAGCTATAAACCAAGGAACGGATAAAGCCACAAAAGCCAAGAGAGGCAAAGATCAGATTCTTCCCTAGAGCCCCTGGAGGGAGAGCAGCCCTGTGCATTATATAAAGATCAGTTGTTGTTATTATGATTATCATTACCAACCAAATTCGAACTCATTTATAAATCTGGGTTCACATCATCTGGCTTGGAAGACATTGTAAAATGAAATAAAGACCCTCATAGTTAATTTCTTCAATCTAAACTTTAACCCAATTTATTCCCAATTTGTCCACAATAATTCCTTTAGGAAATCTGTTGTTCTGTTGCTAATTTTAATTGTATTCGTTAAGTGATCTAGGATTGCAGAACAAAGGGCACTGTAGCAATATGAAAATGTATTGTTCTCTGTTATATGCCAAAAGGGTGTGTTAATGACAGAACTTTAAATTAAAATCATAATTGCTAGGGTTTTGTTGTTTTCAATTTCTAACTTACCTGCTCTTTTAAAAGAATTAATTCCTTCTTTTCAAATTTGAATCTACTTCAATATAATAATATTCTAGAAGTATTCAATTTAAACTTTCACTTATACAGTATTCCTGAATGATAAATTAAAAGCAGCAATGTCCTATCTGTGCAATAGAGTTGCTGGATGACATTAGGTTTGATATTTTCGGATGCATACTGAGCATAACACTGTTCTACATTGTTCTGAAAATAATTTAGGCTAACTTTATGCAAATTACCATTTTGACCTGTCATTTCAGGCCTGTGGCTTGCCACTTTAGCTAAACACTCAATTAATTCATTAAAAAGCAAATTGTTTGACTGAACTGATCTGACAATTCAGCCATAATGGTTGAGCTGCAGGTGGAGACACACCTAGAGAAAAGTGCTGGGACAAGCATCTGCTCCGTCTACCAATCAGATCAGGGGAAGAAGGAAAGAAGTGGGAAGACAGAGGGCAAATTGCCGCTCCTCCAAATTCTGGTAGGCAGGAATTACCACAAAAAAAGAGAAAAGCAATCAGGTTGTTCCTCTGTTTCTATTTCCCTTTTAGAAAGGGACCACACAGAGTGAGGATCCGTAACAAGATACAACTGTGAAAACAAGATTTTGGCAGGAAAGAGGCGTGAGGAGGAAGGTGAGAAGGGCATATCTGGAAGTATTCCATCCCATTTTCCCTGGGAATAGTTGGTAAGCCAATACTATAAATCAAGAAAATTCTTTAAAAACATTCATTATCTTTGAAGTCATTTATTACATGTGTATATTAAGTCAGCTAGTATTCTGTGAAGCAAGGGCATGTGTATTAAATGTGCCTGAATTAAGTAAAAAAATAACGTGTTTATTAATTTTTTCCCTAAAAACAAATTATATTAAAAAGCTACTATTGAGTATTATATTTCAAAACCCATTTATTAAGTAAAATTACAAAAGAATTTTGTTATTCCTTGAGTGTTTTAAAATCAAGAATAGGGGAATATCATTTATGAATACATTGCAAAACTTTATTTTGAAAACAAAGCTTGTTTATTCTGCCAATTAGTGTAGAATTTTCAATGTATCTATGCAGATGCAAAGTACTGTCAATGCATGCTAAAATTGTTTGGTTAGAATTTATTTCTTATCAGGCTATTCTAGTGATTTGTTTCATAATCACATTTGTTACAGAATGCAGTGAAAATAATGGTAGTGAATACCTATGTAATGTGGGCAAAATATTGCTTCTAAAGTGGTAAATGAAAACTTCTAAAATATTAGATTTCAGATGAAAGCCATGTCTATCAGAATCAGTAAACATTGGCTTTGGAAGAACAAATGGAATGTTTCTTAACAGGTTTGGCACAATGAGTGGAAAATACTCCTCATAACTTTTTTTTCCAGAACAAGGGAAAATTTGTGAAGGGATTAATTTGTATAGGAAAAACAAATTGGGTTAGATTGTAAGCAACAGTTTAATGAGTAAACCATCCACAGATTCCTAGAAACTATTGGGCATTGAGAGAACTTGTCACTAAATATATGGTAATGATTACCTTGAAAACCTCATCCAGTTCATAAACATGCAGTTCATTATCTCTATTTTTATTTTTCTAAGTATTTATGCATGTATATAAACTTTGACCAGAGCCTGGAGAATATAATTTTCCTTCATAAAATATGGAATATCAGGTGATTGGGTCTTATGAACACTGGTTAGTAGCCATAATTCAGATAGACACATGTTTTAAAATGGCAGAAATTTACAATTTTTGAACAGAAAGAATTGGTAACAGTAATTTGAACATTTATCATATGGCTGGCACTGGGCAAGAGAGGAATATTGAGAAATATGGCATGGCCGCTATTCCCAAGAAATTTATCCATTCCTTTGGAAAGTAAAAAATAACACACAAGAAATAAGTAATAAATAACTTAGGTGTCACTTCTAAATGTCATAGGCATTCAAAGAAGGAAGAGTAGTTAAAGACTTAAGGACAAGTGACATTATGCTGGCTGGAGAGGAGTGTAATATTAAACTATGTCAGTGATTTTTCAAGGGAGGAGGAACATCATATTCTTTGAAGGGGAGAGGGAGGCTGTACTTTGAAAGAAATGCATATTAAATACTGCAACAATTTTATATTTTTTAAAAAGACCAAAACTAATGACTGTGGTTTTCACAATAAAAATCAAGGAAAGCAAAGCTTTACAAATTCTTAGCTGATAGGATAAACAAAACTATGATTCTTAAGAGGATGAGGAAATGAAGGGCATATCAGCATCTCTGCGAGCAACAAAATTTTGGTTTTCTGTTGCTGAGAAACACTGGGAAAGGGAGAAAAGGAATAGGAGTACATTCAGGTGGGAGTGGGTTCTGGAGGGGGGAGGAAATGGGAAAGACCTTGAATTGCGTTGGATGTGGTGAAGAGATGAGAGTGGAGGTAGGTGATGGTGGATGAGGAAAACACTGAAAGATAAAGTGCCGTGCTAAAGTGATTGGACTTGAATTGATGAAAAACAATGAACAATCTTTCTTTATTAAGCAGAGAATAGTTATGATGAGTGCAGTTTAAGAAAGTTTGTCTAATATAGGTATATAGAATGGAAAAGGAAGATTGAGAGAGAAGAAAATAGAATAAGGTAAATGAGTTAGAAATATGTTGGGAAAATTCAGCCATGTTGAGCCAGGATTGGTAAACTTTCTTCCCAAAAGAAGAGGGAAAGGTATAAGTTAAAGTCTGAGAAACTAAAGTGATTTATTAAAACCATACCATTCTCCCAACCTTCTCCCCAGAGTGCATGCAGGCATGTTATCAGGCAGTTAGAAGGGCAGTTGGGTGGTTCAGTCCAGTGGAAAACAGGATCAGTAGTTGAGAGTGGGGCCCATTTCAAGGGCTTAGTATAGTTTATGCCCTGGTGCAATTTCTCCTTCTGAGTTGGCATTCTCTTTGTTTTACTTTGGTAAGAATCATATTAAATTATAGAAAAAAAGAAAGACTGCATTTCTCATTCCAATTATGGATATAATGGTCAGGTAACCCAAGAATGGTTAAATAAAGTGTTTTTTCCCACAGATATACAGAAAGTAAACCATTGTATGTCTTTTGACTTTTCACTTGTGTGCCTCTTCTAGCATATAGCTTTCCTTGGTTAGTGGTGAAGTGAGGGTTATACTTCTTTAAAATCTCAAGTCAAGTAGTATCAATTGCTACTTCTCATTTTTCTGTTTCTATTTTCCCTCTGTGGCTCTGAAAGTTGTTCAGGAATTTGGGTTGACTGATTTCTGGAAAAGTTATCAATTGTGGATGCAAAATTGTCTACTTGAAGAGGGTATAAAGTGAAGCAGAATACTTCATGCCTGACCATCTTATAGATTGAGTTGCTGCACCCTGTGGAGTTGGAATAAGAGAACTAGGTAGAAGAACTTAAAAATGTATGGTTTCATTCTCACTCTGTTTCCCACAATATTCTTAATCAAAATCAAACTTGTTGTCCCAAATTGTCTTTACCTTGTCATGGTGAAGTATGATTTTAAATGCCAGTAATATGTTTCCAAGGTACTGTGACATTTATTTTTAAAAAGTGAGTCACCCCAAGGACTCTCACTGTCAATGTCATTTTCAGTGGTGTCAAATAAGCCACTAAAGGTTTTGACAAAGAAGACAAGTTTACAAATATAATCACCATTGCTACCCAAATCACCAGAGAATATGGTAGTGCTTGGAAGAGCTAGAGGTAAATTATTTAGTACTTAGTTTGCCTTTGTGTTCAAAATGCTACCACCACCTGGAAGATGTGGTTTAAACACTATAGAAAACATCAAGACAATTAATTAGAAAGGAACAAACAGTTTCTAGCTGCTATGAATTCTTTGGATTTGAGTAGAGTTTAAGTTGGGAACTGATATTTTGAAGAAAGCAATGAAGAATTATAGAAACCAGCAGATAAAGAAGGAAGAGCAACAGAGAGAATGAGAGGTAGAGAGACATTACCTGCTGATGTATTTAACAATTTAGTTTACACACTCTTCAAATCAAGATATCGGGAAAAGGAAAAGCCAACCCAGCAGGTACAGTATTTTCTATGTAATAATCCCTACAATAAATTTATAGAATCGACAACTTGTAACTACAAATAACCAATACGTAACTCATAGCATTGGGGGCAGAGTAGAGCATGTTCAAAGTTAAACATTTTTCCCAAGAACATGGGTAAAAGCACATAAGGGATAATGGTTAAGGCTCAGCAGAGCCAGTACAGGGGAGCTGTGATCTTTGGGAAGAGAAGTCAACACCAGTATTTGGAAAGATACCAGGCAGGGGGTAAATAAAGGCTAGTTCTCATGGGTGAGGAATGATGTAAAACTTCATCACAGTGTTAAGGGCAAGCTTGTGGGTATCTTAATATGTGCACCTAGGAAGCTGCTCTTTCATCACAGCCTCAGAAACAGCTACTATGGAAAGGGAAGGAAAGGCATAGGGGAAAAGGGGTAAGAGAGAGAGAAAGTGTCTGAGGGCCAGACAACAGATCTGTCTTGCATGGTCCAGCCTGTTAAAGGAGAATAGCTTTGCATGGGATGTGAGACTGAAGATTGAAAGATAAAGGATAGACTCTTGAGCACCAGAATTTGACTGTTCTAATAGCCAAAAAAGTTACAGAAACTATCCAAGATGCTGTCAAGGGTAATATGACTCAGAGGAAAAGAGGGATCAATAAATTTTCATGTATATTCAGATTCCTTACTAAAGCAGTTACTAATGAAAAGGCACTTTCTTACATCTTCTTTGTCAGTTAGCAACACGACCCTGTGCCTTTGGTGTCTGTTTGATCCTGACATCTGACACAGGTGAAACTGGACCCCATTCCTGGAACCTGCACTCCACGTCTGCAGTCTCTATAACCTCATTCCCAACTAGATTTATTTAACAACTTTATTAAGGTATAATTCATACAACATAAAATTCACCCCTATAAAATGTATAATTAAATGGTTTTTAGTATATCAAAGGGTTGTACAGCCATCAACACAATCCGTTTTAGAACATTTTCCTCACCCCAAAACAAGACCCCACACTCAGCCCGTAATCTTGCCACCACCACCATCCAGTCATAGGCCGCCACTAATCTACATTCTGACTCTAAAGATTTGCCTATTCTAATCCCTTCATATAAATACAATCATACAAAGTCCTTTGTAACAGGCTTCTTTCAATTAGCAGAATGTTTTCAATGTTCATATTATTGCATATATTGGTACTTCATTTCTTTTGTTGCTGAATACTATTTTTTTGTATGGAGATACATATTTTTTTATTCATTCTTCAGTTGATAAGTATTTGGGTTGTTTCTACTTTTTGGCTACCATGCGTAATGCTGATATGAACATTTGCATACAAGTACAGGTGTGGAAATAAGTTTTAATTTTTCTTGGCTATGTAACTAGGAATAGAATTCCCGGGTGATATGGTAATTCCATGTTTAACCATTTGAAGAACTGCCAAACTGCTTTCCAAAGCAGCCATAACATTTCACATTCCCACCAGCAATGTATTAGTGATTCAATTTCTCCACATACTCACCAACACTTGTTATTATCTTTTTTTTTTTATTTTTTTATTCTAGCTGTCCCCAGAGTGTGTGAAGTACTATTTCATTGCGGGTTTGATTTGCATTTCCCCGATGGCTGATTATTTGGAGCAGCTTTCCCCTGAACTTTTCTGAATTAATTATTCTCTCCCTCCCTGGCCTGAAAAGTTTAGCTACTGGCCAGCAGCGGTTGCTTCTCACCAACTTTTCCAGGGCTCTCCACAGCCGATGTGGTCTCTAAACTATTGGGCTCACTCCTGGTCCAGTTCACAGCTCAGGTTTGATAATCCAATCTTTTCATAAGAAATCACTATAAAAATGATTTTAATATGCATATCTCTTACACCAGCTGCTCTTTTAAACTCTAAAGCTACATTTTTAACCCCCTACGAAGCATTTCCACACAGATATTCCATCACTACCTCCAACTAAATATATAAACCTTGTTTCAACTCCAAGTGCTCTATTTTCCAGTTAAGGGTGTCATCATCTTCCCAACCAATAGGCTTAAACCTCAAAGTTTTATCTCACACCCTTTGCTATCTCATCCCCTGTTGTAATTAATTTTTTGTCTGATCAGTGTGGGGTCCAATCCAGACAAATTAGAATTACTTTTCTGAGGTTTGGGGTCTGAGACATTAAGCAAAGACATAGATAAAATAAGGTTGGAGAACCCTAGATGGACAATCTCCACTGTTGAAAACTCCAGAGTTAAGTCAATTCTTACACTTTCAAGAACTTCATTATTGTCACAGGTCAGCGTTCCTGTGAAACAGACCCTGAGACTGAGGTCTGCATATAGGAAGTTTAAAGAGGAATTGGGAAGATTTCCCACATATAGATATTTAAAGGAATCACAGACATCACAGAGTATATTCATATAAGGCTTTTACTCAAAGGCAAAAGATACAGTGTCTTAAGAGAAAGAGCATATAGGCAAGTATTAAGATCTGACAAACTCAGATGCTAGCTCTCGAGGGTCCTTATATTCACACAGACAACCCTTATATCTAGATTGTACCAAATCTGTGCAGGAAATCTTGGCTTTGTGAGAGCGCAAAGCAGAAGATCTCAATAGGGTTTTATGCCCTTCACCTCCCAGCCATGTAGTTAAACCAGGTTTTTTAACCATTTAAAACAGTTGAAAACCATCAGTTTCAGACTTTACACAACACATGGTAAATCTCATGGCTCTAATCTTGGTCAAGAGTCAAAGCTAGACATGTATGCATCATAGAGATAAAGATAGAACTTTTCCAGTGAAGCAGCAAATCCACTCTGTCCTCCACAGGAGTGCTCATGAGATCAACACCTGCCAGGAAGGGAGTGAAGGAAGCAGATTGGTAAAAGAGAGAGGTTGGGCTGCAATGTAATGGCAATATAGGTCTCACCCACTACTACTGGGTCCTCTGGAGCGAGAATGGCCCTTCAGAGTTGCCCCAAACTGAAGCAGAGTTGTTGATCTGTCATGGAATATATAGGTGTTTGAGACTGTAAGTCAGAAAATCATGTTCTTAAAGCTAATCCACTCCCATGGGTGGGGACCTATTATAGGCAGGAACTTTTGATTAGGTCATTTCAGTGAAGGGCCTTTTGATTAGTTTACTGCAGTAAGGAGTGGTCCAGGGTGGGTCTTAATCCTCTTATTGGGGTCCTTTATAAGAGAACGAAATTCAGATGGAGAGAGAGAGCCACAGAAGCAGAAAGATGAACGCAAGGAAGGAAGAAAAGGGAGAGCCCAGCAGGCACCACCATATGCCTTGCTATGTGACAGAGGAGTCCAGGATCACTGGCAGCGGACTTTGGGGATAAAGCATACCTGATGATGCCTTGATTTGGACATTTTTCTTGTCCTTGAAACTGTAATCTTGTAAGCTAATAAATTGCCATGGTAAAAATCAATCCATTTCTAGTGTATCGCATTTCAGCAGCCTAGCAGACTAAAGCAGGATATGAATTAAACTTGCCTAAAGATAGTGGCCTTAATCAAGGTCATGCTCTTGGGAAGGCAAAGCTTTTCAGTTAAATTCAATTCCCAAAGAGGGACTCCTTTGAGAACTCAGCTTCTAATATTCCCAGCAGCTGGAGAATGAGGGCTGCAGTCCTGAAGGCCAAAGCATTACAAGTATAGAGCTTTTCTTCCATTCTACCTCCTACTCTGGTGTCCTGCCAAACATTCATTCTTCACTTAAATTTTCAGAGTTGATTTATATTGCTTACCATCAGTTGCTTACTATCTTGGCTGGAGAGATGCAATTGCATAAATCCTTCCTCCAGTCTCCTGTTTTTCTAATTCACTCTACCGTGAGAGGGTCTGTATTCATCTTTATATTCCAAATTGTCTACTACAGTGTGGTGAACATAGAAGGTCCTTAGAAAAAGTTAGCACTCTGGTGCAGCAGTTTGATCACCCTCTCAAGGCTACATAGACTATTAGTGGAGCATGAGAGAGAGTGAACATTTGATAAAAACTGAAGGGCTAGAATTAAGGGAAAAAAACTGTCTCAAGAATCTCACTCCAGAACTATAGTCCTAAAATCTCAAAGATTCACAAGTATAGGAACATGTGCAAATATTAAGAAAGAAGTCAGCATCATGGGGCCCAGTTGAGACAGCAGATTTCTAGGAGGTGTATAGAAAACTTTAACACAGGAAACAAAGATGTTCAGTGCTCAATGAACTAAACAGATGACTAGCCAGACAGTAAGCAGCATTTATGTTCATGGGGGACAAGCCTTGGCTTCTGGACTGACATTTAAATGTAGAGCTCTAGAGCAAGAGAAGAAGCCTATTTGGTTTAAAGCAGGATGTCAGGCTCTTAGGTTGAGATTCAGGGCAGAATTCTGGCACTGAACATAAAGAGAACTGAAACAAATTTGGAAATAAAGGCAAAAGCTCCATCGTTGAGGGGGTAAGCCAGCATGGTGGAGATGGAAAGATCTGTGACTTGGAAACGATGTAAATATCTAGTCATTTAAACATTTTTCTCTAACAGAGAAAATGTCCAAGCTTGTGTGATATATTATGTGGTTACCCTCCTAGCCATATGATCTGGAGAATTGGAAGGCCAATAAATGACGAGCCCTAATTTATACCTGTCTCTTCCAGGATAAGTTCTGGAACATGTGTGAGACATGTGAGAAGGAGAGGGAAGGGAAAGCCAGAAGAGGTACATAGATCATGACTGACTAAGGCAACAAAGAAAAAAGTGATCAAAGACCACCTAAGTAGAAGAACAAATGCACTCTATTTTTTTTAACACCAGTACTAATACCTTAGTTAATTATATAATGCCTTCCCCATACATCTACAATTCTGTTCTCTTTAGCATTTTCCCCTATTGGCAAGTGACCCTTTTTTTTTTTTTTTTTTTCATGTATATCAATGGGAATGGGAATATTAATTTATCAAGATAACTGCCCATAATGACAAAAAATATATTGAGTATCCAATTTATATTATGAAAATGATTGTGTAACAGTGGTGTGAAGAAAATACGCAACTCCATAAAATTAAATTTCTACCAAAACAAAACTAGTAGTTCCAGTAAAATTATGCATTTTACTAATTAGCTTTAATTCAAGTGAATTCTATGCTTAAATTTGACATTTCTACTCCTGGGAAGCCAGATTCTTTCAAGATTGAATGTCTTAAATCCTTAGGCCTGGATAGAGACTTTAATTGAAAAATAATCTTATTCTGACTTTCTCATTTTAAGGGCTAAAAAATTAAAATCATTGTATTTTTTTAAACTTCTAGTCCTATGAGAGGTTCCCCCATTCATGACATAACTGAAAGTTTTCAAACCTAAAACACCTTTTAAAACAGGAACAAATCAAGACTCTCTATGCTTTTTGGAGAAAAGATTCCATAAAGCTCTCAGAGGGCTCAAAGTAGGACAGTGTAGTAAGAACAGAGGCTAGAAGTAAAGGCAGAGTACCAATGGGAAAAGAAAGCTAGCAAATAATTGCCTAAGAAAACACCGACCAAAAGCCAAAAACCTTTTTTTTTTTTTTTTAAAGATTGATTTATTCACTTTATCCATTTTAAACCCCCCCTTCCCCATTTGCTGTTTTGCATCCATTCGCTGGGCAATTCTCTGTGTCTGTTTCCTGCCATCTCTTCTCATTGTTCTCCTCCAGTCTTCACCAGGATTCAATCCTGGAGACCTCTGATGTAGGAGAGAGGTGTTCTGCCACCTGCACCACTTCAGTTTCTGGTTTTCACAGCTCTCGGAGCATCTCGTCTTGTCTCTCCCCTGTTACGTCATCATCCTGCTGCATGGCTCCCGGGGCCCGACGGCTCAGTGGCACACAGAGCCTGGCAGCCCATGTGCCTTCTATATATATATATATATTTTATTTTACCGGGAGGTCCCGGGGATTGAACCCAGGTTCCTCCATATGGCAGACAGATGCCCAACCATTTGAGCCACATCCGTCCCCCCCCCCAAAACCTTTTAACTCACCTAGCCATCGAAGATTAAGTTAGAATTTATCTCAGTTGATATATAAATGAAAGACTAAAAAGAGATAAATTCACTAAATTATCTTTTACTAAATTTCATTAGTTTCAACACAGTATAGAGTAGTAGTTAAGAGCACAAACTTGAAAATCCATCTATCTGGGACCAGCTCTTAGCCATATCTCCTACTCTCTCTGTAACCCTGGACGTATCATGTAACCTCAATTTCATAACCAGTGAAATATAGCTGACCATAATAATACTATGTCATGGGATTATGAGACTGTGTCCTATTAATGTAGGCTCTAAAATTATTTAAAATGATTTTCTCTAGTCCTTTTTTGACTCTGCCGACCAAAGTCAGGTAGAATTTTAATAACCCCTCCTCTGGCAACAGGATAGTCAAGGTTTTCCACTGGCTGAAATGGTTTTGTCCATTCAGGTTGCACTATACAATAATTCCATCACCTCAGGAACTCATTTTCAAATCCCCTAGCTCAAATAATTGTTAGCTTTTACACCTGTAAGTGTATTTTCTCTTACAGTCTGGACAATAAACTTTGTTTTGGAAGAATGGCACTTCTCTTTCTAATATAGCTTTACAATCCAAAGCACGTTCTTCATATTGAGACATAGCCACATACCACATAGCTGGTAACAAAATAATCAAGGACACCTGTAAAGTATGCTGAAGATAAAGTGATAGAAGAATGGGTACAGTCACCTCTTTAATGCTTAAGTTTTAGAACAGTCCCTCAAAAAATTTAGCCCTATGTACTTTTGATAAATATAAATATGGTGAGGCTTCCCTTAATATTATTTGTAATTGAATAACAGAACCACCTTGAGAGAGAGTTGGAGTTCTTATTGTAAATAAACTTCCTATGTACCCATAGGTACAGGTGCATACACAGGTATCAATTCTAGTATTTGTCCAGAAGAACAAAATTCTTTACCAAAGGAGAGGATTTTCAGTAGTATCCTTAACTACTCTAAGTTTGTTTCCTCATAAGCATAAAATGGATGTAATTTTTTCTTCATCTGGTAGTTGTAATGAGGATTAAATAAAATAAAGTACATAGAGTATATATAGCACAGGGCCTGACATATGACAAGAACTCACTTAGTGATGTATATCATCTCAGAAACCATTAGTGCTCTTATTATTTGAGTATATTTTAGCATAGTGTATAAAATTCTTAACATTTATAATCCAATTGGTCAATGATTTATGAAAAAAAGCTGGGTATATAAGATCCTGGTGTGTTTTTTTTTCTGTAGATCTAAAGTAGTTCTCACCCCTTTCCAAGATTTTTTTTTTTTCTTTTTAATAACCTTTTAAGTTTGGATTTTAGTTCAGCAAAATTCCAGGCTGGAAAAATAAAAACACACCCTAATGAGGCTATGATGTTATCTCAGAATGAAAGTCTAAAAGTAAATATGTTCTTTAATCTCTTTGTGCAATTTAATAGGATGTTCCATTTCCTTCTTCTGTTTTGAATAATATTTTCTTTTTAAATAATTTAAAACATGGTATAACAAATATATGTTCAATAAGAAAATTCCAATAGCAAGAAAAATAAGAAAATTAAAATTATATGTGGTAATTAACTTTTTCAGTCAGAACAGAGGAACTATTACTAAACTAGTCCTTCCACTATAAACAACTATAGTAATGAAAAATTAATTACAGGAAGCAACTGTTTGCAAACATAGGACAATAGGCAGCACAAGAGCACAATCCCTGAGAGAAAGGAAACTCACAAAATGAATCACAAATTTGCCCAGGCTCTCTGCCCAGGGCCAGTTGCCCAATTTCCCAGGGTAGGGAGCTGGCGTTCAAGCAGATATGGTTGTCTTATTGAGAAGATGAGGCAGAGATCTGAGTTTGGGGCACCTAAAGTGATTGGAATTTGTGGCACAGGGAACTGAGGAGGTAGGAGCTGCACAGGCGTTGGGGTTGGGGGGGAGGCAGAAGCTTGTTGATGGGGTTTTTTGTGAGTCTTTGGCTGAGGATTGGTCTGCACATGCACAGAGCCAAACTATACAAGGCTTATGGGAGAGTGGCTGCTATCAGTCTGAGAGAAAAAAGGAGACAGTTGCCATCAAGCACTGCTGGCAGGTAGCGTTTCAGACCAGTTCCAGCAGAGGCAACCAGTTGAGAAACCAGAAAGGCCATAGCTAGGTATAAAAAACACATCCTAGAGTAAGACCTATTCTAGGCCGGCTCTAACAAAACCTAAAATCAAATCCTAAAATTCCTCAAAAGAATTTTAAAGTATATAATATGTGCTGTTTGAGTCCTGCCAATTTAAAGGCTTGAGAAATACCTTGGGATTTTCATGAAACTTTCCTAACAAAATATAAAACCAAACCTACCATGTTCATGGTTATCAGGCAGTTATTAACTCAGCTGCAAGAAGAAAAATAGATATTCTTCAGAAAGAGATAAAATAATCTAGAATCTCTATAATATATCATTCTAATATCCGATATATAATTTAAAAATTAGTAAATATGCAAAGAAACAAGGAAATATGACACATAGTAAAGAAAAAAGTAGTCAATAAATGAATCCTGAAAAAAGCTCTAATTGTTGATTGAGCATAAAAATACTTTAAAGAAGCTATAGTCCACAGTTAGTAGCAATGCTTCAATATGTGTTCATCAATTGTAACAAATGTACCACACTAGTGAAAGATGTTGTTAATGTGGGAAAGTGCAGGAGGAAGAGTGGGTGGGGCATATGGGAATTACCTATATTTTTAATGTAACATTTATATAATCTAAAACTTCTTTAAAAATAAAATAAATAATTTTAAAAAAGAAAAAAGAAAAAAGAAGCTATTACAAAAAATTTAAAGGTTTAAGGGAAAATATGGAGATATTGAATGAACAAAGGGGGAATATCAGCAGTTAATGGAAACTATAAGAAAGAACCAATTGAAACTGAAAAGGACAATAACTGGAATTAAAAAAGATTGCAGATAACAAAATAAAAGATCAGTAAACTTCAATATAGATCAATAGAAATTATGCAGTCTTAAAAACAGAGGAAAATGTTATATTATAAAACCTGGAGGATATAGCAGAAGACATGCATAGAGAGAAATGATAACATTACATGTGTCTATTAAATAAGAAAGGCTTAAAATTAATAAGGATCCATCTTAAGAATTTCTAAAAATAAGGTTACAATCAACTCATAGAGAGTAGAATGAGAAAATAATAGAAATAAGGAAAGAAGTTAAAGAAATAGAAGATAAATTCCCAGAAGGGGATCAACAAGCCCCAAATCTGGTTCTTTGAAAAAATTGAAAGTTTTCTTAAGGTCTCTCTTTACTTAATTTTCTACATATATCCAAGTATATATTCATATTCTTTGGCATGTAATGTTTCATAATATTCATATCTTAATTTGAATTAATATCCTTTAAAAACAAAGTGATTCACTGTCCAATTACTATATTGTGTCTTCAAGGCAATATCAACCCATGTTCTATTTTTGATTATACTTGCTGATATATTTTGACTATTATGTTACTTTGACTTTTCTGTCTGTTTTAGAATGCCTCAAGATACTAATTGTAGCTGCCTTAGTGTAAGCAGAACCTTTGCCCAATGTTATATAATGATACTATATTATAGTTAATACAGTTCCTGAATGTTTCCGTACCTTTTATTCAGAAACAATTTGCTTCATAATACTTTAAGCCCAAATTCTCTAGAAATCAGAATTCAAGATAAGGATTATTTGGGCAAGGAAGGATGCAGAGTTGTATGAGGTGATGCATTACCGCACTGACCATTGTTTCGTATAGGGCAGTATGCCTCTGCTGGGTATTTTGAATGTCTCAGATAGTTTTATGGTGACACTTTCCTGGAGAAGCCCATGGGAGGGAGGAAGACGACATTCATTTGCATGTTCTCTCCTAACTCTTGTCTCCCTTTGGACAAAGTTTATGCATGGTGGGAGGGAGGGATTAACTCTCTCGTACTTCCATGTCTCATCATCTGGACCCTTTGACAGCTGTTCGGGATGCCAGATCCCATGGCTTGGATTGTGTGCTTAATTTGGGTGCAGAAGTGGCAGCAGAAACCAGAAAGTCTGGACATGTGCAGACTGGTTGGCCTGGCTGCAGGCAAGTGGCCAAGAGGAAGAGTTTAGCATTCCCAAGGCCAGAAACTGGTCAGCTGCCTCAAGTAGAGTCAGAAAGATCCAGGAAGTGGGAGGGCAAAGGCAATCTGGGATGAGTCATATCATTTACATGATATAATGTGCCTTATAATTTGTCATAAATTTTCATACATTCTGGCATTAGAGCACTCATAAGACTTCACTTTCAATGTGATCGTTACTTTTTGGCAACTCTGAGCTCAGGTGATATTAGCGGAAAATAGATATCAAGAACTGTTGGCCAGATGTGGGAATAACAATCTTTTCCTGAATACTTCAAAGAAAACTTTTATCTCTCTACCTACTTTAACATGTAACATAATTATCAGTGTGTCAATTTGTATAATTATGCTAGCTTTTTTTATAAGGTGAAATCTATTAGTTCACTATTTAATTTCTTGTTCAAAAATAAAAAAGGATTCATTCTCTACATGAATGGCTAGCATTGGACACGTCACATTTGCAGCTTATATTTTCTTTGAAAGGAGTTAGCTGATCAAAAACAGAATTCTAACAAGATCTATCATGATAAACTAAAAATTACTATCTGTTTCAGGCTGCATTATTGAAAAATGAATGGCACAAATTTTCACATTAACATACCATCTGTGATGTACAAATCCTGGATTAGAATGCAAAGAAATAGAAAAACAACCTAAAATATGCCCACTATTAAAATATTTCATTATGTAATATTAATAAGCTTCTACTATTTGGAGGAAAATCGGTCAAGAATAAGAATGATAAAATTTTACCTTTTTACTGATTTTATGCCATCTTTCTCAAGAAAAGGCAATGGTACCAGTCCACCAAGAACAGGACAATGGTTGTGAGTTATTTTTTTTGGTATTGGTATAAGGTAAATTTTGCAAACCAAGTTTTACGCTGATCACTCCAACAATCATTTGAAGCATGCATTTATAATCTAAAGAAATGATAAGTTTTTTTGTTTGATATTCCAGAGGAGTGAAATAAACTAGATACATGCACTCTGCCACCAGACATATAAACGGACCCAGTTCTTCTTTGGATTTAAGAGAGTAGAAGTAATTTAGATACATAGAAAAGTGCATGTCTCTTGAAGAAAAAGATATGAAATTAAAACACACTTTTCTTTAAGAAATTTTAACTTTGGTTTCACTTAGGTAGTTAAGGGGGAAAAAAGAAAAGAATCTAAAGGAGGCAAGAAAAGTAGAAAGAAAGCATGGACAAAGGGAGAGGAAAATGAATAGTGAGGGGAAAGATAATTGAGAAAGGTATACTACATTTATCTTTGCATACACCAGTGATAGAAGTCAGTATTGAAAATTTAAAACATTAGACCAGAGCACTATTAGCCATCTCAATCCTACAGAAGTACTTTATTGCATGGCTTTTAAAGAAAAATCCAAGATATTTAAAATATGTTTCCCAAATAGCTAGTTAATCATATCTTAATACTTATCAAATAGAGTAACATAAACATTCTGGACTGCTGTATTTTTCATTATGAACAAAAGCAAGTTTTACCAAAAATGTGTTTTCTACCTAAGCAATGTAATATCAGGTTCTACTGTGTAAAAACAGAGAACATATGGAGGAGTTATTCTGTACATTTCCCCTTATAATCTGACTGTACAATGTGACCTTTATTCAAAGCTGGCATTATGTACAGATATTTTGATATCTCAATTGGATGAAAACATTCTTTAACAAATTGAAAGCAGTGACCTGTCTCTACTCTAAAAAATGTATCAATAAAATCCAGAGTAGAATCTTTCAAGCTGTCTAAGGGGGAAAGGTGGGAGAAGGGTCACCAGATAATGTTAGAGTAGCTTCATTGAAAAGCAACTCAAGAGTGAAGCAATAAAACCGTTCTCATTCTTTAATGAAGGCTTTTAACAGATATGATAAAAGTAATGAATAACTTCATATCTGAAATTTGGATTTTTCTATAAAATGTGCTTTAGCTGTACTTCATTTCACACACCTGAATAGTCATAAATTCCTTCATGTACCAACATTTGCCTTCTAACATCAGCTTTTAGGAAATCTACCTAGACAAGTTACATGAAAAATGTATATACCGACAAAGAAACGTGAAAAAAAAAAAAAAAAAAAACTTGTTTAAAAAAAAAACAAAACTAACAGAACTTTCCAATTTTCAAAATATTTTTGGTAATAGAAAGAGGTTTTGGTCACTCAACAGATTACACCTTATCTCATATTGCAATTCCCTCAGGCAATGTATCCGCATTTTGTGTCCTTTCACAGTGCACTTCACTTGAAGACAAAAGCAAGAAGAATTTGTATCACTTGAGCTATTTCCTTTTAACATATGCTTTTCAGCTGACTAAAGTTATCTTTAAAATTGTAGCAGTCAAAAAAGCATCAGCCATAACCATCAAAATTGTTATGGATTTTTTTTAGCATTATAATGCTTAATAAAAAAGGATGAGAAATCCATTATAATTCATTCCTTAATGTTCTAATGTTCATAATTTACCATGTGCACATATTGTCCTAGAAGTACCTACAAATTAATGATATTAAAAGATATCTGGTTTTAAAATATTATGTTGAAAACGACGACCTATGAAATATGACCACTGGAGAAAAACGAATTCTTATGTTGCTATTCTAAATAAGAATATCCCATTGGCCTTGCTGTTAAAAGAACAATAGAAGACTAATTAGCTCAACTATGTATTAGTCCCAGCGAGGGAACCCCAAAGCCCACAGTAATTTTGACACAGATGTATGCCACATGATACCTTTATTATATGCTAATGATATTTGACCAGGAAACATAACCAAAACTTTTTTAGCATCATTTAGAACTATTTCACAATAATAAAAAAAAAGGCTTTGTGTTCACTCTAACTTCTAACATTTTACTAGTTTAATTGTGTTGCTTGTCTTGTCACCTTTTTACAGATCAATATAATGTATTTGCCTTCAGAAATTACTGTTTTAGCATCTATAAATGACCACTTATAATAGATGAACATATATAGAAATGTATACAGGCAGCTTTTGATTTAGGTTTTTATTAGTCTTTTTGCATCATAGCTGCTGCCTAGAAAAAGGTCCATCATACTCTCCCTTCCCTTCCCAAGAATTTCATCAGGAGATACAATTTTATTTAACGTGTTGGGCAGAAGACTTTTTGTTGATGGTAATAGTTGGTTTCGGCCAACAGTGAGGATATAGTATGGAAATTTTAAACTGTTCACCTTGGTTTACATATCTTGAAATTTTGCTGACAGCATCTTATGGTCTTCTCTGTTTTTTCTCTTCTGCAAGATAAAATTCTGTGAGCTCAGGAGCGATTTCTAGTTTGTTTGACCTTCTCTGTTTACCACCTAGCAGAATATCTAGCTATTGATAAATATTTGTTGGATATGTTTATTATTGAATAAAGGGAGAAATGAGTGCTAAAGTCCTAGATTATGAGGAGTATTTTAGATTCCTAGCTTCTAGAACAAATGCCATAAAATAAATTGGCTTAACAACAGGAATTTATTGGCTTACAGTTTCGGAGGCTAGAAAGCTTGCATCTTTCCAGGGTATAGCTATATTCTGTGTGGCTGGCAATCTTTGAGGTTCCTTGGCTTTCCTGTCACATGGCAATGCACATGGAAGCATCTTCTCCTTTCTCTTCTGGTTTCCATTTTCTTCTGGCTTCTTGCTTCTTCCATGGCTTCTCTTTCTGTGCCCAATTTCCTTTGCTTTTAAGGACTTCAGCCATATGGGAATAGAGCTCACCCTCATACAGTTTGGGCACTCCTTAACTAACAACATCTTCAAAGGTCTTATTTACAAACAGGTTCACACCTATAGGACCAAGAGGTGGGATGTAAGCATGCCTTTTGTGGGAGACATGATTCAGTCCCCAACAAGGAAGGACCAAACAGGAAATTTTCCTTGTGTGTTGTATATCTTGATTACTTACACAGTTAAATAATGAATAAATGTTGTATACTACAAATGATAAAAATGATGATAACAATGATTGTTGGAAGCAATATTCTCAGATTTTGGATTCACATTGGAATCATCTGGGAGTTTTAAAAAAATAATGCTGTCTTCATTCCACCCCCAGTGATTCTGATATAATTAGCCTGGAGTGTGGCCTGGGCATTGGAATTTTCAAAATCTTTCCAAGTAATTATAATGTACAGTCAAGATTGGGAACTACTGTTGCATATGATGATATAATGATGACTATGATGAAAAAGGGAAATTTCAATACACCTACCTTATAATTTTAATTTGTGAAAATAAAAAGAAGGTTTGAAAAAAAACACAATTTTAGGTAACATAAAAAATTCATTCCATTTCTACTTGACTCACATGCACAAAAGTACATTCTTAAACACCTCCTTTTCTCTTTCTTTATATTTTAAAGAGAAAGAAAGTAAGAAAACAAAGACCAAAAAAGGTAAGGTTGACTTGATCGTTGAATAGTAATAGCATAGTTAATATAGAGTCAAGAAGTTTGGGGAAGTGAAGAGAAAAATAAAGAAAGTCTACTGATTCTAAATCTAGTCTCAAAGGGCCTGTTTTCCATAATTTCAAACATTTAGAAGATGCAAACACTCAGACAGTCTGCTCATGTGATTTCCCACTCAATAGTCTGTTTGCCGCCTGACCCTTCTCTCAGTTTTAAGGAGAGATTACTTCAGTTCTACCTGTTCATCCAAAGACCCAGGAACCAATCTTGTCACAAATCAAGAAGAATTTAAGAAGTTCTGAACCTGTAACTCAGATGCTTAGCCCTGGACTATTTCAATAGATGTTGGGCTTTGATTCCAATAACTTAGTTACTTCCTTCTTGTTCCTACATGTATATGTCCTTGTTTTATAAGACTTTTAAGTGACCAATTCACCAGTCCTACAAACTGGGTTTTTTGCATGGTTTCTCTCACTTCCTAGAAATCAGAATATTGTTATTTCTATGCTCCATGATTTTTTTTGTCCAGAAAATTTGTATCTTTAGGACCAAGATTATCCAGCAGCAGAAATGATAGCCACCTACACAGTGTAATTTATGGACCTACAAATAGCCCCACCAAATACATCCCAAAATATCTGCTAAAGTATCTTTGTTAGAGGTGGGTTCACTTCTGTTCAATTTGACAAATTCACTGAGAATCTGTAGTAAGCCCTACGCTAGTTCTATTTTTATGAAAGCTGTATTTTCCAAACTAAAAGTTGAGGTAAATCTTAATAGTATCTAGCAGAAAGAGAGAATATTTGATGCCAAAGACCACTGAATCCAAAGTTCACTAAAATGGTGTTTCCTAAAGCACTCTTTGGTCACAGAGTAGTCCTTGAGGCCTTTCTTGCTCCTAATGCTGGAATTTTTATTGCATCTCAGAACAGGGAAGAACTGCTTAGGTCTGAATGTCAGAAATGTGCAGGAAAAAAAAAAAATAACAAACTAGGGAAACCATTCAGGAAAAGAGCTTAAAGCAGAGTATCTAACTTGTAATCCTTCCTTTTATGGCTGTGTGACAATGGGCTAATTATTTTATTTTCTGCAAAGTTGTTTCCTCATCTGTAAATTGAGAAGAATAATTCCTACCTGGCAGTGATGTTTTGACAAATAAATTAGATCATGCATGCAAAGCATGCAGGATGGAATCCAGAGTAATAGGTACTAAAATATAGCTCCTATGATAATCTGTATTATTTCTAAGAATAGAAAATTAGCTTCTATTCTTCTTCAAAATTTGTAAAAATGATTTTTTGCTCCTTCATTTTACAAAGAGCCCTATTTGTGAAGTCTACCATTGTACACCAAGAGCTAAATATTGGTGGAAATGCAGATGATTATCATTTTTTCAGCTGCTCCCTCACAAGCTGAAGTCTCAGCTTGGAACGTAACAGGAAACATTACTTTTTGAAAAAGAAATGAGAACTTACTAGGAGACATGTTCACCTATTTTAAGCACATTTTTACAATACTTATATCACACAGCAGGATTGTTTCAGTTCCAACAACTCCTCATATGCAACTATCAGCCAGGTTAAGAATTTAGTGCATAGTTATTGTGACATAAGTTTTTGACAAGAGCAGTCAGCTATTGTTAGCAAGTGAAAGGTGAAAGGATTGGATTGGTCAAATTAAAGCACTTTAGGCAGGGAATGCAATTGAGAAAAGGCAACAGTCAAAACACTGCCAAGTTGATTCATGATGTGGGAATGTTATCTGGATTGAGTCAGAGGAAATGTTGAAGTGGTGTCATGGTTTACAGTTTAACTTCAAATTCAGATGCTGATAATCTGGGACTTAACAGAAAGTCACAAGCACGGCCATAGTAAAGACCATAAAATGTAGTTGAATGTTTATCATTTAGAAAAGAGAATAACAAAACTGCATAATCTGCTTGAAATCCTCTATTGTCAAGGCTAAATAAGTTACATTATGCACATGTATTACTACGAAATAGCTTTTTGTTTTTTGCTTTTGCTTTATATTTGATGTCTTGGGGTTTTGTTGTTGTGCTTTTATTTGTTTATATTTGGTAACACAAGCTCTTACTGCAAGTAATTTTCTTGTGATATGTGAGTGATTTATTTGGATCTATAGGAATGTTACTTAATATATAATGTAACCATAGCGTTTAAAGAAATTAGCAAAACTAGCAGCTGATAAATTCAATTACAAGAAGAAAGCTTGAAACAGTTTACCAAGTAACTAATGTACTTTAGTTATAGAGGAGACTGGTTACTGGGTTCAGGCTAAGAAGAAAGAAGGTATTAGAAGTTGGTTCCTTTGTTTAATTCTATCAAGTTAATGAGATTAATGGATTGCTTCTGACTTTGAAAAAGATAAAGTTGGAGAATCAGAAAAGGTGGCTGTAAGAGCATTTTCTATCAAGCTGCCCTGAACCATTGAAACTGACTAACACCATTCATTCATTCATTTATTCATTTGGATGCAATAAATGCATATTAAATACTTGCTAAGTAACAGACCCATGAGTAAAATACAACTTAGGAAATCACAATCTAGTAAGGAAGACAAATTTTGAAACAAAACATTTGACAGTAGGATGATAAATACAGGAGTGGATGTATCAAATGGAAGCACAGACGGAAATGTAGGAAGTCAGAGATCAACTTGATGACTTATTTGCTAAAGGTGAATTGTAGATCATGGCTGAGAACTCTGGCCAAAATCAGCCTTTCTACCCTTTTTCCCCAGTGTTTGACCTTGGGCTCCACCCCCAGGAAACTAGGATCTGCCAAGTGAACTCCAACCCAGCCAGCAACAAAGAGGTTCCTTGCACTCGTGGAGCACAGAGAACTGGAATAGAGACAGAGAGGCTTCTAGACCAGACTCTTGAAAACAAGCCTTGGTCCTGATCTTGATATGATGATTTCTTATGGATCCAGAAGGAGAAGAGGAAGCCACACATGGCATGGACAGACAGATATAAAACAAAACAAACTGTCCCCAAAAGAGCTTGGACAGACTTGTTTGTGACTGTTTATCATGCCATCTTCCCTATGGAAGGATAGGGGATTAAGTACATTTTTCCCATACCACACCCTCACATTTCCATAGAAAGGAGTGAATCTATAAGCATTTCCCAAACAATATTTTTGTTGATTTTTGAAAGATGAGTACTAGTACTAGCATACCAAGAACACAATGAAGAGGAGAGTGGCAGATATTCTAAACAGGAAACTAAGGCTGTGAACCTAGGATTAGAACCTCTTATGTGAAGAGGATTGGTGGCTGGAAAAGGCAGGAAGAACAGTGGGCTCTCATGATGGAAGAGTAAGCAATATAAAGTCATTCCCAGGCAACAGCCCCAGAGTTTCTGATTCAGGGGACTTACAGGGCCTTGGGGTTTAGTTTGTTTATTTTTTAAACAATGACCAATTACTTCTAATATGGGTATTGTAAAGCAGGAGAGCTTGATATACTTGTTCGGTGTGATGAGGGGACCTTAAAGAATTTAAGATAAATTGAAGATTAAGAATTTAAAGTGGGAGAGAAGGGAAGGAGAAATATCAATGGTGAAGATTTCTGGCTAGAGTGCCTTAGCAGATGGTGGGGCTTTTAACCTAGACCAAAAAATAGATGCTGAAAAAACATTTAACTCTACATTAAAAGATCCAGGTTAGGTTTAAAACGTTCCACTCAACCCTGGAAGAAACAAGGGTTCAATTGTGTTGTAACATATAAAAATCAAGAATGCTATTAACATAGCTGATTTACCTAGGCACATGAATTCATCTGAATTTACTGAAGAAAACTTTATTGAAGAAGGTGGTGAAAGCAGTGCTTCTTCTTACCTTCTCCAAAAAGATGTTCATGATAACATCTGGTCTTTTTGTAGAATGGGGTTGTCTCTGCATCTCCTGTCCCTTCTGTCACTCGGTCCCTACTGTTAAACAATGACTACTGAGCCAAGTAGTCATAGGAGTGCTGGCATGGCTTCCTCGCCTTGTTTTTACCAGAATGTTGCCTTACCCAAGTGAGTCCTAATTCACCAAGGTTCCCTGGACCAAAGATTGATCTAGTAGAAATATACAAAGTTCTTTTATAGTGAAGCAGTGTAAAATTTACCAGACTAGTCAAATGTGAGGGGTCATCTTTGGTGTCACAGACTATAAAGCTTGGAAGTCTTTTTAAAAAGGGCAGGGAGGGGATGAGCAGTTGAAATACAGGGGCTTCTTTGGGAGTTGGAGGTTGTCCTGAGTACTGTTGTGGCAATGGATGTAGGCCATTTTAAATCAGCACACACCACTCAGAACTGTGTGGGAGAGAGTGTGGTCTACGGTGTGAACTGTGGTCTATGGTTGGTGGCAAGGCCCCAGGATGTGTAAGTCCATTGAGGGTGGTGGGCCACACTTGTGGGAGATGTTTGTGTGGGATGTGGTGGGAGGTTTGGGAGGTGGGCAACATGGGAATCCCAGTGGGTTCTGTGTAATATTTTGGGTAATCTAAGCACCTCTTAAAACATATTTATATATATATATATATATAAATAACATTTTCATAAACAAATGCATATATATGCATATATATTTATATATCATTTTGCAAATGTTGGTATGTATTGTGAAAATTTTGATTTTTACCCACAATAAAAAAAAATTTAAAAAAAGAGAGAGAGAGAAAAAAAAAGCAGACATAATTGGACCTGCTCCCCCACATCTGACTGTCAACCTCAATCCTCCAAGTCTCCTCCTTCAACCTGCCCCCTCCCAGTCCAGTGTCACCCTCCTTCCTTTCCCTACCACTAAAGGCAGTACCATTCTCCTACCCCAACCTTGCTATAATTGTATCTTACAAACATGAAGAACTCCAGCTTTGTCTGAAACAGCTAAGAGGTGCTCCTGGAATGGGGAATTGCCTGCTACACAGTAGGAGATATCTCTCTAATCACTTAGACAGTAAGCAGGGTCAATTCACACAGTTGTGCAAGTTGGACAAGTTGTGTTCTGTGCAAACACCCAACTGAAACAGCATGGGGAGGCTGAACTCCAGCTGCACTTTGCTCCTCAAGCCAGCTCTCTGTCACAGGTCTTCATCCACCAACAGGTGCCTTTTTCTTATTTGCTCTAAGGCACCACATGGCCCAGAGGTGGCCCAAGAGTAAGTCTCATCAAAGTGAGCCTTTATTTTTCTCATGTGAAGCAAAAATTCTGTTAGTATTATTTTGATTCTTTGTCCCTTTGAAAGACTATCCACAAAACTGTGGAGGGCTTGACTCATTCCAGACCCCAGCCTACATTAAAATGGTTACATTGACCATAGATTACTTTCCTTTGGTCTTGTGGGACATGCAGCATCAGTTCCTAACATACAACAATTTGAAGGGTAAGGAGGGGCAAGTCATTACTTCCTGTTACAGATAGGTACGATATGGTTCTTTCGTGAAAGTTTACCAACTAGCAGGTGAGAAAACATGCACATAAATAATTAATCAAAACAGTGAATAAAAAAAAGCACGTTTGAGTGTGTGTTTTGTTTATCTTGTTTTTCAGTTTTGAAAGGGGGATTTCTTCTGGTAGAGAAAACTGAAGTTTTCCAGGAGATCATAACATTTAAGCAGGCCCTTGTGAGGTGGATAAAATGTAAAAGCAGATGAGAACACTGTGTGTAGGACAAACTCAGTCCAAAGACAAGGAGGCAGGAAAGCAAGGAGACATGGGGAAACTGCAGGTATTTCAGGGAGATACAAATATTTCAGGGACAATGAGAAAAGCAATGAGAAATAATACTCTAAAAGTATAAACATAAAAGACTGGGGGACTTTGTACCATCTAGTCCTGTGGTTTTAAACTGTGTGCCCCAGAACTGCCTGGGGCCTCTTCTGTGGGAAAAGTTCCACATTTGTCTGTTATACATTCCAACGTCAGAAGCCAAAAAGAAGGCAAATGAAACCTCCTAATCTAATCTGAATTCATTTTCAGGTGGAGAACTGGTGCCAAGAAAGATAAAAGAAGCTCAGCCAATGTCAAACAACTAGTTAATGGTAGGCCAGGACCAGAATCCACATCTTTAGCCCTTTCCACTTTCCAGCTTCTCACATGGGGGTGCTAATATACTTGGACACACAGGACAGTTTAATAGAAAACAAAGCTACAGAGTAAACATGGCACATCTCCTGAAAAGTGGATTTCATTCAATGGCAAGTAAGTAAAAACATTTTTTTTACAAAAACAAAATGCACACATTTTTTTAAGATAAAAATATAAACGGGAACATTTGGTACTTCAGATCCCTGGGATATATCATGGCTCTCAATGGCAATAGAGGTATTTGGATGGAACGTTTTAAGTAGCACTTTGGTGTAATGAGGCTGGAAAATTAGGTTGTGTCCAACTTTTGGAGGTCCTTAAAGATCACCCTCGGGAGTTGGACTAAATTCAACAGGCAAAGCATAACTATTAAACTTTTTAAACTGGAATTAAATTATTGGACACAACTCTGTTTTAATCACCTTGCTTTAATGTTCCTATTTCTCCTGTCTTTTAAGTAAGTAATGGGTATTGACTTTGTTGTAGTCATTGTTGACTGAGCCAAATAGCCAGTATGGTTAACCAGCTTTGTTTTTGGGGGGATTTTGTTTTTCTGTTGGTTAATTTGTAGGTTCTTTTAAATTACTTTTGGATTCATTTTGAGGCCCGTCCTTAAGGGCTGCAAGTTTTCTCTAAAGATTTTACCTTGCTAAGTAGAAGAAAACTAAAATGTATATGAATGCTAAGGGAGACACTCCTGCTGAATAGGTCTTTTAAGTTCTCTCTCCTACATTAGAGGGGTTTATCAAGTCCAGAGTTCCTGAAATAGATGATCTTGACTCACCTCGGAAGGTTTGATCTTGGTATGCTGGGGCACTTGCACTGTCCAGCATGTGTACAAGCATTGGAATTTAAATTTGGAGATCTTTTAGTCTCTGCAGCTATGTCTGGAGACCTTCCAAATCAACAGTCTGCTTTCTTTCAAAGGCTAGACAAAAAATTACAAAACATAGCCTAGGTTTTCCTTTATAAGTTGAGTAGGTTAGAAATGCACAAGAGCTCAAAGAAGCAAGCAAATTTCAAAGCTGCCCCTGTTACAGTGTAACAGTCCTTTAGTCTGCCTTGCCATGGTCTCTGAGGAAACAAGAATCTGATCAAGAAACTCTCATTGCAATTCAAACTGATTCTTCTTTAGCCCTTTTTAAACATAATAGTTTAATATATTGTATATAACTATACTAGTCAGGACTTTAACTGAAATAAGGGATTTTTATGGCTAGGTTGATGTTTACTTTGAAAAATACTATCTTATTATTAAAAATGAATATAAATGTAATTTACCATAAAGAAACAGTCTCTGAAATTTTTCATGGCTAAATAGTTAAAAATTTGTGGAAGTCCACACAAATACATCCCAAGGGTAGTAATTACAGTGTCAAAAATTGAGTCCTTTCACTATTATGGATTGCTTCTCAAAAGGTAGACTTTAATATCAGTCTGTATATGGTCTTCTATTACATTACACATGGTAACTTTCCACCAATTCATGTTTTTCACTTTATTAAAGAATTCTGAAGTCCTGTTTTCTTAGTTTTCAAATAGCATAATTTTATTTTACGTTTTCCTATTCGTGTTTTAAAATGAGGCCCAGAGACTCCTGATCTCAGCAAATATCTTGGTGAATATACTTTTGCTTTGGTCCAAGCACAATTTAATATTAATAACTCTTGGAATAGAGAAGCAGAATGTGAAGACAACTGTGGATTCCCAAGCTTGAGGTGCTGGGGCTAAACAGATGATGTGAACAACTTATCAGGGGATTGGCAACATTATTAAAGTATAATGTAAAAGCAAGATCACTTTGAGTTTTAAAAATCAAGAGAAAGTAAAATTCCAGTACAGGTTGACATTTCATTAAAATATGTCTAAGATGAAAATGCCTTGTATAAAGACATCTCAATGGCTAGCTTTGAACAAAACAATAAAGCAGAGACAAAGCAGTATAATAAAAATATATATCCCAGTAATGACACTTGATATCTGAAAATCAATTAAGGCGTTTTTGAGATAACAGAGAATGCATTAACTTTACAGAAATTTAAATGAGAACCAAGTAAGTGAAATGACTGCATGCATTAGTACTTTTTTTTGCAGTTTTATTGCCCTCTACCCAAAATGTTCAACAAAATTAATCAAGAAACCAAGGGATTTTCCAAGTTAATTTTTTGAATTCAGTAAATTAAGATTATGCAGCAGATATCACAATCACAGGAGATAACTATAGAGAATTTTTAGAAATTCAGGGATGTGGGCAAATTATTTTTCTTGGCCCTTTAGTTTTAAGTAAAAATAAGAATATTTCCTTGCAAAATAAATTCCAAATGATATAACATTTGTGTACTTCTGTTAGTCTCTTACTCTGGGGCCATGAACCATTCTATGTATCTATTTAATAAATAAGATCATGTACCCTTTGTCAAATAGATATATATAGAAAATGGGACAAATAAATAGATTGGTTATACTGGAAAATCAACTACTGAAGTGCTTCTGTATTAGTCAGCCAGAGGGGTGCTGATGCAAAATACCAGAAATCAGTTGGCTTTTATAGAGGGTATTTATTTTGGGGTAGAAGCTTACAGTTACCAGGCCATGAAACATAACTTACTTCCCTCACCAAAGTCTATTGCCACGTGTTGGGGCAAGATGGCTGTCAAAGTCTACCAAGAATCCAGGCTTCTTTGGTTCCTCTTTTCCCAGGGCTCCTTTCTCTCCTGACTCAGCTTCTGTGTTCTCCACAAGGCCAGCTGTAGACTATCAGGTGAATGCCTCTGTCTCTCTTTCCAGGGCTTCTGCTGTGTCTAAGGAGCCATCTCTATCCCTCTGTTTTCTTCTTCTGTGTTTTCACTTCTAGGGCTCCAGTTCAAAACTCCAAACTCCCTTCTCAGCAATATGATTTCGCTGTGAGTCCCTCGCCCACCAAGGGGGCAGGGACTCAACATCCTACTGATGTGGCCCAATCAAAGCCTTAATCATTATTTAATTTCTTACCTCTCCTAGCATCTGATAGTTGTGGCCATCCTTGGTGTTCCTTGGCTTTTAGATGCATCACTCTGCCTCTTCCATCTTCTCTCTAGTGTCTTCCTATCTATGTCAAATTAGAGCCCAGCCTAAAATCTAGTTTGGTTTCATCTTAACTAATCACATCATCAGAGATCTTATTGCTGAATAGGGTCACATGTATGGGACTGGGGGTTAGGACTTGAAATTATTTTTGGGGGATACCCCATTCAACCCCTAATAGTTGGGTGAAAATGAAAATCAACATATAAATTATGTTGAAAAAGCCATATGACTGTATGGAAACCCTTAGAGAAAAAGTGAAGAAAGAAGGAAAAAGATCCAGAATGGGGCTCTCAAACACTTCAGCATTTAGGATTTAGATAGAAGAGGAGCAATCAGAAAAGGTGACTGAAGAGGAAAACCTGGAGAGTGTGCTCTCCAGGAAGTCAAGACTGGAGACAATCTTTTAAAAAAAGGGAGAAGAGACAACTGCCTTGAAATTTTCTGCTAGGTCAAATAAAATGAAGACTGAGAAGCATAAATTGGGTTTGGCAATACAGAGAACATTAATAAATTGGCAAGAACTGTTTAAAAGGAAGCCTAGAAAAGGAAATGGAAGTAGATTGTCCAGGGTGGTACATAGGAATGATGAAATACAGATAATTCATTCAATGAATTTTGCCTTTAAATATAGAAGAGCAATTGAATAGTATTTAGAAGAAGATGTGGAGTCATTCAAATGTTGCTTGTGAATGGGGGGTGGGGTGGGGGGGTTGGCACCAGAGCATGAGAGCAATCTGAAATAAATGAACCAGTGGTGAGAACACAAATGATGATGAGGAAGAGAGGAGAAACTGAAGGACCAACCTCTGTGGGAAGATCTGAGAGGATGAAACTCTGAATGTTTAGAGGAATTTTCTTTGAGAGTTAGAGTCACTTAAAAAAAAATTAGCTGGAGGGGAGGGAGAAATGAAAGTTACTGATGCTGGCAAGTTTATATTACTAGAAACATTCCCTCCTGAGAGTTTTCCTTTTATCAGTGACGTAATGGGGTGTGGGAGTAAGATGATGTTTGAACAGGAGGAAAGACATGGAGCTGAGTGCCCCCACTAATAGGGAGGAGGGAACAGGGACCTCAGTGCTACAACCACAAAAAACTGCCGTGAGTAGTGTGAAATAACTCAACTAGGGAGAAACACTGACTTTGAATGGGAGACATTTGGGCCTCGCCTTTTTGAATGCTTTAGCCTACCTTGTATTGTTAGAATTTTTTTTCCACATTTCTTTCTTATGTGTAATTTAGCATGGCATTTATTTGATTTTAAGATCATATTGTTAAAAATGCAAAGTTACTAATAAGCAAAATAATTTGACAATGTTTGAAAATGTTGCAATATTGGCAAAACATGGTGACGTACCTAAAGAGGAAAAGAGAGAGATGACATGATTAATGGAACGCTACCATTATTTTCCCAACTGTCCCTCTATGTTGCCCTGAATTTTGTATTATTTGTATTATTAAATGTGGCATTTCACCTATCATGTTTTAAGGTTTTTCATGGAAAAGAAAAATATAACAATTTTTCTCTTTAGGAGTAAGGGACCAATGCTATGTTGTCATGGCAACCAAAGTTGTAAAACATTTAAGAGAAGGGTGGTTCTTCAAAAGTTGCTATAGCTTGTAATACAAGTAATCATACAAGAACAATGCCATTTGTTTGAAATGTACTCACTATTACATGATTATAATTGTCCTCAAAATGTTCCAAAGGAATTCTAAAAGAAAGACTTCCTTGAAGCTTTCTTAAAAATTAGCAAGTCAAATGTTTATTACTTTACTAAGAAAATTATTTCTGGCATTTCACCAGGTCTAGTATATTTAAATTTATTTTCCAGTAATTTATGCATATCTATAAACTTTTATGTTGAGAAAAACTATGCATCACTTATAACTAGGCAGGGGTCTATAAAATATTTATCAGCCATGCTTATACCTATTAATTGGGTTTTTAGTGGAAGGGAAAATCAATAATTTAGATGATACATTCTTTCTCTATTGTGTACTTGAAATTACAAATATAAGATATAATCTTGATGTATAAAATAATATGTAAAAATTAATGAATATTTAATACAGATATAAAGGTGTGTTAATATTTGTCAATTAGTTGTTTCATTCTATTTCTAAACATGAGAGTCTAGTTTGATAATCCTAATTTTTTGTATTTTTTTCTTTAATATATGTGAAACTTACATTAACTACAAAATATAGAAAATGTAATTACATTACTTAGAAGTGCAACAAAATAACACACATACATGATTTTGGAAGGAAAACATAACTGCAATACCACCAATTAGACTAATTTAGTAACTCAGCTGCATGCATGGATCTTTTGTAAGCATGAATTTCAGTTCCACATTCCTAAAGATTCTGATTAAGTAGGCTTGGGTGGTTCTCTGATACCTATATTTTTTTTAAAGTTTCACAGGTGACTCTGGGGACCATCACCCTTTAAGGGCCTTTGAACTAATGTATAAGAAATGAGGCATCTTTTTACTATTGTAGACATTGTTGAGAATTCTACAATAGGAACACCCAAGAACATTGTAAATATTACACTGTACCTTCATTCCTGATCTCTAACAATGCTTCAGAAACAAAACTACAAAGGATTCTCTTGGACAATATATTCTATTCAACAGAGTTTGTCAATAACTTTTGGCCAGATCAGAGGGGCAAACTGGTAATCTTCAGGTCAGATTGGGCCTTCAGCCTTGCTAGATTTTGTTTTGTTTTTAATTGAGCTAAACATTTTTCCATTGTACAAGTTCAATTTTTAACCATTCAGGTTAACCAATCAGGAGATCTTTTTTTGCCAGCAGGCAAAATTCAGATGGAGTTAGGCTCTTCAGGTGGCCATAGCCCCCACCTCTCAAAGAGTGCGTGTGACAGGACTTTCCCCATCCCTCTTCGCCATGGTTGGCTTCATGGGTAGTTGCACTGGGCCCTGTCAATTATATAGCCAGCACTGCTGTTCGCTTGTATCTGTGACCTAACTGGCTCCCGACGGTAGAGGGTTTGCAATCATTCTCCAGCCACCATCTTTGTCAACAACCTAAATCCTCTACCACTTTCAAGACTCAGCTCAAGTATTTTCCTCCAGAAAGCCTACCAGAACCACCAGACTAGTTCAAGCGCTCCTGTTCTGGTCTCTACTAGCACTCCATTTATTTCTAAACCATAGGATTCACAACATTATAGTATATTGAAAAATTTTGTATATTTCTCTCACTTAAACCAAGATGTGAAGGTGTTGCACATGCAAACTATGTGTAGGCAGAGAATAGGTTGAGAACAGTAGTGTATAAGCTCCATAAGGGCAGCGACTGTATCTGCTGCCATTCATTCATTCCTTCATTCATTCATTGGGTTCCTGCCACAGGTTGTATCATATTTGTGATATTTTGATGTATTACAGTAATAGTAAAGACAAAGTCCCTGTCCTCACAGAGCTTACATGTTAGTGCCCAGAACATAATAGGCATTCAATAGTTATTGAACTCTTCAAATGAAAAGAAAAGTCCCATTTCTGAGGAATTCTAATGCTTAATTTTTGTTGTTGCTTTGTTTTCCCTCCTGTGATGAAGATGAAGAGATCAATTTGCTTCAAGCTCAGCAAAGATAGGAAACCACATCAGCTAATAATTCCCTAATTTAAGATTAAAGGTCAAAGCAAAATGTTAGTCAGCAGATATGATATGAAACTGTCATACCCAAAGAGCCAGTGTGAGGACAAGGAAAAAGGTGAGAAGGTAAAGAGATGAATGGAGGAGTCTATTACTGCACTTAATGGGGGAAGAGGGGACAGGGGAAGGCCAAGGAAAATTTTTGTAGGGAAATAAATTAAAGTACTGAAATGCATATGAATCTCCTTATTATCACTCAATAATTACAACAGCAACAAAAGATAAACATGAGAGGAAAGCTAAACAATTAAATGTGGGATAAAAGGTGAGTCAAAGGATGATGAGTCAAAGAAATATGTGTTCAGTTCTTAAGATCATTTACTCACCCAGAAAGAGAATATCTTGTAACGTGGAGCTTAATATATTTGTTTCCCACAGAAGTGGGGAAAAAAAGAGAAATTAGACTAAAAAGCAGAAGTTCACCTGGAGCAGTGACTGTCTAAATAGAGCCACTTTTTCACTTTTAGAGCTATCCTTCTATGTGAAAATCACTGATACACGGTCACGGATAAATGAATGCATTTGGGGTAGTCTTAATACTCCACAGCAATGTTAGTTTCAGAGATCTGCCTCCCTGGGCTCTAGTGAGAGTCTAGATGCACTCAGTCAGAAATACTTCATTACTAGATGAAATCTTTTTATATATTTATCAATTCATTTTACAAAGAGATGCTCCAGATACCCATCCACAATTTCCCTTTTACAAAACCTGTTGGCATTTTGGGATATGTTTTTCCAGCCTTTAAAGATATAACTTTTTAAAACATTTCCCCTTGCCAATTGACAGTCTTCTATAACAACAATGCAAAACGCATAGAGTAGCAGTTTTTAAATGTAAAATGATTTTTTTTTCCCAATCTCCTACCCTTGAGCATTAGGCTGCTATAAGTTTATCATTAATCAATGCAACTGCCCTGTGATATATATGCCTCTCTCTTTAATCTTGATGTACATCATTGATTATTTAGGGCCAAACTGATGAGCAAAAAATGTAACTTTTGTTTTAATTTGTATGATTTTAATTTTTCCTGATTTTAATTTATTATTGACTTGTATTCTTTTTTGAATTGCCTGTTTATTCTCTTCATCCATTTTCTATTATAATGTTTATTTTTTGCATTGTTTTAGAAGAACTCTTTTAATATTAACTCCTTGTAATACACAGCATGTAACAAGCTTATTACATTTCTAGGTGGTATTTTTGGATTTAAAAAGCTGGTCTTTTTTTTTTTTTTTTTTTTTTTTTTATCTTTTTTAAAATGTTCCAAGTAGAGAGGGAGGGGGAACTTTCCCAGTTTCTTCTTTCTGTCTACCCTCCAGTCTCCTTCTAGTGCCTCCCCAGGTCTAAACTGAGTCAGAAAGTAACTGATACAGGATTTGGGGAAACGAGTGAAACTGGGAAAGGGAACAAAAAAACATGAAAGCAAATGCTAGGCAAATACTAAGTAGTACTGTGTTTTTGCATCTTGTTGTGGTTTTTTTTTTTTTTTTAATGTTTCTTATTTATTCTAGTGATATTCTTCCACTGGTATAATCTTTTAGGTATTCTAATCTTACTTTTTAATATCTCTATATTTAAGTTCTCTGTCATTTTCTTCCCTTTTCAATATAGTTTGGCTATTTTTTCCTGTTTATTCTTCCAAATGAAATCTAAAATCACTTGTTTCAAGTTCCCCAATAATTACAGTTATTTTTAGAGATTAAGTTCTGTGGAATAGGGAATACTTTAGGAGGAAATAGTATGGACACCTTGTTGAGCCTTATTAATAAGGCTAAAATAATCCCTTGTATGAGATGACTATAAAGATGTCAGTTTATGAAATTTATAAATTTAATGTAACTCCAACAAAAATACCAAGTACTAATTTTTTAAAAATTTGGCAAAATAATCTTAAAGTTCATGCAGAAGAATAAGAAGACAACAGCAAAAAATATATTGAAAGAAAAACTAAAGTGAATGTGTACTTAAATTTTCATATATTAAAACATATCATAAAGCTACAATAATTTAAATGGTGTCAAAAATCCCTAATTTCTTATAAATTTTCTTCCTGCTGATTTGATTGCTTTAATGATTATGATCTCTTTTGTTTTTCCCATTTTATTTTTGAGTTTATCTAACTTATACCTACTGTGAATTACATATCCCAAAGAAAGACATGATCTTAATCTTAACCCACATTCCTGTGGATTTGAATCCATTTGTAAATAGGACCCTTTTAAGATGCATTGTCAGTTAAGGTGTGAGCTCATTTGTGAATAGGACCTTCAAGATCTTATTTAGGTGTGGTCCAACTGAATCAGGATAGGCTTTAATCCATTTTACTGTAGTCTTTTATAAGTATTAGAAATTCAGATACAGAAAATCAGAGAAAACACATAGGAAGAGTCAAAGGACATCACCATGGGACAAGAGGCAGAGATTCAAGCCAAGGAACGCCAAGGATTGCAGCAAGCCAGCACCATAATGTGAGAGAGCACATGGCCTTTTCCGTGCTTTTTCTGGGACTTCTGGCCTCTGATCTATAACTTTGAGCCTATTAATTCTTGTTGTTTAAGCCAAGTCATTGTATATTATTTGTCATAACAATCTGGCAAACCAAGATAGCTTCAAAGTCTGTGCTTTTATCACCATTCACATTCTTAATTTACTGTATTTGTCAACATCAATTTAGTGTTTTCATCCATATGACAATTAGAATACTTTTTATTTCAAGTGACAGAAAACCCAGATCAAATTGGCTTAAGCAAAAGCGGCAATTTATTGACTCGCGTTGCTGAAGATTCAGGGTTAGATTTCACTTCAGGAGTTGCTGAATACAGGGACTCAAAATATGTTATTAAAAATCCATTTTTCCTGGGAGAAGCCAAGATGGCAGCAGAGTGAGGAGTTCCTGGAGTTGGTTCATGTTGCAGGGCAGTTGATAATCACCCAGAGCTACCTAGAGCACCTGTCTGGGGGCCCCAGGAGACCAGAAGAGTATCCTGCAGCATCCTTGAAAGTATGGAAGGAGGAGACTGCCCATCTGCAGAGGGGATTCATGAGTAGAGCCCTCCACACTGCAGAGATCTCTGCCCATGGTGCAAGCCACCTTGGGAGCTATTCCGTGGCTGAAGTCGGAAGCTCTATTTCCCAAAAAATAGGGTAGGAAGACATGGTGTGGCACCAATTTCAGCTACTGATTGGTGAATTCGACAGGCTAAAGCATAATCCTAGGAACAACTAAACTTTGAGCCTGTCCAGGTCAGAAGGAGGCTGGTAGCCACCATTTTGACTCCCCCCACCCCTGGGCCTGAGGGGAAGTGGGGCTGATTGAAAATCAGAGTGCTGGTAAGGACCGGCTTCTTTCCACCCAGGTCAGATTGCAGGTCTAACCTAAACCCCAGCCCCACCTCTGGCAGGAAGTTGGGGGGACCTGCACAACCTCTCTGGGAAACTGCAAGCCAAGCCACAGGCCGGTGCCCATCCTACTCTAGCGGTGCAAGGAGCTATTCCATGGCTGGAGTTTAGAAGCTCCATTACCCATAAACAGTGGAGGAAGGGACAGTTGTCCACCGACCTCAGCTACTGATTAGTGGAATTGGATGGCAAAGCATAATGCTAGAAACAGCTAGGATTTGAGCTTGTCCAAGTTGGAAAGAATCCAGTAGTCGCCATTTTGACTCTGCCCACAGCATGAGGGAAAGCCTGGCTGACTGATAAGCCAGTGAAATTAGGGACTGGCTTCTTTCCACCAAGATCAGACTGCAGCCCTAACCTAGGCTCCAGCCCCACCTCCAGCAGAGAGGAAGCTGGTGGGGCCTGCACCAGGCTCTCCAGGCAACTGCAAGTGCTCTCTGCCAGCACAGACTGAATAGTCAGTCACTTGGGGTTGTATGCCTATACCCCAATAGGATAGAAGAGTTGCTGGGTATCCTCTCCATCTCCAGGCAATGGCAGGAGTATTCAGCCCACAAGAACTGGTTTGTTGAGTGCCTTTGAGTCCATCTCCACCTCTGTCTCCCCATAGGATAGGAGGGGGCTGGTGTTCCCTCAGACTCTCTGGGCAATGGTAGATATTCTTGGCCTAAAGATACTAAACTGTTGGGTGTCCATAGAACCACCCCCACCATCCAGTGGGATAGGAGGGGGTTGGTGCTTCCTCAGCCTCTCTGGGCAACGGTGGGTACTTTCAGCCTACAGGGACTGAACTGTTGGGCATTGATTGTTCCATTTCCACCCCTAAAGGGCAGAGGGGACAGTATTCCCTCAGCTTGTCAGGGCAACTGCAGGCGTATTTAGCCCACACAGATTAGATTGTTGGGCACTCCAGAGGGTCAATTCTCACCCCTGGCAGGGAAGGGTTCTGGTGCTATGTCAGTTTACCTGAGAAACTGTAGTTGTGTTGGACCCACATGGCATAGATTGGTGCCCAAAACTATAGCTCCATCCCCGCCCAAGGTAGGGAGGAAGGGGTGCGAAGCTTTATCAGTCTCTCTGGGAAAATACAGACAGTCTTGTCTTACCCAACTTGGATTATTATACACGGCTGCAGCTCTGTCCCTACCCCTGACAGAGGAGAAGGGTGGGAGAAGCTTCATCAATTCCTGGGGCAATGTGGGCAGCTTCAGCCTCCAGAGCTTACAGCACCAACTACATCCTTGGCTTATACTACACAACCAGCAAGGAAGAAAAGACAAGAAAGGCCAAAACTAAAGGGAGAAACTGCACCCAGAATAAATACATCTAGCAAGCCAGATGCAAAAACACCAACAAAAATTTACAAGCCATACCAAGAGACAGGAAGATATGGCCCAGTTAAAGGAACAAGATAAGCCTGCAGATAACATAAAGGAGTTGAGATAACTAATCATAGATGTTCAAACAAATTGCCTTAATAAATTCAATGAGATGGCTAAAGAGATTAAGGATATTAAGAAGATATTGGATGAGCACAAAGAAGAATTTGAAAGCATACATAGAAATATAGCACACCTTATGGGAATGAAAGGTGCAGTAATTGAAATTTAAAATACACTGGAGGCATAAAACAGCAGATTTGAGGAAGCAGAAGAAAGGATTGGTGAGTTCAAAGACATGACCTCCAAAAGTGAACATACAAAAGAACAGATGAAGAAAAGAATAGATAAAAATTGAACAGGGTCTCAAGGAAATAAGTGACAGCAAACATATGTGTCATGGGTGTCCCAGAAGGAGAAAAGAAGGGAAAACGGGCAGAAGGGATATTTGAAGAAATAATGGTAGAAAATTTCCCAACCCTATTGGAGGAAATAGATATCTATGTCCAAGAAACACAACGTACTCCCATCCGAATAAATCCAAATAGACCAACTCTGAGACACATACTAATCAGAATGCCAAATGCCAAAGACAAAGAAAGAATTCTGAGAGCAGCAAGAGAAAAGCAATGTATGATATATAAGGAATATCCAATAAGATTAAGTGCCAATTTCTCATCAGAAACCATGGAGGCAAGAAGGTAATGGTGTGATATATTTAAGATACTGCAAGAGAAAAACTGCCAGCCAAGAATTTTATATCCAGCAAGATTATTTTTCAAAAATGAGGGTGAGTTTAGAATATTCACAGATAAACAGAAATTGTGAGAGTTTATAACAAAAAGACTAGCTTTGCAGGAAATACTAAAGGGAGCGTTACAGCCTGAAAAGAAAAGACAGGAGAGAGAGGCTTGGAAAAGAATCTAGAAATGATGACTGTATCAGTAACAGTAACTAAAAGCATCAAAAATAAAATGACAGATAAAATGCAAAGATCAAAATGGGTGAAATAAGAACTGCCTTTACAGTAATAACATTGAATGTTAATGGATTAAACTCCCCAATCAAAAGACACAGACTGGCAGAATGGATAAGAAAATATAAGCCATCTATATGCTGTCTGCAAGAGACTCACCTTAGACCCAAGGATACCAATAGATTGAAAGTGAAAGGTTGGAAAAAGATATTCCTTATATGCAGTAACCCAAAAAAAGCTGGGGTTGCTAAAATTATATCAGATGATATAGACTTTAAAAGTAAAACTGTTATTAGAGACAAGGAAGGACATTACATATTAATAAAAGGAATCATTAACGAAAGGAATGATTCACCAGGAAGAAATAATGATCATAAATGTATATGCACCAAGATACATGAAGCAAACGTTGGTAAAACTGAAGGGAGAAATAAACATCTCTATAATAATAGTTGGAGACTTCAATACACCATTCTCAGCATTGGATAGAATATCTGGACAGAGGATCAATGAAGAAACAGAGAGCTTTAATAATATGATAAATGAACTAAACCTAACAGACATAGACAGAACATTGCACCCCAAAACAGCAGAAATTACATTCTTTTCAAGTGTTCATGGATCTTTCTCCAGGATAGACCATATGTTGGGTCACAAAGCAGATCTCAATAAATTCAACAAAATTGGAATTATACAAAGCACTTTCTCTGACCATAATGGAATAAAGTTGGAAATCAAAAAGTGACAGAAAAAGGGAAAATTCACATATATATGGAAATTAAACAACACACTCTTAAATAATCAGTGGGTCAAAGAAGAAATTTCAAGAGAAATCAATAAATATCTCGAGACAATTGACAATGAGAATACAACATAGGAGAACCTATGGGATTCAGCAAAGGCAGTGCTGAGAGGAAAATGTATCGCCCTCAATGCTTACATTAAAAAAGAAGAAAGAGCTAAAATCAATGACCTAACTACACAGCTAGAGGAACTAGAAAAAGGACAGCAAACTAATCCCAATGCAAGTAGAAGGAATGAAATAACAAAGATGAAAGCAGAAATAAATGAAATTGAGAACAAAAAACAATAGAGAGAATTAACAAAACCATAAGTTTGTTCTTCGAGAAGATTAACAAAATCAACAAACCCTTAGCTAGACTGACTAGGAAAAAAAGAGAGAAGATGAAAATAAATGAAATAAAAAATGAAAATGGGAACAGATCGTAAGAGGATACTATGAGCAACTTTATGCCAAAAAGTAGACAATGTAGATGAAATGGAAAAATTCTTAGGAACATACAAACAACCTACACTGACCCTAGAAGAAATAGAAGACCTCAACAAACCAATCAGAAGTAAAGAGATTGAAGCAGTCATCAAAGAGCTCCCCAAAATGAAAAGCCCAGGACCAGACACTTTCACAGGTGAATTCTACCAAGCATTCAAAGATTTAATACCTATCTTACTCAAGCTCTTCCAAAAAATTGAACAAGAAGGAACACTACTAAACTCATTCTATGAAGCCAATATTACCCTATTACCAATGCCAGTTAAAGATATTACAAAAACAGAAAATTACAGACCCATTTCTCTAATGAATACAGATGCAAAAATCCTCAATAAAATATTTGCTAATTGAATCCAACAACACATTAAAAGAATTATTCATCATAACCAAGTGAGTTTTATACCAGGCATGCAAGACTGGTTCAACACAAGAAAATCAATCAGCATAGTACACCACATTAATAAATCAAAGAAGAAAAATCACATGACCTTATCAATTGATGTAGAAAAGCATTTGACAAAATATAGCATTCTTTCTTGAAAAACATATTACAAAAACTAGGAAATGAAGGTAACTTTCTCACCATGATAAAGACCATATATGAAAAAACCCACAGCTGACATTGTACTCAATGGTGAAAGAATGAAAGCTTTCCTGTTGAGATCAGGCACAAGACAAAGACGCCCATTGTAACCACTGTTTTCAATATAGTGTTATAGGTTCTAGCTAGAGCAATCAGGCAAGAAAAAGAAATAAAAGGCATCTAATCAGAAAGTAAGAATTAAAACTTTCACTATTCACAGATGATATGATTGTATATCTAGAAACCCCTGAAAAATCTACAGCAAAGCTGCTAGAGCTAATAAATGATTTCAGTAGAGTGTCAGGATATAAGATCAATGCTAAAATATCAGTGGTGTTTCTATACACTAGTAATGCGCTATCTGAGGAGAACTTCAGGGGGAAAATTCCATTTATAATAGCAACTAAAAGAATCATATAATTAGCAATAAACTTAACCAAGGAGATAAAGCACTTGTATTGAGAAAACTATAATGCATTGCTAAAAGAAATAAAAAAAGACCTAAATAATTGTAAGAATATTCCATGCTCATGGATTGGAAGACTAAATATCATTAAGATATCAATTCTACCCAAATTAATATACAGATTCAATGCAATCCCAATAAAAATTCTACCAGCATTTTTTAAACAAATGGAAAACACAGTTATCAAATTTATCTGAAAGGGTAAGAGGCCACAAATAGCCAGAAACATCTTAAAAATGAAAAGTGAAGTTGAAGAACTCTCACTTCCAGTCTTTAAATCATATTACCTAGCTATAGTGGTAAAAAGAGCATGGTACTGGCATAAAGATAGACACATAGACCGATGGAACTGATTTGATGGTTCAGAAACAGACCCTCACATCTATGGAAAAGTGATTTTTGACAAGCCTGTCAAACCCATCCAGCTGGGAAAGAACAGTTTATTCAACAAATGGTACTGGGAGAACTGGATATCCATAGCCAAAAGAAAGAAAGAAGACCCCTATCTCAAAATTAACAAATACAAAAATTAACTCGAAATGCATCAAAGACCTAAATATAAAAGCAAGTACAAAAAATCTCCTTGAGTAAAATGTAGGGAAACATCTTCAAGACCTGGTGGTAGGTGGTGGATTCTTAAACCTTACACTGAAAGCATGAACAATGAAAGAAAACATGGATAAATGGGACTTCCTCAAACTTAAGCACTTCTGTGATTCAAAGGACTTCATCAAGAAAGTGAAAAGGCAGCCCACCCAATGGGAGAAAATATTTGGAAACCACATATCTGATAAAGGTTTGATTTCCATTCTATATAAAGAGATCATACAACTCAACAATAAAAGAGCAAGCAATTCAATTAAAAAATGGGCAAAAGATTTAAATAGACATTTTTCCAAAGAGGAAATACAAATGGCCAAAAAGCACATGAAAAAATGTTCCATATCACTAGCTATTATGGAAATGCAAATTAAAACAATGAGATATCATTAACACCATGTAGAATGGCCATTATTAAAAAAGCAGAGAACAATAGATGCTGGAGAGAATGTGGAGAAATAGGAATACTCCTTCACTGTTGTGGGAGTGTAAAATGGTACAGCCTCTGTGGAAGACTGGTGGGTTCCTCAGGAAGCTAAATATAGAACTACCATAAGATCCAGGATTTCCTCTACTAGGAATATATCCAGAAAAACTAAAAACTATGACACGAACAGACATCTGCACACCGATGTTCATAGCAGCGTCATTCACAATTGCCAAAAGATGGAAACAACCCAAGTTCCCATCAACCAATGAATGGATAAATTAAACATGGTATATACATACAATAGAATACTATGCTGCAGTAAGAAGAAATGAAATTGGGACACATGTGATAACATGGATGAATCTTGAAGTCATTATACTAAGCAAAGTAAGCCAGACACAAAAGGATAAATATTGCATGGCCTCGTTAATATGAAGTAAATACGAAGAATAAACACATGGAGTTAAAACTTAGAGTATAGGTAATAACCTATACTCCTAATAAGGAGATAAGAGGAGGGTTGAGAAGAATTGCTGATGCTTAATGTATTTGGAAGCTTTAATTAACTTGACTGTAAAAGTATGGAAATGGAGGGAGTTGATGGTAACACATTGTAGTGAGTAGCAACTGGTTTACAAATGGGATTGTGGTTGAAAAAGGTAATCTGAGGAAGTAAATGTCAATTGAAAGAAAGCTAAATAATAATCTAGGGACTGAATAACACAGTGAATCAGAGGCGGATGAGAATTGTGGTTGAGGGTACAAATGCCAAAGTGTCCTTCTGTGAGCCAGAGTAGATGTACATCACTATTGCAGGGTGGTGGGAATGTGGAGAAGCATGAGAAAACTACAATTGGTGTGACCTATAGACTGTGGTTAACAGCAATACTATAATATTCTTCCATCAATGCCAAAGATGTATTGGGTTGATAAGGGAAAAAGTGTGCCAAATGTATGCTATGGACCATGGTTGGTGGTAATAGTCTGATGATATTATCTCATAAACTGCAACAAATGTTCCAGCACAGTGTGGTGTGTTGGTGAAGGGGTGTTGTATGGGAATTCTACACATGTGTATGATTGTTTTGCAAGTTCACAACCTCTGTAATAAAATAAATTAAAAAAAAAATAGGGTGGGTTGGGGAAAAATACACCAAATGTAAGTTAGGGACTATAGTTAATAGTAATATTGTGACGATGCTCTTGCATAGTTTGTAACAAATGTTTCACAACAATGCAAAGTATTGGTGGAGGGTTGATGTCTGAGACCCCTGTATGATGTTATGTATGTTTGTTTTGTAAGTTCACAATCTTTACTATACACTTATTGTTTATGCATGTTCATGTATGAATGATAAAATATATTTTAAAAAATCAATTTTTCCCTTTCATATCTTAGTACCACTTGCTCTGACTACCATCTCAAATAGGGTGAGACCCTCATATAGGGTCCTTCTTAAGTCACAAGATGGCAGTCAGTATCTCCCAAGGCTAGGTTTTCCAGCTTCAACTAAAGTAAAAAAGAGCAAAGGCTTTTGTTCCAGCACATATACTTACTCACTTTCTGAAGGCCAGTTCAGGTCATGTGGCCATCCATTAATCAGTGACTATTGGTAAAGCTGACCAGCCTATGTCTAAGTCACATGTTCCTTCTCTAAATTTGGGTAATAGAGGTAGTAGGCTGAATAATGGCCCCCAAAGATATCAAGGCATAATCCCATGTTATATAGTTAAATAAAATATTAAGATAATATAAAATAATATATTTTATCATAATATAAAGTAAACATTTTATATTTTTTGAATGAAAATCCTTATAAGGAAACAGGGTCTTGGCAGATGCAATTGAGTTAAGGATCTTAAAACAAGGAGATTATTCTGGATTATCAGGTTGGACCTTACATGCAATCATATGTATCCTTTTATGAGGAAAGCAGAAGGAAATGTGTTCACACACAGAAGGGGAGGAGTCAGTGTGACCAGGGAGGCAGAAATTGGAGTGATGCATCCACAATCCAAGGAATGCCAATAGCCACCAGAGGTTGGAAGAAGCAGAGAATGGATTCTCCCCTAGAACCTTTATAGGGAGTGTGTCCCCAGTGACACATTTATTACGAACCAGAAATTTTGGATTCTGGCCTTTAGAAGGGTGAGAGAGTAAATTTCTACTGTTTAAACTTACCATGTCTTTAGTAATTCATTAGAGTAGTCAAAGGAAACGAATACTGTTGAACGTGAACCCTTGGGAGAAAGATAGCTACTACTACGAGTTGCTGAGCAGGTATATAGTAAGTAGTCACTCTAAAAGTGTCTGTGTGTGTTTCCTTTATTTCTTTATTTTTTAATTAATTTTGTTTTTATTTTAAAGAAGCTTTAGATTACATAAATGTTACATAAAAAATATAGAAGATTCCCATACACCTCACCCACTGCCCATCCCATACTTTCCCACATTAACAACATCTTTCATTAGTGTGGTACATTTGTTACAATTGATGAACACATATTGAAGCATTGCTACTAACCATGGACTATAGTTATAGGTTACCCTTTGCCCCTCACAATTTTATAGGTATTTGACAAAATGTATAATGGCCTCTATCCATCATTGCAATGTCATGCAGGACAATTCCAATGTCCAAAAAATGTCCCCATGTTACACTCATTCTTCCCTCTCCCTCTCCTCAGAACCTCTGGCGGCCACTGTCTTTATATCAATGATACAAAATCTTTCATTGCTATAATAATAATAAGTCTATAATAGAACAATAGTAAGTCCACTTTAGTACATTTTTTATTCCCCAATCTTGAAGATATGGGGATGATGATGCCCACTCTGTTTGTGATTGGGAGGGGACTTAAATCCTATGGGGCAGATGGATGGAACTGTCTTGCAATTGTAGATACTCCTGTTTTGATTTTTTTTTTTTTTTTTTTTTTTTTGAGGTACCAGGGCTGGGGATTAAACCCGGGACCTTGAATGTGGGAGGCTGGCACTCAATCCCTGAGCCACATTGGCTACGTTGAATTGTTGTTTTTTCCATTTGGTGGTGGTGGTTGTTGTTTTTTGGAGACACCGGGAACAGAAGCCAGGACAGCGGGAACAGAACCCAGAACAGAACTACTTGAGCCACATCTGCTTTTCTTTTAATTTCTTGAGAAGACTAGCTTAACAGTTTGTCTGTATTGCTGGGTTTTTCCAAACAAAAAGTTTTTAGACTTTAAATACTGTTTTCAATACTGTTTTCTAAAACATGGCTATCTACCTTTACTCTTATAACCCTTTTCACCTGATTTCTTTAAGGTGCAATTTTTTCATCACTTTCTAACTTCTTGACTTGAATTCCACAATTTTTAAATTTATGTATGTATTTATTTTTAAATTAAGGTAAAACAAATTGGACAATAGCATGATAATAGATTGAGAATATATGTTATAGAATGGGTTCAGTCCTAGATAAAGCTGAACATTTTACTCATTTCATTTCTGCTTTCCCTTGCTGAACAATTTCCAGTTGGCATGTGACACAATACAAGTGAAGACAGATCTCATCAAACTCAAATTGAAGGATATATGTTTCCTATGAAAAATTCATAGAAAAGTGACATCTTAAGGGAGTAATTTTTGAACCACTTTAAAGTTATTATTTACAATCATGAACTGAGTGTCCTTTTGGCACAACATGAAGTAGGTTACAAAGTGAGACTAATGGATATAACAAACAGACATTGAATTTCTTCATTGAAAACAAGACCCACCACAGTGAGTCGAATGCAAATTATTTATGTAGACACACATTAAGCTACTTAATGTTCAATTTATGAACTTGAGTTCCATACCACTATGTCTGCCCTGGTGTTTATGATAACCCTTATTTAACACCTATGTTTTAAAAGCTCCCTAGCTACTCCTTAGAAAATAATTAATTAATTAATTAATATTAGGAGCAAATCACCTATGGCTAGGATGAGACACAATGGAGTGAAGCATTTCATAATTCTTTTAAGGTATTTGATTTATCTAATAACAGTAATGCCCTTTATTCCAAGACAACATATTTTTTCCATGGAAATAGTATGAAAGGCATTATTGATATATGTTCCATGAATAACCCTGACATATTTCTCACTGAATATTTTTGAAAATTTTCCTTTAATTATACTACCAAACATCAAACATCACCAGAGCCTGTTTTATTTTTGCACCCCAAAAGCCTGGATAGCTGCATCCAATTGGCTAATTAAAATGAATGTAATCTTATAGCAGTGCTTGTTAGATTATAGTCAAAAAGTAAGCCACTGGGGGCACAGCTGGCAGTGCCTGGGAGTAAATGAGAATGGCCCAAGATGGAAGCCTTTTTCACTTCCCAATACAGATCTGACTAAAAGCATAACTAATGTTAATTTGCAAAACAGCATGAGAGTTGACCCTGATGATACTTTAACACATGAATCTTGTGTCTAAGTGACAGACTGTGGAAGACTTGCCTCACTCACCTTATGAAGACACTCTGAATAAACAAACATGGGGTGAAATTTATAAATCATATTCAAGTACATCGAGTAATTCATCTCTAATGACCACTCTCTGTATAGCATAGTGGTGAAGAGTGCAGCCAAAAGACTTATTTTTCCTGTGTTCAAGTCCTGCTTCTTCTCTGAGTGACTTTGTTACCCTGCGGGGTTACTGAGCCTCTCTATGGCTCAGTTTCCACATTTTTAGAATTGGACTAATAATGGGGCCGACTTCATAAGCTTATTAAGAAGATTGAATGAATTAACATATCTAAAGCCCTTGCAACAGTGTCCGCCTCAGAGTAAGGCCATTGTTTTGTGTTTTGCTTTTTAGTGAGGCTACCCACACATCCTCTACCTTTCTCTAATGTTCTAATATATAATACCTGGATACTTAAAGCAATGAAGTCTGTGAACCTGAAAAGATATTCACATGCTAAATAGAAAAAACAAACAGGGTTAGAGTTTCTGTGAATTGGGCTGCTCTTCAGACTTCAGAGGAAAGTGGCAAAGAGATGAGAGAGAGGAGCAGGGCTTTGGTATCTGGCCCCCTGGTATTCAGATCTTCTCATCTGTACCTTCAAGTCTCTGTAATCTGCTTGATCCTTGACTTGTGGGATTCTTCCAGATGGCCATCACTCATGGTACCAGACTCTCTTGACTTAGAATCTTGGCTCATACTTCCTGTCTTATTCCATTTTGACTTGGTAATAAAGATCCAGATTGTCTACTTCATGACTAGCTTATAAATCCCAAAGCACCTTAACGCTAGGAAGGAATTATTCCCATTAATCCCCCTGTCGGCCAAAGTGGCGTCCTTAGAATTCCCATCACTAGAGACCAGAAAAACATGGCCCCAGGAAAAGACAATGGTGTCTCAGCACTGCCAGTCCGGACAAACAAGGATTAGCAACATTTGAAATCCGTGTTAGCTCAAACAGAAACTCTACTCCAGGAACACTGGACCTAGTTTTCATCAATCTTATGTGGGGAAAAATTGGATATTTGTATTAGATCCCATTGTACAGTACTGACAGTTATTTATTTTGGGTTCAGTCATCCTAAGCCAATCTTTTTGAGGCTTTCAGACTCCAAAAGAGTAGATTCTATCTGAATATTTCATCAAAACTCTGATGTATAAAGTAGGAAAAACAAGGAAGTAGAGTACTTTACTTAATGCTGCTTGAACAAGAATTTCCAATCTGTGAGATGTTACATAGTCAATACAACCCCCATCAGGATTCTCTTTTTACCTTCTATTGATATAGTATACCTTTTTGAATTTTACAAAATTGACTCCAGGATCACCTGAAAAATGAAAATTATAACGTTTCTGACCAGTCACTTTACTATAGTGCCTATTCTCACCTAGAGTTCTTTCTCATATTATCAATTATTTCCTTCATAGATTTTTATGGTGTTTTGCAATTTTTTGTATATTTGTTAACTTATTCACTGCCTTTTATGCTTTGTAAAGTTGATTAGAGCAGAGATCTTGTTTTTCTTATTCATTGCTAAATTTTCAGCTTCAAATACAGATCCTAGCACAAGGTAAGTGCTCTGCAAATGTAAATTAACCTGTCTCAATTCCTTCATATTACATTTTCAAATGCATAAATGAGATTTAGAGGAAGTATTTGATGTGCTGGAGATCATGCTTTTGTTCAGTGACACAGCTTGGAATTGAGCACTTGACTCTTAGGAGTTATTTTCCCTTATACAGCAATCTGCCTCTTTCAATAAGTTATAAAAGTGGTTATCGAGAGCAGATGTGGATCAGGCGGTTTAGTACTCACTTTCCACATGGGAGGTCCTGGGTTCGGTTCCTGGTGCCACCTGAAAAATGAAAATAAACAAAAGCAAAACAAACAAAAAACCAACTCAGGGGGAAGTGGATGTGGCTCAAGCAATTGAGTTCTTGCCTACCTTGGGAGGCCCCGGGTTCAGTTCCAGGTGCCTCCTGGAGAAGATGAGCAAGACAGTGAGCTGGCGCAATGGGCAGGTGCAGCAAGCTGATGCAACAAGATGATGCAACAAGAAGACATAAAGAGGAAAGACAATGAAAGACACAACAAAGCAGGGACCTGAGGTGGTTCAAGAGATTGAGCACCTCTCTCCCACATGGGAGGTCCCAGGTTCAGTTCCCAGTGCCTCCTAAAGAGAAGACAAGCAGACACAGAGAACACACAGAAAAATGGACAAGAGAGCAGACAACAAGCACAAACAATGAGGGGGGAAGAATAAATAAAAATAAGATAAATCTTTAAAAACCAACTCAGGGAAGCCAATGTGGCTCATGGTTGAGCACCGGCTTCCCACATACTAGGTCCCAGATTCAATCCCCGGCTTCCATACCTCAAAAAAAAAAAAAAAAAGTGCTTATCAACCCTGTATGCACATTAGAATCAAATGGGGAGCTTTAGGAACGCCAATGCCCAGGCCGCACTCCTGATACTGATTCTCAGAATCAGTATGTTTAAAGTTTTCTGGAGGTTTCCAAAGTGCGCTAACATGGAGAAACATTTGTATGTATGTACATGTATGTGTGTGTATGTATATGAGCATGCAGGCATGTGAATGAAGGCCAAAAATTTGAATTTAAGTTAGCAGGCAATGAAGAAGCAAAGCTATGTTTGGGGAAGGCTTATCTAGTAGCTTTGGTTAGATAGAAGCTGAATCTCAGCATACAGATGAATTCCTTGTGCATGTCTCTTAACAAGAGGTAAAAAGACATGAACTCGGGGTAGCAGCGGCAATATAATGGAGGGAATTGGGAATAAATGTGAGACACATTGTGGAAGTATCTGCCAAGATGTGGCAACTGATTGGATGTGAATGGTATATGGGGAAAAACTTGAGTGAGCTTTGAGAACTGTGACTAGCCTGATTCCACGAATAATTTGTTACCCACATGTGGTAAATTAACACTTTGAGTGACAGTGTACCAATTTGCAAATTACTTCTTTCAGATCATTAATGACTGAAGAGCATAATCACCATGGCATTATTTTTATTGGCATTAGCATTAATAAATATTTCATGAGCAACCAAAAATTACAGTGCCTATATTATGAAGAATAGATATTGCTCCAAAATATGAAATCCAAATATGAGGCTATCACCAGTGCCAAAATTCTCTAAATATTTATAAATAAAATAACAATTCATTTGAATAGACAATTAATTGAGATGCATTGCAATTATGCTTAATGTTAAGTAGTTTTGTTTGTGTAATTAGAAATCGGAAGGATTGAAGAATTGAGCAGCATGAATTCTATCAACAATTTAACTATATAACATTGGGGGAGTTTCATAAACTCTCTAGGTCTTAGTTACCTTATCTGTAAAGTGAAGAAAATAATATTTTGCCCATCTGACAGCAACTTTCTGAACCAGATTTTTCCGCTTACTGGAAGTCTTCAAGCTAGCAAAATATAAAGATGATATAGTATGGAGAGAGCACTGAATGGGAAGTCCAATGTCTTGTGACCAGTGGCATAACTGCACAGGATGAGAAAATAAGACTAGATAGTCTCTCATTTTTATTATAGCTCTAAATTTAAAAATGCAATATACATGATTTATGGTACCTCCAAGAAATTGGGTGTAGTAAAATATCCAGAAAAAGCTAGCATATTGGATGTCTAGAAAGAATAGAAGGCAGTGGCATAGATCTAAGAAGGAAAGCGAAGGAGTCATAGAATTATTCTCTGGTGTTTCTTCAACCATTGATTGTATGAACACACCTGAGGTAAGTGGTGGCAATGCAAAGACTTTCTATAATGTTTTTGGTTTTTTTTAATAAGAATGATTTTGTTGCCATTTTTAAATTTAGGAGGCCAGGACTTTGTTTTATAGGAAATTTTAAGAGAATTTACAAGAGAAGTCTTTTGTTCTGTACAAATGCCAGGGAAGCAATAAAGAAGGTATTTTATTTTGTGGCATTTTTGCAGATCCCTTTTCACCATGCTTGGGTAGGCATGTAAGTAAAATAAATTAATGATTTAGTAGGATTGAACTGATGAAGTGCAGCTATAAAGACTGCCAGGTATAGGAATAATTCAGTCTTTTATTTTAAGCCTCAAGAAAGCTATAACACCAGAGGGAATTGTTATACCATCTCAAAACCCATAGCAAAATGCCTTCACACCATTGGAAGGGGCTAGGCCAAATTTCTCAAGGAAATATAAAGGGAGCCAAACAAAATATACTAAGTCATCAAACATCTACAGCACAGGTGTGAGTGGCTGGTAGAGCACCACTTCCCTGATACGTGTCATTTCCACAAGCAAGTCAGGGGATTATATAGAATGAAATACAAATAATTTAAATAAAAATAATTAAAAACACACCAGCATCAAGACTACTGCTCCAATAAGGTCACTTTGAGGAAAAAAAAAAAAAAAAAAAAAAAAAGTTAAATAAAATTCTTAACAGCATGATGCTGGCAAAAAGGACAAAGTTATTTTATAGGAAAACAGAAAAGAACTGAAATTCAGAGGAAAGAAATAAATTTGCCAGGTTTTTATTGAGCCCCAACAATGTGCCAGACCTAGGCGCTTCAGTAGCTTTTGTGGGGCCTACATTCTGGAGAAAGAAAAACAGGCCATAAACACAGTGAATTAGGTCGTATGTTAGAAATGAGAAGTAGACCAGGGTCAAGGGTCCCACATTTTGGTTTCACTCAGGGAAGATATAGATAAATAGTCAGAGTAAGCCTCATTGAGAAAGTGAAACGTGGGCAAAGACTGAAAAAATCTTAGGGCATTAGCTAAGTGGATATGGGGGAGAGACGTTCCAGCAAAGGACACAGCAAAAGCCAGTCCTGGGATGAAAATGTACATGGCACATTGAGGAATGGCAAGGAGTCTAGGTGTGGCAGGAAATGCAGGAATGATTGGGGCAAGAGGGGTCATAGGCAACGAGGGCAGAACAGATCATATAATCAATCGAGCTTGGAGGCCATCTTGGAAAGGATGATGGCTTTCACGCAGAATTTTAGGCAGAGGGGTGACATGGTTGACACACAGGTATTTGAACTGTTGTCTTGAGGGTGGACTGGGGTTGGGGAGAAAGTAACTTATTAGGAAGCTACAGCACTATAGGAAAGGAGCAGCATAACTCTCACAGTGATGTTCTCTGAGCTGATTATCCATGAAAGAAAAGGGTTGTTTGGTATGTTATTTGTACCGGCTTCCCCAGATTGCCTCATATTCAAGTGCAGAAAAAGCATAATTAGATTTCGGGAGGGAGGAAGAGGATTATCCAAACCGGGAGATTCTGCTCCCTTCTCTTAAACATTGACTTCAGAAGGTTCATCATGTCTTAGTTTGTTTACTTTCTTTTTCCTCTGAATCCAAAATTATATTGCTGGTGCCTTCCTCTAACCCAAGCTCTGATTCCATGCCTCTATATCATTGCTAGTTTCCACTTAGTTGTGTGTATATTTTCCTAAAACAATTTTTCCAAAACTTATCTTTTCGCCCCCCAGTTTAATTATCTTCGTCATGAGACCAAGAGTCTGCCAGTCACTGACTTAAAACCAGAGCCCTCTCTCATTCACATGTCTTTATCCCATATATCTAAGCAATCACTGAAAGGTGTTGATGATTTCTTCATATTATCTCTTACAGAAATTGTTAATTTTCTTTCTTATGTCCATCACCTAAAACAAGGTACATCTCATCCTTTATTACTGGAATAGTTTCCCAAGAGTTAGGCCTCCATCTTTCTCTAACCTAGCTAAGACTCTCTTTAACAATAATATTATTGACATACAAAAGTCTACAATGCATCAACAAGAATCTAGAGAAGGAGTACTAAGTGTAAATATAATATTAGAAGGAACAAAATTAAAAAGTCAATAGTTTTGACAGCATGGCAATTTAAATTATGGTATATAAAAATATAATGATTTAAAAGACAGACAAACAGGAAAAGTAAATGTTTTTAACAAAGAGATTCCATGTTGCCATAATCTGGCTGGAAAAGTTGTTTTAGTGATGTCAGTGGGGTATTGGTAAGAGATTAAATGGGTACAGCCTTTGTGAAAAGCAATCTGGTAATATTTATTAAGAGCCTTTAAAAACTCCCATTGGCAATATAATTAAATATCTATTCTTTTTATTAAGGGAAGAGAAAATCAAGGGAAAATATTCTTATAAATATGTTTTCAAAGAATTGTTTATATAAACAAAGAACTGGAAATGGCCTAAATGCTCAATGAGTCATTTTTTAAAATTATGACAGATTGCCATAATTATTATACACTAACTAAACATATAGTTCTTGAAGGGTATTAAAATCTTAAGAAAAGACTCGTGATTTAATGTAAAATTATAAATATAATATGTATTAGATTCCTACTGCTACTACAACAAATGACCACAGACTTAGTAGCATACAACAACACTAAATCTTTTCTCTTCACTCTAGAGGTCAGACATCTAAAGTGGGTTTCCCTGCACTAAAACCCTCGTGTCAGCAGGGCTATATGTTCTGTTCTGTAAGCTCTACAGAAGAATTCCCTTTCTCGCCTTTTCCAGCTTTTTGGGGCTACCCACATTCTTTGGCTATGTCCTTCAGTTGAGTTTTTCTCACATTTTTCACTCTAAAATGGACTCTTCTTCCACCCTCTTTCACTTTTAAAGGATTTTTGTATTAACATTGGGCCCACCCAGATAATCCAGGTTATTCTCTTTACCTCAACTTTAATTCCATGCGCAAACTTAATGCCTCTCTGTCATGTCACCTAACAGATTAACAAATTCTGGAGATAAGATATGGACATCTTTGGGAGGCCATTCATCTGCCTGCCACAGTATGTTTTAAACTTTTAATCTATAATTATTTTTACACATGTAAAATGATTTGAAGGAAATATAATAAAAATATTAACAGCCAATCTAAGTGGTTGAATAACAAATAATTACTTCTTATACTCTTGTATGTTACAGATTCAGTGTGATGAACATTATAATTAACCTAAACTCCTTTACATGATTTTCAAGACCAATATTCTCCAGTTTATTTGTATCCATCTTTCACTGATACAGTCACAATATTTGGTCTTCCCCTCATGTAACTTTTTTACTATTTTCCTTTTGCAAATACTAGCCACCCTTCAAGTTCTAGTACCTTAATTAAAAGCTTCCTGTAATTATACATCTCTTACTCATCTGAGGTTCTATGCCACAGAGTCTGTACCATGATTTTCAACCAATTGCCTACCACTTAGCTTTGGAAGCTAATACCTGGTCTCATCAATGAAATGTAGACTTCTTGAAAACCAAAAACACCAGGTCTTATATTGCCTTTGTATTTATTCAATGTATCTTGAAGCATGCCATCAATATAGTATGCTTCCCAAAACACTTGTTGAAATATTATTCTGAGATTTCTGAATGATTTTCAGTCATTTGAAATCATTCTTAGTCGATTTTTGTTTTTGCTTACTTTCTGAATGAAAATTATTTTGCACATGAAAAGTAAACCTATTGCCTTTGCCTAATTGCTGCTAAGTACTTAAGGCCATCACCATCATCTGCTCTTATACTCTCCTGTAATTCTCCTATTCCCTTTATCTCTGGCTCCTTTTACCCAGTCTATAAACATGGTTAAGTCACCACCCATTAAAAAAAAAATAGCTGTCGATTTTTTCTGTCTTTTTATTTATCTGTTCTACTGTCTAATTTATTTCAGATGTCCTATCTTTGACATCACTACTTCTTTCCTCGGCATTTTCAAATCTGCTGTTATGTGCTTCCAACATATTTTTTTATTTCTTGCATTGTGCCATTCAACACCATCATCATCACCGTTATCTTTTTATGTATGTTTACGATTTCTTCAGTATGTTCCCCCAATGATGTTTATTTATTTATTAATTTTTTTATTTTTGAAAGAAGTTTTAGATTACTTAAATGCTACATCAAAAGTATAGGGGGAGTCTCATATACCCCACCTCTTCTCCCTCCCATACTTTTCTCCATTAACAACATCTTTCATTAGTGTGATACTTGTGTTACAACTGACGAGCACATATTGAAGCATTGCTATTAACCATGGACTATGTTTACATTGTAGTTTACATTTTGCACCACACAATTTTATAGGTTTTGACAGAATGTATACTGGCCTGTATCCATCATTGCTATGTCATACAGGACTATTCCAATGTTCCCCAAATGCCCCATGTTGCACCAATTCTTCCCTCTTCCTCCCTTCAGAACCCCTGGTTGCCCCTGTCTTTATCATTTATCTCTTCCTTCATTTCATATAATATAATTAGCACTGTGCTCATTAAATATATGTCCCAGAGACTTAAATCTTCAGTCTTGTTTATATGCCAGTTGAGCCCCGAATCTCAGCAGAATTGCAGCACCTACTCTCCAGTTCATTGGACTCGCCCAGGACAACTAACAAAAGGATGTTGATGGACAACACCCACTCCAAAAAACCACAAGTATCTACAACTGCAAACAAGACAGTTCCATCCATCTTCCCCATGGGATCTAATCACCCTCTTAATCAGAAACAGAGTGAGCATTACCATCCCCAAATCCTCAAGATTGGGGAATGAAGAAATATAAGGGGGGAATGCAACTATGGACTAAAGTAGACTTATTATTATTCTAGCAATGGAAGATCTTGTAACATTGATATAAAGTCACCAGAGGTTCTGAATGAAAGGAAAGGGAAGAATAGGTATAACATGGGGCATTTGGGGGACATTAGAATTGTCCTGCATGACATTGCAATGATGGATACAGATCATTATACATTTTGTCAAAACCTTTAAAATTGTGCTGTGCAAAATTTAAGCTATAATGTAAACTAGAGACCATGGTTAGTAGCAATGCTACAATATGTGTTCAGCAAGTCTAACAAATGTACCACATTAATGAAAGAAGTGGTGAATGGGAAAAAGTGTGGGAAGGAGAGGGGGTGGGGTATATGGGAATCCCCTATATTTTTTATGTAACATCTATGTAATCTAAAGCTTCTTTAAAAATAAAAAATAATTTTTAAAAATCCCACAATGCTGAATTCCTTTCCATTATCTTCTCTCCTCCCATTAACAGCTCGGCTCTTTACAGTTTATTTTCCCTGTTTCAACTATCTTGGCTTTTTCTCATTTCTGCTTTTAGCCTCTACTACTCCACTGATACCTACCACTAGACAAGTAACCAATGACCTCCTGATGTCAAATCAAAGTGGACTACTTTTAATCCTCATTATACTCAACAGTGTTGGCCATTTTCATCTTCTAGACTCCCTATATTCCTTGACTTACATGACTTTTCTTACAGGTGTCCCTCATGCCTCTGTATCTTTATTGTTTCCCTTTTAAGCTTTTCTGACCAGCTCTTAAGTGTCTGCATACCTTCAAGGTCTGAGTATGACCCTCTTCTCTTACTATCTTCATCCTCATCCTTTATGATCTGTATGATTAAAATTTTTCTTAATTATCCTAGCTGCAAATCTTTTTTTTTTTCCTACCCATGGTCCAAATTTCATTAAAATGTAACCAGTTACTTAACCATAAAACTGGGAGTCTCCCCACATCCTTTCCATTATCACCACATTTGATTGTTGAAAAAGTATTCTATTTCCTTAATAGCTTTTGCATCCATACCATCTTTTCTGTCTTTTTTAAATCTTTATAGCTTCTGCATCACAGAGGCCTTTTTCAGCCAGGGTCTGAGAGGCAGTTAATATTGTCAGTTTGTTCAGGGTTTATTTTCCAGTATTATTTATTCACAAATTTATTTTTAAACATTACTTCTCTTACAGTTTAAATCTCAGAAAGATAGAGTTGTTGGGTATTGAATTGGCTTGATACAGTCCCTCATTTTCATTCAATAAAATATATCTCTATCTCTATCTCTTTACCTATCTCCTATGTGCCAAGAACTTTCCTAAGTTCTTTAATGATTGTAAAAGTCTTCTTATGAATATGAACTATTAAGTAGATGGTCTTCCAAAGCCTACATTTTTTTAAAACTCCTATAGGCTTATTCTGGTTATCATTAAATTTATTCCTAACTTCTAGAATAATCAAATTTATGCTAGCTCAGGCAGACTGTTTTCATTATATAACCTCAGCCTATCATTCCAGGAAATACTACCAAAGAAAGGATAAAATGTAGCCCTGAATAGCAAAGTGATAGTAGAAAGACCTTATATGCAAAAAATATGATCCATATTAAATCATGCTTCACCATGTTTGTCAACATTTTTCTTCCTTTTGTGTTCATTTGTGTATGTATTTCTTACCAACATGACTGACATAAGGAAAATATTTAAAAAGCTATATCTAGTCCAAAAAAATCCAACATTCTCTTTCTTTGTTGTTGTTGTTTGACTAAATCTGGTTCTAATACCAAGTGGAATTTGCAAACATGACCCAGGGGCACAACGGAAAGCAAGTCAATGTATTTCCCAAGGTATTAAAACTATCAGAAGGAAGCTCTAGTATTTCTTTAAACACACACAATGCAAAATGAATCAAGATATGATGTCATGCTTTATTGAAGCATTTATTTTCATTAGAATTTGCACAGTTCTTCAAAGTCAAAATGACATGGGTCTTTCTGGAAAATAAGAGATTAAAGTTGCATAAATCATTCTCTACTGTTTAGGGGAAATATCATGAATTATCATGAAATTGGGACAAAACTCCAGGAACTGGATAGTCAAAATTCAAAGACAAGTGACAATATTTCTCTTATAAAAGCTTCATTGGGAAAAAGTTAACTTCTGTGATTATGTTGGGGGAAAAAAAATGCAAAGACTAGCACAGCCTCTCCTTTTTTCTTTTAGAAGTTGCAGAGGCCTTTTTTTTCAGCAGTGTGATTTTCTGACATCCCCCTACTCTGCCATTCTACTAAATTTCCTCTCAAATTTTCTATATAGCCCCCTCCCACATACACAGGACAGAAGTGGAACAAGTGCAGAAGAAAATGATGAGAGTAATGCCGAGGGAAGACAGCAGTGTGTTTAACATCATAAGATCAGAGGGAGCCCAGAAGCAGAACCTAGAAAAATCCTTTCACAGCATGCAATATAGAACAAAAATCCCCAGAAAACTCAAATACTACTATTATCATGTTTGAAAACAAGAAAGCTAAGAAAGGTGACAAAAGGACCCAAGAAAGAATAGTTCATACTTTCAGCCACCTGAGCATGGGGTGGAAAGTTTTCATCAGAACCCTTTAATTCTTTCCTTTGAAGTACAAGCCCAATCAAGACAATAATGTGTCCTTGAACCAAAATGAATCCTGTATGATAGACTCTCACTCTGGGTGATAAACAAAGCTTTTAAAGGCGTAAACTAGCTCCATAGGTGCCTTCACTCACTCCAAGAAAGCGTTTGATTAAAATAAAAATGTATATAGGAGCAAAGTTGAATAAAGGCATACAACAAGCTTTATTCCATTGTGAAAAATAAACATGAAAATGAGACCTCTTCAATACCTCTACAAGGATGGACAAATTGATCAAACCAGACAGTAAGAAAAGAGGAGAAAGAACAACTTCCCTTCAACCACTTTAAGATTTTTACTTTGAGGAGAATAACCAAGGGTTGAAGTATCTCAAAAATTCCTTTCTACACTGTTGCCTAATTTGCTCAACAACAAATAAGAAGATCTGTTCAATGGGCTTAGCTAAGAAAGCTGAAAAGAAAACTAAAGCTAAAGGCGGTTTGTTACTTCTGAGCCAATGATAATGTATTTTGAAGCTGCTTTCCCAGATGAAGAGATGAATACTGGTGTAAACTGAATGAAAAAGCAGATGAGAAATGGAAGGAAATGGGAAACAAAGGGAAGAAAAAGAAGCTGGATTTCAGCATAAAAAGAGAAAGTTCTTGAACTTTCTCCTGGCTCATAGCTATAGAATTCTTTAAAGAAGGAAAAGGAGAAGGGGAAGGAGGAGGAGGGAGGAGGAGGAGGAGAAGAAGAAGAAGGCGAAGGAGAAGAAGAATCACCATCTGTGGTTGACTAGTGAAAATGGGAATATGGAAAGATGAGATGTTGTTTAACCAATGAGGAAAAGCAAATATGATTATTATAAACTTAATCTCCTAGAAGAATATTCTTTTGGATCGGGAGCATACCATAAGCAAAATTTTCTAAAGATAGCTGTCATAAGATGATTTCATGGGCACAGTCACTAGAAGTACAGTCATTTTTTCCAGACTTCTAAACAGGTAAGAGAAGATTCAGAATTAAGAATACTGTTAATAGACATACCATTTAATTTCTCAACGTGCACTAAAATATGTAACAATGGCATAGAATAGTGCCACATCATTCACTCAGATTCTTCAAAATCACATTATTTTTTTTATACAATTATGAACAATTTGAGGCAGAGAGAAGTTGAATTTGGATGAATTTAGTTCATTAATGATTTCCTAGGAGAAAAAAAAAAGACAAAAAAAACACAAACCAACATTTTTAAGCTACTACTCAAGAGTTCTGATGATGAATACATTGTTAGACATAAAACAAGTTATTTTATTGTTTTCATTTTTAAGTTATATTTTAAAATTTTAATTGTCAAAAATTATGAAAATGTTGAAACACTAACATGTAAATAAAAAGATAAAATTTAAAAATTAATTTGAAAAGTTCCTTTTCTGTTTATCATTGTGCACTGAAAATAAAGTGAATGTAATAAAATGCAACAAATTGAACTCAAATTCTTCTACAGTTCAAATCATTGAGCCTTTCCCTTAAATCATAAGCAATCAGATGTTAACAATTCTTGATTTTTCTTAATAATAGGAGACTAGTAATGTAAGAATAATTTAAAACAATATTCATTACCCAAACTTATTTAGACTAATATTTTCATTTTTCTCCTATCAAATAGTTATTATTTTTCAAATCAGAATGGTTAAAAATCAAAGACACCTATAAATACCTTAACAAATGGGACTCTGCTTTTAAAAGTTATGTGCAATATACTTCATTGTTGAAGAATTTCTAAATGCTTGGAAGAAATATAAAAAGCATCTTTAATTATTAATGTCCATAAAGAAATCAAGTATCAGTATATTTAAGTGATATTAATTGCTTTTTTCAAATAATTTTAGAGGTTCAAGATGAATGATTTTTGGTTGTATATAGTAAATAATATGAATATCAATGCATCATTAATTTTAAAATGATTTTTAAAATACCTGACATATAAACAATCATTTTTTTCCTGACACTAAAAGTAGAAATTTGGGAAATACAGATTATTAAAAGAAGACTGTAAAATCATTAAAAGTATCTAAATGTCAGCAATTAGAGGCAACCATTGCTAAATATTAGTACTGAGAGAGAGAGAGAGTGAAAAATAGACAAAGAGAGAAAGAGAACATTTTACACAATTGTGGATCCACTGTAAGTACAGTAAAGTATTCTTATATAAAGTATATTCATATCTTGTCTCTAATACACATAATAACAATTTTCCTAGTTAGCCATTTTAACAAATAACTATGTTTTGGGTCTTTAATACATAGTCATTTCCATTTTTGCATCTTCACATCAGTTGTTCTTTTTCTTACTGATTTCTTCCATTGCATTTAAAACTAAAACATTACTGAAGATTTGCATAGAAGGAAGCAACCTAATCAGAGCTGTGTTTAGGAACAGTGATTCTCAAATAACTGCACTGTCCTCAATCTCTTCACACACTTTTGAGAAATCTTGAGAATTTTTGTTTTAGTATATTGTGTCTATTGATACTTTCTAAAAAATTAAAACCAAGAAAAATTTTAAAATCTATATTTATTAATTTATTTTAATTTTATTATTATTATTATTTAAGATATTTAGATTATGTAAATGTTTAAAAATATAGGGGATTCCCATATGCCCCGCTCCCCACACTTTCCCAATTTTTCCATATTGACAACATCCTACATTAGTAGGGACATTCATTGCAATTGATGAACACATTTTGAGCATTGTCACTAATAGTGGATTAAAGCTTATATTGTAATTTACACTCTCTCCCACTCAATTCTGTAGGTTATGGAAAGATATATAATGGCCTGTATCTGTCATTGTAATGTCACTCAGGACAATTCCCAAGTCCCGAAAATGCCCCTGTATTACACCTGTTTTTCCCTCTCCCTGCCTTCAGAACCTCCAGTGGCCACTGCCTCCACATCAATGATATAATTTGTTCCATTGCTAGAATACAATAAGTCTATAGTAGAATACCAGTAAGTCTACTTTAGTCCATAGTTCATTCCCCACTTCTCGGATGGTGATGTCCACTCCACCTCTAATTGAGAGGGTCCTGTGATCCCATGGGGCTGATGGATGGGAATCTCTTGCTTGCAGTTGTAGACTCTCTTGGTTTTTGGTGTGGTAGTTGTCCATCATCACCTCCTTGTTAGTTGTCCTGGGTGAGACCAATGAACTGGAGAGTAGGTGTTGCAACTCTGTTGAGATTCAGGGCCCAGCTGGCACATGGACAGCCCAAAGATTTAAGTCTCTTGAGTGTATACCTACCAACTCTAGTACTAATTATAGGTTCAAATAGAAGGGCAGAAGAGCCATGTGTAGGGAAACCACAACTGAGTCCACCTCTAGGTTACAACTGTGGCAGTAGAGGATCACTGGTGTGGGGTGTCAATGATGGGGGACACATGGGAGGAAGCTCACTTGGGCATACATTTAAGGCATATAAATGTGTTCAAATGTTCATGGGGCATTGTCATGGTGGGTGGAGATTCACACAATAACTGAAGGAATATCAAATTCCATCCTGGGGAGCTCTGCCAGATTCTCTAATGGAACAGCAAGAGTCCCCCGAGTACAGGGGCAATGACTAGTGAAGGAGGATGGTCCATTGACGGGCCTTGATATTGATGACTGTGCTTATGAATCTCTACTCTTGAAATTGAAACTTAGCATAGTATTATAGGGTGCCTAAGAGTTGCCTCCTGGGAGCCTCCTTGTTGCTCAAATGTGGCCTCTCTCTAAGGCAAACTCAGTATATAAATACATTACCTTCCCCCTAGCATGGGACATGACTTCTGGGGATGAGCCTCCCTGGCACCGAGGGATTACTACCAAGCACCAGCTAGCAATGCAACTGGAAAAAGACCTTGACCAAAAGGGGGAAAAGGTAAAGTTTAAATGATTTTCTATGGCTAAGAGACTTCAAAGTGAGTCAGGAGGTCATTCCAGAGGTTACGCTTATGCACATCTCTTCAGGATCTCATTGACTGCAAAAGTAGATATTTATTTTAAAATGAAGATAAACCCATTTTATATTAACACAGATTGCATATTTTTGAGAAGAAAGAACCAAAAAAAATATTTAGGAGGAAAAGTTTCATTGTTTTACATTTTTGCAAATCTTGTTCTTGTTTGGCTTCAAAGAAGAGAACCAGAATTGTATTCTAATATCTGCTTTGCCATTCAATCTGGTGTTTTGGTTTAAGTATAGAAAGAATAGCCACACAAGAGTATTTAGATGGTAAAAGAAAGAGTATTATAGCAGACTTTTCAAATAATTGTGGATATTCTTCTTTGATTTCCACAAAAAGTATACAAATAATATAATCTTAAAGGTTGCAATGTGGAATCTGAAACCATATCAATGAACTTTTTGTACTGTTACATTAAAATCCATCAACATACTTTGCACTTGAATTGTTGTTTGTTTGTTTGTTTGTTTGTTTGAGATACTGGGACCAGGGATCAGGGATTGAACCTGAGACCTTGTATGTGAGAAGCCGGCACTCAACCACTGAGCTACATCAGCTCCCCTGAGATGGTTTTTTTTGCTTGTTTGTTGTTGTTGTTGTTGTTGTTAGGAGGTACTGGGGATCGAATCCAGGACCTCGTATGTAGGAAACAGGCTTTCAACTGCTTGAGCTACATCTGCTCCCCCATACATGATTTTTTTTAAACTGCATTTTTTTTAAATTTATTTTCTTTACTTATCTCTCCCCATGCCCTCATTGTTGGTACTTGCTATGTCTGTTCATCTTCTTTGTTTCTTTAGGAGGCACCGGGAACCGAAACTGGGACCTCCGATGTGGGAGGGAGGCGCAATAGCTTAAGCCACCTCCGCTCCCTGTGTCTCTTGTTGTGTTTTTCCTCTTGTGTCTCTTGTTGCTTCATGTTGTCACGTCAGCTCACCACGCCTGCCCGTCACACCAGCTCGTCCTTTTTAGGAGGCACTGGGAATCTCTGCTCCCTGCTTTTTGTGTCTCTCATTATGTTTTTTTCTTCTTGTGTCTGTTGTTGCATCATCTTGTTGTGTAAGCTTGCCACGCCTGTCCATCGGGCCAGCTCACTGTTTTTTAGGAAGCACAGGGAACTGAACCACTGACCTACCATAATGTAGGTGGGATCCCAATCGCTTGAGTCACATCCACTTCCCCATACATGATTTTTTAACATCATTTGTTTGTTTTCTGGAAAACTTGGTTCTCTGAGTTATGCAGATCTTTTAAATGTTGACACATTTTATTATGCAATATTTAAAAATCATATCTGTTATTATCATGAGTGACTTAATCAGAAAAGAAACTTTTAAGTCTTGCATATAAGTTTTCAAAATTCTAATTTTCACTTGAAAGTACAAATTTCATTACTGGCAACAAATAGTAACAGTTGTTTTCCTTTAATTGACAAGCTTACTTCATGCTTTTTCAAGAAAATGTCTGCCAAATGCTCAATTTTGAAAACCTGGGTTTGTCTATTAGTAATTCTTTCTAATAACAATGGTGAACCATGAACAAAGTGGCTTGTTCAGCTCACAACTCAATCGCATAAATACTTTTCCTCATGACAACCATTCTATTGTGGCATGCAGCAGAAGTGTTTTTCCAATCTTGTTAAGTAGAATATTAAAAAAAGATTTGTGCCTAAGGGTCAAGAATTTAATAAAACTAATAATGTTTACCGCTTCATCAAAGATATTCTTAAGTGAAGATGGCACTTTCTTTTAATAACTGTGTGCGGTGATAAATAAGACAATAACTCCTTGCTTTGTGTTAAGGAGCCAACTGTTTTACTTATGGTTGCTTGGCTGCCGTGTATATATCAACAAGGCAGAAATGTCAAATAATGTCTTAATATCCGTGACCCTCAGGAGTCTGGGGACTATACTTTGAGAATCGTTGTCTTAGAGAATCTCACCTGCAGAATACATATAATTTTTTCAGTCATATTCCTCATTGTGAGAATAATAGTTTGGTTTATTTAACACATAATTTTAATACAAAGGATTTTTTTAAAAAAATGAAATTGGCAAACATCCTCCTCCTTGCCCTGCCACATTTCTGCTCTTGAGCCCTTTGAACCTGGGTCATGATTGTTGTTTATATGGAGGGTCATTCCGGACAGGCTTCTGCTGGAGGCAACACCCTTGCCTCTGTTACATCATCAACTTCCCAACCTGTCTCCCTGCATCTAGTCTCTTCTCAACATAGTAATCACAATGAGCCTGGTATTGGTTTCCTAGGGCTACTGTAACAAATTACTACAGCCTGGGTGGCTTAAGAACAGAACTCTATTCCCACAAGTTCTGCAGCCTAGATGTCTGAAATCAAAGTGTCCATGGGGATCCTTCCCTACCTTTTCCCACCTTCTGGTAGTTTATGGCAATCCTTGGCTTCCTTGGCTTTACACTCATGGCTCCGATCTCTGACTCTATTATCACATTCGCCCTGTATGTCTGCTTCTGTGTCTGTTTTCTCTTATAAGGACACCAGTCATTGGATTAGGAGCCCCTCTAATCCAGTATGATCTCATTTTAACTTAACTAATTACATCTGCAGAGATATCATTTCCAAATAGTATCCCATTCAGAGTTTCCAGGTGGACATGACATTTTGGAGGACATAATCCAACTGACTAAAATCCTTTCAGAACATCAGTCATACTTCCAAAAAATAGAGTATGAAAAGGGAAAAATAGTAACTTTGCAGGGGTGAAACCTTCCAAACACTATCTTAATCAAGTGATCAAGGTTAACATCACCAGTGATGTCATGGGGCAATCACAAACCCAATATGATATGACAGGAGGGGCACTTCACCTCTGTGGTACTCTTTCCCCAAACCCATAATTCCAATCTTGAGCAAAACATCAAACAAACCCAGATTGGGGGACATTCTAAAGGATAATCTGTCCAGAAGTCATCAAGGCTTCAAGATCATGGAAAATAAGCAGAGTGAGAAACTCTCACAGAACAGAGAAAACAGTGGAAACATGACAATTCAAAGAAATATACACTCTGGATTGGACATGGAATAGAAAAACATTAATGAAGAAACTGAGAGTATTGTTAAGAATAATATACAAATGTTGTATTTTTTTTTTAAGTTTTGAAAAATATGCCACGAAAATCTAAGATGTTAATAATGGGGGCAAACTGGTTGAGAATTATGTGGGAACTCTCATTACTACTTATGCAAATTTTCAGTAAATCTAAAATTATTCCAAAATAGTAAGTTTATTGGGAAAAAAACCCTAAGGTAGATCAGGCTATTTCTCTGCTCAAAACTCTCCATTTGCTTTCCTTCTCACTCAAAGCCCTACATAATCTGGCCACCCAGGACCTTTCTACTATCTTTTCCTAGGACTCTTTCCCTAGCTCATTTCGTCCCAGCCAAATGGTAGAATTATAAAATTATAAAATCGAATTATAAGATTATCCTGTCTTATAATTCTGGTGGCTTTTCTAGAGAAGCTCAGATAGAAAATCTTTTAAAAGATCTTATCTTATTTGCATAGAACATAAAATCAGGCTGAGAAGAAATTTTAGGTCTGATTTTCTAAGATAAAGATCTAGGTAAAGATGTACTTTTGATGTTTATTTTTTCCCCATATGAATATGTGGGTTTGCTGTTTTTAAATATATCACATTACTAGAGAAATGACAATCTAACTAAAAAGTATACAATATTAGAAAAGAAAGTCCTTCAAGGTCTGATTGCATTGTCCTTCACTAATTGTGCCTAACAATTTATTCACACTTTGAAATCTTTTTAAGAATTATGTTTTAAATCATTTATAAATAACAATAGAAAATTAAAGGCTATACTATTGTATTTTGAGTTACCATATTCCTTAAAAGACAAATGATTTTCTCTGTACATTTTCTAGAATTCTAAATGATGAGTTTTCATTGCATTCTGAATTACATTCAAGTACCATTTCTTAATTTTTATTTATTGTTTGGGATCCACATATTACCATGAAAAAAACTGAGGTTCAATTTTTAATATTGACAGAACTGATACACTTAAAAACTGAACATACTAATTCTCCATCACTCCTGCTTATACTACCTCCACCTCCCAGGAAGTTTGGTCTGGACTTTGGTTAATTGTGACTTTATAGACCTGACAGTGATATTTTATATATGACAAGTACATACGTGTTTTAAGGTCATCAAAATATTAAGGCATGATAGAAAGTTCTGAGGTTAGAAATTCAATCAATAGTTTCATAGAAAGCTATAAATTTGCTCAGAATAGAGTTAAGAACCCCTTTAATTAAATCCAGCTCAAAACTAATTCTAAACTTCAGGTGTCAGTTTGTAAACTTGGGAAAGAATTACTTTGTATGCATTTCCACAGCCCTATTTAAATTAGCTTTTGTTATATTACATTCGCTTGCAGTCAAGACAGCCTTTCAAGTTCATCCTTTGAGATCCTGTTCTGCCCCAGACACATAGCAATGTGGAAAACAAAAGATTAAAAATATAAAACTCAAAATATATGTAACTGAGCTCAAAACAAGCTGAATAGCTCTGTGGAACAGAGTGGAGCTGACACACAAAGTGGTGAGTGGACCCGAGTCTGTGGGCTTGCTGGCCCTCAGACCCAGACACAAGCCAAAAGAACAGAAAGTTCACTAACTATGATGTAATGAAGATTTCATACAAAGTGGGGAAACTGAACCAGCCTCAGTTCTTAAAAAAAAGTCTGGGGTGTTGTTTCTTATTCCTTTGAAAGGAGGGTGAAAATAACTGTTCCAGAATACTAGGGGCTATGGTTTATTTGATGACACATATCCTCAGAGGCAGGAGAGAGTAGTTCCAGACTTGAAAAGCAAAGCCTGAGCCCACACCAGATGTTGGCTCAGTGCATTGATCTGACAGATTCCCAATTAGGTGGCACTGATCATCAACCTAAGACCTGATTCTGAAAAGGGGGTCCTATAGGGGCCAGATGGAAACAAATGAAAAATTCCTAGCAGTAGAAAAGGAAACCTGGAATTGACAGAGAAAAATAACATAAGTTGTCTCTCCAGGGCAAAGGGAAAGCAGGCTTTCTTAGTGTCATTATAAAATATGTGTGTTCCCTAAGCTTGAGTGACCCAATGTATCACATGTGTAGGCATTGCCTGCCCCATCTTCACGTCACTCTGTGGAAACTGGACTCAGGGAACTGATGGAAATGCTGACACTCTGGTTATTGCTATTGCTGTAATAAAGTCCTTTGTCTCTGACCTAAGAGTCTCATGCATTCTGCTACCATCCATTAAACACTTTCAGGCTAACATTTAGCTTGTTAATAGGGGAAAATTTCAGACCCTTCACAGTTTTAGACACTGTTAAAAGATTGAGGAAAATCTCTATGAAATATGTAGAAAAATCCTGAGACATACTGTTAAGGAAAAGAGGTCTCAAAAATATGTATGCATATATGAATCTATACATATATTATATACATATTCACATATGATATATATGTAGTATAAACCCATTTGTAAATGCAAAACTGCACAAATAAGTATGTGACTATTAAAGACAGTTGGGGAAGGATATATATCAAATAATCAAAAATGATCCCTTATTTCTTGAAAGAGAAGTATAATTTGGTATTGGGATTGGAGGTGGGTGGGGCAGTGAATAGGATACTAAGGAGTAAAGAGTTCAAGCAGCTGGCCTATGGTCCATTCAGTTTCCTTGCCGGCTAGGAGCACCCCAGAGTGAAAAAAATGAGAAAAGTGACGATCTCATTTCCTTGCGTGAAATGAGTTGCTACATGGTACGTCATGGCAACACAGGCTCAAGCACAACAGAAATTTTCAGCAAATGACCGTTTTATTACTTGCACAGCACAAAGTGTCCAAAAGAGCAGGGAAAGAGATCCCCTCATGGCAGGGCCCCAGAGGAGGCCAAATGGCTCAGGTCAGGGTAAGGTCAGGGTCAGGTCAGGGTTGGGCCAGAGTCTGTGGATGGTGGCTCCCAAGCCCCACTTTGTGGTGGAGAGGAGACAAATCTGTGCTGCAGAAAGTCAGGGTATTTAAACACTCCAGGGGGAAGGGGCGTGCCACTGAGAGCTCCCACCCTGATAAGCAGCTGGGCTTTTATTCCAAGTTCCAGGTGGTCCATAAGACCTAACATCTCCCCCTGGACTTCGGAATGGAAACAGAATGAAAGATCTGTACACAATAGCAAGGGGGTGGGGGGTAGAGGAGGGCTGGGAGATTGTCACTAGGTATATCCATGACTTCCCCAGCACCTTGTCAACTGGACCTCCATGTAAACAGACTAATGATATTTGCTAGGAGAAAAGGAACTTATCTACAGAATTCCCTTAGCAGGATGTCCCTGACTAATTACTCATTGAAAATAAATCTAGGGTCTGTGGATTTATAAGGCATAACTCCTTGGAGATTATCACACAAATTATTGAACTCTCGAGGATATAAAATGGAGATGTTTCATAACGTAAATGTTCTGACTGTGTAAAATAACACTGCAAATCCTCATTAGAAGGCCTTTTATATTATTCTAGGCCAGAGCTAACACGTTGACTGCAAACAGGACCTGGAGGGCCATGTGATATCCCAGGCCTTTCTCTGCTTCATCTTGCTACTCGATTGCAGGTATCCTTGAAATTATTAGTAACGTTTTATCCAGGGTAAAATATCTGATTTGACAGTTCAGTAGTTTACTCCTCAACCAACTACCTTCCTGAACTTCTCTACCCAACCATTGTATTCTGCTTGTTATTGACAAAGTCATAGAAAATTTAATAAACTCTTTTCATTATCACCTTATATATTTGCATAACTAAAGTTACAGTTTGCTTCTTTTTGTAATTTTTTCTTGGTTTCTGTTACACTGTTTCTGTTATTTTCCTACCTTTCTGACAACTTTTTATCATTTAATGAGCATTTACTTTATTCTACATACTTTTCACACAATTCCTACTTACTACTTATAAAACCCCTGTGCATATAGTTTTCTTGATTGCTCAGGCACATACCATGCAAAGAGATGGCTTAAACAATGGGAATTTAATGGCTCATGGGTTTGAGACCCAGACAAAGTTCAAATCAAGGCATCATCAAGGCCATGCTTTCTCCCTGCACACTGTGGCATTCTGGGGATGGCTGCCAGTTCTTGTCCTTAGCTTGTCACATGGCAAGGCACATGGCTGCCTCTTCTGGCCTCTCCCTTTACATCTGGGTTCCACTGGTTTTCAGCTTTTGGTTGCTCTCTCTATGGCTTCCTCTGTCTCTAAGTTTCATTTTGCTTATAAAGTACTCCAATAATAGGATTAAGACCCATGCTGGGCCACACGCTGGGCCACACCTTTACTGAAGTAACTTCATTACAAGGTCCTTCTTATAATGGGTTCACACTCACAGGAATGGACTAAGTTTAAGAACATGTTTTTCTGGGGTACATACAGCTCCAAACCACACCTCAATCTAAATGTTGTCATCTCTATTTTATCTACTTTACAGAGGAGCAAAATGTGCCTCACAGATTGCAGTAATTCACATAGCCAATGAGGAGTAGAGCCTTGATCAATCTCCAGCCTTTCTGATTCTGAAATCTGGGCACTCAACACTTCTTTTCCTGCCTTCTTCTCTTTCTCTTAAATGTTGTTTTCCCAAATTTCTATTCTTACCCTTCTATGCTTACTCCAAATTTGTATTTCTTATACTTTCCTGAATCAAGAACCACTTTCAGCATTTGAAGACAACTATGGACTTACTTCCCAGAAAAGTGCATACAGAAAGAAATACAAAGATATGCCATAGCCTTTCTATGGGTTTACTCTGAGATCTGGCCACTTTGAAAGGTGCTAGCCTACATCTTCACTCTAGTGATCTCATTAAATCTTCAAATAGCACCTATTTGTCATTACCTCTTATAACAAACACATTTTTTGTTTTCAGCTGTGAATGGGGTGGACAGTTCCATATGGGCTTCTACCTATTTTCTGTTGACCAGTTCTGGCTTCAAGTGCCCTCTTACTAGCTTTCTAGCTCCAGAGTTTCAAGCTCATACCACTGTAGGAGCTCTGCTGGCCAGAGCAGGTTGGAAGAGCAGGTTGTTATCACTTCTGCTTGGAAGAGCAGGTTGTTATCACTTGTGTGGGCAAATTTGACCAATGGCTGTAGGAGTTTGTGGATTAATGTCCCTGCCTCCTGTCCTCCAGGTACACATTTCTGGGAAGCAATATGTGCTCTTCTCAATAGACAGGCAGAATTGAGCCCTATGACCAAGAATGACAACCTCAATAATACTCTTAAATTGGCTTTCCCTCCTTACCTGTCTTCCCCTGCTCCCTCTCTCTAGATCATCTTTCAAATAAAATAAATAAAAATTCTTGCTTCAGACTCTGATTCCAGGATAACCCTACCCAAGCTAAACCAACTCTCAAATTTACTTTTCTACCCCTGATCTCTTTCTGAGCTCACATCCCAGATGTCAAGCTGCCTGAATGGCATTAGAAAAAAGAAAAAAAGAAAAAAAACCCACAAAACCTCCATAACTTGACCATAGCTCATATTTTGCTTCATGTTCCACCCTGTCACTCCCATATAAATTATTTTTTCAGCCACATAGAACATTCTCTGGCCATAGAACATGACATGTTCTTTATAGCTCCATATATTTGTATCTGTTCCTTCTTCCAGAACTGTCTGCCTTCCTTTCCTTTGTTTGCCTGGGAAACTTGAAATTATCCTTCAAGACTGGCTTAAATGATATGTCCATCATACTTCTTGTTCCTTGCAAGCATAAGTCTTCAGTAATACCACGTAACTTTTACATTTCTCTACGTCTTCTCACCATGTCTTTTGATTTGCTCACTTTATTTTCTGAATGATTTGCTCACTTCTTTATTTTCTTCAGTCTATTGTGTACTCGATAAACACACAGGCCAACTCTGATTTACCTTGCCCTCCCACTGCCTAGAAGAAACTGGCTACTTAATAAATGTGTGCTAAACTTAATGAATGGTACTGGGAATGTCAAGGGAGAAGTAGATGTTGGTGAAAAGCATAGAGAAAAGAGGATGGTGCAGTAAGGAAATATTTATGAACAGACAATTTGGGAGAAGAAGAGGGTGCTGGATGAAAAACAGAACTCAAATATAAAATGTAAGCCAGAAGACATAAGAACAAAGTCACAGACAAAATGCAAAGAGAAGAGAGAACAATAATACAAACAAGATTTTCCGGTTCAAGGATGTGGCTGTGGTATATAAATATACCACAGATCATTAGTGCTGAATTTCCTAAGTACTGCTGCTATTTAAATAAGCTGCTGCATTCTTGGGATTAATTTAGTTTAGCATATCAAGTTATTATTTAAAAACTATCGTGAACATAAATGCAATATGTACACAATAATGTTATGTGATTCAAATGTTTTCTATTTCAAAAATGCTCATAAACTACAATTTCTCTTTTAAGAATCTTGGTGCTCTAGCCTTAAATCTTAGAAATAATGTCGAGCATCAATGTGTAAGTATTTCATATTTTACCTGATCTAAAAGTTAGACATAGAGTTCTATTCGAGCAGTGCTATTTGGCTGCCAAAAAGTCTCTGATACTTTCACAAATAAAAAATTCAACATGCTCCATCATACAAATAACTTCAGAGGAAATAGATTTGATTTATAGTGTTAATTCCACTTGCCAGACTATAGAAGGCAAGTAGAAAAAAAAAAATCAAACCTTTTTTGATTTTAATATAGAAGATATGTTGGAGAGCTACCAGACCTGTTATGATATCCCAACTTTCATATGAATTCATATGAAAGGATTTCCCAAAGTTCTAATAAAAAATATTTTCCCCACTAGTGCAGTATTCTTTTTCTGCTGTCCTGCAATGATATGGAAGTCTATTGTGCCACAATTTGATGTTCTATGAATCCCCCCGCCTTTTTTTTTTTGATACACTGTCAATGTTCTCTATTAATATATTTTTAGTACATTATAATTGTATTTATCTGTTCTTTCCCTATCCATTTCTTCTTATTATTTGGGCTATTTTGCCATGGGTTTCCTCTTGAAAGGAGACAACTAGAATTTTCATGCTAATATTATAACCAGATTTTGCTAGAGAAAGTTCATCGAACTGCCTTTATATCAGTTACTCTGGATGCTCTTACAAAAAAAATGTCCTCAAATGGTAACCATTATCACATTCTGATAATGGAATGTGGACATAGGTGATTATATTAAACAAGGAGATAATTGTGTATATATACATACATACATATAAATTTTTTTTTCTCTTTGTATCAATATACAGAAGAAGCTCATTGTTTTCTGGGATTTTTTTTTTTTCATATTAAACTTGTAGTTTTATTGAGGTTTGATTTTAACAAATGTGTAAAGGAGAGAGCTGGCAGGAAAGGGTGAAGCTGGTGGAGGCAGGGTCCTCCCAGATGCCCGAGGAGAGAGCAGATCCCCTCCCCTTTCCCCCTCTTCCCTCCCCATCTAAAGAGGCTTGGGGAGAGATACAGTCAGGGGAACGGACTAGTCCCCAGGCTGTGGGGATGATGCTAGGGGTAAAGGGCTATGGAGACAGGGAACCAGACTAGGGATAAGTAGGGGAAGGACACAAGGACCATTTGCCAGAATCCATAGCTTTCTGACTCCAGATTGAATTTAAAAGAAAAACAACACAAAACGGAAACCACAAGAAGCACCCACCCCCTCTCCCCCACCAGGGCTGTAGTGTGAGGGGAGAAGAGGAGGGCCCCTTCATCAGAGCTCGCTCCTGACCAAGGGCGTAGGATGAAGGGCAGGGCATCACCGACAGTTTGAGGGAGTGCAGGGAGAAACCAAAATAAAATGTTAAATCGCTTAGGAGGAATCTAGCCAAGGGCCGGGCCAGAGCTGGGCTAGGCGGGGGAGGGGGCCTCTGCAGGCTCCAGGATCACTGCCACCACGGCCACCTTGGGAGCCAGGTATTTTACCATGGCCTTGATTGCAGCAGCTGCCTCCTCTGTCACGGCCAAGGGCACCGTGATCAAGATCACTTCTCCGCAGTCCAGTCTCCTTGCCGAGGTCTCCCTCAGGCAGCCGAAGGTCCTCCCGCACCTCCCCGCTGTCCTGGAGCAGCGGTAGATACCCATCCTGGATGCCAATCAGCAGGAAGTCATTCCTTTTGATGTTGGGGCCGTCCATATTATGAGCTGAGGGGCAGATATCTTCATATTTCTTCCCAGAAGAGATGTCGATACCAACCAGGTGAACCTTGGTGTGCCTATGCTGGCCAGTCTTGGAAGTAGACATCTCGATGATCTTACGTGGCCGGTGATGATCTTTGAGCACCACAAAGCCATTCTTAAGAAACGCCGAGCACTACTTTGGGAAGGTGGCCGAGGTACCTGCCTCTCCTGTCTCGAAGTCCAAATCATCTGCCATTTTAAGAGGCTTCAATTCCAACCCAAGAGAACACACCGACTCGACCCAGTCCACTCGCAACGAGCCCAGCTGCTGCCTCTGAGTCCGTAGCCGCTGCGACCGTCTTTACCCTTCATTTTTTTTATAATTAGCTTATCTGTGTGTGATAGAATCCTATATTTCTACCTGAGTTGGAAACAACTGAAAGATAGAAAAGGCAAAATAGAAAGTAGTAAGAATGCGATTTCTAGACCAAGAGAATACTATTGACATGTTGCAAATATAAACTTAGAATGTGATTGTATGATTTTTATTATGCTCCCTTGATGACGTTCAATATACTTTATTAAGATTCTATTAGAATTTTTTTATATACATACCAGTTTCTGCCATTACTTTGTAAGAGTTCCTAGACCATAAACTATCTCTGCGAATTGATTCTACACTCCCTCAAATATGACTTTTCATAAGTCAAGTCCTTTAAAAATACAACATTTCATATATTTCTCAGATTACATGTCAAATCATTATCAGGCAAACATTATACTTTTACTACTTTCTTAGAGCATAGTGTCGAGAGGAAAAAATTTAATATATCTGTGCTCCATCTACATTAATGCAATGGTGCAATATTGAAACTGCTTTTATCTGTCACATTCTGCAAATGAAAGTGGTGGCTAAATTTTATGGTAGTTAAACTGTGAACCTTGCACAAAGTCTCACCAGTGTGGATGTGGCCCTTTGGTATTATTAAGGCAGTAGTCTTTATTCTGCATCTTAGACTTTAAAAGTTGCTATGGTTATAAGAAGCCTATCATGTGGTCATGTCTACACCGTAAAATCTTTCCAAAGTGCACAGCAAATTCTTGTTAGAATTCATAGCCTTTTCGAAAAATGGGAGTGAAATTTCACTGCACATTTCTCAGGCAGACTCTAGAGGAGTCTGAGTCTACTCTAAGCTCCCCAAAATACTGGGCCTGAACTTGTCAACAGTTCTTGAGTAAGTCTGGAAGAATGTACCTGTTCTTTGCATCTTCTTGCTGTCTACCTCATAGTGATCTTGTACTTATACATAAGGAACGTGAAAATTCTACTCTTTGAACAAAGGTTACAGTTAGGCATTTTGAGGCAAATACAGCCTTTGTTAGAGTTCAGTTAAATCTTTCTGGGAAGTTTACCATTAGCTGATATAAAAAAAGCTGCAGATAAATAACTTCCCATACCTTTGTGTTTAAATCGCTTAGGAAGGGATTATGTTTTAAATATCCTTATACTTTTATGTAAATTGATTGTGCTAGCATCCTTGCTGTGATGCTGATAAACTCCTTGTATCACCCACAGCCAACAACATCTTTTCTTTAGCTGTCTTGATTAAATGAGTGACATTCACTATTGGCAAAATCCCCACAATACCAGTAATGACATGATTCTGAGGGGATTTGAAACCCTATCTCAACAAATTCATTTCTGTTTTTCAACATATATTCAAAGCAATATTTTGGTATTGTAATGTGAATCTTGACAGGGCTAAGGTAAATTCATCTTGCTAATCTGAAATGTTTCTGGCAGATGTCTACTCTGTAACAATCAAATTGTGTACACTGTAATATATGACAATCACAGTGTTACTTCTGCTTGTAAAACTTATAAAAATAATACTTTATTAATGCAAACTCAGAATGTAATTTTGCAATGTATTATCTATCTAGCCATAATTTTTCATTGAGAAAACTTTTTGAAGACAATCTGCCAAGTTAAAAACAATGGGAACTTTTTAAATGACTAGAAAGGGTACAACTTTTTCATTACAAAGTTATTCAGGCATTTTGATACTTTTCAAAATCATCTACTTGTTGAAATTTAAGAAAGCATAAGTCAAATACTTCTTCTCTTTAAATATTAACTTTGTTCCCCATACAAATTTAGTCATTGTCCCAGGCTGATCCTCTTATTTAAAGGAGAAATGATTAAAATACCAATGCTAACAATTAAAATATTTTAAAAGTGGATAGGTTTTTGGATAACCCCTGCCTTGTTATCTGTACCATCTATATACTTCAGTACAATTTATCATACTTTAGGTCTAAGCACCTATATTTGAAAATCTTGAACATGCATTGTGAATTCAAAAATATACACTGAACTTGTAACTATTAAAAAAAAAACAGAATTTGATTCCATGATCCCTTTATAATTTATTGGAATTAAAATACAGAAAACAATTATTGTATAACACAATACAAAATAAAATAGTTAAGGCATATTTGGATGATTGTATAAGAACTTAGAGAATATAATATGTGATGCACAAAACTTAAGATAAATTATGCAGCCTCTTGGGGCCAGGAAACACCATCCCAGAATAACATAAAATTTGGAACATGCTCAATGAAAGTTTGAATCAGGTTCTGTCAAAAGACAAAGCATAACAAGAACACAACTTTGGATGATTTATGCATGAATTTTAGAGCTGCTGGAGGCTGAGCAAAGATATTTGGGTTATAGCTGTATCTAAGAATACAATTGGAACTGGATATGCTTAGTAAGCCAGTTAAGGATTGATTCATTTAACCAATCAGTTAATAACCAGTAATTTATTAGTGACATGTCAGTTTAGTTAAAAATAGTCAAACTATTGTGTGTGTGTATAGCCTAGTAGAAATAATTTTTCCTCTTTCTCAGTTATTACGCTCAGTAATTGTCATCAAGTGTTTCTTAGTATAACACGTCAAAATTTTGCACATTATTTGTTATTTATATTTTATATATATCCATTCATTCATTCACTTAGTCATTCAGCAACTATATAACTGAACACCTATTATATGCCAGGCATTATGGATATCCTTTGTCCATGTCTCTTTGCTCTTTGGCTCCCTCTCCCTTTCTCCCCTATCTTTTCCCTTTTCTCCCCCTTGCTGACATACAAAATTAGCATATTAGGGGACTGGAGATTTTACTTTGGGATATATCTCATTAATTCATACTACCATTCCCACCATGTAAACCCTAATAGGAATTATGATGAAATTTCCTAATATCCATCTGTATTAGGCAGTGAAAGGGGTGCCAATGCAAAGTGCCAGAAATCTGTTGGCTTTTATAAAAGATATGTATTTGGGGTAGAAGCTTAGAGTTAAAAGGCCGCAGAGAGTAAGTGACTTCCCTTACCAAAGTCTGTTGCCATGTGTTGGAGCAAGATGGCTGCTGGTCTCTGCGAGAGTTCAGCCTTCCTCTTCCTCTTAAGGTTCCCAGGTCCCAGCTTCTTCCAATCTCAGCTGTAGGCTGGCATAAGGCTCCTCTCTCTTCCTGGGTTCATCTCTTTCAGGGCTCAGCTGCTCTGCTCTCTCCACAAGGCCAGCTATAAACTATCAGGTGAACAGCTTAGCTGTCTCAGTGTCAAAACTCAGCTTTCTCCTCTGCTGCGTCATTTTCTGTGTGAGTGTCCACCCCCCAAGGGGTCGGGGACTCAACATCCTACTGATGTGGGTGAATCAAAGCCCTAATCTTAATTTAATTAAGTAAAAATGAAACCTCTGAATTTAATACAAGCAAAGGGTATCACACTGAGAGGAACAGACCAGTTTATTTCTTTTTAGAATTCATCAGTAATATCAAACTGCCATATCACGTACTGCTTACAAAGTACTTTCAGATCCATTCTCTCACTTAACGATGTTTGTGGTCTGAAACATGAAACTACTTTTCATGTTTCATGACTTTTATTTAACATTCATAAAATTGTTTTTTTATGCAAACACTGGGTTAACATGTCCATTCACCTGGAATAGTCTTATTCCAGAAATGTGTTTAATTCAGTTTCCCATACCCCATCTGTCCTTACAGCCAAATCCTTAGTTCAGGCCCTCCTTATCTTTTGTGTAAAGGAATGCAAAATCTTTTAACTGCCTACCCAAGTTCATTCTTAACCCCCACTAGTCCATTATCCTTACTACTGCCCCAATATAAATGTGATCAAAGTATACATTTAATCTTGCCACTTCTTTGATTAAAAACCCTCTGAAGTCTTCAAATTGCCTACAGGACAGAGTTCAGAAGCCTTCGGTGGTGAGGCATTTAAGATGTTGACCTGTTGGACTTGGTTCAGCCTCGTTTGGCTGCCCCCTACTCTACAGTCTTTCCACATTACCGCAACCTCAGAACTTTGCTCCTTTGGCTTCTAATGTTCTTTCCTCTTTTCCGTACCTGATGAATATTTACTCCTTCTCCAAACCCCAGTTTGAATATTTCCTCTTCTGCAAAGCCTTCCTGACACTTCTAGAAAGCCTTAGTCACTCTTACCACTCTACTCCCATAACAATCATGCCCATCTCTATTATAACTTTAATTCTATCAAACGAACATGTCTAAACTGAGACTCTTATTGAAGAACACTTTACTATTACTATTCCTAGCACAGGGCTTGTCACAAACAGTTGACCAGAAAATGCTCCTTGACTAATTGGGTGAATATTCAGGCATCAATTAAAATGTTGCAGGTTTACTAACTTGTGGTTGAACTAGATGTCTAAGGCTTCATACTAGACCCATCTTAGGTTGGAACTATTTAGTCTGAAAGCTTATGGAGGTCATGTTAAGTGGTTTATTGCCAGTGGTTTCATTCATATAGAGTCCTCAAATAGGACACTTTGGTGGGTGGGGTGGGGGCTGGGGGAGGTGATAATTTCAATGCTAGAATTTCTACTGTGGGTCTGCTTAGGTTAATGATAATGCTGAGTCATTTCAAGTCCTGGGGAACAAAGGAAAACCTTCGCTTCTAGGGGTCCTAAAGCTTTAGATTACTCAACAATGAATTTTGAATCATTCATGATGCTATCCTCCTTATTTCTTCCCCACTCCTAGCTTGCTATAGTGCCAAATGGAGAGTTATGCCATGGGAGTTGTGTGATCATTGAACCAAAATTGTTAAGGAAATTTCGGGGGCCTCTATTGTGGTTCTTACAATACCAGATTTGATTAACTGTCCATGTTGGAGAGACAAAAATATGCAAGTGATCTCCAGGATTTACATTATTATGATAAATCTTAGAGATGATGATAAGATTGGATTCAGACAATATGTGCAGAGCACTTGCAGGAAAAAGATGTCTCACTCAAAGGGCTTAACTGAAGAGAGTTTAATAAAAGTGTCTCTTTACAGAGGATCAGGTAGTTGTAAGGGAACTGACAAGACAGATTGAAGTGCCATGGACTTGCAACAATGGCAGGCCATTCCTGCTCCATGTCTGAAGGGGTAAGGGGGAGGGAGCTGTAGCTGTGGGAGAGGACCTACTGCACAGCATCCCCTCAAGTGGGAAAACAGAGCCACTGCCTGGAAGGAATGGGGCCAGAAGAAGGGGTGAGAAATTAATATCCTGACTTCTCTTTCCTTCATAATCTGATAATCTGATTCCCTGCCACTGAATACCATAAGCCAAAGTCAATTGGAAGCCAGAAAGCAAAGGAGCCCAGCACAAAGCAGACAGAAAGAGAGAATAGATCGGGGGAGTGGGGGGTGGGGGAGGAGGGTGGGGGGAAAGGAGAGTGACCAGCACACTATCGTGGGAAGAACATCAACTCTTGACTCCGTGTCTATTTAGGAAAAAAAAGGACCTCGTTGATACATAGACATGGTACTAGTGAGATATTGATGGCTGACTGACTTTTGTGTCAATATGTATCATGAGAGATCTGTAGCACAGATAGATATGACTTTCAGTCTTCCTTAGAACCCAAGCTAAGGTTGGAAAGATGAGAGATGAGAGAAAAGGCAGGCAAAACTCACATCAACCGACCCCCACCCAGCTCCACCAGAGCGGCTGTGATTGAATTTATTTATTGCATTAAGTTATATGTCAGATTTCATAAGAAAAATATCAATCTAATGGAAAGATCCAGGAATCTGTTCTTGGAAATGTGTTATCAGTTTTTTCATCTGTAAAATGGAAGTAAAAATCCTAGATGAATCAGAGGGTTCTAAAGATCAAATGAGAAAATGGATATCATCTCCTTTAAAAAAAAAAAAAAAATGCTAAACAGGCCCTACAACTGTCAGGTCTTATCACTTTTGGATACTATCTTAGAAAGCTGGTGCCTAGGTGTATGTTTGCCAGTCATCACATCCTCTCTTTTTGGCTATCTTTCCTCTACACGTGGAGCACTTCACTCAACTCCAACTTAAACATCACATACAAAGGGAAGATAAGCAGTAAGAATCCAAATGAGTTGGCAATTCCACTGCACGTTAAAAAGAACGAACTAGATTCACATTGAACTACGTTTTCTTGGTGCATAACTTCCCTTTACATAGGTCCTATTAACTTCAAAGGGAGCTCCCTGCATGTAAATGATTATATTTATCGAATGCGCCAACTCCTTCTTATCCTCCAGGCACAATTAGAAATATCATAGAAAAATGTATGCCAGAGACTTGGATCCATATTTGATATTCTATGGGAAATTTCCCATGGTTACAGATGTTAAAATATCTGCCCAATGGTCCAGTTATGAATTTGTAGTCTCTCCTCCTCTATCATCCTTAGATTTATTTTTTCTCTTATTTTTGGATTTTTTTTCTTTTTACATTAAATGAATAATATTCTCTTTAGGTCCAGGTAAACTGGCAGTAAAGTCTTGGCTTGTTGTACAACTTGGTATAGTAATAAAAATGACTGCATATTCCCACTCTTACCAAGAGCTGTTAGTGCTTCTCTGAGGTTATCTTATTAACACTTACAGCAACCTTTTTCCCACTTTAAGTTCTCTCTGAAAATTGCTGGTAGAGAGTTTCTAGGAACTAAATTACTGGATGCCCAGTTTAATATTACATCCACTAAACCACATTGTAACTTCAATGTTTACTGTAAATCAGGCTATTATCAATATTCTTATTAGGTGGCTATAAACTCAGGCTTCTCCAATTGAAGTCACCACAAGCAATGAAAACAGATGCTAGATGTATGGAGAGCTGCACTTTTCACACCGATTTGTAGTTTGTTTACTTTAAATTCAGTAGTCTCCTGGTTCATGCATCATGCTGGAAGTTTCTTTAGAACTGACCCTCTGACATACTTAGCATTACCACTTACTTCTCAGTGAATTTAAGGCCCCTGCAAGTGTTATAGACATGCCTCCCCAGCAATTTTACAAATATCATCTATTCAACAGGACAGATTAAGTATGTTTTTTAAAGTGATAACATGGGGAAAAAAGAAGAAATCTCATAAATTAAATATCTAGAGTTATTAAGAAAGATAAAATTATGTACAATTAAATGATGAAAACCTTTACTTGAAATGTTCCCACGTGATGATGGGTGGCTTGACATACACAAGGATTTTTTTTTTAATGCTTTGATAAGCAATATAACTTAGAAAAGATTCATTCTGACTAGCCTTATAGAAATCCAAATAAAACCATAACAAAGTAATTTGGATCTATTTTGAATTATTTGTAAGAAATAAGTAAGGACAGACTAATTCTAGTAAATATTTATAGAGCAAAACAATCCAAAGTATATATAACAATCACATTTCTAGTGAAAATGTGTGTAAGTAGGTTTATTTTGAAAGGAGAAGTCCTACTCCCAGTGTCATAACCAATTAAATTCTCCAGGTAATGACCCTATTTGCATAGTGAGCAGAACCCACAAGTGGGAATTTTAATGGGCACACTACCTGAGTACAGTAATTGAGAGTGACACAACTTGAACTAGTTTTGGGCTTATCCCACTGAAAATTCTATTCATATTATTTTTAATGTCAAGCTACAAGTCAAATTTCAAGATGATGGATTTGTTCTTTTTTAAGCACTGAGTGTGAATAAAAGAAAGGCTTTAATTTCGTTATGCATTGCATATCTTTGCTTTAACTAATCTGTAGTTCTGATTCTCACCATTGCTTCATTTTCTTCAGTGATTGGAATTTAATTTTATTCATTAATTTGTGAATAATTAGATAAAAAAATAATGTCCTCAGTAGCTAAATTGCTTTTGGATTGTGATTTAATTTACTTTTACCAGAATATGTATTTTAGTTAAGCAGGATAATAGTTTACTAAAATGTAATTGTGTAAATATGCCCAATTATTTTTTGATGATCTAAGAAAACCGTATATTATATGCATTTATGGTATTTCCCTCCTCCTTCACCCCACCACCAATAAAACACAGTTCCTGGCAAGCTGATCACAGAAGTCTTGTCATCTAAAGGTGTTACTTTTAAAAGATATTCTCCTTATCTCTCAGGCACTATTCACGTCCTTGAAAGTATTGTGCATTCTGATTTAGGGATCATATGACGTCCACATTAAATTATATAATAAAGGTGATTTCAAGATTCTAAGTCAGACACACATGATGAACTGTGCTTTCTAGATTTTGAAATGATATTTTAAAACTTCTTTTGTTTCGCTCTAAGATTGCTTGTGATACTGTTTGCAGGTGTTCGACACTACTCTGTCACATCTGTAATTGGCATAGCATCCAGCAGACAGGCTCTGTACATCTTTACACTGCAACCTACCAAGTTAAGAAATGTATTGGTTCAATATAAAACAGCAGGCTGTTTTTAGACATAGTTACTAGTGCACAAGCTTTAATATGGCTTGGCTTCATCCTATAATGAGATCTTTTGGTTCCCTGCTCAACAGGCTTTTATTCCTCTGCAAAAGGCTATGAACTATGTCAAGTGGATCAGCTGCTTTTGTACACCCTCTTTCTTGGCTTTGGAACGTAATTCCTTTGCTTCTAGCCCTTTATGCATCAGACAGAATTTAAGAACCTTTTCAATTTTTCAAGCTAAACTTAGGAAGAATTTGTTTGAATTTGCTTTTCATCATTTTCCTAATAATTACATTCTCAACTAAACCTCACACAAAGACCTTCCTGGACGTGAACACTTAATTGCAGAGCTATACTTTGTCTTTGACACATATATCCATACCTGGTGTTGGTAATGTGTTAAAGGGTGGCTTTCTAAAATGATTTCTTCACCATCACCTTGCAACCAAATTGATGATTCCCTTTTAGCCAGCACTGAGGTGGAAGGTAGGAATAATAGACAAATAAACAGTGGAACTAGAACTACCGGCCACATTTAAGTTGACAGGCAGGAAACTATCCCTGGTAACATTCAGCTGCTTAGGAGCAATAGTTGTAGCCACAATGGAAAATGTCAAGTGATTGTCTCAGCTTGAGGAAGAACAGGGTGGTGCAGATTTCCAGTTGTTGAGAGATCCTGCATACCAGGTGAGGCTCTGCCATGACTGTATTCTCATGGTTATTATACTTTGCACCTCCAGATTGTTTATTGACTTCATTAAAATTTGATTATACAAACAATATTTTGATTCACAGTCCTTTAATATAGAGGTAGGAGTCATCGTTCATTGGGAATTTTGCAATGAGAAAATATAGGATGGATTTAGTCACAATGATAGTTTTTGCAAAACACACTCTCCATATTAGGGCTGAATCACAGTTATTCCCTCTCCACAACCTCTTCCATTTTAACCAAAACCTCTAAAAGTATTAATAACCTCACTACCGTTTTCTCATGGAGGATACCAAACTGCTTCCCTGGGTTGAAAGCTCCTTAGGGTTCTGTGACTCCCTTGAGATGCCCACCAACAATCCAAGCACAGAGAAATCACTCACTATAAAGGTACTGGTTATAGGGGAGCATGGAGATGAAGAGTTTAAAAGGACTCCTCTGGGATGTCCAATGTTTGGTTAAAAGATATAATAAGTGTGGAATAAACCTTGACAAAATATTAACCACTGTTTTAAACAAAAATGTGATGCTATACTATATTAGTGCTAAAGGAAGAAAAAAATGGGTATTATACTATTTGGTGAAATTTTATCTTGCCTATCAGATTAGATGTTGCAATCCAACAGGCCAACAAATCACAAGTAATTGGAAGGGGCATAAAGTTCTTGAATAATTTGAGAAATAATCTTATTAATAAATAAACTTATTCATTAGGCAGTTGGGTAAATCTAAGCATTTAGCTAGAATTCAAGAAGGAAAGCCACAGAGTCTCTTGACTCAAGTCTTATTTATGTTAAGCAGTGACGTTTGACATTTATAACATTAGAATCTGGGGCACTGGTAGAGTATGGATAAAGGATGGAAAGTTATTATATAATGTTGCCTTGGTTACTCCTTCAACTGTAGATAGAACTGACTACTTCAGATGAGGAAAATGGATACTGTTGACAGACTGTAAGAATACAAAAATAAAACTATTATTTTCCTAGATAAAGAACCTTCTCCTTAATGAAGTCATACTGCATTGTTTTAGTTAAATACTATAATGATAAAACATTTCCTACTAAAAATTGTGGTACTCAAGATCCTAGAAGGAAATTCTCCAGATGATTTACTTTTGTGTGATTTTCATTAAATCATTAAAGCCATCTCATAATTTTTAAAAGATTTTTAACTTGGTGTTTAATATCAGAATATATGAAAATTGCAATTGTTTTAATAAGCTGAGAGATAATTTTAAAGTGAATGAAAATCATAAATTAGAAAATGTCCAAAAATTGTATTTTCATTATTGTGAATTTTTAAAGGAATGCTGTGTTTTGAAGTCATACATCAACTATTATTTGTAGTATAAACTGATCTGAATCTTTCATTGTTCATTTATAGGCATGAGTCCCATGATTTACATAAAAGATATTAGGAAATCTTCAGAAAGGGATGTTAACATTATAAAGAAAGGGCTCACATTTTAAATTATAGTTGGATTCATTCAAATATAAATCAATTAATATATCAATTAGATATAAACATATGCTAAAGCACAATAAAGAAATCATTTTTAAAAATTTCAGAATAGTGTATTCAGGATAATACCAGTCCTATTTAAAAATGTTTAAGTTTCCACATTTAAAAAGAGGCCAAATCTATAACTTCAAAAAACGATAGCACTTAATCATGAAGGCCATATAATCCAATGAAACATTTTACATACAGAAATTCTAAACTATATTGAAACTATTTCACATTTGTCTACTTTTATTTTTTGCAGTTTTTTTTAAATTATAAAAGGTGCTTTAAGAAACGACTGTCTGGAGTAGACAATAGAGGAAAAATATGTGAATGTAAATATGAAAATAAAATTCCACTATTCACTAATGTTCTCTGTTACAGAGAAACATTATTTCAAAAGTGCTAATATTTTCATCACACATAGTAGCAGAATATATTTAAATAGTAGACAAACCACTTGGATGAACAATTTTGCAGGATAAAAAATGAAATATTCTAACAATTCCAGGTCATTAGATGGTTTTATATGTCTATAAACAGATGACACTCTTATATTCTAATACATAAGCATAAGTTAAATTTGGGTATATATAGATTTTCAGATTATGGTTATATGAAATAAGAAAAAGCTTTGCTTTTGTTTAATGTAACAAATGAAAGACTTTTTATAAGAGGAAGATAAAGGCAGCCATTTACTAGAATTTTATTTAAACCCAACAATTTAAAGTTATTTTGTATGTATAAGCAGCACTTAAAGGGGGATTGAAGAGTTTTGCTACCCTTTTCATTTTAAGCTCTTTAAGTAATGATATAAGTAGAAACAGGCTTCATCTCAAAGGAAAAAACCATAGGTGGCATTCCTATGCTTTAGGTATAAAACCTCTCTTAAAAGGCTAGGTTTACTAAAGCCTTCCTAAAAATATGCCTTTTTTTTTTTTTTTTTTTTGGTTATCAACTTGATATTCAATCAGAACTGAAAATAAATAACTATTATTTAAAAAGTATACGTTCAAAACTTCTGCAAGGAGTTATATTACATCAAACCAAACTACAGTTTTAGAGAGATCAAACTTAATAGGAGTGCAGATAGTAGGGAAATTTACTCCTTCCATCTGAACTGCACAAAGTTCTACACTACATCTTTGTCTCAGGAATTATATAATGAGTCTTGTAATTGGCTTCTTTATACTCAAGGATTTTTATTATTTGCTATATTAATTTCATTTAACATAACACTGTGATATTGAAAGCTGGTCCCAGTAGCCGGTATCTAGATTTCCACTGCATTGGAAGAAATGGTTTGCATTTAAGGTTAACTGTGCTTACAAAGTATAAAATAAATTTGGTTAAAAAAAAAACAAACCAAAGCAGACAGACAACCAGCTGACACCCCCACTCCCCAAAAAAGAGGACTTAAAGTTCTCAAAAAAAAAACAGAAAGTCTGAATAAATCAAAATCAGAAAACCAGAATACAGGGATTTCAACTGGAAAAAAAAACCTCATTTCAAAGCAACTTATCAAAAGTGTTCCACATTCTTTATGAAATAATGCTATTATAGTAAGGCATTTTGTTTTCATCAAAAACTTTATCATACCATTTAAGTTATTTCTAAGAAAAGGCATATTTTTAGTTAAATTTTATAGTTTAAAAAAGTGTTATATTCCTCCAACTAAAAAAAAAAGAAGTATACTTAAGGCATGTGTTATTGAACTGGCTAAGAGCACACATGGTCCATGCTGTCCAGCTAAAACACTGCCCTGAATCTAAACAACCCATCCAAGCAGCAGATGAATTCTTCATCGGAGGCAAGTCACCTCAGAGGCCACATCCACCTTTCTGACTGTTCTGGCAACAAGTAGCTGCTCTTTTCTGTGTATTTCCATCATCTTTTGGGTTCATCTCTCTTATGACCCTCACTTCATTATGTATGTTTCATTTTTTACAAGTCCCTTTGTTCTGCTAAACTGCACACTGTTGTAGATGGTATGCATCTCCTCAATGGATCATACTCAGTAGACACTCAATTTGTCTGTTGACAAGCAGGGGAAGTGGATAAGGTAACATGGAGACCAATACTAGCTTCCCAACTATTGGGTGAGTTTGCTTCCCAACATTTACTTTAAAGTAAAGAATGCTTACTTTTAACCATTAATAGGTAAACAACAAAAATAAACTGTCTAGCTTAAATACCTACTGAAAAATAATGTATTTGGAGTAAGCACTCCTGAGAATGGTTAGAAGTAGAAATATTGAATAAAAGGAAAGACATTTAACTTTTTTTTTTTTTGATTAAAATGTCCCTCAGTCATTGTAACTTAAGAACTTAAAAAGTAGTTAAAATTTCACATATTAAACCATGTAGATTTAGTTAGAGAATAAGGTTTTCAGAGATTACTTAAAATAACGAGTTAGTGCAAATACTGGATTGTTTCATGAGAATCTTACTATGTGCTTTTTCTCCCTTAAAAGAAAAAGTTTAAAATACTCTCCAGTTATAACACAAAACAGAAGATAAATATTTATGAAGGAAAACAAATTCCACAGCATTCCATACAGATTTCCAAACAGTCTGATGATTCACAACAGGCGTCCATGATGCCACAGTCCATGTCACAAGGGCAGTTACAGTCATCCCCCATTTCATCTCCACAGCAACAGCAGCAGGCCTCCGAGGTGCAGATGCCGCACGAAGCTTGTCCCAGCACAATATTGCAGAGGGTCAGGAATTCACAGAACAAGCAGGCCAGGATACAGTGGACGCAACAATCTTCATTTGCAATTGTGAGGAGACCACAGAGTGAGAAAAAGAAGGAACAAAATACACATATACATATTAGTCATCTAATAACTAAATAATAATTGGTTAAAATATTTAAATAATCCACGACCCAAATAACATGCAGCCCTAGAGGTCTTTCGTGAGCTGGGGACTCAAAAGGAAGTTAATTTCTGAATGAGTTATCTTTAGAAACAGATACTGTTTTTGAAAAAAAATGTTGTAGACCTATGTGCATATGTATAGTGTTGGGTCATGACTTTCACCATTTCTCAGTGCCTCTTACCCACCTTCCCTATTTCCTACTGCTCTCTATAACATTAAGCTAAAACAATCTCATGACATTTATTAAAGTCCTTCAGACACAGAAATTTCCTTCAACTGTTCCACCCACTCACTCCAAAGAGTAAAGAAAAAAATTAAATATGATATAGTAAAAGTATTCTTGAATAATTAATTCAATAATTAAATTTGGTTACATTAAACTGGGATCACTACATTTTACTTTCCAATAAATCTAACTCATATTCATGGTTTCAAATGTTTTTGATTTCACAAGAATTAAATAAAAACAGTGAGACTCTTTGGATAGGTCCCATCATCATTTCAGGAATAGTTTTTCTGCCTAATTCTAACAAAAGGGATTTTGTGCCTTAGCAAATGTGAATAATGATGTATAATATTGTTTTACCACTTCCTGTGGTGCCAAAGTGCTTTACAACTGTACTCCATGAGACACCTCTAATGATGCCTCTCTAAGGATCAAATTTTTAAAAAAGATTTATTTTTATTTATTCCCATCCTCCCTTGTTTTTCGTGGTCGCTGTCTACTCTCTGTGTCCATTTGCTGTGTACTGTCTGTTTCTGCTCGGCCTCTTTTTTTAATTTAAAGATTTATTTATTTATTTACCTTTTATACATTTTAGCCCTCCCTCTGCCCCGTTTTTGCTGTTTTTGTGCCCATTCGTTGGGCAATTCTCTGTGTCTGTTTCCTGCCCTCTCTCTCATCCTTCTGTCTTCACTGGGAATCAATCCTGGGAAACTCTGATGTGGAAGAGAGGCATTCTGCCACCTGCACCACCTCAGTTCCTGGTTTTTCGGGTGGGTTTCATCTCGGTTCTCCCCTGCGTCTCTCTCCTGTTAAGTCATCATTTTGGTGTGTGGTTTGGTGGGCCCTGGGGGCTCACCTGCTTGTGGGCCTGATGGCGCACCCATGCATCTTCCATATTTTTCTTTATTTTACCGGAAGGTCCCAGGGATGGAACCCAGGTCCCTCCATATGGGAAATGGACGCCCAACCATATTGAGCCACATCTGCCCCCGATGGTCTTCTTTATAGGAGGCAATGGGAACCGAACCCAGGACCTTCCATGTGGAAGAGAGGTGCTCAATCACTTAAGCCACCTTAGCTTCCTGGTCTATTGTGTCTCTCATTGCCTTTCCTCTTTGTCTCTGTCTTTTACTGCGCCAGCTCACCATGCCTACGGTTGCACCAGCTTACCTTCTCCAGGAGGCACCAGGAACAGAACCCGGGACCTCTCATGTGGTAGGTGGGAACCCAATCACTTGAGCCACATTTGCTTCCCTAAACAACAATTTTTATAACAAACTTCATGAACAGACATAAAAAGTGAAAAATCAACCAGATTTACAAGCTAATAAACTTAAAATACCATCTTGTAAAGTTTTTTCCATTAAATTTTGGGGCAAGTGGGAGGAATAATTGACTGAAATGTCTATTTCTAGCAGACTTTAGTAAATATAATAAAATCATTTAAGATCAATGTTATAAGACATTTGTCTAATTTTGGAATTATTTTTGAATTTCTGCTGGATTATTTCTGGATTATTATCATTATTTTGTATTTTATACAATGCAAGTTTTATCATGGGATTGCATTTCCTAGAAGAAGACAAAACAAACCCCTCCTCCATCCCATTATCACATGACCTTTGTGTTTCTGTATTTGGCTTTAAAACTGAGTGCCTTTGATGGAGTTTCAGCAACGTGTGAAAATCAAAGATGGAGGGGAAAAAAAAAAATCATGTTGCTTGGCAGCCCTGCTATTTAAAAGAATAATGTTTCTCTCTATATAATTCATATAGCTCTGTGCATGTGGATGTGAGTTGATGAAATTCTTTTAGCATCACTGTTAACAAACACTTAAGATGAAGAAAAACAAATATTCCAAAGTATCGGGAACAGTCTCTCAACTCTATAGCAATTGCTCCAGGACTATTCCTAAACAACTTTTCATAAAGTTCCCAACACCTTCAACGTCCTCCTGGTTTTTCTGCGGTCTCTACAGATCTTAGAGGGTAAAAAGAGGAAATGTAGAAACACCTACATGCCAGATGTGCAAAGAGGGGAGGATCAGAAAAGAACTCAAAAGGGGAACTCCAGAGTTATTTGTAGAATAACTAAAAGAACAGATCAACCCTTTCTTTCATCCCAGTGCCAAAGCCACTCTCACATATATCAATTAGAAAAAAATCATAGAGTTATAAGAATTTCCAGATACCTTCATCTTTTCCTAATGTTGCTTTTTAGTAACATCCAGTCCTTTCGGAAGAACTATGAAATCCACTGAAACGTATCCAAGTCCATGACTTTGGAAAGTTCTGGGCTTCTAGAAAGTGTCAATGTTTTCCTTCTTTCTACATTCTTTGTACAAACTTTTATACCATTATCTGTCTTACAGGTCTCTGCTCATTTGAGCTTTTCCAAGATTATATTATTCTCATGACTTATAAAGCATTTAAATGTTATAAAGAGCCAGGTTTATTATTATTATTATTATTAAGAAAACAGAATTTAACTGGAATCAAGCTAGTTCTATTCAATGTGTCTTCAAAGATCTATATTAACTAATTACACCTCAATGAGACTTTAGCATTCAGTTGCACTGTGGAAAACTAAATTTTAGAACAGAGAGAGGGACACTTTAAAAACTCACTTGACATTGAAGAACCTTTCACTGAGTGTTCTTAAAACTATAGAGACAGTTATTCAGCACTTACATTCTTTATGTATTTACCATAAAAAACATTGTATATAGATATCTAATGTAATGAATCTGTACAGTTTAAAGAGGAAAGAATGTTTGCCTCACTCAGCCTTAGAACTAGAGGGTTATAATAACTTTGAAGCCTCCCTGGATGGATTCTTTCCTGAGGTGCCTGTTTCTTATTCTCCAGAGAAATAATCATGTCCTTAATTTTGGGTGAATCTTTTCTTTGCTTTTCTTTGTCGTTTTACAACACTGCATGTGTAAACATCCCTATATAATCCATCAGAAAGGAAACCTTACTATATGAATTCCTGTGAGCTTTTATTTATTTATTTATTTTATTATTTTATTTTTTTTGGTGTCCGAGATTCACTCATGTTGATGCAGGTAACTGGAGTTCACTCATTGTCCAGGTGTATAGTATTCTATTGATTTAATATTCCATAATTTATTCATCCATTCCACTATTTACACATATTTTGGTTGCTTCCAGTGTTTTCGCTGTTCAAAACATAGTTGTTTTAAACATTTTTGTGCCAGTCTCTTAGAGCATACATGTTAAATAGCTAGCTAGCAGTAGAACTGTTGGGTTACAGTACTTGCATATGTTTAATCTTATTAATACCAAATTCATTTCCAAAGCGGTTGCTCTAAAATTTACTCCCACTAACCAAGTATGAGAGTGCTCATTGCTCCACACACTAACCAATCCTTGAAATTGTCACACTTTAATTAATATATGGCAATTAGCTGAGCATGAAATGGTATTTCATGGTGGTCTTACTTTGTACTTCCTAATTTACTAATAAATTTGAACATCTTTTAATGTCTGTTGGCCACTCATGTTTCTTCTTCTTTGAAATGGGTACTTTTCCCACCTCACTTTTCTATTTTGCCACTTGTTTTTACTGATTTGTAGAATTTCCTCAGATATTCAAGATACCAGTTCTATGAAAAATATAATTGTATTCTCTCCATATGCTGCTTTTTTTCCCCAGTTAAAATAAAATAAAATAAAATAAAATAAAATAAAATAAAATAAAATAAAATAAAATA
>JAKSZT010053770.1:14971450-15016376 GCA_026826555.1 Tolypeutes matacus
TAAAATAAAATAAAATAAAATAAAATAAAATAAAATAAAATAAAATAGGAGGGAGAAGGGTTAATTTTTAGACCATGAATGTTTTAGACCATGGATGAAGAAAAATCCAAAACAAACCGTATAGTTAGCAGGGCTTACATGACTAAGGAACTGAAGTGGCAGATAGACAAACTTGACAAATAAGTTAAAAAGGAAGAGGGGACACTAACAAGATTTGGGAGTAGAATGTAATCACAAGTTTTAGCATCTGATTCAAAACAAGGAATAAGAAAGCTATAAGCAGTCAGGAGGGAAAGACTGATTGGCACTGGTGTGAAAGCAGGAGCCCTCAGGATGAAGAGGTATGTGAGTGGCATTCCAAACTAAACACCTAAATGCTGCTCATGGGATATATTGTCATCGCACATTCATTTCAGAATATCTCTTCCAAATCTTAGACTAAAGTGATAGTTGTCATGTAGAAATTAGAAGGCCCAAGCCAAGAAATGAATTTCTCCAAACTCCCACTCTTAGCCAATAAGAGCTACAAATTAATTTCTCTTCAGTCTTTCCATTTTTAGTAGATGAAGAAAAACATTTTTTTAGAAAGTTTTTAGCTCTAAGTAGATTGAAAACACTTCTTCTAGCTTATCTTCTATAACATAACCTGATTTCTAGAACTAATAAGTATGATCAATGCTTTACACAGAATGTAAAGTCTAGCATCAATGAAGGAAAACTATGTATTTGCTATTTTCAGAATACAGAACACAGAATATGTGTTACCTTAGAATAGGAGATGTTTTCACTTTTTTTTTTTAGGAAATTTACTTTGTATCAAACTTTGTTATGAGTGCAAATATTAATTCATTTAATCCTGACAGTCATCCTATGAAGTAGTACTAGTACTATCCCCTAAAATGGATGAAACTGACTGACAGAAAAGTTAGGAAATTTGTCCAAGATCATACAGGCAGTCAGTGGCAGAATTAGGATCAAAACCCAGCAATTTCTCTTCAGAGTCCCTGCTCTCATCCAATATGTTATGTTGCTGTCCCAAGGGTGAATTGCTTCTAACACTTGGTTGATCTTCCTGAGAGGATGATCAGTTATAAGTCTATAACTTTCTGCTGACTGGCTTTTCTCATCTATGTTTTCAGCCTTCATTCATGTTCCTTCCCCTTTCTAGAAATTATTCTGCATTTCCGTTTTAATGAAGAATTGATAGTAAATGTTAACCTTCAACAACTAAGATCAAAGCATCGCTGAGTCACAGACCTGCTAAACTGCCAGTTACTTTGTTGAAATAGATATAAGGATAGACAGCCTAGAGAGAGATGATGCCTCAAACAAAAGAAACAAACCTGTAAATCTAAAATACAAAAATTAAAGTCCATGGTTGTATGAACAAGAGCAATGTAGAGATTACATAATAATTGTAGTGGTAAAACATTTGGTAATAATAGAAGCCTCAAAAAATCAAGCTCTTTATGTATATATTAAAACAAAAAAATAGTTATCCTCTGAAAATTTGGGTCTTACATAATTTACTAGAAAAGCACTTTGTACTACTCTGAAAAACCAAGTTGATTAAAGGGCAACTAAAGAAACCACAAACCAAACTGCCTATTAGAGATTCTAGTGATACTAAACAAGGTACACCTACAGAATCACCTACCAGAAATGCATTCATTTTCTGTACTTTATAAGTAGTGAAACAATAGTAACCAAAAAAACAAAACAGAAAAATGGATCCCTAAATTCTATCCAATCAAATACTCTGATTTTTTTTTTCCTTGCTAAAAAAAAAAGTTTCTTTCCGGTTGTGTTAGTATATAGAGAAGTTTGATTGTAACATGAGATAAAGAGAAGGTTAAAATAAACTAAGAAGAAATAGCTGCTCAGTTTCCACCATCCTACTCCTCACACTCCAAGGGAATTGAGAATCATAAAAGATCTTAAGATGGCAATTTTATTTAAAGCAAAAAAGTATGTAATATTATAAGAATTATCAAGCCCAAGGACACCTGAATAACAGACTAAAAGAGATGGACCCTCTGCATGTATATGGTTCATTGTCAGAAATAATTCTTTTTTTTCCTCTGTTCTTGAGGTTTTCAGTTTTTATGGTTTTATTCAGTCATGTTTACAGTTTTTGCCAAATGCATTTAACCTCTGAGAAGCCAACTAGGTTCTGGGAAGGATGCCTGTATCACCCTGGGCCGGCAGGAATTGCACAATGCAGTGCACAATTCAGCACAAGACTGACAGCTACAGTAAATTTAGGAAACCAAAGGAACCTAACAGTAGCCAAGTAGCTAAAAAGAAAGCATCAAAGAAAATCTTTAATGTAACATTTGAAGCAAAAACTGTAATGAATTACTGCAGATACAACCCTCAAACGAAATCTTTTTGGTCCTATAGAAGGTCATCAGTGTTAAGCCCATGCAGCAGGCGTATCTGAAGAACTTCTAGCTCCTGCACGCCAGTGAGGTCAGCACTAAAACCTACTTAATTAGCATCTTAGATGACTGGTGAAAGTATTTGTGGCTGATCCAGAGCTCTTTTGGTTATTAAAATGTAACTGAAGATTAATTTTCATAAAATCAAGTTAGTTTAATAATGAGAGTAGGCCAAATTGATTTACCCCATCAGTATGTGGCTAATAGATCTTACATTAGGAAAACAAGAGGAAGGCAGTTTGCTTTAGTGAAAGGGAGGGTAGCACAACACTGTGAACATAATTAACAGCACTGAATTAAATATTTGAGTGTGCTTAAAGGGGGAAATTTTAGGTTGTATATATGTTACTATAATAAAAATAAAAAACAAAACAAAACACATAGGACTATACAACACAAATAGTGAACCCTAATGTAAATCGTGGACTATAGTTAATAGTACAGATATAAAAATGTACTTTCAATTGCAACAAATGCATCACACTAATGCAGGTGTGTGTGGGGGTGGGCTATGGAACTCTATTTTCTGCATGATTTTTCTGTAAACCTACAACTTCTCTAAATAAAATAAAAAACTAAAAAAAAAAACTATTTCTACAACAAACTCAGCTCTACTCTAAACAAGTCTCTTATCTTTCTTCAGTTTCCTTCTTTTAAGATGTGGTATGAAGGTGTTCTGAATTTCTTGGAACAAAGACACCAAACAGCTGTACATGGAGTACAGGGAAGGGAAGAGAGCAGTGAATTCTGAGAATAACCCACAACCCATTTTTGAACGAGCGCCAATTCCTATGAGTCTTATCATGACTACTCTCTAATAAAAATGTTTCCTATGACTTAAAATGTACTGACATTAATCTGGTTCCCACCATACAAAATATACACTAAGAAACAAAGGTTCATTAGCATTTAACAGGCCAACAATATGCCAAAATGCAACTGCATATTAGAATATGAGAAGTCAGAGTTATGTGCAATTAATAACACAGGAAATTACATTGATACCAAACCTAACTTTGTTGCTTTAAAACCAAAACTACAGAGATTCCCCAGCACTTCCAATTCTTTATCTGCTCAGACTCATACTTGCCCAGTCGGGCAACCAGGGGTGATGCCCAGTGGCAACTCACCATACAGGGTAATCCCATGTGGTTGAGGCATTCCTCATCCCTGCCTAGGGACTTGTATTTACTTTACTGTGACTGTTATTTCTCAACACAAAATCAAAATTCAGGCTATAAGTGGGTTTGGGTTATCCTGAATCAAAGCCGAGATGACTACATTATTATCTAGCCTCTTTAAAAATCCAGCTGTGAGGGACGAGACACAGACATCCCTGGGGAGTTCTGCTCCTCAAGTGTTTGTGGGGGTGGGAAATATTTACTAATACAGCACGGTAGCTCAGCTTCAAGTAGCTAGTGTCTCCAAGCCAGAGGACGCAAAGCATTTCTGGCCTATAGCCCTAGACTGACCTGCTGCCTGAATAAATTGGGCTGATGTGTGTCTCCTACACAGAACCTTCTGGCATACTGGTGTCTCAAGAGGCATGCATCTTAGCCAGAATATAGTCAACATTTTCCTAGTGGGGAAGAAAGTGAGATAGGTCAGAAGGTAAAAAGAAAGTTAGCAAAGAGCTACATTTTCCACTGCAACACAATGAAGACCACACTTGGGGGAATTGAACAATAGTCTTTAATATTATCTTTCTTCTCAACAATCTCAAAAGACCCTTGGCAAAAATCAGCACTTCTCTCCACCCTTTCCCCAGAAAAAAAATCAGTAACTCCTTCCACATGTCTAAATTCTGGAATCCATCCTCCTCCTAGGAGAAGTGCATTCATATTTTAAATTACAGCCAACTCTGATTATTCACAGCAAATGTAGAACACGGATTTTTTTGTTTCACTTATTCATTTATCCTGCCACCTAAGCTGTGAGTGGATTCGTTAAACATTCCAGACTCTTACAGAGATTTGTTCCAGTAATTTTTGAAAATGACTTAACTGTAGCACTGGTTAAAGTAGTCCTTTCTAAAGAGTTGCATTTCACAAATCCAGGGAGATAAAAAATATACCTGGAGACCTTTTGTTTTCCAGGGACTTTACATAGGAATTGGAAGAGGAGTAAAAAGCTCAGTTGATAGCAGTGTTTAAAATGTTTTACACCTAAAGTTAGTATTTGGACAAAGAGGGGGGCGAAGAAAAGATAAGAGCTAAAAAATATCAATGGAGTACATAATATTTATATTAGTTTACTGATGACTCACTACAACATTTTAAGATTACAAATTTTATAACTAGATAATGAACATACGGTCTTCAAAGGACTATTGAGAGGATTAAAAGCGCTCAATAAAAGATTTAATGTGTAAGTGCTTACAAAATAGTATTAGTGTGATGATGGCAATGATAAAATATTTATTCTAGGAAGACCAAACCTTTCTACCTACCTGTGTTCCATTCACCATGGATACTACACCAAAACTGGGCCAATCTATTTTTATTTAACCTAAGGAAGTATTTTAAAACACCTTGCTCATAGCTCAAAGTCTTGAAAAGTGAGAACAAAGAAGGTAACTCTAGAGACAAAATTTGCAGAAAACTGAAGCAGAAATCTGCCTGAGAAAGGTTAATAAATCTTGTGTTTGGCTGCAGCAAGATTTTAAAACAGTAACTTATTCTTTCCATATTTCAATGATAATCCATTTATTTTCTCAGGCAGATAAATGGCAAAAACAGAGTAAGACCATACTTTACTTGAAACTATGCAATGCTGACTTTACTGAGTTGGCCAGTAGAAATAACTCTAATACAAAAAGTTTAATTAATATCAAGGTTGAATATAATTTCTGGAAAATAAAATCAATTGAGATTTTAAACACATTTCCTAGAAAGAGGTAACTTTAGCAAAAATTGCTAAAGTCTGTAACAATATCATTTATAACTAGGAGAGAATACATGAAAGTAACTGTCCCAGTTTCAATGAAAATATTTTTGTATAAAAATGATCCAAAAATCTCTCCTAAGTGTTCAACTTAATATTTTTCCCAATTTTATTTTCCCAACTGTGTCTATTTCACAACTCATATTTTGGCTTCCCTCCTTATTTGCCCTGGGTTTAAACATTGTGCAAGTTACATTCCCAAAATAAATCAACTTTTTTTTTTTTTTTTAAAGCCATTCTGTACCCACTGGGGTGATTCTGTAAAGGTCACAACGATGGTGATACTGATAGCAAAATAACACCCTGGCTATGCCAGATGCTTTTTTGGTCACTGATACTGGCCTATTACAGACAGACGCTTGGGGCTGGCCAGGAGGTCTTCATGGGAGCATAAGAGTAAACAAATACACTGAGGAGGCTGACAATATCCACAGGCCTTAGAACACGCACAACAATTCTCCAGGCACTTGATTGTGGAACAGCAAGAGTCCAAAGGGCACCTTTGCCATCCAAGGGGCTGAGAGGTCCCCAGCAGGGGCTGCTTCTGCAGGCAGCGACCCAGCAGGAGGTACAGGCCTCCCACAGGCAGGAGCTGAGGCCCGTAATGCGCTCCCCAGCCCAGATAGAAGAAACAGGCCCCAACCAAAGCAGCACAGCAGTCTCACAGAAATGCCAGGCAAGATGAAGAGCAACAAGCAGAGACTACCATTACAGAGAAACCAGACGCCAAGCACGCTTCAAAGCAGCACACAGGAGGTAAATCCTGTTATTTATGGAATTAATCTGTGAACCAATGATGGCATTGTTACAATTTCCACATTCTGCCCTCTCCACCCATGTTATCTATTAATACCATTTGATGTTTTTTAAGGCAATATCACAAGCCTCGGATGAACAGGACAGCACGATCTTGCAATTATAAGGTATAAATATCTCCACCTTAATTTAGTATACAAACAATTCTTGAGCCAAGAAAATCTATGAACGTGTTGTTTACCAGTACTCTAAAATTGACAGAAGCAGATAAACCTGGTTTTCTCATGCGATGAAAATTTTGTAGCCTTGCATATTACTTTAAATTGTGGGAAAGATAAAAATAAAAACCCTCTTACTGAACTGCCTCCTAGTCCTCTCCACTCCAGCTGCCCCCCTGTCCCTCATCATTACTGTATACCCAGCTGAGTTTTTCTTAATTCCCAATTCAATACACTTTACCATTCGGGCAGGCAAATGCCAGAACTACCAAAAGAAATGCCTTAAGTTTTTGTGGTGGTTATTGCCATTTGTAGGTTTGATTTAAGCCAGGCTTCTAGCAACAGGGAAATAAAATGCTTGAGACACAAAGCAAAGGTGTTTTAATTTATGATCAGCCTGACAGCTTCACTGGTGCCCCAGATGGCCAGATAGTACCTGATTTATGAAGATTTTGATACTAGAAAATTAAGACCTGCTTTCTAGTCCTGGCTCTGTCACTAATTGGCTGAGTGACCTTGAACGAGTTATTTCACTCAGTATCTATATACATACAATGAAAGGGAAGATGATTTTCAAATTCTTTTTAATAATTGATTCTATGATGATAGAAAGTAAAATTACCTTTAACCAGTAGATTTTTAAGTCCAGCTCAGAATGTTTTCTTGGCCTTGCATAAGGCCATTACTGGGCTTAACACAATATTCAAACTACAGCAGAAAGTTAATGCCAACTACTGGTTGAGTAAAAGTTGGCTAAGACACAGGAGCAGATGTGGGAACCACAAAGGTGAAGGATCTGATCACCTTGTTGCAGAGAATGAACATGGGCCAATTATTTAGGCTTCAAGGGGAAATGGTCAAAGTATAAACTGTATACCCTGGTCCAGAGAAGATGTTGGAGTTGTGTGGCATTTGCCACACAAGACTTTCTGGAAGTAGTGAGCTCATAGGAATTGGGAAAAAAAATTGAACATAAATACAGCCCTCATCCCTGACCAGCACAGACCCAGAGACAACACCTTGGTAAAATATTCATTAAACAAATATTCATTGAGCACTGGATACATGCCAGATGCTGCCCTAATTGCAGAGACAAATCTCAAGGAACACAATGGCTGGTTATATACATTTAAAATATTGTGCTAACTGTGCAAAGGAGATAAACCCATAGTGCTAGGGAAGAAAGTAATGGTTAGAATAGCTAACATGGTAAATGCCTCATTGGCATTATCTTTTATCACAGAGAATTCAATAAGGCTTATTTTATAGATTAGGAAGCTGAGGTTCAAAAAGTTTAAATAACTTTTCTGAGGTGTAAAGCTATTAAGCAGAAGGTCCAGGATTAAACTAGATCTGTGTTATTCCAAAGCCTGTTCTCATCACTAAGATATATTGCCTACCTGTTTTATCACTTTTCATTTTTATTTAAAAACTTTTTATATAGTACTTGCTATGTTCCAGGCACTGTTCTGAGAAGTTTACAAATATTTATTTGATTAAATTCTTATAATGATTGTATAAGGTAGATGCTATTATTAACCTCATTTTGCAGATGAGGAAATTGAGGCATACATGGAAGGAATATCCAATATCTAATTCAGACTTGTAAGATAGAGCTCTCAGGGGTGGGAGGAAGGTGGGCAGCATGGAGAGAGGACATCAGGGCAATTCCTGAGCTATGTCTTTGTATTAGTCAGCCAAAGGGAGTGCTGATGCAAAGTACAAGAAACCTGTTGGCTTTTATAAAGGGTATTTATTTGGGGTAAAAGTTTACAGTTACAAGGCCCTAAAGAGTCCAACTCAAAGTTGCTTTCTCACCAAGGTTGCTATGTGTTGAAGAAAAATGGTTGCCAATCTCCGCAAGGGTTCAGCCTTACTCTCTCTATGGGATGGCATAGGGCTTGTTTCTTTCCAGGCCCTCTCAGGTACTCAGCTGCTCTGGTCTCTTCACAGGGTTAGTTGCAAATTATCAGGCAAATGGCTCATCTCTCTCTGGAGCTGCAGGATCAAAGTTCTCTCCTCTTCTGTATCTATGGAGCTCTCTCTCTTTTCTTATATCTTCTTCTGTGAGTGTCCATTTATATCAGCCCACCAAAGGGGTGAGGACTCAATCTGAGTCACGACTTACTGATGTGGTCAAATCAAAGCCCTAATCTTAACCAGTAATTTAATCAAGACATGTCAGCTGAACGCAATGCATTCAAAGGGCATCACACACAGAGGAACAGATTAGTTTACAAACATAATCTCTCTTTTTTGGGATTCATAAACAATATCAAACTGCCACAGTCTTGAAGAAGAAGCATAAGTTAAGTGAAGAGTAAGCAGTGGGCAGTCTATGCAAAGGTATGGAGACAAGAGTATAGTAGCTTCAGAGATCCAAGCTCAGTATTGTTGGAGTAGGGGAAACCCAGTAGAAAGCCTTTAATTTACCATCTAAGTAATGAGGAGGCAGAAACATTGTGCAGTAATAATATAGTGGCAGTGGGGTCAGACAAGGTAACTTAAAGGAGATAGAGTTAGCATGAGTTGATAAGACACAGCATGAGGAAGTGATAGGAAGAGAAGAGTTGAGTGTAACTCTGGTTTCTGGACCATTTACCAAAGGAAGAAATAAAGGAAAGAAACTAGTTTGACCTAAAACATTTGGAGTATAAGACATGTTAAAGTCTGTGCATACTCAGCTGGAGATGGCCAAGAGGCAGCTGAATACACTGGTCTAGAGCTTGGGAAGGAGTCAGATTTAGGCTACAGAGTTAAGGTGTAGCTGAAACTCTCATAATGAATAAAATCACTAACTAGTCCAGGGAAAAATGTGCAGGGTGAAAAGGGAAGGGATGCAAAGGGACAACATTTAATGAAAGGACTGTGGAAGAGGCATGTGATACTACAAGATTTCCCAAAGGAGTAGAAACTCTAGGAGAGGGGTGTGTCACAGAAAGCAAAGGAGAAAAAAGTTTCAAGAAGAGGGTATCAAATGCTTGGTTTAACCACAGAAATTTCAGCGACGTGATAGGAATAAAAATGTTGCAATGGGGTAAAGCGTGATTGTAAAGTGAGGAAAAAGAGGGTATAAATGCAGATCTCCTTTCAAACAGAGTCTCTGTGAAGGGAAGAAATCCGAGGGATGCAGAGTCAAAGAGAAGACAGACACCCACACTCACACACACCAGTCATACATTTTAGATCGAAAGACGTTGGGTATTTATTCTTCTCAGGGAAGGAGTTAAAACACAAGATAGAAAGGGATACTCAGTGGAATGAATGGAAGCATAGGATTCACAGTATTAGGATGCATGCCAGAAAAGAGACTTCTCTTCTTTTGAAATGGGAGGTAAAAATAGGTTCAAGTTTAAGTAAATTTGTAGGTCGGGTCAGAGCTGTGGAAACCCTGAGGAAATGTTGGGTGGTCTCTTCTCCCTGTGGACAGTAAGGGAGATTGTGGAGTGTGCCATTTAAAAAGAGAATTAAAGTGAAATAGCCATTGAGGAAAATGGGAGAAGACAGGTCTGTTTCTCAGCGTTGTTCACTGTTGTGTCCCAACACCTAGGAAAATGCCTGCCATGGAGTGAGTGCTCACCAATTATCTGTTGAAAATTAGAGACATATTGGACACTTGTTGAGGAATTCTGAGAATCCAATTGAGGCCACAGACCACACATGTACAGTGATAAGAATTTTTATTCTCATAAAGTTTAGTAGCTCCCTGGTACAGACAGAAGTTAAAACAACAATCTAGCTTTTTGGTTCTGAAATGTAAGTATGCCAGAATGACATAGTTGCAAGAGAGTCAGGGGTTTTGTCAAGAGATCCAGATCTAGATAAGGAAGAAAGAATGGGGAGGGGTGTGGAGGCAGGGAATACACACACACACACACACACACACTCTATCACACACATATATTTTGGCATGCTTATTTGGGGTTCAGGAGTCAGTATAGGTTTCTATTTATTTCTAAATGTGCAATTAAAAAGAAACAGAAAAAATAAAATCAATGACACAATTTAAAAAAAAATAAAAGGGGACTCCTCTACAGAATCTAGTGCACAGGGTTGGGCACATGACAGACTCTTAATAAACACCAGTTGACTTGGTGCAATTCATTAGTATGGCCTGGAGTAAAATTACTTTTGGTTTTACTTTAACTTCTCCTGTCACTCCACAGAATACATTCTCTAGGAGATAGCTTCCATAGATGTTGAAATGTTCTTTCTAAAATAACTACTCTTCTGTCATTCCAAAATGCAATTTCTGCATCCCTCACAGAGCATAATTATTAGGAAAAAAAATAAACTTCAACTTTCAGTGTCAACTTTAAATTATGTTATGTTATAGGGATATTATTCCCCAAGAGGTCCAGTTCCTCAGTTTGATTTCCCAAGAGAAGTCACAGGAGAAATTTAGGCAGATTTAATATGTCCTTGGAAAACTAGTATATTAATCCATTTTGCTCTTTTCTTCCAATTATCTTCACATTTCCCCCATACCCCTGGATTTCTCAGTCTTCTAAAGAGACAACTACTATTTATTGGTATGAATATTTTTTCCTTCAAAATGGGGAGCATGATTAATTTCCCTGTGCAAACTATTTTATAATCATTCAATTCTATTCTTCTAATTGCCTCTTAGATTCACTTGAGAGGATTCTACCACCTTGCATTTTCCCTTCTCCAGTCAAGTTTATAAGAGATAGGGGAACCAGTACAAATTATCAGGGTCCTATCATCAAAGAGGGGGCCTGAGGCCACACTATGTAGCTCATCAATTCAAATCCCATTGGAAGATTTGCATGGGAGTCCCAAAAAGTATTTTTAACCAGGTTGTTGACCTGGAGACATTTCCTCTGTTGCTTTTTTTTTTTTCCTTAGTACTTATTTATGGAGAGTTAAATTATTACCTAAATTCTGGCATGTAAAAACCATGAAGTGAATTTTCCTCGTTCCTCAGTATCCTGGAATTGCTAACTATGCATTGATGAATATATGTCATTAAAATGTAAATGTGAAAACAATAGGTACTTTGGAATTTACTATTTTAATAAAGCTTTTTAGGGTAGAAATTTGGATACCTCCTTTATTCTTTTCATTTCAATTTAATGTGAGCAAAAAAAAAAACTTTTAAAAAATAATCTGCAGTCTCAGCTTTAAGAAAACTGCACATAGAAATGTAAATCTACAAAACAAGTATGCTATAAATTATTTTTACTACAAAGAATAGTTAGGATACAAAAGTCCCAAAATGGGACTTAATTTTTAAAAAGATAAATACTTTAGGGAAGGAGATTTTTATTTTATTTTTTTGCTTGCCATGACACAAGGTAATGTTTTTAAATCCATAAAATGAAATAAACAGGATTTCAAAGGAATTATGATGAAATAATTATGCTGAAATAGTTACTATAGTATTAAATGATATGTTAAAATAGTTATTAAATATTTCAGTAAATATATGTTTTTCTGTATTAATATATTAATTAGGTCTAGGGTAGAGCTGATAAGTATTATATTTTAAAAGTAGTGATTAGTATAAATAATATTTCATGATCTCTGCAACTGAAAAATATGAAGATATCAGTGACAAAGTCACAGGTACTACTAATGCTGCTGAACTTTGTTGTCTGTATTTGAGGGACATGCGACATTTCATTTAGTTTAGATTAGTGAAAGTAATGATTTTTTTTCTCATCCAAGTTATAAACCACAAAGTTAAAAACCCCTGAGCTAGAGAATCATGGGTGACTATTTCAGATAGTGTCCTAGTATAATCAACTTAAACCTTCTATATAAAAATAATTCACTATGACAGTTTGTTTTTTAAACACTAGAAGATAGTCATTTTCTGTCCCTCATTTCTGTACCTAACTATAACATTACACATTATGCCTCTTTCAAAGGAATGTTGCAAGAAATGATTACAAAATGGTTTTGCCATTCCAAAATAAAATACTTCAAACTTAAAAATATATATATTATTGAAAATGCCATGAATCATACCTCTTTGGTTCCTATAAATTATAATGTATAGTTAAATGAAATCATGCAAAATTTCTAACTGAAGGGAATAAGGATGGGGGAAGGAGAGAAAGTAAGAAAGAAATAGAGAAAAGAAGGGGAGGGAGGAAGGAAAACTGAGGGAGAGAGGTTCAAAGAGAGGGAAAGAGAAATAAGAGAGACAAACTGAGAGGCACAACAGGGTATACTTTGGAGTAACAAGCTAATCTCTTGATTTGACAAGCCAGATCTTCAAAGACAAGGAAGTTCCTCGGACAAACACAAAACAGACATATACGCAGACGTGAATGATGGCCTTTTGTTCCTGTTCCTTCAGAATCTTATCTTCCTTTTTTTAAAAATCTCCACATTCAAAGTTAATTTTCCCAAATATTATAATTCTCCATTCTTAAACTTTTCAGTGTCCAGTCAGTAAAACAGAAGACTTTTTGAATATAATGAAGATAAAGGTGGTGACAGTTAAAGCAACAAATTGAAAGAAGGTAGTAATGAAACACTGGGGAAATAAACGTTTCAGATATTTAAGATGCAGACATCAAAGACAAAAATAAAGAGTATGGTATCATAAAAACAGTTTCAATTAAAGACAAAGTAAGATGAATATAAAATCCACCTTGCCTAGACTTAAAGTTTATATACTTCTCTTTTTACCAGACTGACAATGGGCATGACATTTGGATATGAACTGAGTTTTGGATTATGCATCAATATATTTCTCTTCAGCTCAATAGCTGATTTAAATATGCTTATTCCTCTACCCCCCAAAATGGGACTTAATTTTAAAAAAGATAAATACTTTAGGGAAGGTGGCAAATTTTAGGCTAAAGTGAAATACAAAATATAAAATGTTTTTATTTATTGTGAGCATCCAAGATAAAGGTTTACCATATATAGTTACCTCAAATATATTTTTCCCTGTGTATACTCTTTATAAACTGCAAGAGACTCATGAGTCATCAGCCCATTTTTGTCAGAAGATTCAAAACATCCTGCACATTCTGTATCTTTCCCCCAAAACTTCCTTCTTTGAATTGTAGTAATATGCAGTATCTACTGCTATTGCAATGATGAAATAATTGTTTAAAATACTTCTAAAATGAATGGAAACTTTGAGCACATTTAACATCATTCCACATGATCAAATATTTTCTGAGATGGAAGGTCTCCAAAACTGTAAACCTACTGTGCCAAATCCTGCTGGTCACTTAAACCATTTCCAGTTAAATAAATAGAAACTGCCTTCAACGTGGAAGGCTCTTATTAAAGCAAGGACTGGAAAAGACACGGTTCTCAAAGCATGGCCCCTTTCTTCTAATGATATAAAATCCAGGAGGATGATAAGACATGCATATAAATTACTACAATAAAAGGTACTTTGTAATGAATTCCTTTCCCTCTCACCTATTCTTGCATCATCAATGCCCCCTCCACTAGGTCATTACCAACAGCACTCAACCAGTATATCCCATTTCTAAAAACATTTTAGCTACCAGCCCTTTTTCTATTCCTGTTTAGAAAAACTTCTTGAATATAACAGCCTAGACTCAGTCTTCACTTGCTCTCTTCTCTTTCTCTCTCAAATCCACTTCAATCAGACTTTTGTCCCAATCATACCACCAAAATTATGAAGGTTACCAGTGACCTCCACATGACAATTTCAATAGTCACTTTTCACTTGTCTTAACTGGACTTCTCATTCGTATTTGACACATGATCATTCCCTCCACCTTGAAACATTTCCTTTGCTTGGATCCCAAGCTGTCCCTCTTTATTAGGTCCTCCACCATTCACCAGGTAGTCATCCTCACTTTTCTCATGTCCTTCTTCATTTTCTCACCTCTACATATTGGAGTGATCCCGACTTAGTTCTTGGATACTTCTCCACCTATCTACCTCCTGGGCAGAGGTGGATAAGTTGGAACGTATATCAGAATCATGTGGGGAGCTTCTAAAGAATGTTGATGCCTTGGCACCACCCCATTCCAAAGGAATCAGAATCTTGGGGTGAGGTCCAGAGTTGCATTCCACTTCCTGTTTCTTTGTCCAGAAGTTCTGATTCCAAATATCCAGAATTCAAGGTTAAGAATCCCTGCCGTAGGTGATCACATCCACTATACATTCTGTACCCTGAAGATTCATAAAATGTAAATAGGGTGCAGCCCTTTTTCAGGAATGAGTCTCCCATTCTACCATCTATTTCACATCATTACTTGGATATGTAATGAGGATCTCAAACTCAATATGCTCAAAACCAAACTCCTGATCTTCCTCCATGATCCTGTTCCTTCCACAGTCTTCCCATCTCAGTTCATGGTCACTCTCTATTTTCAACTGCTCAGTCCTGGAGTTTTCCTAATCTCCTGGCTTCTTCCATATTGTAATATTATCCTTCATCAAATCCTGCTGCTCTACTTTGAAAGTGAATCCATATGCAACACCTTACCACCAACAGGACTGCTACCCTGATCCAACTTTTCATCTCCCATCTGAATTACAGCAATAGTTTCATTAACAGGTCTCCAGTCTGACCCTGGTGAGTCTACCCTCAGCAAATATAGGGTTACATTTAAAAATGGTGAATCAGATTGTGTCAATCATCTGCTCAATATCTGCCACAGGCTTCTCAGCTAGCCCAGAACAAAAGCAAAAAGCTTACAATGGCTCTGGCTCATTAGGCCCTACATTACCCCACCCCACCCCCATTCATAGAAGACACTGGATTTTAAAACAAAAGGACTGAAGGAGTCTGATCTTTTCCGATATCTCCCGGAATAACACAATAACACAAGAGCTAACAGGATTCTGTTATTACCTTTCTTAAAAACTTTGGGAAGAGCATCCACAACTTCTATCAGATTCTAAAAGAAGCCCATGCAGCCAAAAATAGTCAGAATCATTGTGTAAAGTACTATCACAATTAATTAAAGCCCCAATTTATTATCAGTTAAGTCTTAACCTTTTTAAGACTTTTGCTTGTGATAGTAATTCAGAGAAGAGTAAATGATATTCAAAGATAAATTTATATTGAATTCAACCTACTGTCTTCTATTTTTCTGGATTTTGCAGCAATTTCCTTACTTATCTTTCCTATACTTTCTTATAACTCCTTAGTAACTTGCTTACTTGTTTATGATTTGCTTTCCTTTCTTATGCTACACTATATTTGAAAGTTATTATTCAGTTAAGAGTTTTATCAATTTAAAGTATAAGAAGCTCTTAACTTCCATCAACTTGTGGTCCAAAAGACAAAAGGAAATTTGGAACTCACAAGGATAAACACCTGCCCTGCCAATGCCTTCCACTGAAAGTAAATGCAATTAATGTCCATGGAATGAGATAGGAGTAGGGACTTGAGATAGGCTTTTTAATCATTAACGGTTACATTTCCTCATACCAAGTAATTCCATGGAAGTTATTCAGAAAGTTTCTAACTACAGAACCCATACAGAGAAGAGCCATCTAGGTTAACAATTCACTGAAGGTTTCTCTGATTGCTCAATTCTTTTGTTTTGAGAATGGCTGTGTGTACATTCAACATGGTTCAAGGTTACTGAACTCTAAACTCTAAAGAAATTATATGCTGGCTTATCCAGAAAGTATCAATATTACCCCCTTATATCTTCCAGGGTTCCCTCCCTTCTGGATCCTCTCAGTCTAAATGTAGACATACTCAAGTCTTCCTCAACTTAAGAATTAAGAAAAAAATAAAAAATAAATAATGCAAACAAACAAGCAAAACAATCTCCCAGGACTGTCACATCCACCCTGGACTTTGGCCTTTCTAGAACTGTTATCATCAACTGTGATTCCTCATATTTTACAACCCACATCATTCTGGAGTCTCCATGAAAATGGCACTTATGAGGTCATTAAATTATATCTATATTGTTAAATATAACACGTTTATTTCAGTACTCATCCTACTGAACCTGCCAACAATATGTGATGTGCTTTAGTATAGCCTTTGTCTTCTCAAACCATTTTTTTTCCTGGCCTTTGTGATACCACTTTCTAATTTATTTCTCCCTTCATCTTTCTTACTGTGTTCTCTCAGCCAGATTATCTTCCTCTTCTCTTTACACTCTGACCTCTCCCTTAGGCTCCCTTATCAGTGCCAGATAGAGTGAATTTGACCATCAGTCTATCTGACATCACCACTGGAGGAAAATCTGAACTTTTTCCATGGGATTGTCTCCCAAGTACTCAAGCTGAACTCATACTCCCACCCACCAAAATGGCAGCCCTCCAATGATCCCTGAGTCACTCAGTTCTCAGTCATCTGACCTTTTCCCTTAAATCTGTACTTAAGAAAACTAATCAAGATTAATAGTTTTAATTATCCTTCAATGGGAACAAATATAAATTAATATATTTGCTTCTAACTCCTACTCTTAAACTCTACCTTTATATCTTCAATTGCATTTTGGAATCTCCTCTTGGATTATGTATTTTAGATTGAAAAGCTCTCAAACTAAACTCATTATCAGCCTGAAACTACATTTAACTATTCCTCCTGATTTTCTCATTTCTCTTCATTTTCCCAAATAATTAAACCTGAAATGAATGACAGTCCTGCTTGAGATGCATGTCTGACTGCTGTTCCAGGTCTATCTGGCTTTAGCCCTGGGCCAGTACTTCTCACTCAATCCTAAACTCTTAAAGAAAATCTTTGGATCCTCCACAGCCCACATTTGGCACAACTATTGGAAATGATAACAAACTTCCATCCTAGCTAAGCCTGGTTGCTGTACCAACTATTGGTATTTGATCTAATATAAACATCACTTAAACTTTTCATCACTCTATTAAAAACATCTTAAAACTTGATGTATTTAATAGGGCCATAACATTTTCTTTCCATTTAGCTTATTATTCTGAAGCCAGGTTTCTAAATAGTCTCTTCATTCCACCACCCCACACCCCAAAGCTTCCTGACCAATTTATCTGTACCTCCATTGTTTTATTTCCTCCCCACCCACCTCCTGAGTGAATGTTAAGCTAATTTAAATTGTTAGACAAGTGGCAAAGGATAGCTATTCCACAAAACGAAAGGAGGGAGGAGGTCCAAACATATCTGTTTAGCTTCTATCTCTACTTTAAAATGGCCTGCAAAGGCATCAGCTAGTATTAAAGGAAATCTCTGAGATTTGAGGTATATTTTGAGGTGTCTCTGTTTTAAATTTTAATGTATATATATTTCAGAACCTTGTAAAACTTTTCTTTGCTCTATCAAATGGATGTGTATGGGAATAAATTATTGTTGATCACAAATTATAGTTAGCCTATTTTTGTAAACTCTAAAGGAAACTCATACTTTCAACCATAGAGTAGAGAAACATTTGCCCCTTATAAATACTTCTGATAGATAACTGTTTAAATTTCCTAACAACAGCTGCCTAAATATTTCAAGTAAACAAAAGAACAATCATTTATAGATGCAAAATGATTAATACTTTGACATAGTCAACTTTGATTGTGCTGCCCTCTTCCCACTCTCTCTCTCACATACATACACACACACACACAGCACTGTATTATTATTGTTCCACTTAGTGTGTTGGCTGAGCAAAGAAATTTATTAAAATCCTATTTTTTCAATGGATTGACAAATATTTCTTTGGAAAGCAGAATTCTAAACCGTTCTCTCTCACTGTTATTCTGACATGGAATAAAAGGCACTGAGCCCATGAAAAAAAAACAAAACAAAATATCATTCAATCAAATCAAGTATTTTGAGGAATGCAATGACATATCTTGCCAAAGTCATGGAACATATGTTTCTGGAAGTCAAGATAGTAACAAGTTTAAGACTAGTATTTCTACAAGTAGAGGCAAAATTTACAAGCTTTTATGGGAAAAAATAAAAACAAGATTTTATAATACTATTAAAACTATTAAAGAACAATTCAATTTCAGTTTTACCTTTCTAATTTTTTTTCTGGTTTGACGATTTAGAAATGTTTAGCTGCCTGAAAACCACACTGAATAATGAGAAAACTTGATGCAGTTGGTTGGCAGGAACTCTGGGTTCTACTCCTACCTGTGCTGAGTCTCTTTTCAAACTTCTTTTAGCCCAAACATGAGCATTGCCCAAATTTTAACCATTTCCACTTCCTTTTATCTCTCTGCATTCTCTCACTTGAGGATTTCAGCCATTCCTAAGGTTTCAACCACAATGTCTAAGGAAGTTAAAGAACAAGTACCTATTTTCTCCAGTTTATAATCATTTGCCCCAACATTTGCTCAATCTTTATTACAAACTAGGTACTAGGCTGTGTGCTAGAAATTAAAAGACAAGGAAGAAGTTGAATCTTACCTAATGGAGTCTTTGCCTTCAATGAGATTATAATTTAGTGCAGAAATACAGACAATAAAACATATTGAAACAGATAAATTTCAATTTGATTTTGAATGCATGGGAGTACTGTGGGAACCTGAAAGAGAAGCAATTAGCCCAAAATGGTACATAAGGAGATGATGCCTAAGATGAGTCCTGATCAAAAGTGTCAGGCCAAGGCAAAGAAAGTTAGGAAAACATTTCATGCTGACTGGAGAGAAGTAAAGGTATTCCAGCTATGCCCATCTAATAGGGACCTCTAAGCAATACAGTGAAGTCACAATTTCAAGTATGAGGAGTTGGGCAGCTAAGGAAAGATCCATTTTTACCATTTTACCAGTGATTCTCAAACAGAGAGGGGCAGGGCTTAGCCAAATCACCTAGTGGGCTTTTCAATTCTGTCCTGGTCAATTCTGCTAAAGCCCCCTTAAAGACTCTGTGCTTCTACCCAGACCACCTCCCAGAGAATCATGGCTGTACTTCTCCTACTGCCAGAGGGAGGATGTCCTAGCCCTCTGGTATACTGTTGTGAAACACTAGTACACACCGAAAGCAAGAAAAAAGTATATCACAAGGGGAGGAAGAGAAGCTTAAAAGGGAAAGAAAGGCCACAGAAGCTAAGAAAATAGTTTAAAGAAAGGGAAGCAGAGAACACAATAAAATATGGACTGGGCATAAGTCCATCCATAGGCCCAAAAGCTTGGAGAGTTTTTTAGCATCCCATGTTGAATACGTCTGAAACCATTCATTTTATTTATGGTAATAGTTCGTTACTAAAGTGCAAAAAGATCAGAATGCAGGTGCTTAACATACACCAGTATTCATTACAGTGAGAAGGCAGCCTGGTCCACATAGTTGTAACCATGGAAATGCTGCCATTTCCATGCCAGTCCAAATATGAACTGGTCTTTCTGTCTCATCTCTCCTAATTCAGCTTCTCAGCAACAGCAAATTGTTAATGGTTCTCTGAACAAAACATATCAATTCATGTGGCCCATTTGGCCTTGAATGTCTCCTTCTACCCTCAACACATAACCTAATTCCTCCCTGTCTTTTAGATTTCCATCTGGCACTGGCAAATGAGCTAACATGCTTCACAAAACTGGTCAGTGGTAGAGTCAGAATTTGAACCTAAGCATTCTAGCTCCACAGTCTATATTCTAATCACTTGGCTATCCTGCCTCTGTTATTATGAGATTGATCCTTATTTCTCTATGTATACGATGTTCTTAACTGTCTTGTTAAGCATTTATGTTCAATGAAATGCGAGGGTTGGCTATGTGTTTCTCTATAACTATGAAATCTATAATATCAAGTATGAATCATAAAGTAAATATCAAATATTACTGAAAATTACAAATTCTCTTCTAAAAATATTTTTGTTGCTACTTAATTTTTACAAAATACATAAATGAAACTGGCAAACCTAAAATACAGTAGGATTTATCTATGATGAGAAAAGCAGCTTAGAATCTAATGAAAACCCTTGGCAATTTGAATATTATATGATACTAAATTATACTATGATTATTTTAAAGGTCGAGAATCTTAAACATTTAGTGTTAAAAACTCTACACCTGGATGATACAATCAGAAAATTAAAATATGTATGAAAATACTTAATTATGAAAAATGAGTAGAAATCTACTAATTTAATAACCTTTAAATAAAAAGAATAATATTTTTCATGTGGCTTTTTTCCCCTATACTACATAAAAGTTCTTTTTTAAAGAGGGTTTTTTAATGAACATTAGCAGACATTTTATTTTCCAGTGCTAGTTTCAAGGAAGAGTAGGATACAGTGATTTGGAATAAAACATTGTATCATTTATTAACTTATGGGAAACTCCATGAAGCTATTACGTTGGGCACTATTGTAAATTTTTAAAAATTATAATAAACAAATAAAATTGAAAAATAAACAAAAGAAATAAGACCTAGTCTAGCCTCTTAAGAAATTTACAGTCTAATAAGATAGGAAAATGAACATAGAGCACAGGTGTGAAAGTTAATTTTTACATTTTTGTAGGAAGGGCTTCAAGAAGACAAACAGATGGCAAGATAATGACCCTGTCTGACCCACAGCTGTAACACCCTCAACATCCAACGTGGCAATGAAATGTACAGTGAATAATCTTTTTCTTAGAGAACTTTAATAAGGCAAAACAGCATAGTGGTGGTGGTCGTGAGTTCTGGAGCCAGGCTGTCTGGATTTGAATGTCAAATTTATCAGGTACCAGTTGATTTCATCGGTTCCATTAACCACTCTGTGCCTCAGTTTCCTCTTCCATAATTCATAGAAGTACAGTATTGCTGGGAGGATTAGATGAGCTGATGTGAGTGAAACATGTAATACTTGGTGCATAGAAGGCACTCTCACTACTACATGAATCAAAGTAGCTTATAAAAAAGAATTTGACGATGAGCAGGACTATTTGTGCTCAGACCTTAGGTACCTTTTGGGTAAATGCATATTAAAACATTTGCCAAGTCACAGACTCAATTATGTGGTTGACTCAATCCTTAACTCTGTATAAGGAATGGGCCTACATGTTCACAGTGTTTCTCAAGCTTGGTCAGCAAAGAGGACCTTAGTGCTCTTAATGAAACATTATGGAACATTTGAGTACTTAATTCCATCACCTGAGCCAGAAAAATGCCCCTTTAGTTGTCAATACTATTCATGTACAGTATAAAAATCACAACCCCAAGCACCAGGTACTCAGAAAAACCACATGTCGTCAAATGGGGCATGGTTAGCTGTTTTTGAGGTTTTCAGTAAATATTATTTTGATACTTGTTTGCTCATTTTGCTGTCAAAAGAGCAGAAGGAGATGATGAAGCTTTAAGAAAAATATGAAACAAAAGAAAACCATAAAACTGAGGAAGGTCTAGTCCTTAAATCTTCCTCTTGCTGCTGCTTTTAAAAAAATAACTTCTATCCATTTGTATTTGTGCAGTAAATCAATCCTGTCCAAAGCCTATTATTCTGACATATAGGCCTCTGAAATCTAGATGCTGTCCCTGATCACCAAAACCATTTCTACTGTTACCCTGTTCTGCTCAACAGGTTTTAGATTTATCCCTCAACTAGAGATCACCTGTTTTATAGAGTGAAAAACCTGTCTTGATAGTGAAGCAGCTTTGCAATATGGGAACCAAACCTAACTTTGAATATCACCTAATCCCAATCCTTCATTTTACTGAAAAAGCAGTCCCCTCAACTAGCTGTTGGCAGGATTGAGAATATTTTTCCTTCTAATTTGCTACTAGCAATACAATGCTTCTTTTTCTCTCTTTACTACAGCACACTGCCAGAGAATAAACTTAACTTCGAAACTGAAAGTCAGAAAAACCATAGGTTTTTAAGGCACAATATTAAGTAGCAACAAAAAGCATGAAGAAATCTAATTCTGAGAAAATTCTGAGAAAAATATGAAATAGAGCGACAAATTCAAGATTCAAGCAATCACAGGGCAAGGAATCAACAAATGGTAAACTCCATAGCTCGACAACAACAAAGTTATAGATAGGACTTTGTCCAATATATTTCAAAATTTTCAATTCTGTTTCCCACTCCTCATGCTCCCAACCCAATCTGGAATAGATTTTTGGGATAAGAACTGGATTGCAAGGAAATCCCCTTATCCAGATCTTTATGGTCTGTCTTAAATGTGAGTGTGTGTTTGAGAAAGGAAGGCAAGGGGAGGAGAGAAAAAAGGAGAGGAGAACTATATTTCATTCATATATTGTTGATTTTCTTTCTCCTTCATGTTAGTTATGAAGCTGCATTCTTGTGTCAGAAATAAATTCAGACATGATATGAGAAGCAAGCAAATAATGAAAAATTTTATAAAGATTCCACAACTTATTTCAAGTTGGATTGATATGCAAATGTTACCTTTTAATACTAAAATAAGTAAATATCAAATGGAAAATAAGAGGTTAGAGACATAATAAGTAAATTCAAATGTAGAAAACAAGAAGATTTCAATTGCATTATTTCTCCCAATCACCTAGAAGTCAAGATCCTCTAAAGAAAATTGCATTGCCTTCCCAACTCCTTGGAGAGCCAGTTTAGTTAACAGCCTACCTATACTTCAGAGATGACCATACAGCTTACATGTCAAACTCATTTTAAAATGTCAATCATGTCCCTTTCAATCTAATTAGTTTGGAAAGTAGTGTCACTGACCTGGAACTATGCAGACCATTTATTATCATATCATTTGATCAATCTAACACTTTACCTCAGTTGAATTTGAGACACCTGTAGCCAAAATGTAATATTCTTTCTCCCATTCATTACTGTTACTTCTCAACATAATTTCCTATTTACAACTCAATTTATCTCTATGAATAAGCATGGCCAGCTTCACTGAGGAATCCCACAGAATATCTCTTATTTAAGTTTTTATTAAGTTTCATGGCAATTATAAAGGAAAGGTAAAAGGAATAATGAATATATGTAAATATACACAATTATACATCTATATACATATATATGCATGTATAAATGTATGCGTATGTGTATATATATATATACACACACACACACACACATACACATATATAACAGATCTGAGTTTTTAAATGCCCAAAAATTGCTAAAGGGGAAAAGGAGGAAGAGCAGAAGAATAGGGTTAGAAGAGGGATAAGCTGGTGGAAATCTGGGACTTTATGGGAGAGGCTTTTAAAATATATATATACAGACAGCAAACCGTATTTAACCTGACTTAACCAGGCCAAGAGCAGAATAAGGTGGAAATGGAAGAGGCAATCGCTGGTTCTCCAGAGTTCAGAGGGCATAGTCAAGTGCCTCCAATGGAGGAGCTAATGGCCAGACCACAGCTCGGGTGGGCGAGGTAGTGGCAAGAGCTGGAGGATGCCTCGCCCACTCTGGCAAGAGTATGAAAATTAGAAAATACTTTTCTAGTTTCAGTATTAGCATAACCATAGAATAGCATCAGGGAGAGAAAAATTTACACACACTCATATATGCCACCCAAATGTCATTTTTATATTTTTAAAATGGCATTTTAAAAAGTAGTAGCAGCTTTTTTTCAATATAATGACTATTACTCTAGAAGATATCTAAAAGCAGGATGTCAATTGTCAATGCTTCCTTGTCTATCCTGAGCCATCCTTAGGGAAGTTAAGTGCATTGTACCAACATTTCTGTTTGTCTGAAGATAAGCAAGCATCTTCATTTATATTTGCTTGTTCAAATAATTACTGGTAAATATAATTTTACATCTGGTCAAATAAAATATGCACATATGTCAAACTTACCTTCTGGAGAAGAACCTGTCTTTTGGGAAAAGACAGCATTTACTTTGCTCTTCTTACTGATATCACTGTTTACAGACAAGCTGGACTGAATTTTTCTGTGCATTTTTTGGGATACAGGTGCAGAGAGTTTTCGATTATCTGCAGGTACTTGTTTGACCCCATGGTGAATTCCATTCCCATTGCTCAGACTTGTGTGGCCATTCTTTATCTTGCCTATTTCCTCCTCACTTGGTTCCTGTTGTGAAGTTTGAAGCTGAGGCAAGCGCTGAGGTTGGGCTGAATTAAAAACAAAAACAAAAACTAGTATTTTAAAATACATTCAGTAACAGAGTTTCTGGATTTTAACTGTGATCCTTAACATAGAGAAGAAAAGAAAAAGAAAAGAAAGGAAAATACTAGCAAATACGGACAGAGAAAAACATAATTATAAAAAGGCACAAATGGTAAGAGAGTTAGTTATTAGGTAACTTTACACAAGTCATATAACAAGAACAGAGGAATAATTTTTTTTTCAGGAAAACATAAGTTGGAAATCTGAAAATAATTCAACACTCATTCAGCACATATTTATTGTTTTCTATGTCTTGTGCCTTCTCTGAGTGCTACAGACACAGTAGTATTTTCTCAATATCTCCGGTAACCATAAACTACTCAATTTTCGAAATCTTTCAAGATAAAGAAAGAAGCAACAAATTCAGGTATTCAAAGCTGGACCACATACAGAGAAATATAGTTTAAAAAAAAATACCATTTTAAATCCTGGAGAAGAAAGTCTTTTCTATATTGATTATTTAATTTGATTTAAAAATAACTGACCTATATAAAGTCAGGAATAGATGAGAACTTCCTTAATCTATAAAAGCTATCTACCAAAATTAAGTACCCCCATTTAGGTCAGGTCCAAGAAGACAATGCCTACCTTCACCCCTCCTATGCAACATTACACTGGAGGTCCTGGTCAAAGCAATAAACATGAAAAAGAAATAAAAGGGCTGAGTCCTCGGAAGGAAGAAATAAAACCTTTGAGATGTACATATGATTTGAATGCTCTGGAGAAAAATCTAAGTGACTATAAATTCTGATATAAGTATTCAACAAGATCAATACAGGATCAACAATGTTGATTTTCTGAATATGGCAGCAGTAACCACCCTTGACAATAGCAAATAAAAAAAGGAGGAAAAAGGGCTACAAACCCTATAAATATCCAGGAATTAAACTAGGAAAAATGGGCAGAGATTTTTCTGGCAAAAACTACAAAATATTACCGAAGGCCATAAAAGAAAACCCAAATAAATGAACAGTGTAAATTTGCTAATTCTCCCCAGTTTATATACTTCGTGGAATTCCCATAAAATTTCCAACTGGTTTCTTTATAAAATACAAAAAGCAGTTCTAAAAATCTGAAGAAAGAAAGGATGTTTGTGGGATTGGATTTACTAGACATTAAGTCTTGTTATACAGTACCTTATTATACAGTAACTATAATAACTCACAAAGTATGGTATTGGACCAAGCATAGACATATAAACCAATGGAGGAGAAAAGTCCTAAATATGTGTTATGCGCACATGTGTCTATACTTCATACAAATAAATTCCTGATGTGTTAAATGTATGACAAGCAAAACTATTTAATTTAAAAGGGAAACATAGGAGACTATCTTAATAGCATTACACCAAGGAAGAACAAATGAATTTGATTCTTTGGACAACAGATCATAAAATAAGCAGGGTAAATATTCATCAGTTATACTGCCCAGCATTTCTGAACACCCTCTACAAAGTTCCCCTATCCCATCCCTGGACTCTTCTGCAGCCAGGGGGCAGGAAGGTGACCTAGGTTCAGCCAATCAGAAGCAACCACACATTCCATGCCTTCAGAAAAGACCAATGCAAGGTGGCAGCCACACAAGAGAGCACAGGCACAGGTAGTGGAGAAGGCATTTATTGGTCTTGGCAATGGTTGCTTCCCAGCAGACCTGTGAGACAGTGATACAGCAGTGGAGTTTTCATTAGATCAGCTCTGCTAACTGGATCGGAAAGTCTATGTGCTGCTAATAAATTTAATTTCTATTTAAATTAGCCAGGATGGATTCTGGTTTTTTGCAGGTAAGAACGCCTACCCTTCCCCCAAAAAAGTATCTGTTTACATTGGTTGTGATGCTATTATTATTAAAATCATTATTCACCTTGATTGTGCTGATAAACAAAGCTATCAATCAAAGCATTTCAGCAAAAACAACACCAGCAACAAAATAAAAACATTTATAAGAAATATTTTACTATTCTGTAATTGCCTGGAATTTTTAAATAAAAACTGCTGTTTTAATGAGTCTTCTTGCCTGCTTATGGTTATGAACAGTTGTGAAATGTAAATTGAATCTGGTTACTAATAGCTCTTTTACTTAGAAAAAGTATTGCATGCAAATCCATAACAGTTATACATGGCGATGATATATGTCTAAAAGGGACTGATTCCCTCTGGTCAGGGAGCTAAGACTTGGCACATATTTTTGACAAAGATGGCTTAGCAAGTCTTCGCAAACCATTGTTTACTTCAGTTCTTCACATACCCTCTCTGTATTTCAAAGAAAAACATTTTAACATATAAAACTATTCTACTCATGAATAATGAGTATATTTAAAAAAAAAAAAAGGGACAGATTCACTTTGTTACTTAACAAAAGCATGAATTTATACCAAGTCATTAACATTAATACCTGATTTCTAAAACTACCATATGAAATCCTCTCACAGTCATCAGTGACAAAAAATGGGGAATGATTGTCTACAAAGAAAATATTTGGGAACATCACAAAGTAATGGTAGTAAAATTTATCAAAATATTTTATTTTCTCCTAACTTCTCAAGAAAAGAAAAAGAAAAGAGAAGAAAAGGTTACCTGTCTGTTTAGCCGAAATACATGCCCTTCTCATAACGAAAATATACAATCAAGTTGTCTGTAAAAGGAGACCTATTTCTTATGGGTGTGTACTTCGTCTGACTTAGAGATTAATTTGCTGATACTGTAACCTCTTGCAGCCACTAGAATGACATCCTAATGACTGCTATTGAACATAAAACTGGATATACATATGTATTTAAATGGATGCCAAAGAAAACAGTTGAAATTAATTTGGTGTTCTTTTCAACGTGCTTCCCAATAATCTTCACTGAATAAATGGACTATCTGGGGCCACTCTTTCTCTGAAAAAAATAAAATAATAATTCAAGTAATCTGAGAGCCTAAGCCAAAATGTCACTGGGGAGCAGATCTAGCTCAAGTGGTTTTGTTTTAACAATTTTTTGAAGTACATCATTCATACATGAACATACATAAACTGTAAGTTTTCAGTAAACATTGTGAAATTACAAAACAAACATGCATAACATCGTACAGGGCTCCCACACCTCACCCCACCGCAAATACTTTGCATTGTTGTGAGACATTTGTTAATAAATTATGAAAGAGCATCATCAAAGTACTACTACTAACAATAGTCTGTACCTTACTCCCCTATACTTTTTTTTAAGGATTTATTTATTTACTTTTATCCATTTTTACCCCCACCCCCCCCAAGTTTTTGCTGTTTTTGTGTCCATTCATTGGGCAACTCACTGTGTCCGTTTCCTGCCCTCTCTTCTCATCCTTTTCCTCCTGTCTTCACTGGGATTTGATCCTTAGAACCTCCAATGTGGGAGAGAGGCATCCTACCACGTACACCATCTTAGTTACTGGTTTTTCAGTGCATCTGGTCTTGGCTCTCCCTTGTGTCACTCTCCTGTTACGTCATCATTTTGCTGCGAGGCTCGTGGGGCCTGATAGTGCACTCACACACAGGACCTGATGGGGGCACCCATGTGCGGGACCTGGGGGGCTCACCCACTTGTGGGGCCTGGGGGGTTCACCCGCTCGCGTAGCCAGGCAGCGCACTTGCGCGTGGGGCCTGGGGGCCCACGCACCTTCTATATTTTTCTTTTTTTATTTTTACCAGGAGGTTCCAGGAATCAATCCCTGATCCCTCCATATAGGAGAAGGTCACCCAACCATTTGAGCCACATACGTCCTGCTCCTGTATCTCTTAAGGTTGACCAAAGATACCTAGAGCTATAGTCATTTCCCATACAGGATGGTCATATAATAAATCAGGCTTAGTTTATCACCAGCATTCTAAAAACCAGACCTAGGGAGAAAAACTAGGTCTGGGGACACATGCATGGTTTCTAATATAGCGAATGTTTAGCCTACCCTGATTATCACAAAATCAGAATAACGAGAATATTCACAGCTCAAATGCTTTAGCACCTATTTCCCATGTTCGAGGTCCTGGGTTCAATCCCTGGTACCTCCTTAAAAAAAAAAAAAGTCATTGACGGATGCTGGAAAGACTAAAAAATGTCCTGCCATATTCCATAATTCAAGATAAATTAAGAATTACTGTCTCATAGATAAACATTCTCAATAAATAAAAATAAGTGTGTCAAAGACAACTGTGGCTTGCCACCAAATTCTGAAATTGCCAAATTTGACCTTTTTCTACTAACAAAATTGATTATTTGTAAATTACTGTGTGTGGCTGGAGTGATATTCTAACATATCCTAAACAATTTATCTACATTTCAATCTTCAAAATTATATCAATTTCTGTTGGCAGATAAATGATAGTCTATTCATTTTTGTTTCACTGTCACCTAATTATTGTTACTATAGTTTATATTATGGGTCAGATAATCAAGTATTATCCCTTCACTCCAGTTTTTTTTAACAGTAAACCATAGTTTTTTAGTTGAATGCTTTTGCCAGATGCACGCCATATATAAGTAAAATCAAAACTAGTATACAAATATGTAAGTTATCTCCATAGGCATTTATTTTCATTCTATTGATAATTTTAGATGGAGAAGACTTAAATTTTATGGGAAAATTACAACTGAAACCAAGTGGTAGGAAATAGATAATTTTATTTTTGAATAAAAATGCCTGACTGATCAAACCATAACCACTTGGTTTAAAACAGATATTTTTCCCTTATTGTGTATAAGTTGTGTACAGCTTTAAAAAAAAAAAATGCACACTAATATGGGAATGACACAATGCTTCTTAAAACACAAGTGATGCCTAGGGACCCTCGTTCTTCTTTTAATGATCCACTGCTCTCATTCAGCTGTCTTTCTTTTTTCAAATCTTTACATATATGACAGCTCTCAAAAGTAGACCATAGATCATCTGGCATTTTCAGAGGTGTAACTTGTGCAAATTCAGCTCTATTGGGAGCACACTGCTATCTTCTACCTGCGTTATAAAGGGACAATAGAATGTAGAACTTATGAATTGTTTTGAATTATTCATTTTTTTTGCCTGTATATTCAAGAAATTTTACAAACTCGGCATTTTGTACTACATAATCACATGCGTTAAAGGTACAAAGAAACTTTTTGACACCTCTTTTCTACAGAAAGCTGGAATTTTGTTTGATATGTGAACATTCAGCATCTGTTATATCATTCTAAACAGGATGGGTACTTCTACAAAAGACTCCATTTTAAACTTACTCTATAGAGGAAAAAATTGTATTCTTGATATTCAGTAACAAATGCAATACACATCAAAATTTCAAATACCAGTTATATGAGCATTCAGTATCTGCAAACCTGGATAGCATTGGTCACCCGCTTACCATATGTGTAAAACAATTTTTTTAAAATCATTGCTCACACAGTGCAGCATGATTGTAATTTTCATAGCCGTGAGTAGTTACAAATGTCTTAAGAAACACTGTGCTTTCTAGGATCAAATGTTTTCAATCAGGAAAAATAACCCAATAGAATTTGGTCGAGTGATTTTCAATACCCACAATAAGTATGGGAGTAATGAGTCATTAGCATGAACTTCTTTTGATAATTTTTTAAAAAAACTAGGTGATATTGTACAATAGCTAGTAATAACTACACTTGAAACTACAGCTGCTAGAGTAGCAATATATGGGAACATTTTGCGATAGCATACAATCTATTAGCATGTGCAAGTCATCTTCGGTCACTGGTCTCTTTACACAAGTAAGATTTAATAAAATTACAAAAAAATCTGCATGCCATTTAGTCAGTTTAAATGGTTACTGTACACATACATAGAGTCAAAATCAAATGCTTGCAATTTTAAATTTCCAGTAACAAAATGATCCAAATAGTTTACTGAGGGGGAAAAAGATTTGGTGTAAACCTAAATTCCCCCTCAAGTTACTGAGCTTTAACTGGCTGCTCAGTGCAATGGTACCCCATGGTCACTATGGGAGAAGCACATATACAAGTGCACATGTTCACACACACATACACACACTAAGACGGTGGAGATCATAGATATATAAAACAAGTGTTTTATTATATATAATATGCATCTATATACAATAACAGCTTAAAGAAGATGAAAAGTTACTTCAATATGCACTAATATGATAAAACTATATTACTTTATTTATTCCTATATAATTTGAATTTAGGCTAAAATCAACTACAACAAACCTACTAATGCCCAGTTTTCTCATCAGCTTGATCCAACCCTTTCTCAGTGTGCAGAACTTAAGTAGAACTTGCATCCTAACACTTACACAGCCAGGAAGCTTCTGACATTTTCTACATTTGGCTCCTTCCCCTCCAGTGGCCTTTTGACATTTTTTATATACCTCTTGAGTTTCTGAGCTCTTTCATCACATATCTTATTTTCCATTTTCATTTTATTTAATGTATATATTTAACATATTGAAACATATTTTGAGGTTCTAACTTTTTTTCAAAATGTTGATCAATTTGAGAATCCTAAACAAATTCTATGACTATATGCCTGGGAACTCCCAGGGTGGAGGGTTGTCTTATGGTTATATCACATCTTATAGCATTTTAAACAATAATGCAGTTCTAATTATTGCCAAAAAAAATTAAAAATCATGAGCATGGCAGGTGTGGGAATTACTTCTATTCAAAATAAAAGGACAAAACTTTTGAAATTGTTTGGAGATTCAAACATTTTCTTGCATTTCATGTGGAAAATTTGGAAAGTACGTAAACACATTTAAGTAAAGACTTGAGGTGGAAAATGCTAGATTTCTCCCAAATCCCTTTTCCCCATTGTAATGGCACATGACTGGGTCCCATTCCCCAGCCTTCCCTTGCAGAAGATTGAGAAAGTGCCCTCTCTACACTTTCCTGTCCCCTCCTGCCAACTTGGATTATTTGGACATGGCAGCAACCTAGCTTTGACCATGGGTGAGGGAAATGTCCTAAGGAATGTTGGAGAAACCAAGAGAAATAAATTTATTTCCTATTTAAGCCAATGAATTAATGTGTTGGCACTCTTTGTTACAAAACATTAATAATGTGGAGTGGTTACAGCTAATGGTTGAGCACCTGGCTCGCATATACAAGGTCCCAGTTCCTCCTGAAAAAAAAAGACAAAAACAAAACAAAACAAAACAAAAAAAACATTAATAACTTTTATCAAGGCCTATTGACAATTATGTATAGTAAATATATATATAGTATATGGATGTGTGTGTATATAAACATCCCCTAGTCCAAGTGAGTCTAAAGGTACCAAATTTCTAAAGGTACTTTACAGCAGTAGAAAGACCATTACCAAATCTGTAGCCTGGGGTGGAGCTTAGAAAGAAGCTAAATTTTATGATGTATGATCTGGTGATTATTAAAGCATAATAATGGCATCATGTTATTTTGTAGGAAAAGCATCCCAGCCTCATACTGCCAACTGAAGAGAATTATATGGCTCATCAAATTTCCATCCTTACTTCCATTCTTACTGGGAGAATATCAGGTGGGTGGCCGAACTCTCTAAGTTTGCTCAGGATTGAGGGGTTCACAGGATGCAGAACTTTTAGTTTTAAAACCAGGAAAGTCCCAGGCAAACTGGGAAGAGTTGTCACCTTTATATCAGGAGCAATTTGTGCTCAATTGCTATAGCTTTCCTTAAACATGATGCTTGCAATAACAGATGGCAAGAAGCAAATAGGCTTTAGAACAAGACAAACTAGGGTTTGAATTCTAGAGTATTTCCTAGTTCTATGATCTTGAGAAAGTTACTTTACTTCCCTGGGTGTTAGTGACCTTCACTTGCAAAATGAGGGAAAATGAGAAATCCTCATTACTGGGGGCTTAACTTCCCAGCCCATAATATCCTTTGTTTCTCTCCCTTTATTTTCCCCTACATAATTTCCCACTCCATTTCTTTCTGACTTCTATTTGGCTTTTACTTTTTATTCTGTTACCTGGGTTTTTTTGTGTGTTTTACCCCTATAAACCAAAATACTTTTCCAAGTAGACAGGCTTCAAATAAATACACAAACATTGACTTTCATTTTTCAAGAAATGTATGATCATAAACTCAAAAATATGGATTTTTAAGGAAAGCAACTGGCATTTTCTTTTAGATTTGCTTGTATTACTGACAAGTCCTCAAACCAATAACAAAAATCTCTATAACATTCCCTGCAAGTGCAGCTTTTGTCAAATGCTTGTTTTTTTCTCAAATGAGTGATAAATTTGGCTTTACTTTATGCAAGATTTGTATGTCATACTTTCAAGTTAACTTATCTGGATAACAGGAGCCCACAACCTATATATTTAAGTAAGTAAATTTTCAGTTTAAGTTAGGTTTTATTATGAAATACTACTGTCCCTTACATATTTTATATATTAAGAGATCATAGTATTTCCCTACATAATCCCACAGGGAAGATGGTATTTATGCTTGCTGTGGTATCCCTTTGTTTCAATAGTTATTTCCATCATTTGAGTCAACTACTGAAGTGACCCCTGCTTATAATTATTTATGATAGTATAATAGATATAAATAAATAAAATTTATATTTATTATTTATTATTTTACTTTAGAAAATAAACAGCCTAAACAGTGTTTTCTGTCTGACAGAAAACATGTTCATTCAATAAAATTGAGAGCATGAAAGCATAATCTTTTAAAACTCTATTTTACATATTGAAATTTTGATAATATTGTAACTTTGCAAAGAATAATGACTTCATGATTTTTTTTTAAGATTCACTCAGTCCTGAATTTTCTAACAGCTAATAATGGGCATCATCAGGACAAATAGATCTGTTATTTTTTTAAAGACATAAAAAGCATTCCTTTTGTTTTTAAAAGAATCAATTAATGGGCAAGCAGAAATTTGAAATTCCTACTGTTATGCCCTATGTTTCAGCAAATAGCTTTCCTTAGACTTCTCAAAACAACAGCAAGTCAGAAAGTATCAGGTGGACTCATACGTAAATCCCCTGAATATTAGTTAAACATTTCTCCTACCTTGCTGATAGTATCTATTTTTATAAATAATCAATTAAAAAGCACCTGATAATCTATCAGAATGGGATAGGATTGTTGAAGTATTATCTTTTTAGTATTATTTCATAATACTTCACTTAGCCAAATTCAGCACCTACAAACATTGATTAATGTATACTGCAGTAAAATTAGGGTGGATAATAACTAAGAAAAGCCTAGAGGGAAAATGTAAAGATTTGAAACTCCAGAAGTTACCTGGAAACTTTACACATTGATTAGAGCATTCAAGGACCACAGAGCATGTAAGAGGAAGACCTCCTGTTAAAAAGAGTGCAGTATTCTTAGGTTTCAACTTAATATTCATGCTGACATATTTGAATAGATGGAGAGCTGCTTTCTGACACAGGTTCTAGACCCAACCCTGCCCTTTGGATCTCTTTAACCCTCCCCTGTATAATACGGGCTCTTGGGTAAGGCAAGGATACATTCAAAAGCTTGAAACTAAGAAATCTGATATATATATATATAAAGACTGGAATCAGAAGTAGGTTAAGTGAAGCCACGAATGAGGGTCACTCTATCTTGGGCTAGAAAAATATCAATATTAATCAGTAATTAGTTAAAATAAACTGCCATCAGCTCTTGGGGCTCAGATCATGCTTGAACTAAGACTGGAACTTTAGGAGGTACTATGCAGAAAACTATTCATATACTGCTATATTGGACCTCTTGTATCTGCAGTAGTTGCCACAATAAAAAGACAAACTCCATTCTAATTGGATGAGGTGAAAGCCAACTAGAAAAAGCAGGCAGCTTTAGTAAGGAAAGCTCTTTTTAACCTGCAGGAAATATAGTCACTGACAGTAACAAGCAAATTTGCTTTTGTGTAAATCCAAAAAGGTGTTTCCCTCTGTAGAGACAGATTTCAAAAAGGCTTCCTTGCTAGAGTGCAAACTTGGTGAGTAGAGGGTGGGGGGGTTGGGTAGAGATTGTGGTTTCAGCTCCCATTTGCCTTCTGGGCAGTTCTCCGGTATATAACCATAAGCAGCAGGTGTGGTAGCCAGTGATCTGGAACCAAGAAAGTTTAGAAAATTACACATTGGCTAGATTTCAGCAGCTGAATTATTTGTTACAATCTAAAGTTAGTGTGCTGATTAGGAAAAATGTGAAGTGCTGGAAAATGTAATAGGAGATATTAGGGAGGAGCAAGAAGAACTGTGGAAGCCTGAAGTCCCAGGCTTCCCTACTTCCCATCCATCAGTAGTTCATATACCTCATTCACAAGGGATATATACTGGGGAAGGAGCAGCAATGTGGGTCAAGACTCACCACTCACAGAAATAGTCCAAGTGACAGGAAACCATGAAGTTGAGGCTAAAGGAGAAAGGGAGAGCCTAGGATGCAAAAGAACGTGGCAAGGCAAGGGGCAAGAGACAAAGACAAAGATCATAATGTAGCACAACTTTTGGTGCCAGTTACCAGAAAAGTAAGGCCCCCCACCACATCCAAAAAAAAAAAAAAAAAAAGGATATTGATAAGCAATCAACAAAGATGTTAAAGCAATTGTATTGCTAGCAAATAAAGGCCTATGACTCTTCCACTCTCAGGCAATCCCTTAATCCAAGTCCTTTTTACCAACAAAAAAGAACTTCTAAGGTCTCTGCAAGGGAATCATCTCCAAAGCCCTTCTCAAAAATGTCCATGAAGGGTACCCAGCAAGAGAAATCTTAGTAGATAAGCCTTGGGTAAGCACATCCTGTGGCTACAGAACTAAGGCCAAGGTCAAGAAAGAATCTCAACAAAGAGATTAAGCATTATGAGAGTCCCTGACCATATCATCTCATCTTTTGTACCATCACTAACCAGGGGAATACGATATATTGTCTATTCCCTGGTTATATTCCCTCAGAGTTTATATCACAGCTATCCTATATTCCCCACATTATAATACAATCAGGTATACTATAAAAGATAAGTTGCAGGATCAAGAGGAGCTACATCCAAATTTAATCTAGATCAGATTTCTGATTCAGATCAGTGAAGGAATAACCCTCACCCAGGGACCTATTGAACAAGACCATGTGTTGACACTAGCTCTAGTCAATGGGCATGACTTGGATTTGTCTCTCATTGGGGAGAGGCGGAATGCATATAAATTTGGGTGAGGGATAAGTGGATCTCATTAGGTATACACATTTTGAAATTATATAGATAGAAACAAAAGTATCTGTGTATATACACACACAAACGTGCTGGTCAGGCAAGGACATAGTAGACATCTGCTCTTTTATCTATTATCAGCCTCTTTCTTCTTTTAGTAGTAAATATATAAATGAAAGCAGGACCTTGATTTACAGGGACAAACCCTTCACAAAAATAAAGTATTTCTAATGCACACATTTTGTACACAGAACTTGACAACACTGGGCATTTGCTGCCTTGCCTTGATTATACATCGTGAGTTCCTTAAGGACAAGATCCCCTTCATCTCAGAGTTCCATCAACTTTATCAGGCACATACCTGCTGACAAAGAATCTTGTACAATGTGCAGCACCTGGTGGACACCCAGTGAAAATTAACTGATGATGATGAATTATACTAGCTTTTAAGCTGTCACTTGATCCCAGTATATAACAACCTTCCTGAATAAATCAAGCAACAGTTTGGTCTTCAGTACCATTATAAACTTCATCTTTTACCTTCATGAGTCTAGGGAATAGCTGTAAAGGCATAATATGTGGAAGGTGGAGCTGTAGCAAGGGTTGAAGAAATTCAGTTATAACAAGGGTATTAAAGATTCAGTTTTACACAAACATGCCATGCTATGTGTAGGGAAATGCATCAAAAATACTAGTTAAGTGAACTTTTTGAAAGCATAAGAAAATTCAGAGCCAAATTATATCTCTAAAAGATTTTTCCCCCTTCCTGTAATAAAAGTAAACTGAAATACTCTATGTACATGTAAAATCGGTGTCTTCTTGAGGTTAGAACAATGGGAATGCAGATAAGTTCCAGTAAGGAGATACAGAATAAAGAAACCTATGGATTGCTAACTCAACACTTAACAAGTAAATTTCTTTCTAGTGGCTTATACAATGTAAATCAGTAGAAAAGCAAATTCCATTTTATGAATTCCTCAGAGCCTTAATAGAACTCATATCCCTCAAAGATCGGTGAAACTTTATTAGGATGGCTTTTCACTCTTCAATAAATTTCCTTACGATATGGCCTGAGACAAGGAGACCTCTGTGCGTTAGTTCCAGTAACAATAGCCTCTGACATAATTTGAAACTTTAGGACTACAAGCAAAATTATAAGAATTGACTCAAAGACTGGGATGGTCCTAATTATCATGCCCAACCTTTATAGGAGATCCTGATAGACTTCCTCCAATTAAGAAGTAATGAACAAACTTCTTATCCCACATAACATAGAAACCATATTTAGAAACAGTGCAGTAATGTTTCCCCAACCTACAGAGATATGTTCACATATATGGATTTTTAATTTCTCTTTTATATGTGAACAACAGATTATAATTTAAACATAATGGAAAACTTTTAATATGTAAGTGAATAAGTAGAAGTAACACTATTTTCTCATTATTCAAATCTTGTTTTCCCTGAGACTAAAATCTTTTCCACTTACAAGACTGCTTCAAATTTTTACAGCATGATTTGGGGAACAGGGATCCAGAGTATCAAGATAATTATAACCTCTGTGGGTTTAAATGTTACACAAAACATAAACACCAGCAAATAGCTAAAGCGAGGAAAACTCATAAACCACACTTAAAGATTTACACGGTAAGACCATATTGTATATTATACAAACATTTTGAATTTTACAAAACTTCTGCAACTTCCACAACAGTATAGCTTCTGACACCAACTGCAAATACTGCAGTAACTCATTTAATCCAGTTCTGACTCTTACTATCCAGAGTGAAGCCAGACTCACAGGTTAAGGGGCAATCCTCTGCCATTTAGCTACTAGCCACAAGTTCAGGGGCCCAGGCCATTCACATTTCTGACCAATTGGCTGCAAATTCAGGGGTTGCCCCCAACCAACCCCTCAGGTTCAGTAATTCACTAGAACAACTTGCACAACTCACTGAAAGCACTGTATTTACGACTATAGTTTTATTATGGTAAAAGGATTCAAATAAGCCAAAGATGAGATGCATAGCATAAGGTCTGTGTCTCCTCCATGTGGACTCAGAATACATCACCCTCTGGGCAAAGGGATCTATTTTTTCAATCATGGAAGCTCTTCCAGACTCGAGTTTATTTGGGGTCTCATTACATAGGCATGATTCATAGAATCAATGTGGTTGAACTCAATCTTCTGCCCCCCTTAATTGCTGGGTCCATCCTGTAATGATCAGGTATGGTCTTGGACCCAACATGAAGAACAAAAGACACTCCTATCACAGGAAATTCCAATGAATCAGAGGTTGCTTCCTCAGGAACTGAGGACAAAGAGCAGACAAGTTTTTCATTATGCCACACATTCCTTTGCTAATTTTGCCCTAAAAACCTACAGAATCTGTCAGGTTATCTTTGGCTACAATTTGACTTAAATGATTCATTATAAAATATTTGTCAAGCATTTACTGTGGTGCCAAGCACTGTTCGAGGCATAAGGGATATTACAGTGAACAAAATTTACAAAGACCTTGCCCTCATAGAGCTTACAGATAGTTATCACCTCATAGGACAAGAAAACCAAAGATAGGGTAGCTCTAGTGTTGCTGATTTTACAGCTTAATATCCTTAGACACAATGAGTCTAGTGACATTCTTAACATGTCAACTTTTCTGATTATTCCCCTCACAGCCATCCAGAGATGACCATAACCCTTGACAAGAGTGAGGGCACTTTAATACTGTCTCTTTCAAATTTAAGAGTATTGGAAAAAAAAAAAAACAAAAAAAAACCTTTTCCAGAAATCCCCCAACAGGTGTCCCCTCAGCTCTCACTGGCCAGCACAGGGTCATATGCTCACCCCAAAGCCAACCACTTGCAAGGGGAATAGGATTATCATGATTGGCTTGTCTCATTGAGGACTTCCCCTTGCTGTTTCTCTAAAGAAAGAACGAGAGGGAGGTATTAGTGGACAATAAACAGTTTCAACTGCACTCACATGGGGTTTTTTTTGGGGAAAAAAAAATTAAGTACAGAAAAGTACTGAGAAAACTATATAATACCCAGATATTCACCAGAATAAAAATAAATATGTTAAAATTTGTATCTGTTTGTTTCAAGAAGGTGTTTTAATAAACAACAACAATAGCGAGCCAGTCTTACACACTTTCTTAAATGATTTAATATTAGCACCTTATACCCACGATGTTACTAAGAGGCTAACTCTTTTCCTTAACAATCTCCTAGAGTAGCCTGTCTTGCAAAGTGTCATAACTATAGCTACTAACCGTGCTTCCTGGATATAACTCTCACATCTACTCCCATGGCATCACTGCTGTCCTACTGAATCAAAACCTCCCTGGAGGTGGATCCCAGAAACAATAGCTTAACAAAGCTTTACAGGTGATTCTGATAATCAAACAAATTTAAAAACAATTGCTCTAAAGCAAATTGTTATACTCTAAATATCCCCTTTTATTATTCTATTACAGTGTTCTATGACATAAACAAGATGGGTTTTTTTAATTTATTGTTTGATGGGAGGCTGTGGTCATATGAATTTGAATTTTAAAATTCTGTTAGGAAACCTTCATTTAGGGCTCATCAGACTCAAATGCAGGTGACTGCTTCAAAAATATTATCTTGGTGGTTTAGTCCCAGAAATATGGAAAATAACTGTATTAAAATGACATCACCCAATATTTTTCTCCCCACTAAGAAATCAGAATGAGCACAGTGAGAGCTGGCCCTCCAAATCACAAAGCCAGAAGTCAATACACTCTCATAATTTCAACACAACCAAGCCCAGTAACACTCAACAAATCATTCCTTACCTTTGGGAATTTCCTTCAATAACAAAGAAGAGTAACCTTTGTCTTTGACATTCTGAAGAGCTAATTTTGTTACAACAAATAAATAAAATAGCCTACCAAACCTGAGTTTATTTTCTAAATCTGCTCAAAGGGTTGCTTTCATTTATGAAATTCTGCAATTTAGTCAACCCATATTTTCAATTGCTTAACATCTGGCTAAACTGTGAAATACTAAAATATTCAAATAAATTTAAAAGATATCAGTTTAAAAAAATTCTTTAGAAATAGAACTTAGAAGCAGCCTTTCTGAGTTTATATATGAAAAATTGTAATCTGAAGTATCATTTTAAGGAGGTGTTTTATTCTTTTTTTCATGTGAGAGATTTTAATCAAAGTACTCTTCTGAGAAAATCATAAACTAAGAAAAATTGACAGAAAACAAGGATAAGGTGGAAGAAATCAATAAAACAACAAAGAAAGGAAAGATACAATAGAGTGAAAGAAAAAAATTACTCATTTTCATGAAATAAGCTTCTATTAAGCAGATAGTGTGCTAGGTGCTAGAGATCCTAGAAGATGGAATACATCTCAAGATGGTCTAAGAGTGTAAGACTTCTCTTCTCTTTCCACACCATCTATCACCTATTAAATCATTATTAAGCCCTTCAGCTTGTGTGCCTTGCACACAAATACCTCTGAAATACCAATTGTGCTTTCAATGCACTAGCTCCTCTCCATCTTCCATGCCATCAGTTTAAATCCTCTCTTCTCTTACCTAGATTATCTTTGCCTCCTAACCAGAGCTCTCTGCCTCAAGATTTTCCTCTTCCAACCCAACTTTCACACCAGTACCAGAAATATCTTTCTAAAAAACAAACACAAAAATCTACATATATTGATAACCTAGATGAAATGTCAATTAGATCCTTATTATCTCCAGGATAAAAGCTTAACTCAGTATGTAAGATTTACCAAATCCTTCACAATGCTATTCCAATCTCATATCCCATCACTTTCTTATTTCCCCATGCCACAGCTACACTGACTTTCTCATAATTCTCAAACATGCCATATTATTTTCATGCCTCCACGCCTTTAACTTAACTTCTTTACTTGGAATGCCCTCCAATGCCTACTACTTGACTCTTCCTGAAAATTTTCTTCCTTAAATCATTCCCTGGGAAATTTGCAGCTCTCACATCTCAGAGAAAATTATTTGTTTAAAGGTCTGTCCTCTATTAAGCTGTTAAGCTTCTCCATAGCAAGAAACAGGTCATGTCATGCCAGTTATTCATATAGTCATTCAACAAGCATTTATTAGGTGCCACATTCAAATGTCACAAACTGTGTGCTTTCTTCTGGGTATCTTCCCAAGCATCTAGAAAATTTGTCACTTAGAACAATGACATGAAGGAAGGATAGAAGGAAACAATATTCATTCTATAGCTCTAAATTTCAGTTGTTTAAAGTATTAATAAATACATATCGCTTATCTAGAAAAGCAAGGAAAATATAAGCACAATTGCCTTCTTCCACACCTCTCTGATATAATTTGACTTCTTCTACTTAACCCAGATGGTTTTTAGAACATATAACAAGTATCTTCACCCTGAAAATACCACAGCCATCACACACACATAATCTGTAATTTATAATGCCAATCATTTGTAATTCAAATGAATTGGAAAAATGAAAATATCAAATATATTCATCACCATATTTCTAATTAATTTTATCAACATATAGAAGAATGTTGTGCTCTATCTTCCAAGAGTGGACAAAAACCCATAAATAATAATTGGAGCTAATAAAAATATTGAAGCTATAAAAATATCTTTGCATTTGAAGGTGAAGAGTAGGTGAAGTGTTCTCATGATATATGAAATCGTTATTCATTTATATGGTCATGCATTCTTTTATCAACTCTTTATTGACTATTTACTATGTACCAGACACTCTTATTGAATGTTCACTGAGTACCAGACACAGCGCTAAGACTAGTTTAAAAAAGGTGAACAAAATAGATATGGTGCCTGCCCTCATGGACTTATACCCTAGTTGGGGGAGGGGCACTACTTACGTAAACAAGCAAATAATAACAGAACATGCCATTTAAAATAATGATAAATGCTATATAGGAAAAGCACTACTGTGGTGGACTGAATTGTTTACCCAGTTTGAATATGTTCTTCGTCTTGGTCTGCATTCTGGTGGGTGTGGACCCTTGTAAATAGAATCTTTTGAAGATGTTACTTCAGTTAAGGTGTGGCCCACATGAATCAGGTTGGTCTTGAATCTGGATTACTAGAGTCATTTTAAGAAGAATGAAATTCAGACATAGAGAGAAAGCCACAGAGATAAGACAGAAGTCAACAGAACATGGAGGAGAAAGGAGGAGGCATGACCACATGATCTGCCATGTGACAGAAAAAGCAAGGACCAAGGATCCTTGGCTAGCAGCCCCAGAATGCCACAGCCTTCAGGGAGAAAGCATGGCTTTGCTGATGCCTCATTTTTCACTTCTAGCCTCAAAACTGTGAGCCAATAAATTCCCATCAGTTAAGCCAACCCACTACAGTATTTGTTTCAGCAGCCTAGAAACTAAGACAACTACTATCAGAGAAAAACAAGGGAAACTATTTTAGTTTGGGTGGCTAGGAATGGCATTTCAACAGAGACCTGAAGGGCAAGGAGCCTTGCAAAGAGAAGGGGAAAAAATATTTTTGGGCCAGGGTAACAGCATGCACAAAGCCCAGAAGCAGAACTGGCCTGGGGACATTTGTTGAACTTACACAAAGTCAGTGTGGCCAGACAATACAGGCACAGTCTTTTGGACCTTATAATTCAAGTTATAAGCATTAAGAAATATATTAGAAAAATGACAGAATGTACTCCCAGAAACCCTTTCTGGCAGTATTCTCCCAACTATTGTGCTTCTTTACTATATAAGCCATTACCATAATAAATTATTCACTTCCAAGTCCACTTTCAGTGTAACTGACCAGAAGTTTGCTTAAATACTTAATGTGAATCAAGACACTCCCAATAAAAAGATTCTAAGAAAGTTACATAAAGGGACCATCAACAGTATATAAGTGTAAAATACAACCACAACTTGGAATCTTAGAAACAGTTATAGTAATCTTATCCTTTAATTACTTTCCAAGAAAGAAACAGATATATCCATTTCTCTGAAATGTACAAACCTACTTATATGAAATTGAATGAAAATTGTTCTTGATAGAGAGAATAGCATGAATGGATTGAGGTACTCTAACAGTAAAATGAAGGATTTTGAGGAAATAGTGCTAATATTCTTATGAATCTGATCAGATTTTAGAAATGAGACTGTAATACTTTGATTTCATTTATCTTCATATTTTATTCCAATTTCCTAAACAAATCCCTTTACTCAATTAAAACACAAATTCCCTGGTAGTACTTTTCAATCTTTACCCAACTGCACAGGGTTTATTTGAGTCATCCACATCCTTTAGTAATATCTTATGTAGTTTGAAAAAAAATATACTCCTTTTCAAGGGATTCTTATCAACTGCCTGGAGAATTATAATTCTAATATTGGATTCGTGGATGGGCAGAATGCTGACCAATAGTGATTTTTATCATGAAAGCAAACTCTTAGGGGAGAACAAAATGGGCAATTGGACAGTGAATTGAGTACATTTATCTATCTGGGGCCTTGAAAAAATTCTATTAATTTCTAGTAATTATTTTCTATTAATATAGATTTTCAAATTCCACATTGTGGTTTACAAACTACAAGTGATTACAACATATTCTCGTTGATAATCAAGTTCTGTTTTCAAAAATTAAAGCCCTGGTTCTGTTACTAACTACCTAGGTATCCTTGGACAAATTGCTTACCTCTTTCAGTCTCAATCTGTCAAATCAAAAACTCAGAGGTTTAACTCCTTGATTTCTCCAGCACCTTCCCTAATTTTACTATTACAAGATTAGAGACTGTGAATCATTGTAAACATGTTGAAAAACAATGTATATATGACATAATAACTAGAAAACCGTCTGAAAAGAATCAATTTAAGAACCTACTTGATGCCCTGCAACTTAGAATCTAAGCTATCTCAGTGATACCTATTATTAAAATTACTTAACTAAAATTTTCTTCTTTTTCAAGAGAGAGAAGTACAAAAAGGTAGAAGGTGTGACACCTTAGGTAGAAACATTCATTGGGAGCAATGTTTTTCTTTGAAGCTGAACAAATTTGTTACTAGTATAAAATGTTAATATCAGACAAAAAAATTATACTAAGTGAAGGAGACCAGACACAGAGTACTATATACCATATGATTCCATTTATATAAAATGTAAATATAAATAAATTTATAAAGATGAAAGGAGATTAGTGGTATTTAGATCTGAGGAAGGAATGCTAAGGGATGTGGAGTCTTTCTTTTTGGAGTAATGAAATTGTTATAAAATTTTTAAGATGATGAATGTACAATATTGTGATTACACTAAAAGCCATTGATTATACACTTGGATAAAATAGCCAGCAAAAGCAGCTATGTAGAGTGGGGGAATCATAGAGAAATTGAGAGGTGACGAATTTTCTTGTTTAGCTTTTGTTTATTATTATTCAAATAATGAAAATGCTCTAATAATGACGTGATGAACACAGAACTATGTGATTATAGCAAATACCATCGATTGTACAATTTGGATGAATTGTATGTTTATTAATATGTATGAATAAAATTGATTTGTTTAAAAAATTGCCAATACAATAAACTGAGATCAGATATATGTGGATTTTAACTACAGCCCTGGCATTTTCCACAGATATCTAAAGTTCTCTCTGTGTGTAGCATTTTCCTCTTATGTACTCTGCCCTGCAAACTCTAGCTATGTTGGTCTCACCAGACCCTCAGTTTCATCTCAACACAGGGTGACCAATGAGCTCTTCTTTGGTTCCCTTTCCCTGTGTCACAACCTGGAAACTCTCTCCAAGCACTAAGCTGGAGCAATCACTTGTGTCCCCTCTCATGGATTACTGTCCTGTGCTGTTTGATGTCCAATGCCTTGAAAAATGCTGTTTCATTTATTTCATCTGATTTTTGAGTTGCTACACACAGAAAGATAAATCCAGTTCCTATTATTCCATCTTGATGGGAAAAATAGAAGGCGTGGCATTACTCTTGACATATATTAGCAACTGTAGTTTGGTGAGTGAAAGAATGAATGATTAAAATGACTTTATAGGTTACTAGTTCTTCTTGAGATTATCCTGACATTTTACAAGCACAACTCCAATGATCAGAGAAATTAGTTTCTATTTAAAAGAAATAAGAATAAGAAGAATTCTTTCCAGCACTATGGCAGACTAAACCAATATGGATCACCCCCTACCTGATTCACTCATTCCATAAAAACATTTAGAAATGTGGGATAAATGTTGCATTCCTTTCTTGACCCTTTCTTCTTTCATATCTTCATGTTCTCATTTCATTAATAAAATAGCTTCACTTATTTTTTTTCTAAGTATATAAATTACATTTTTTTTTTACATTTACCCTGTGCTTTGCATTGAATTGCCAATGTCTTCTCCAAATCCTTTTTCCCTGTTTGCTTGGATTTAGTCATTCTTTCATGTTGAAGACTTTCCTCAGTTATCCG
>JAKSZT010053770.1:15016386-15120624 GCA_026826555.1 Tolypeutes matacus
TTGGATTTAGTCATTCTTTCATGTTGAAGACTTTCCTCAGTTATCCGTGATCCTTGGTTTGTTTGGATTTAGTCATTCTTTCATGTTGAAGACTTTCCTCAGTATCCGTGATACTGATAGAAGAACTAGTTGAAGGGGCGAAGCTTTTCAACTGCTAGGCTTAGCTGTAAAGTGACTGAGTGAATAGCCAGCTTTTAAAAATGTTTAATCTTTTTGTGAGTCATTTTTCTGGGATCATTCAGTTTCTTCAGAGATGAAAACTAGAAATTGTTGCTGGAATGTGTATGCCTGATAATAGTATTCTAGGATCCCAATAAAGGGAAAGAAGTTGGGACTGTTTGTGTTTTTGTGTGTTTGTATGTTTGTTAGAGGGAGGTGTCTCATCATTCAGGTGGTTGATTTTTACTGTGCACTTTGTGTTCAGTATGACACACACTCCCATGGTCTGCTATGCCTGGTGCCCAAAGTCTAGAGCTTCCCTGGTTTAAATTCTCTAGAGCATCACCCTCCCATGTCCTGCAAGGGTCAAGGGTAGAATTAACATGGCTGCATAGATTGGGGTGTTGGGGGAGATCCAGTGGTCTAAGTCCTTTGTACCCAGATTTTCAAACAGCACTTCTTTTCTACAATTCAAATTTTATCCCAGCTTCCAAAAGCCCTGGTGCCTCCAAATCTGAGCCTTTTTCAGTGGTACAATAAGGTAAATTCACTTGTGTTTTAGTGTCATGCAGGGTCTGGATTCTTACCTCTACAGAGAGTTGCCATGTCTCCACCTTCTTTCCATCTCCCCCAAAATTCTTTACATCTTTGATACACTGTTGTTTTCTTGCCTGTTCTCTCTTAATTTAAAAGTTTCTGCTATTTTAAAGATAATTATTAACTCAGTATCAATGTAATGGGGTTTCCAGAAGGAATAGAATATATATGTTCAATCTATATTCAACAAAATACCTATTTTTTTCTTAAAAAATGAGCAAACGAAAAAAAAAACTCAAGAAATTTTGGCAAAATGTCAACAGTTTTTAAATCTGGGTGATTGGTACATTAGTATTTGCAATATTATTCTGTTTAATCTTCTGTAAAATTGAGATGTTTCATTACATTTTTTAAAAATTGAAAATGAATTTTAAAATTTTTAAAGGTTTTGGAAAAACTGTCAACACAGGGTTATATCTTTTCAGGATCATAAAAAAGGGACCACAGTATGCCTATTTAACCCTTCCCCCTAACTCCTGGATAACTGACAAGAATGCAAAATGTCACACTCCACTTTTCTCTCAGAGTTCTCTCTTAACATCTCTGAATCAGCCTGAAAATAGAGTAAAAAAAAGGTTCTATTCTTTCTAGGGCATGACTCAAAATGGTCTCAGTACCTCTTTTTTTAACTCATGTACTAGTTACTCTCATCATAAGAAATTTAAACTTGACAAAATGTTTCCATTTAGATTTTCAGGTTTGACCATTCCCTAGCCTCATAATGTTGTTAGAGGAAAATTTCCCTATATCTATGTTTTAAAGAGGCAGAATTCAAAGCTGAAAGACAAAGTGACTTGCTCAATGTCCCACAGCTAATGAATTTCAGTCCAAATGTGAATCTAAATCATAAGACTTGACACCTCAGCTTCTTTACATACACATAGGCTTCCTCTAAGTCCCAGCGTTGCATGCCGCCCCTCACTTTGCCTGACCAGGACCCTCACTCTCCCAAAATGGGGCTAGATAACAAGACAAGCTTCTGGCCATTACTTCATTTTCGCATTTCCTCCAGAAGCGTTTTGTGTGCATATGTGTTTGTTTACAATATGGGAGTCAAGCTAAATTGTTTTGCTATTTATGTACCTTCCCTTATTTTAAAAAAGCACTATGAAATGTTTGTATCTGTAGTCTTTGACATCTTCAGTTCTTCCACAGTATTCGTACATAATCATTAATGGTATGTGGAATTTCAGCATTGAGTTTCCAAAGCACACTAAGATGGATTTCATCAAGCCTGGCTGACTGGAAACTCTCTAACTTGAAGTAGCCCTTTGGAAGACTTACACAAATTAATTTCTTTAAATAACACAACTTCTTTATGACATGTTCCAAGGAACTAAGTTTCAATGTGTGCCTAAAAAATCATAGGAATAAGTTGAGGGTAGAGATATGAACCTTTGTTCAAAAGTGACCATCCACAGATATTTTCACATTTGTATTAATATGTGAAAAAGTAAAGATGATACAGTATCTACAATTTATAGAAAAAAGAATAAGCCCACCCCAAAATGAGCTAATCCCTTCCCTTTCTGAGAAAGGCCAATCCAGGACTATAAATACCCTTTTTTAAAATTTGTTGTAATTTAGTGTTTCATACACTAAAATGGACACTAAAATCTGTCATTATTACTGACCAGGCTGATTTCACACCTTCTCAGCCATGCAAGAGCTGTAAATTCTGACTCTCTGAGCTTAGTTATCCAATTTTGTTTTTTAGGTCCAAGAAGGTGTGGTTGGACTTGTTTTTGGTTTAAAAAAAAAAGTAAATGCAGAACAAGGACACTCCCACGCACAACCCTTTTCGTACATTAAGTATGCACTCTGTGAACTACACCATTCAAATATTTTTACTTTAACTACTGTAGATGTCATCAGAAAAACAAACAAAATTGAAGACGTCTTCCTAGTAAAAGGCAGTGAATATTATATTTTAACAAACCCCTCATTTTCTTAGGCTTAAATGAGACAATCATGAAAACAATGTTTATCAAAATAAGCTGAGAAAGATGATGACTTAGGAGTGATGAGTCTTTGGCTGAGTAATAGGCTCCATTTCTGAAGAAGTTTGAATATATTTGAGATAACAATGATATCTTGTTCCAGTTCCAGAGTACAGTCTTGAAATAGTTTGCAAAAGATAAGAAGGAACAGTATTTTGTTTGCATATCTCAAAAAATCAGTAGTAGATGGTAAACTACACTTGCATATAGTCTTATACCTCATATACTGTATATACTACGGCCTACTTAGCTTCCATGATAAAACTGAAACCTTTGAAGGAACTCCCTCAAGATGAGAGTGAATAGATATTCTACTGTGCAAGATCAGTTTAGTTTAGAATATTTATTCCTGGTAGGAAAATAGTTCCTTCTATAGAGGCAGTTTCTTCACTTTTACTTAATAAAATCAACTTATTCCAAACTGTTCTTCCCTCATTCCCTCTGAATACATTTATTGCAAAATTTTAAATTTTCTTACTCTGAATGCCTATTTTTCTTAAACAGGTCCCTTATTCAGTGTTTTGCAAAAAAAAAGTAACTCAATAACTAATATCTTATGTTATATAACATAAGAACATCTCTAGCCCTTTTAAATGTTTAAATATTGTTATACAAATTATTCTTCTCCAAGCAAATGATTATTATTGGTTTATTGCTACAAACAATGGTGTCAGAAGTTATATAGAACTAATATTTTCCCAGCAGGCCTATAAATATTTGCTATTATCCTTGTATTAGTAACTGCTCCTAAATGAACAATGAACTTTTATACAGCAAAAATGGTTTAAACCTGTCCCTAATAAATCTTCTGAGTCTTATACTATATTTCCATACCATTGAAAGAAATAGCTGATATTGCACAAAGTTTTTAAATACACTGTTCTCAAAGTATATGCTTCATCAGCAATTTATTTTAACATCCACATCTCTCTCTCAAAAGGAATTGAAACTAATTATGTATTGTCCCAAATGCCTAGATACCACTGATACCATATGAATTCATATATTATTCAAAGAGCTGATCTTTTTTTTTTTTTTTTACTTATTAACATGACTCTTAGGTAAACTGTATCTCTATTATAAGGGACTTTACTTTACTTCAAGAACAAACTCCAGCTATAATAGTTAGGCAGATATTCTTTCTGATATATCTACAAACACTTGATCAGAAGGTTGCTTATTCCAGATATTTTTAACTGAAGGAGGTAGCTTATCCCAATTCAGGACAGAGGGTCAAAAGAAAATGAAGGATACAGGCATTTGTAATTCTTCAGAAAAATACAGACAAAAGGGATTTCATCCTTAAAATATTTCACTCATATACAATATAAGCCTTCATTTTGATTTAATATATCAAGAATCCTAAGACAATCAAATAATTCCTTATAGTTATGTCAAGTTTTAGTGTTTTTTTTTTAAGATTTATTTATTTACTTTTATCTATTTTTAAACACAACCCCTCCCCACCCCCCACGCTTTTACTGTTTTTCTGTCCATTTACTGGGCAATTCTCTGTGTCTATTTTCTGCCCTCTCTTCTCATCCTTCTCCTCCTGTCTTCACTGGGATTCGATCCTGGGAACCTCTGATGTGGGAGAGAGGCATCCTACCACTTACGCCACCTTAGTTCCCGGTTTTTCAGTGCATCTTGTCTTGGCTCTCCCTGTGTCACTCTCCTGTTATCATCTTGCTGCGTTGCTGCGTGGCTCGGCAGGGCCTGGCACGCCCGCACACAGGGCCTGGCAGTATACCTGCACCTGGGGCCTAGGGGCTCACCCATTCACGGGGTCTGGTGGTGGGTCCACTCGTGGGGCCTGATGGCCCACACAACTTCTATATTTTTCTTTATTTTACCAGGAGGTCCTGGGGATCGAACCCAAGTACCTCTATATGTGAGACAGATGCCCAACCATTTGAACCACATCCACGCCCCACCACCGAAGTTTTAGATTTTAAAGTCCTTTTCTTGTTCCATTCAACCTCATTGTGCCATTTAACCAAGCTACACATGCAAATTATAATAGTTCCTTTTCAACATATAAAATTTTGATTAAAGTGCTGCATAGTGAAACTAAAAGTAAGAAACATGAACAATGTTAAGATTTCTCTAAGAAAAGAACTTCCCAAGAGTGATAGGGGCTAAAACAGGAAGCCAAGATCTGGACATTCCCAAACATGCAGTTCTACCTATCAGTTCCTATGAGTCACTGAAAGTAACTATAAGAAACCACTTTCTAAACAAAATTCCTCTAAAAGTTCGAAGAAATAACTCATTTTTAGTTTATTTTACAAGCATATTTGTTCTTGGATAATATATTCAAATTAAACTCATTGGTTCCCAATCTGAGGACCTTTAAATAATTATAGATGCCTAGGACCTACCCCCAAAAGATTCTGATTTAACTGGTCTGGGGTGAGGCCTGGATGTCATATTTTTTTTGTAAGTTAATGTGAAGAGTGGAGAAACAGTGTTTCACACAAAGGGGTCTAGCCATAGAATCATAATCCTGTTCTCCATATCTTCAGGTTCAATTAACAGGGCTGCTACAGTTAAAAAAAAATGCATATGCTCATACTACAAAAAGAAGAGCCTCTCTCTTGGATTGCCACCAATTTCTCATGGAGGAAATGAGTAAACAGCTCTAAAAATTTTTTCTAGATGTCAAGTATATGTCAAGTCCAGGTATTGTCTTGAATTTATGATAACAATGTTGAAATACGGAAGCAGTATAATATATTGCAATATTTCAAACGTTTTTCTGACCTAACACAAAGGTAATCAGTAATAAGGGTATAACACAGTAGTAATTTTCAACTAGGAAGGTGGACCAGGATTTGGGGCTTGGAATAAGGTAATGATGTGGAAAAACTATTTCCTCTATGATTTTAATGCAATCGCTAGGTGGCCATAAACACTACAAAGCACTAATTCTTCTCTCTATCTCAAACCCCATTTGAGAATCACTGCTAGTGTTAAGATCTATACGTTGGAAATCAGGATCTTAGCTGTGCAGCCCTAGGCAAGCTGCTTAACTTTTCTGAGCTAAGTTTCTTATACAGATAAGAATATTTATGCCACCTACCTGATAAAATTGCTGACAGACCAATAGACAATCAATATGAACATTTTCATTAACTGTAAAAAGTTAAAATTAATAATTTGCTAATAATATTACTAATAGAAAAAATCCTTTGATATGCATGAATTGTGTAGACTAAAAAAATTAGCTCCTTAAGAGAAGCAAAGATGGTCAATCCATATTTAAAATTTACTATAGTTTAACAAATTCAAGCTGTCATCTCCTTGAGAGAAGTTAAATGTGTGTGGGGGGGGAGTGCTGATTTTCATTTATTCAACAATTAATATATAAGTATAATACAAGCACTGGGCTAAATGCCATAAGGGCTACAAAGCTGAATTAGATACCAATCCTGCCCTTCAGGCACCTTCAGTTCAGTAATGGAGAGGTGGGCCATAAACACATGTACTGCAATTGAGAAATTAATGAGTCCTTTAGGAGAGATTATGATAAATGCTCTGTGAGTCCAGACAAGTGGGAAATCAAAGAAGGTCTTGCTTGTTGGACTGATAATGACGGGAAACAGGTAACATGAGTGATTGGCTGGGAGAAGGAAAATAATGAACATGAACAGGGAAGCACAAGTAATGATTTTTGGCTATGGCAAAAGTTCATGAAAGGAAGTAGTGGAGAAAAGAAATGAAATTTATTTTATTCCTAGATTCAATCATACAAAACAATGTAGTGAAAGCTTACTGTGGTCCTGGAACAATGGTAATTGCTTATCACACAAATAAATTACAAAATGTTGATAAGGGATAGAAAGGAAAGCTTCTACTAGAAACAAGGAAACTGGATTTTAGATTGGAAGGTCTAGGAAGACCTCCCTTAGAAGTAACAACTACACTCAAGACTTGGAATACAAAAGCCAAGAGATAGGGGTAGCGGGTGTGGCTCAAGCAATTGGGCGCCTGCCTCCCACATGGGAGTTTTCGGGTTTGGTTCCTGGTGCCTCCTAAAGAAGATGAGCAGACACCACAAACAGCAGGGAGTGGAAGTGGCTCAAGTGGTTGGGCACTCACCACCCACATGGGAGGTCCCGGGTTTGGTTCCCAGTTGCCTCCTAAAAAAGATGAGCAGTCAGATGAGGAAGCCATGGGGGGGGGAGGGTTAAAAAATTATATATATAAAGCCACAATTACCACCAAAAAAAGCCGAGAGACAGAGAGGAGCTCAGGGCATCCGAAGGACTGGGAAAAAAAAGCCAATGTAACAAAAGTTGCAGAAAGTATGAGAGAGTAGGGGGAGAAAAGGGAGAAAGGGAGATAAGAAGAGGTTGGTTCAGGTAAGGTCTTCAGGCCAAGAGAAGGACTTTGCAAATATCCCTAACTGCACAGGAAAGCCATTGAAGGGTTTAGAGCTTGGAAATGTATGATCAGACGAACACACAAACACACTGGCTAATGTGCAAAGAATGGATGGAGAAAGCAAGATTGAAATTGGACAGAATTGCATTAGGCACCACCATGAAAAATCATGGGTTGGACTACAGTGGTAGCAGTGAAGTTGGAGAAAAGATGGATGGATTTGGGATATATCTTGGAAGTAGAAACAAGGACTCAATAATGGAAAATACATGCAGGTGATGGAAAGGGAGATAGCAAGGCTTATTGCTAGGTTTTTGCAGTAGCTTTCTTGCTAGATAAATGAAGTAGCCATTTTCTGAGATCAACATTCTGAGAGAATAGATTTCCATGGATAAAGGGTTGATTCAGCATAGTTTAGGGTCAGATTTTGGAATTATATGAATGAGATGCTAAGGGATTTGAGTTCTATTTTATACACTTGTGGTTTCCATCTAGGAGTTGATCAAAAGTACAGATTACTTGAGACCACAGCCAGGTTTTGGGATCCATTATGAGGAGATGAGAAGATTTCTACTTTTGAAAAGACTGGTCTTTTAGTGGTAAATATTAAGAGTTGAAGTGTGAGAATAAAATCCCAGAAACCTGACAGGAAACCACAGACCAAGAAGAGAATAAGACCCTAGATGGTGACATGAGAGGAAAGATAATACAAATTTTCATCAGAAGGACTTAGCAAACGATTGAAAAGGAGGGAAAAGTGGAGGGAGGAATTCAATGTAATTGAGGCTTTGAATCAGGATGATTAGGAAATGAGGTTTCAATAAAAATTTTAGGGAAGATATAAGGCAAAGCAGATTTGAAGGGAAATAATGACTTCTATTTAGGGCATACTGAGTTTGAGGACCATTAACAAATCCTAGAAAAAATTTCTACTAGGTTCCTTAAAAACTAATATGGGATGTCAGCAATAAAGATCTGAGAATCATCCACATAAAGGATATAGATAACACCACAAAATTGGCCAATATTGGTAACATAAAATGTATAAAAAGAAAACAGCAACATGGAGGAGTCAGACAAGAAACAGAGACATATTAGTAAGAGAGGAACAAATCTGAAGATTAGTCTATCAAATAATATGAAAAGAGAATTTCAAAGAAGAAACTTCTGAAAAATGCTACAGAAAGAATGAGGACCAAGAAAAGGCCACTGGATTAAATAAGAAAAGTGATCTATCAGTGTCAGAAGACCATTTTAGTAGTATTTAACCCTTCCAGGACATAGTTAAGAAGCCATGTAGACCAGAATTGGGTTTGAACACTAGGAGTCAGTGCTCAAATATAACCTAAAGTGCCCCAACAACAAAGGAACTAGAATATAATCTGAGTCCATAAAAAAAAAAAAACAAAACGAAAGAATGTACCAAAAACTAGAAAATCATCTATGGATTAAAGTACGGCTGAGTAGCAGAGATGTTTCAAATGACATTAGAGAACACACACTTATACTAGAACTAATCCCTCTACTATAGAACATTCTTCCTCTGTGATCCACAGTCCTTGGAACCTGAAATGAGAAAACTGATGGTGTGGTCTTTTACTGCAAGTTCAGGTATGCATGGCAGGTATGACATAAAGTTATGGAATTTCAGGAGACAGTGACAGATCATTTGTAGGATCCAGCTGGCCATGATAAAAAGGAAGATGAAGTCAAGAAATAGATGTGATACTATGGGGGAAAAGAATACAGTTAGCAGATTAGGGTAAAGACCAGGGAGATGTGAGGAAGTAAATTTCTGAGTTCAAAATCTTAGAATGGAGTACATCTCAATGATAACAATGTCCAAGGTGTTTCCATATTTGTAAGGCTGCTAAAGTGAAATAGATACAGGGTCATTAGAGTTAAGGGAGTCAAGAATTGGTGTGGTTTCAAAGAAATCAGGATAAGCTCTACAATAAGAAAAGGCTAAAAAGCCCTGTCTTAGAGGACAAATAAGATACTGGTCAGAGATAAAATAGGTTATAATAGAAGGTGGAACAGAAGTATGAATAAATAGTCACACCATATCACACCCAATACTGCTTCACACAGTGAGCAACTGACTAATTTACGGTTACACTACTTGATTTTCAGTGTTACCGGGGGAATTAATATACTATCAACATTCCTTCACATCAACTCATCAGGTACCAGATTGGCAACTGGCCTCAAATTTAATGTTGAAATAATGAGAAGATCTTGTAGCATAAAGTGGTTCACCTTGCCCTGAATTAGTCCAAAGAAATTTTGACCTTATGGCACAAGACAGAACAATTCAAATTCTCTAATGATACCATATAGAGAGAATTTTTCAAATTCATTGGAGTATAATCTTTGCAACTTAATAAATTGAACAGCAACCTTTTTATTAAAAAATTAAAAGGCAAGTTATGTAAATTTGAATAAAAATACTGAATGACATGTATTTGGTTTATTGAAAAATGGAAAGCCAGATCAAAAATCAACCACCTGAAACTGGCTGAGGTGAAAAATATTTGAAAGCTAAATATGTAAGAATATGGCTTTAATTTTGAATTTCCCGTAGTAAATATTAATACACAAAGCTATTTGATACAATTTTTAAAAATGTACTGGATACGGAAGACGAACAGTAATAACCAAACTCACAATGAATAGTAGGAAAATAATTATATATGTTAACACCATTCCTCGGGTGTGTTGTTGCTGCCGCTGCTGCTCCATTATCACTCAGCTTTTTAATGCTGAAGGGATACGCAAAAGATGATCCACAAAGACGAGACTCCATGTAGATGATACATTAATATCTTTTCATAAAGACAAGGAGCTGTGGGCGGGCAGCATGGAAAGATGAGATGTGTGTGGTCTTACTATGATCTCACTGGCATGAATCAATTATTCATGACAATTTGATACTGTGGGAAGTTTTCTTTTCGTAAATTTCCCAACCTAAGTTCTCAAGCACCATGGAAAATGTATTTACTTAAATAATGTTCCCCACAGCAGAACATATTTCTCCACCCACTCTCTTCTCTGATTCACTTAACGCAATTTTCACCCCTCTAATACCAGCATAGGAGTGTTTTAAAAGATATTTCCCCTGACTTTTGTGTACCTTGCTGCAGAGCCCAGTTGGGAAGAATCCAGCTTCTGGTAGAGAACCATGGAGCATAGGTTTACCACCAACTCTTAAGAGACTTATTAAAAAGAAACATGGGGCATGTTACAGTATTGGCTCTCCACTGTGCCAAGAGGAAGGGGAAATGGAGCTCCTGGAAAGGATGGTGAGGGCTTTCCACCAACCTCCTCATTCTGATACACCCCTCACCCTGTCCTGAACCACAAGTAAACTTAGAAGTGAGACTTACCCCTTATGTGGGTTGTGGCTGGATAAAAGCTGGGAACCACTGCCTTACAGAGTTTTGCCACAAGGCAGTTTTCCCATATAGCTATACAAACTACTCATGTTTGTGACTTACCTACCAACTGACTTTCCCAAACCCAAAAAGCTCCCTCATTCCTGAAATGCTGAAAAAAACATTTTAAATGTGTATAGGGCATTCTTTTATGCTTACCAGAGGTGAATCCACACTGCCCCTTATGGCTTTTGCCAGGCCTGGCTTCATGATTCTTGCAGTTGCACAGGGCTTCTTGCTTGGTTTTATTGCCCTGCTGCCGCCATCTTGAAATTCATGACTTTAAACAAGGGGACATGAATTTTAATTTTGCACTGGCCCCTAGACAATATGTAGCTAGTCCTGTCTGCTGCAGAATCTGAAGGAAGCTGAATCTCCTGGCCCACCTGTAACCTGAATCACCTAAAGGTGACTGCGCTCTAATGTGGCTTTGAAAAACTGAGCCCTCACCCTGATATTTTTTGCTATACAGGAGATCTTTCTTCCCAAAATAGTATCGTTTTTAATAATATAAAATAATTAGCCTCAAGGAGAAAAATCAGCAATACAGAAGAAAGCATAATTAATATTAAGCAGAAGTCCTCTTCACTCATATTTTTCCACCCAATTTCATATAATTTCCCAGAGGTAACTATTGTAAAGAGATGGATGTATATTTTGCATTAAGAAAAAATAAACACCAGATACATAATCTGACATGAATCCTTGCATTTCAGCTATATATAAAAGACATCTTCAAAAAATCCCAATTTTGTATGTCTACTGGACAAGTTGAAGAAGATCCTTTAGAGACTTAGAATAAAGAAAACGAGCAGTTCCAAACAATCTGTATTATTTTTCATTCATTTCAGGGTCCTCATCCTAGAGAAAATCAAACCGCTATTCCATTCCCCCACAACAGGTGACTGACCTCAAGGAAAAGCAGTAAAGAACTAAGATAACCAACCAGCTCATTTTCTCTAAGCCATCAAGGCTCAGTGGGGAGTTCCAGACATTGAGACTCAAGAAACATTAATATAACTCCAGCTTTGCCTCTTATTGGCCATGCTGATTGAAACAAATGACTGGGTTTCTATTTCCCAACCTGTTAAATTCAGCATTGTTATGAAACCTCTAAGTATCTTCCAAATCTAGCGCTGTGGGTTGGGGAGAATCTGTCTCAGTCACCCATTCCCATGACGACACCTTGGGCCTTGTCCTCACGTGGAATTGTTCCACCTCTGAAATCTTTAATTCATATTGCCCATTCTCATAACCCTTCTTCTATTCAATGATATCATCTCCACCTGTTGTTTGTTTTTATTTTTAAACAATAGAAACAATTAGGGATTTTTAATCCCTCTGCTTTTTTCTTATTTGTAAGATCCTTTCTTTCTCCACTACTTTCCTTATCCAGCTGATATCCATAGTCTAGTACCCCAGATTCTCTTTGCCCTATTGTCCTTCTACCACAACTATCATTTGTCAAACTAAAAACCTTGGTCCTATTTTCAGCAGCTTCCATTCCTTTACCCTAAATGTAGTAAGTCCTAAGGATGCCAACAACCATTTAAAAGCTGACTCCTACTTATTTCAATCCCACCTCCCATTACCCAGTTCAGGACACCTTCCTTTCTGAGCTACATTAATGCAAAATTCTCCCAGTTGTTCTCTTAATGCCTTGGAGTCCCTCTCATTTATATTTATTTTCTAACTATCATCAGAGTAATCACCCTAAAATACAAACCAGATTAAACCACTTCTCCCTTCAATGGCTTCCATCTTTCCCTAACTCTCTGTTAAAAGATTCTTTCCCTCAAAGTCTAAGGTCATGTATATTACTAAAAGGAAAGCTAAAAACTGTATATGGAACTGTATACCATAATAAAACCACATGTGAAATATGAATATGGATAAAATTGCATATATAAAACTTTTTCTTTTAAACTGAACTAATATGTTAATACTATGTTATGATCAGACCAAAAAAAACATTATGCTAAGTGAAAGAAACCAGACACAAAGTACTACATATTATATGATTCCATTTATATAAAATGTAAATATAAATCAATATATAAAGATGAAATTAGATTAATGGCTATGTAGGGCTAGGGAAGGATAGAGGGATTGAGAGGTGACTACTAAGTGGTATGGAGTTTTTCTTTTTGGAGTAGTGAAATTGTTTTAAAATTTTTTGTGGTGATGAATGCACAAAATTGTGATTATACTAAAAGCCATTGATTATACAGTTTGGATAGATCATATGATATGTGAATATATCTCAATAAAACTGTTTAAAAATAAATAAATAAATGTGCAAGAAGAGCTAGAAATAGCAGCTACATATGGCAGGGCAAGCATAGAGAGATTGAGAGGTGAAGAATTTTCTTGTTTGTTTGTCTGTTTATTATTATTACTGAAATAATGAAAATGCTCTAATGATTGAAGTGATGAATGCACAACTATTTGATTATACCAAATACCAATGATTGTACACTTTGGATGAATTGTATGCTTTATTAATATGTATCAATAAAAATGATTTGTCAAGAAAAAACATTTTAGGAGTGGATGGTGGTAATGGTAACACAAAATTATAAATGCAATTAATGCCACTGAATTGTACCCTTAAAATTTTTGAAATGGTAAATTTCATGATATTTATTAAACCATGATATTTATTACATTTATGTTATATATGATAAATTTACTATACATACAACCACATTTAAAAAGTTTTTTTAAAAGGAAAACAAAAACAAAATAAAAAAAAATAGAATCTTTCCCTCTCATCTCTCACCACCCCTCATCTAATATCTTACATCCCAGCTCACACAAAGCTTCTCTAACTTTCCTCAAACTGGTCATATTCTCTCTTATCTGCAGACCTGTAGACTGCTCAGCTCTGGGCTTGGAACACTCTGATGTCACTTCCCCCTACTCCCTGCTTCAATTGGCTGACTCTTCAGGTGTCAACTTTGACATCACTCTTCCAGAAAGTCCTCCCTGACCCCTCCTCCAAGGGAAGATCTGTGCTTCTCCTAGGTGAAATACAACAGCTGGCATGTCCCCATCATAGCAGTCATCACACTGCATTACCATTTCAAATTGAATCGTCTGTCTCTTCCACCAGATAGGAAATTTGAAGGCAGAGACCAAAACCACATCTATATTTTTCATCATCGTATCGCCAACACAGCAAACTGTAAACAATCTTAATATATTTTAATTCAGTTTTGCAAGTGATATCTTGAATTCTAATTCTGAAAGTTCGATATAACACGTTCTACTAAAAAAATATTATGTATAAGTTCACAGAGTGTTCAGACCCAGGAATTTTAAAGTTTGAGAACTAAAATTATCTAGACCACAGTACTTATGGTCTTGATTATTAAGTGTTATTTCTTCAGTGGTTAGCATTTCATGGAGATCTCAAAGCTAGTTCCCAGACCTCAGTGCTTCCCTGAGGCTGAAAGAACTCCCAAAGGGGAGTAGAATAAATCCGGTTTCCCTCACTGAACCCTCATTTACCACTTGCATTTCAATAACTATCATCTTATCTCTCCCAAAAATGATCAAAAGAGTTTAGGAAAGTTTAAAAAAAAAAGAGATTGGAAAACCTTTGACCAAAAAGAAGTAGGATGTAGATTAGAAATTGAATGAGCCATGGTGCATATTATAAGGATGAAGGATAAAGTAATAAACTAGAACAACATGATCAGTAATAACAATAACAATAAAAACCAATATTCTTTGTGTTTTACATTATGCAAAGCACTTGAAAATATTCTCATTATATCTTCACACACACAGAAAAATGATAGCTTACGCCCCAGGCATTATTGGAAGGATCTAGACAAGAGGGGGAAAAAAAAAAAAAAAAAAAAAAAAAGGCTTCATGTTTTTGAGATAAAGAGGAAGACATAGAAAAATCTACTTCTGTAGGTCAGAAAAGTCTCTTTCTTTTTTACATTCTGCAAATTAGTTTATATACAATTTGTCATTTCACAACCTATTAAATTCCATAAACATATTCAAGCTTACAAATCCAGACAAGCAGAAATATTAGAAGAATCTCACTACCAAAAACAGTCTCTAAACAATAATGGACTTCATTATATATGCATCTGTACAGATGAATGCCTATGCATGCAGTAGGAGTATATACATTTGTTGGAAAGGCAGAGAAAGAGATGAGAAGGAAGAAAAAAAGAGAGTGAAAGGTAGGGAGAAGGACAAGGAAGAAGGAAGAAAAGGAGAGAGGGATGGGTAAAAGGAGGAGGAAGGGAAAGAGAAAGGGAACTAAAATAGTCTCAAAAATGTTTCGTATAAGTAAGCAAGAAAACTAATGAATTAGAGAGACCCAAATAGACATGAAATAAGGTATCATCTCATCCGCTTCCACAGACAATGAATGCTACCCAGAAGGCTGCCACAAGAAACTTACTGAGAACTCTTCAGAAAAGCCTTACTAGTGAACAACAGACAAACTTATTTCTTGATTTTTTTAATCAACTTAGTCATATATAAATACTTGGAACTTGATAGGAATGAACTATTTGTGGCTTGAAAAACAGGAAGGGATTTAGAAAAAATAAAGGAGAAATGTAGTGATTTAGAATTTCCATTATGTGACCTTAAAGTCTGAAATATTGGCTATAAAATAGGTAAAGCATCTCTTACCTCCCTCATTAATATAATACACTTAAGTCATCAAGCATTTATTAAGCATAAACCATGTAGCATCAAACGGGCTGGCTAGTCTTATAGACCTAAATATCAAGAGTCTCAGAAAGATCAGGTCTATTTACCAGTATGTCTGGATATGTCACCCCAATGGAACCAAAGAGAAGAAGAAAAACAAAAATTTTAAAACTGATACTTGGGCCCAAGGATGATAATCATGAAAAAAGATAGATTCATTGAGTGTTTACTCACTTAGTCCTGTGCTAATCAAGGATACAATATGCATTTTCTTATGCAATTCTCAAAAAAGCACAATGGGTTCATTAGGGATTGAATCTCATCCCCCCAAAAGATATGTTGAAGTCCTAACCCCCAGTTACCTCTGAATGTGACCTGATTTGGAAATAGAGTGTTCACAGATGTAATCAAGTAAAGCAACTGTCATCTGGATTAGGATGGCCCTAATCTAATATGGCTGGTGTCCTTTTAAGAAGAGAAGAGACACAGACACAGAAAGGGGAATGCCATATTAAAAACAGAGACAGTCACAGAAAGAAGATGGCAATGTGAAGATGGAGGCAAATATTGGGGTTATGGGACCACAAGACAGGGAACACCAAGGATTGCCAGTACTGGCCAAAAGCTAGGAAGAGGCAAGGAGGCATCCTCTCTTAAAGCCTTGAGAGCAAGCATGGCCCTGCTGACACTTTGATTTCAAGGTAGCTTCCAGAACTGTGGAAGAATACATTTCATTGTTTTAAGCCATCTGCTTTTGGTACTGTGTTATGACATTATGACAGCCCCAGGTAACTAATACAGGAATAAATAGGATTAGTACCTCCATTTTAAACATACAAATATTAGAACTCAGAGGATTAGGTAACTTGCCCAATGCCAACAGTAAGTAATACAGGTATGGCTTAAACTCTGGCATCATCTTCCATTGCCCTTCCAGGATCCTGGACTTAAGATGCCTAAAATAAAAGATGGGCAAAGGTTCTCCCTAACCTCTTGGACAGAACCCAAATGAGCGTGGATTAATGTACCCTAAGGAAAAAGGGTGTCAGAGAACTTGAGCTCTATTCTACAACACTGCCTAATGGCTCTTATTGACCAGTAAGATAAATACAGCTAGGCCATCAAAAATGACTATGATTATCCACCCAACTCTGACACCAAACATTAGGTTGATTTTGGAATAATTGCTTAAAGCTTCCTCTTTAGAGCAATAATCAAGCATTTGAACAGCAGCCATATAACAATTTGGTCAGCAAACTGAAGAACAGCAAATCTGTTTGAGAGCCAAATGCAAGAAAAGGCACCAAGCAAGACAAATATCACAATGGCTTGATCCCAATATGTGCTTCCCAAAATGAATAAGCATGAAATATTAGATAAAGAATTCTAGGTTAGCTAAGAAACCTAACTTGAAATCTATTTCCACCAGTCATCTTGGGTGGTACTTATCTGGGGGCTTGTTTATGGCCACTTTTATGTAATGTGAATTCTGAAGAAAACAACCAAATAATGGTTACTATAATGTGCATTCAAAGAAGAGAGGTGTGGAAGAAATTTAAATCCAAACCTCTCAGTGCTCTGTTCTTACTATCAAAATGAGAAATGTTCTAAGTATTTATAAATAGTATGCCTGCCTATATGACTTTCTTTCAGGATTTTACAAAAAGGTACCTTTACCTAAAAGTGATGAAATGATATATTCATTAAGGGATGATCAGAGGTAAACTGGCAAAGGCTAGAGAAAGAAATAATAGAGATCCTAATACCAGAGCCTGTTGATGTTGAGGGGAACCTCAGAGGATGCCAAGAGTAATGTTTCAAGTAGTAGAGTGAAAAAAGCATGCTTCATCAGCTCCATAAAGGGGCAAGTGTAAATTCAAGAAAGAGGGTTGGCCTTCTACTGGCAATTAAGTGCTTACTATTCTGAGAGTTAAAAACTCTTCAAAGTGAATAAATGGGTTAAACAGAATGGGGATTACCATGTAAGTGGAGCATTCTAACTTTGCTTCAGATCTTGGGAATTCTATAAAATCACAAAGGAGAGAATTAGCAGAACAAAATACTTTAATGGAAAATTTATTTCAGAAGCTAAGGAAAATGTATGAAGTTAAGTAGTGACATTTAGAATTAGGAGCTGTTTATGTAAAAGCAATGTCCAAGGATAAAATTAAGTAATAAGAATTTTCAGAAAGACCTATAAAAATCTGAAATAGAGACCTGAGGCACTTTATAAAGAATGAAGAAAAATAGAAGCTCTCTATAGGAAATATTAGAATAGTAGAATTTGACCCAATTTAAAGGAAAATATTACATACGCCTAGGAGTACAAACGCAGGCAGGCACACACACACACACACATGCTCCCCTTCCTACCTTAGAAATTCCCCTAAAGACCAAGATCAAAATGTTGCTTCTGTTCATTTTCTCGTCTAATTAAAACATGAAATGTTGCCTATTGCCCGTTATCAGTTTATGCATATTATGGGTTAAATAGAAAAATTAATATTAATAGAGGGTGTCACTTCACTGCAACATTTATTTTACTAAGACAGAGGACTACTGATTATTAAAATGAGGCATGGCTCCGAATTATATACTGTACCATATATGCTAATCTGGGGCACAGGGGAAGTCAAAGGTTTAGCCAGTGTTCTCATAAAAGGATGTTCTTATAAACTCCAAAACTGAAGCCCCATTCCAGAAATTAAATTAAATTTAAAAGAAACTTTCCAGTTATAAAATTTCCTCACAAAACCTCTATTATGTTTTGGATTTTTTTCTGATTTGACTTAGGTTTTTTTTAAAACAAACTTGAGTGACTGGAATTGTCTTTTCAATTTAAATTTCCTAAGAAAGAGAATCACAACTCACATTCCCTGACCAGATTGCATGTGGCCTATTTATTCGAAATGTTTGATTCCATGTGGATTTCTTCTCTTTTATTTATAACTTCTAGAAAGAATTCTCTGTAATAAGTTAGCAACTCAAGGGCAACCAATTTGAAATCCAAGCCCTTGGAGCACTGAACCAGCCTGGGTAGCAGCATCCCAGGCAGGTCTGCCAACTTGAAAGGTTTTCTAGAAGGACTAGGGACCAGGGAAGGCACACAAAGCATACACTACTGAGTGGAGAACGAACCAGTGTGAGCCACAAGTGGGTGGTCCACTGAGGTCAGGGTTAAAGTTCACAGAATAATTTGGAAAATGCTCCACTTGGATCTCATTTATGAGGCCTGAGAATACCCTTTAATTAGAATACAATTTCCAAAGCAGCCACTCCCTTGACTTTCCGGAGTTCAGTTATTCTCTGAAAAGAGAAGTAAAAACAGCCTCATCACACTGGCAGCTAAAAGTCCCCTATAAATTATGCCATAAATGTCCAACAGAGAAGGCAGCAGGCTCCAGGGAAATGGAGACATTGGCTGCCAGGGCTCACTAACCACTCTCAAGAACAGACAGAAGAAAAGAAGTCATATTAAACAGAGATACTCTCCTTCAGTTCTTGCTTATACAGCTGAGCTGTCCCATGGAAGCTTGGAAAAACAGTGAGAAGGTTGTGCATTTGAATAAGTTCCCATACCCGGGCCAGCCTCATTTTTCTGAGGATCCTTCAATCCAGCCAACCTCACGCTACAGTGAGAACACTAAAATCAATTCTGTGACAGCCAGCTGTCCGCCTCTTCCACGGTGCTCAGGGAGCCACACAGAGCCAGGCAGTCAGCCCCGTCCTGACCATCTGCAGATGCTTCTCTCCTCCCCAAGCAGCTCTGTGCCAGAGTCTTCTTTCCAGGGCCTATTGTTATTACAAAAGACTTACTGAGCCCAGAAAAATGTGCTAGATGCTGAAGCAAGAGGAAAAAACACATCTTCCTAACTGCAGGGTAGAGACAAGCAGACATTGAATTATGCAGAAATGGCCAACCACTCTGCGGGGAAGGCCAAAGAAGGAAAGTCAGGCAGCTACATAGAGTTTGGTATCAGGGAGTTGGAAGAGCAGAAGCCATCACAATACTGAACTTTCAAATGCTATGCAGAGTTGAGTCAAGTTCAAAAATGATACAAAACGTTCCGTTTCTAAAAACCAAGATATCAAATGTTTCTGTAGACCCAACAAAGTAGTCTTTGTCTAGAAAAGTGAGCCCAGAAAAATAAACAAAATATAGTTTTTGAATTTGTAATTAGAATTCAGAATCAGAAGTCACCCACAAATATTTGGAAATTTTTGCCAGCTTATGTTTCAGGAAGGATGAGCATTACTTTATTTTGCAATAATCGTTTGTATCACCATTCATCTGTCAGCATTCCCAGCAGCCCTCTCAGAGGGGATCATAAATCACTCTTTCTCTGCATTCCTTCAGAGTATATTAGTAGGAAACTAGACAGTTGTTCCCTGAAACGTCAGTATCCCATGGCACAGGTTGCATCATTCTCTCAATAAAGAAACTATTTCTTGCAATTTGCAGTATGTTTTAACACTGTCCACTTAACCAGTATAGACAGTAAAGAGAATAGTTCATTATAAATCCATTCCCTTTAATCATATCGATTCTGTGACTAAAATGATGTTCTTCAAAGAGCACACAATTTTTAACACATTAAGCACACAAAAGCACACATTAAGCACACAAAATTAACATATTAATTTTTAACATCCATATCCTTATGCAACAGTGTTTGCATTTTGGTTTTTGTCCTAAAAGTTTTATTCATATTTTCCCAGTGTGGACCTTGGGAAGGGAGATTAAGAAAATAATTTAATAAATGAACACACACACACAAACACTTAAAATTCTGTGACTACAAAGAGAATTCAGAAAAAAAATCATGCTCCCTAAAAGGTGGAATAAGTTATATCTAAGACCTCTACGAGGTCTCGCTAACTCTCTGGTTGTTAGGAAATCACAGAAAAAGAAAAAAAAAAGATAACCTAGTATCTCAGAAAACCATAAGTTTAACCACAGCAGAGCCAATATGTATATAGAAGACATCCAATGCATGTTTTTGGAATAAATGTTTATTTGAAATAATGTTTGATTCTTTAGAAAAACTATAAAATTTAAAATATTTTACCAATGTTCTTTACCCATTTCTGAGTATCATTTCCTTTCTTCCTATTCACTATGTGAGACAGAAGTGTAGAAAACCAAAACAGTTCTAAAATTAAACTAAAAAGCACTCATTTTTAGAGCTTTTGTTTGAAAAGTGAAAATTTCATTCAATAGAGGTTTTGTTTTTTAATTTTTCCACTTTATTTCCTTCTTTTTATTTTTCCACCTTATTCTATTTGGTTTGCAGCTAGGGACAGGTAGTGGACATTCCTAGAGAGGAAAGGAATGTTGCAAGTTTTAAAATAAGTGGAATATATATACTTTACATCATGAGTTAACCCAAAATATGGCTTTACTATGACGTTATCTGAAATGATAAAAAAAAAAAAAAAAAAACCAAAACACTTGATTCCCACAAAGGAATTCTGCTCCTCTGTCCACCCTACAACCCTGAGAATGAGAATGAGGAATGGGAAAGAAGGCTGTTAAATGAGACTGACCAATGTTATAAGCAAGATTTGTTTTAAGTTTTATGGGACAGCATGTTAACTATCTTCTACAGAATCACAGGGTCTTCCAATTGCAGAGAATCTAAAGGTTAACCAGTCCAACCTCCTGCTCAGAGTCCAACTTCCCACTGGTCACAATTTCAATTTTCAAAGAGCAACTGACTATGATAGGAGTCGGAAGTCCTGTGTTGTAATCCAGTGTCACACAAAGTGAAGTCTGCAGCCTGTACCAGTTGGATAAGTTTTTGTTCTTGGTCTATGAGGAGATGATGAGTTAGCTCCATAATATAAATCAATTACATCACCTTTTGAGTTCCACTGACCTTTTTTTTTATTTTTTCCAAAGCTTGACTTTCTCAGTGATGGAAGCAATGATCTGATTTACTTTCTGGCATGAGATCTTATAGCATTGACAAATCGTATCAGGAACTTAGGGCCCAGCTCCTTTGGGGTCACTGCTCCAGTCTCTATTCTGGCAGTAATTATGTTGCCTTCTGCAATATCAGGTGACTTTACCTCTGTAGGATTCCATTTCCTCATATGTAAAATGAAGCATTTGGATAATAAGATCTGTAGGTTCTCCTCCAGCTTTATAATTCTATAACTACACTTAAAATCAAATGTTAAGGTTGTAGCCTAATCCTTCCAAAACTTATATAACTCACCAACAAAGGGTGATAAACACAGAATTGTGAAGATGGGGAAGAAAGTTTGTAAGGTATAGAAGAAACAAGGATGAAAGAAAGTCAAGTCTGATGTTTCAGGTAAGTAAGCTAATCCTTATTCCCAATATCTTTTTTCAAAACTTCTCTAACACCTCTTCCTGCAGGCCACAGGTAGTAGTTAAAACAGATACACTTTCCTTTTTTTTTTTTTAAAGGATATCTGTCATAGAGTAATTAATCCTCTCCATAACTAAAAGTAACCTATTATTCCAACTAAGGATCCCTAAATTACATTCAAATAGCATCGATAGCATACTTGATTTAAATGTGCCTAACACATACATCAAAAAATGTCTGGCCATCTATAAATCTTACCTTGCTCAAAACTGCTTCTCACCTAAAAATAATCCACAGGCAACACAACAAAATTAATGCTTTTCAACAAAGCCAGATTCATAGCTTAGTCATTAAATTATGTAAAAATAGTCAATTAAATGAGTAGAAATCCAAAGAGTATTCTGGAATTTTCCTTTCCACAAGCTGTAAACTATCTAACAAATTATTTAACAATAATACACTTGGGATCCTAGAAGAAACAAAATAAGTATAACTTTTAAAAAAAAAAGTTGAAAATACAACTTAATCTTACACAATTTAATCTTATATTTGCAACATCTAAGGAAAACTTATGGTAATATAATGTACAAAAATAATATAAGAAGAAACTCTCTAGGCTCACACTTATTTAGATCATGCATTCTGAACAGGTGCAATATCGCCCGCAAGGAAAAGAAATATCAGTTCTTGAGGGTGAAAAGAAATCTAAGATATTATAAGAGTTTGTGATCCTGCAAAGGACCACAGTATATAAACATATATGCCAGGATATCTATGACATTAAAATGTCACAGAAGAGAAAAAAAATAAAAAACACAAAAAATGTCATGGAAAGGGCAGCAACTGAGAAAAAAAAAATGTCTAAAAAGTTTCCTTGGAAGGTTGAGCAATACTGATTAAGATGATCAAATCACAAAACACATTGAGTTTAATTTCCACTTTTAAGTTTGGAAAGATTTGTTCCAATGTTCTTCAGGTGTGGCTTAGCAGTTTATCTTTATGTCTACCTGTCTGCTACAGAAAATAACTCATTCTATGGCAAATTCATCTTCAACCCACCTGGGGGGGGGGGCTTAGCAACCAGAATGTAAGCTTCAGGAGGCCTAAAGCAGAACCTGACACAGAATCAGCATTCTGAATGGCACCCAAAAGATACTTTCTTACAGGGCTTTCCCAGAGAATTACAAAAATATACCATAACTCTTGCATATATCCTACAGACATTTTAGAAAGAGGGAGGGAACCAAAAAGCCAAATAGCAATAAAATGCTAAATGCAAAATAAGTTTGGAATCAGGTGACCAGAAAAACAGGGACCCTGATAACATTATCAAAAGATGACTCACTGCCCTTTAGCTCTTTCTCTTTTTATTTTCGCAGTCCATGTATGGTGTTGTATGACTGCCCCTTAGATGCTGCTCAAAAAAAAAAACTAAGTTTTGACTAAATCTCTCTGAGCATCCAGTCCAAAATTTACGTGTCAATTCTTCCTTTCTAAAGAATGGATAGAAACTGACAGTTATATTTACATCCTAATTTTAGCTCCATATGTAAAAATATTAATGGAAGTTATTTCAGATAAATAAATTCTGTTATTTATAGAATTGCAGCAGAATTATATGTGACAATTAACTAAGCAGATCTTATCATAGTCATAACCCCAATCACTCCAATTTTCTGTAAAAACACTTACTTCTGATGAGTTCACCATCTGAACGATTCCCCCAAATGGAGTGGTCTTGCATCTCTCCATGTGTGAAGCGACTATTGGTAGCTTGAGTTCTCTCTCTCTCAATATTTTCTTTATCACATTTTTCTGAATAAAACATATATATATATATATATTTACTTATTGTCATTAAATGTTACATGCTTTTCTCTACTTTTTTCAGCTTATAGATTTTTCTAAATGCTTCGAAGTCCTCCATAACTTAAGGCAATGAGTAAGATACCTATATTGAATATTACATATTCTATTCAGTCAATAATTTATATTTATTGAGCATTTTGCATGCTCACTAAAGAAACAGGGGCATTCACAGTAAAAATAATCTATTAAAATTATTGTCAACAAGTAAATGTAACACAGCAAGTTAGATGCCATGACAGCAAAAGGAGCAAAAGCTTCAATGAGGATGAAAATGAATCAGTCCACATGTGTAGGGGGTTGCGGAAGCAGGAAAGGCATTAAAAGAGCAGAAAGTCCAATGAGTGGTGGAGATGTAAGTTGGACTGCAGTTGAATAGGTGTGCCTGGGTAAGTGAGGAGATACAGAAATCAAGTAGAGTAACTTGGGAAAAGAGTCAAGGATTGTGTTATGCATGCTCAGAGAGGGAGGTTGGTTAGGATGGGAGATTTATACATGGGTTTTGGGTTCTCAGTGGGAAATCCAATACATAACAAAATGTAAAGTCTTACAGGGAATAAAAGCCAAACAAAAAAGCACACTATAACACAAGGTAAAAACACATAGTATGAGAGATCCAGAGCACTGACGAGGCCCAAAAGGCCCAAAGTGGGGAAGAAAAAACTTGTCAGGATTCAGGAACCAAAGAAAGCACGATAGAAAAGTGTGTGTGTTGAATGGTCTTTGAACAATTAGAAAAATTCCAAAAAGTAGAGATGAAGGAAAGGCCATTCCAAGGGAAGAATAGCATAGGCAAACCCAAAGAGCAGATGCTTGGGCAGAGGTTCCAACTCTCTGGACTATGAATCACTTTAAGGCAGGCGTTGGGAGAGAAGATTATAAAAATTGATCAGGGACATAGTATGGATATTTGAATGCCAATCTGATAAATCTAGACCTAATTCAAAAGCAAGATAAATAAGCCAAGGCAGCCAATAAAGCTTGGTGAACCACATAATAAGAGTAATGCATTCGGAAGATGAATCAAGAAAGAGTGATTCTCGAAAGAGAATTACACCAGTAGTTCTCAACCCTGGCTGCTTTAGGACCCCTGGGCCCCACCACCCCACCACCAGAGATTCGATTTGATTTCAATTGGGCGAGAAGTGGCTCAGGTGATTATACTACACTTACATTGTCAAAAATACCCCCTAGAGTATGGATAGATCCAAGAGGGAGAATGGAGTAAGGGAAACTCAAAGGGAGACTTGCCGGAGTCCACATAGAAGTTGATGAGAGTTCAATCATCTAGATAACCTGATAACAAGATGAAAAGGGGGGCAAATGGGAGAAACGAGCTAGAAGTTTGCACAGATAATAGGGAAGATAGGATTGAAGGTAACTGAGTTCTCCTAGTCTGTATTTGACTAGGAAAACCTGGAGGTCAGGAGAATAATTTACTCGTTTTAAAAATATATATTTGAACATAGTAGATGTTGAAGCATTATGCTTATTATGCTATGTGATGAGGATTCAATGGATTATGAAACCTGTCTCAGGCCTTAATGGAGCTTACAGTCTGGTGGATGAATTTAGTGTTGGACATTTAAATTTGCAAGTCAGAAAAAAAAGTCATAGCTAGAAACAATCATCTACCTAACTTGATGGTTGAAGCTCTTCAAATTAATGTGTTCACCAAAAGAGTGACTATATTAAAAGAAGGGCACCAATGAAAATCCATACAATCAAAAAGGAGTCAGAGAAGTAAGAGAAGCTGGATGATGTTGAACCATGAAAGCAAGGAAAGGATAGAGATTCAAACCAAAGTTGTTAGTCAACTGTGTTAACATTTCCAGTGGAAGGAAAACAATTTCTGGGCATGCAAAAACTTCTCATGTACCACGGGGATTTCACAACAATTGAAAAGTTCTGCCATGAAACATTTCAACACATGAAAATAGAGGAACACCCACTTAGGACTAGGTCCAGTGGCTAAGATCTCTGAAAAAAAATAGGACCTTCAACTCTAATTTTTTAGAAAGCAAAAACATAAAGTATTTTCAGATAACAGTAAAATAAAAATTAGAAGCACACTAAATCAATATGTTCTAGATTTACGTAACATTTACATAGCATTATCATGGAGAAAATGTTATCTTCATGAAATGCATTCATTTCAATTACCTTCCTTTCTTTTTCAAACTCCAGAAATCTTTTCCACCGCTCCAGTCAACTCCCAGCCTTCCTGAGATTATCAATAAAAGAGATTTTTGTACAAATTCACCAGTACATCTGAACTAACTCGTCAGCGGAGCCCTACATACTTGCAGCTACTGTTATGTAGCTGACTGCCGCCAGGTGTCATGCTAGTAGGCTTGATTCAATTAGTAACTTTAATTGAAGCTGAATGAAATTAATTATATAATTTTGAGCTGTTCAAGTTTAATTCCATTAAAATTAATTCATGAAATCAGGGCATTATGAAGCATTGCTGACTAAAAAAAATAGGTATGAATAAAGCCTCTAGACACACTTGACTCACATTTGAATCATGTCCAATACTCAAGTGCTAAACACAGACCCTCTTAACTCTCCACTGAATAAATGAAAATGCCATGTGGTCGATACCATATGGCTTTATAATCATGTGAGCCACTACTGGGGTGGGGGGGCATAAAGATCTTCCTGCTCTAAATTTTGATGAAGGGACAGTTTTCACATGTGTTTTTAAAAAGTTTCCTCATCTTTGAAATTCTAGAATTTCTTCCAGGTTAAAAAGAAAAGAAAAATCATCATGCTCTGTCTCACTGTCTCACTATATTCAAGATATAATAAATAATATGATCATTGTTCAATCACAATCACCAGTCTATCCAACTTTGCCTCCTTTGAAACTTAAATGCTTTGGCTCTAAAGCTGGTCTCAGGTTTTGCTACGATACATAGCACCCAGCCTAAATCAAGGCTCAGAAAAGTTTCCAATTAAAACATTTAAATTGACTTTTGCCAGTTCTCCATATCTATAAATTAAATTTCCCAGAAATTTAACTGACTGTTCTATAACTTTCCAGTGTATACATTTTACTTTATTAACATTTCCTTAATGTTTACTTAGTTTAATGGAATATTTATATGGCAGCATCATAAATGATTAAATGATGTTATATATCACACTGAAGCAACACACTGAGGAGAACATAAGATTTGACAGACAATTGTAAGATGGGCACCATGATGTCCAGCCACAGAACCAACCTTATTACAACTTTTAATTTCATCTTAACCAGTCACTACTGATTAAAATGACAAAAGAGCAGTTTCTAACTGCAGATTTCTGTTATTATATATGTTTGCTGTATCACTTCTGAATTGCAGAAAGTAGAGGTCGCAGTCCTGGCATAATCAATTCTATTCTGAATTAATGGACGTTTATAGCTGCAATTCAACTACTATATGGGCCTGAAAGACATATCCCATAAGATAATCAAGTTATCAGAATCAAATACTTCAGTGATGTATGAAATCAGTCTCTACCTTCCTACAAAATTTCTACATCCACATCGAAAAGCACTCCTCCCCAGCTTAGCACTTTTCTCTTAAGAAAGGGACCTTCATCATCTCAACAAGGCTGTTCTTCTAAGCTAATGGTTCTCTATTGCCGTAGAGCACTGTAAACATAAGATACACCGAGATCCCAGTTCAGGTGCTATGTGTGGGAGTCATGCTACCATGATATGTGGTCAGGTTTGAGAATCACAGCTCTAAGGAAACTCTTCTCCTGTACTACACAACTATTTAAAGAAACTTTGGAAGAGCATATCAAATATTGACATACAGACCTTGCTACATATCACCTTGTCACAGTAAAAACTAGATAAAAGTTTATCTAATTAATACAGAGGTACTTAGTTCTGTCTCTGTGTCAGGACAACAATGAAAATATAAAACCTAGATTATATATAACACTAATTATTTCTACTAACAGATGGGATAAAAGAAATATGTTTTAGATATTAAAATACAACTGAAGATGCTTTACAAATAGCATTAGACCAAGGCATAGCCATATATCACTGACATCGGCTTACAAAAGGCTAGTTCTATGGCATTCTAGTGTGTCTTCTCTGGATGCAGAAGTGCAGAAGAATCTTTAGATAAGAAAAAAATGGCTCAGTCCCTGATGACAAATCCCCTGTTGGGGAGACCAAACACACACACAAAACAATCAAGCAACTACAAAGTAACAGAAGATAATGAAAACCGCCCTAGGTCAGGATTCTGGCTTAAAGGCTGACCAGCTGTGTGACCCGGCTTGGGCCACACTCTCTTCACCAGGAAATGAGGACAGTTGATCTGGCTGATTGCAAAGGTCTTTTCAAGTCTAAAATGCGTAAATCTGATTCTGCACAAGGGCTAAACAATAGAGCCAAAACCTCTTGTACATGCTGAGAGGCATTTAGAATGGTGGAGAAGAAATCATAGAATAGCCTTTGTAAGGCACTGGATTTAATTTTCACAGAAAGTGATGAGCATGAATTAAACAAAGTGAAGAGTCAAAGGAAATAAATAAGGGCTCTAAACGAGCTTAATTGAATTTAAATACAAGATGTTCTACTCAGAAATGACTAGCTATCTTACAGAATCACTACCCTTTACTTTTACTATTTTTCTAAAAAAGGGCATGAATGGTAAGAAACAATCTCTGTCCAATCTTCATTATTCCTGCTGACTAGAATGGGACTGGGTAACAATTTCCACTTAATTTAAAATTCTAGATTTAATATTTTATCCTAGTTGGCATTCCCTAAGTTTAAAATTTTGAGTGTTATTTATCCCAGACAGTTGATGAATAAAATAATTAAATGGTGATTGCAATCTAGGAGCAAGAAAAATAAAGAAATTATAAAACAATATATGTAAAATAATATATATGCCAGGGAGACAACCAGCAAGATGGCTGCAGAGTAGGGAGCTCCTAGAGTCAGCTCCTGCTACAGGGCACTTAGTAATCACCCAAAGCTATCTAAAGTACCTGTTTGGGGGCTACAGGAGACCAGAAAAGCATCCTGCAACATCCTTGAAAGAATGGAAGAAGGAGACTGTCCATCTGCTGAGAAGATTCGTAAGTAGAGCACTCCCCGCCGTGGAGGCCGTGCCCATCCTCCACTGGCAGCACAAACCATTTTGGGAGCTATTCCACTGCTGGGATTCGAAGCTCTACTTCCCAAAAACAGGGGAGAAAGAGATGGTTGAGCGCCAGCTTCAGCTACTGATTAGTAAATTCAGCTGGCTAAAGTATAATCCAAAGAGCAGCTAAAGTTTGAAACTGTCCAAGTCAGAAAGAGGCCGGTAGCCACCATTTTGACTCCACCCTCAGCATGAAGGGAAGTAGAACGGACTGAAATTCAGTGCTGGTAGGGACCGGCTTCTTTCCATCCACATCGGATTGCAACACTAGCATAAACCCCAGCCCCACCACCGGCAGCAGGGAAACTGCAGGGACCTGAGCCAGCACCCCCGGGAAAATACAGGCCACACCACTGAGGCTGGTGATCATCCTACTCTGACAGCCCAAGCTGCCTCAGGAGCTATTCTGTGGCTGGAATTGGAAGCTCCATTTCCCAAAAACAGGGGAGGAAGGGATGATTGGCCAGTGACTTCAGCTACTGATTAGTAAATTCAGCTAGCTAGTATAACCCTAAGAACAGCTGAAGTCTGAACCTGTCCGAGTTGGAAAGCGGCCAGTAGCTGCCATTTTGACTCCATTCCCAGCATGAGGAATGAGGAAGTAGGGCGGACTGCAAATCAAGGACTATAGGGATGGCTTCTTTCCACTCAGATGGGGCTGCTGCCCTAGCCTAGGCTTCAGCCCCACCTTGGGCAGGGAGGAAGCTGGTGGGCCCTGCACTAGCCTCTCTGGGTAACTGTAGGTACATCTGGCTGGCACAGACTGAGAAGTCAGAAGTCTACTGGGGCAACTGCGGTCATTTTGGACCCGCACAGCCCAGATTGCTACCTGTACCTGCAGCTCTATCCCCACACCAGGCAGGGGAGGAAGGAGTGTGAAGCTTCATCACTGTCTGGGCAAGTACAGTCTAGGCCTACATGACTTGGATTATTACACATGGCTGTGGTTCTGTCCCTACCCCTGGTAAAGGAGAAAGGTGGGAGAAGCTTCATTGGTGTCTGGGGCAACGCGGGCAGCTTCAGCCTCCACCGCTTATAGCACCAACTACATCATCAGCTTCTACTACACAAACAGCAAGGAAGAAAGGCCAAGAAAGCCCTAACCTAAAGAGAGAAACTGGACCAAGAATAATACATCTAGTAAGCCAAATGCTAAGACACCAATAAAAAATTACAATTCCATCCCAAGAAACAGGTAGATACAGTCCAGTTAAAGGAACAAGATAAGCCTTCAGATGACATAAAGAAGCTGAGATAACTAATAATAGATGTTTAAACAAATCTCCTTGATAAATTCAGTGAGATGGCTAAAGAGATTAAAGATATTAAGACAAAATTGAATGAGCACAAAGAAGAATTTGAAAGCATACATAGGAAAACAGCAGATCTTACAGGAATGAAAGGCACAATAAATAAAATTAAAAATATATTGGAATCATGTAAAAGCAGATTGGAGGAGGCAGAAGAAAGAATTGGTGAACTTGAAAAAATGGCCTCTGAAAGCAAACACACACAAGAACAGATGAAGAAAAGAATGGAAAAAAATTGAACAAGGTCTCAGGGAACTAAATGACAGCAAGAGACATGCAAACATATGTGTCATAAGTGTCCCAAGAGAAAAGGGCAGAAGGAATATTTGAAGAAATGGTGGTAGAAAATTTCACTATTGAAGGACATAGATATCCATTTCCAAGAAGCACAACATACTCCCATCTGAATAAACCAACTCCAAGATACACACTAATCAGAATGTCAAATGCCAAAGATAAAGAGAGAATTCTGAGAGCAGCAAGAGAAAAGCAATGCATAACATATAAGGGATATCCAATGATTAAGTGCCAATTTCTCATCAGAAACCACGGAGGCAAGAAGACAGTGGTATGACATATTTAAGATACTGCAAGAGAAGAACTTCCCGCCAAGAATCTTATATCCAGCAGGACTGTCTTTCAAAAATGAGGGTGAGTTTAGAATATTCACAGATAAACAGAAACTGAGAGAGGCTGTAACCAAGAGACCAGCTTTGCAGGAAATATTAAAGGATATGCTACAGTCTGAAAAGAAAAGACAGGAGAGAGAGGCTTGGAAGGGAGTCTAGAAATGAAGATTATATCAGAAAAAGTAACTGAAAGTGTCAAGAGTGGTGAAAAATAAAATGTGACAGATAAAATTCAAAGGTCAAAATGGGTGAAATAAGAACTGCCTTTACAGTAATAACATTGAATGTTAATGGATTAAACTCCCCAATCAAAAGACAAAGACTGGCAAAATATGAGCCACATATATGCTGTCTGTAAGAGACTCACCCTAGACCAAAGTATACCAATAGATTGAAAGTGAAAGTCTGAAAAAAGATATTCCATGCATTCAGTAACAAAACAAAACAAAACAAAAAAAGCCAGAGTAGCTATACATATATCAGATGAAATTGAGTTTAAAAGACACTAGTAAGTCAGGAAAAAAATTCCATTTACAATAACAAATAAAAGTATCAAATATTTAGAAATAAACTTAACCAATGATGTAAAGCACTTGTTTTCAGAAAACTACAACCAACTGCCAAAAGAAATTTTTAAAAAAGACCTAAATAATTGGAAGAACATTCCATGCTCACAGATTGGGAGACTAAATATCATTAAGATGTGAATTCTACCCAAATTGATATACAGGTTCCATGCAATCCCAATAAAAATTCTACCAGCATTTTAAAAATAAATGGAAACCACGATATCAAATTTATTTGGAAGAGTAAGGGGTCCTGAATAACCAGAAACATCTTAAAAAGGAAAAGCGAAATTGGAGGACTCTCACTTCCCGACTTTAAATCATATTACCTAGCTACAGTCATAAAAACAGCATGGTACTGGCATAAAGACAGACACATAGACCAATGGAACTGAACTGATGGTTCAGAAACAGACACTCACATCTATGGTCAAGTGATTTTTGACATACCCACCCACCTCAGGCTGAAGAGTCCATTCAACAAATGGTGCTGGAAAACAGATGTGGCTCAAGTGACTGGGCTCCCATCTACCATTTAGGAGGTCCAGGGTTCGATTCCCAGGGCCTCCTGGTGAAAGGCAAGCTGGCCCACGCGGTGACCTGGCCCAAGCGGAGTACTGGCCCACATGGAGAGTGGGCCCATGCAGAGAGCTGGCCCGTGCAGGAGTGCTGGCCCATGCAGGAGTACTGGCCCGCACAGGAGTGCTGGCCCACGTAGAGAGCTAGCGCAGTAAGATGACACAACAAAAAGAGACACATAGGAGAAACCATAAGAGATGCAGCAGACCAGAGAGCTGAAGTGGCGCAAGAGATTGAGCACCTCTCTCCCACTCTGGAAGGTCCCAAGACTGATTCCCAGTGCCACCTAAAAGAGAAGACAAACAGACACAGAACACACAGAGAGCAGACAGCAAGTGCAAAACAATGGGGGGTGGGGCGGGGAGAGCAATAAATGAACAAATCTTTAAAAAAAAACAAAAACAAATGGTGCTGGGAGAACTGGGTATCCATAGCCAAAATAAAGAAAAACCCCATCTCACACCTTATACAAAAATTAACTCAAAATGGATAAAAAAACCTAAATATAAAAGCAAGAACCATAAAGCTTCTAGAAGAAAATGTAGGAAAACATCTTCAAGACCTGGTGGTAGGTGGTGGATTCTTAAATGAGATAAGAGGAAGACTGAAATGGATTACTGATGCTTAATGTATGTAGAAGTTTTAATTAACTTTAATGTAAAAGTGTGGAAATGTATAGAGTTGATGGTAACGCATTATAGTGAGTAACAGCTGATTTATAAATGGGAATGTGGCTGGAAAGGGTAGTCTAGGGATGTAAATGTCAATTGAAAGAGAGCTAGAGAATAATCTAGGGACTGAATAACAGTAAACCCAAAGGTGGATGAGAATTGTGGTTGCTGGTGCAAAAGGACAGATGCAAAAGTGTCCTTTGTGAGCTAGAGAAGATGTATATCACTAATGCAGGGTGGTGGGGATGTGGAGAAGCATGGAAAAACTACAACTGGAGTGACCTATGGACTGTGGTTAACAGCAATACTGTAATATTCATGCATCTATGACAAAGATGTACTATGTTGATAACAGGGGAGTATGGAAAAAGTGTGCCAAATGTACATTATGAACCATGGTTCATAGTAATAGTCTGATGATATTATCTCATAGTCTATAACAAATGTTCCACCATGGAGTGGTGTGTTGATAGAGGGCTGTTGTATAGGAATTCCGCACTTGTACATGATTGTTTTGTAAGTTCACAACGTCTGTAATAAAAATATATTTTAAAAAAATAATAATAGCATTGGGTTGGGAGAAAAATACAACAAATGTAAAATATGGACTATAGTTAGTAGTAAGATTTTGATGATATTCTTTCATACTTTGTAACAAATGTCTCACAACAACGCAAGGTGTTGGTGGTGGGTTGATGTATGGGACCCCTGTATGATGCTATGCATGTTTGCTTTGTAAGTTCACAACTTTTACTACACACTTATTGTTTAGGTATGCTCATGTATAAATGATATAAAGATAATAATAATAGGGTGGGTTGGGGAGAAAATACACCAAATGTAAGATACTTTGGTTAGTAGTAATATTTTGAGAATGCTCTTAAATCATTAGTTAAAAATGTTTCACAACAATGCAAGGTTTTGGTGGTAGGGTGAGGTATGAGAGTCCTGTATGATGTTATATATGTTTGTTTTGTAAGTTCACAACTATTACTATACACTTATTGTTTATGTATGTTTATGTATAAGTGATATACTTCAATAAATTAAAAAAATATATATTAGATTTCAAATATATATATGCACCATATAACCAGCCACTCACCTGGCGTGTGGTTATTAAATAAGCACAAACATGAAAATACTTCCCATTGTTGAATGAATAAATAAATGGATATTTGCAATTAGGGTATTAGCAATATTCAAAGCACTTTATAATATTGTTTGATCTTCAGAACTATCAATGGTGTAATAAGGATGTTAGCTCAACTTCAGAGATAAGAAAACAAAGCCTCAGAGATAGATATTCAGTTGGAAATAGGATGATATAATACAGAGTTGGAAAGGATCTTGCAACTCAGCTAATTCCATATCTCACTAATTGTAGAAATCCCCACTGCAATATTCAACCCTTCTCCAAAATTTCAAGGAATGGTACCTCATGAGGGAATACATTCTATTCTTGGCCAGTTTGATTCATTAGTAAGTTATTCTTTATTTTGAACATAAATCTGCCGTCAAGTAATCAATAACAACTAAACCTAGTTCTTGCCCTTTATAGGGAGAAATAGGAAACAAACTTTTCTACAAGGTAACAGTTTAAACAACTGAAGAGGAATAACTTTTACCATCATTTTGTAGTCAAGCAAATGTATATTACCTTAATAGCCGAATGCGTCTAACAAATAATAATAAGAAAGGAGCATAGGAATGTTGCTTCAGAATGAAATGAGCTTGCCAAAGTTACTAAAGATATGGGGATGGTTGATTGAACTTTTAGACATATAAACATGCCATGGTTTTCTAAGGTACAGGAACAAAACTGCCTCCTTCACCCATCTAAAAATCCAGATATTTGAATCCTTTCTGATGAATAAAAAGGTCCCCTTAGAGTCTTCCTAACAAAAAGGCTATCCTTAAATTGACTTTGCACTAGAAAAGTTGTTAAGGGCACAGGATCTGAAATCAGGGTGCCTGGGGCCACCACTTACTAGGTGGATACTTGGCAAGTTAATCAATCTCTGACAGATTCTTCATCTCTAGAATGGGAATAACAACAATACCTACCTCATAAGGTTGAAATGGAAATAAATCATGTCTGGAAAGTAAACATAGTGTCTGGTCTGTACCTAGGGTTAATTCACACTGGCTATTATTATATTAAATGATATTACAAAAAGTGCCTTTTAAAAACCTATTAAACTTTTCATAGTGAGATTATTGGAGGTACTGTCCATTCAGTAACGCCTTTGTGAAAAACCATGCAAAAAAACTCTTTCCAGACTGAGTACAAGGAAAGGTATTGCTTCCTCTGAGAAGCTATATGCTACATTTTTCCTTATAAAGGCAATGAAAGTTATATTACAGAAAACATGTTTTTTTTACTAGAATTTACAGACAAAATTGAATAACTGGACTTGACCCTACTGTGTATATCTGTTACATTTTTATTTTCCCCCAGATTTGGATCTCCTAGGCTACCTATATTTTCCATTATTCTGTTTTAATCTTTTTAATGTATTCTTACAAGCCACTTCAAATAATCTTCTGAACTACGCAGAAACGTGTAAATGCACAAAAAATTTAAACACATTTTCTACTTGTTATCCATACTTTATTTGCTTACTTCATGGAAGACTAATATAAATGATGGCACTTGGCAGAAATCTTTATACAAACTCATAAAACTTAGTGTAAAATACATTTATATTCTTACAGAAGGGCCTGAGTAGCTCTCTCTGTGCTTATATTTTGGAACTTTTCCAAGTGTGGTCCAATATATTTCAACTCCATATTTCATGGTAATCTATGACAGAGTATTTATAATCTGTTTTATGTGTATATTCTTATTGCTATGGAATATATATTTATGCCTCCATTATCTATAAACTAAATCACCTTAAACAATTTCATTTTTACTCTCCTATTCAACCAGCAGTATTATAGATGATTACATATATTCAGGTTTATAAATGGACAAAATCTCAAGTAATCTGAGATTAAAATCTCCAGAAAAAGTAAAATAACTGGGTCTGTATTTTCCCAGAGGCTCAGAACAATGTGGACATTCTATAAATGTTTCCCAAATGTAACCTTTACAAAAACAAAGATAAGTCAGCTTTTAGGAAGACCTAAGGCTCTGGAATTTTATTTCTTCACTGATCCAAAACAAAAGAAAACAAAACGAAAAACTCAAACCTAATGACTTTTAAGGAACATTGCAAAACCTCCCTGTTTGCCTGGCATTCTAAGATGGATTAAAATCATATTGTCCAAAAAACATGTTATAACCCTCATTTATACAGAAAGTTTCTTTTGTTGTTGTTGTTTTTTTTTTTTTTATTAAGAACATGTTCTTTCCCAAGCTCTCTGGTTAAGGGATGAATCTGTAGTGTGTTTTGCATTGTTACAAGCAATGACAGCAAATGGCAATCAAAGGAAAGACATTTCAAAGTTTTGGTTTGGGTCTGATTTGAAGTAAATAAAAGAGACACGATGGAGAAGAGCATTTCAAATACTTGTGGCACCATGAATAATGCAAGGATAAGAGAATTAGAAATATTTTGAAATGGATTTCTTGGATATCAGAATAATGAATATGGATTAGAAGTCAGGAGGGGCATCCTCTCTGTTAATTATCCTAAAGGCAAAACCTGGAACCTCTTGTAGTATACTAAGTAAGCCTCTGGCCTTCTGACTCTCTCCTCCTTCAGCTGTGAAATGCCTTCTTGGATTCTCCTTTAAGCCCCCAACATCTTCTCTTCTGGCTCTACCATCTTTGCAATATCATCAACTTCCACAGTTTTAGACACCTTCATGAGGATAATGCATAGCTCTGTTATCCTATCCCTGATCCCAGCTCTGACTATGGATTTGAAGTTTCAACTCTACATGGATAAACATCATTAGCAACTCAAACTCAACATTTCCCAAAAATCATCACCACTTCTCTTCTGTCTTTTTCTACAACCGAGTTTGGTATCTTGGTCAATGGCAGTTATGGAATCAACTACAACTCTTTGTTGTCTTCTTACTTCTCCTGTCCCCAACTTAATTAATCAATTACCAGGTCCTGCTAGTTACAACTCCCCAGTTTCTCTTAAGTCTCTACTTTCTTTAGCATGCCTACTACCATGGCCTCCAATCTCTCTCCCCTCCAACCACAAATATGTTCCTAGCACAAACATTGAATATGGTGCTCCCAAACTTCAATAAGAACAGAATGAAATTCATTTCACATATTGATTTAAAAAACTGATATAGCTATTTTATAATTTTACATATTTAAGGTTGCAAACTCTTACACCTTTTCCATGCTTGCTAATTTCCTTTCATATCCCAGTGAGAAAAAATAACAAAACCCCTCAGAAAATCTTACTAAAGAGCCTGTGTGTCACAAGTGACAGGAGAAGTAAAAGCAGAATAGACCTACTCCTAAAGACCCGTAAGATGAGAAGCTGATCCACTGTGAAAAAGAGTGAAATGGAGGACCATGCCTTGGAATAGAGAAAGTAAAGAGAGGAAGTCCGTGCCTCTGTACCCTGACACCTGGCTTCAGAGGGCCTACCACCTGCTCAGCCACAAATTGCCTTATTTTCAGTGTTCAACTCTGCATAATTCAAACCCCCACCCCACAGGGGGGAAAAAAAAAAAAACCCTGAAAACTGTGTATTCTTCAACTGGAGTCACTAGCAGCCCAGCCCAGACCAGACCAAGCTGACTCCCTCTTGACATCCTAAAATTCTCTTTCAACATCTAATCTTACATACCCCAGGATTGACCAGTCAGTTGGCAACTGGCCATAAATTAATCTGCCACGTGGTTTTAAAGAATTATAATTTAACCTACTACACTTTTATATCTCATCCGCCCTCTAGTTTACACATTTTAAATGTTCGCGGGACTTTTTATACAGTAAGTGCACAAAAATATTTATTGACAGGGTTTTTGCACTTCAAATATTTCAATAATAAAATATATGTGCTAGCATAAAAATTCATTTGACTTTATTCCTACATCGACTAAAAAAGCAGGCATAAAGGCACATGCATATGAATCATCTTTCTTCAGATCATGTGGGTGTGAATCTGAAAACAGAAGTGGACTGCCAGTAGAAACCACAAACAAAATTAAATACATGTTAAAATAACTCTTTTCATAGTTCCTATTTAGTGAACTCTATGTGATTAGAATTAGAATCTATAAAAATATAACTCAATTTCCAAAACATGAGGTTAAAAACTTTCCTCCTTGAGGACACATGCTAATGTAAAAAAGGAGATATTAAAAGTTTATGTAACTTCAGTAAAGTGTTAGTGGCAAAACAGAGAGAAAGACAGAGGGAAAGAGGGGAAGAGGGGGGACATCTGAACTACTGGTAACTGTTTAAGGTGACAGAAGACTACAACATCTTTGATCTACTCCTTGAAACAACAAAGTTAAACTATAGAAAATCTAGAATCCAGCTAGTTCAGAAGCAGTCTTCTCTTAACAAAAACTCAAAAAAGACTTTTAGAAGTAGAAACATAGAAATCATGGGGGGCGGATGTGGCTCAAATGGTTGGGCGTCCGTCTGCCATATGGAGGGACCTGGGTTCAATCCCCGGGACCTCCCGGTAAAATAAAAAATAAATATATAGAGACGGCACTTGGGCTGCCAGGCTCTGTGTGCCGGTGAGCCTCCAGGCCCCAGGAGCCATGCAGCAAGATGATGGTGTAACAGGAGAGAGACGCAGGGGAGAGTCGAGACAAGATGCTCTGAAAGCTCCGAAATCCAGTAACCGAGGCGGCACAGGTGGCAGAACACCTCTCTCCTACATCGGAGGTCTTCAGGATTGAATCCTAGTGAAGACTGGAGGAGGAGGATGAGAAGAGATGGCAGGAAACAGACACAGAGAATTGCCCAGCGAATGGACACAAAAACAGCAAATGGGGAAGGGGGGGGTTAAAATGGATAAAGTAAATAAATAAATCTTTATTTAAAAAAATAAATAAATAAATCATTTAGTTTATCCCATTTTATACAGTAAAATATTTTTATTATCTCAGAAAGACAATTTGGTTGAATTTTATCCCTCGTTTGTTTGTTGTTCTTGTTCCAAATAATTTACCATTTACAAATGGCATAATTTCCAAATTGTGTCAATTATTTTTTCCTTGTTTTCCCCAAATAGTTTGTTATTATAAAAATGTAATGCTAATAATGTAAGTGCACGCTGTTATTAGGCCTTCTTTCCATAAAATTACCTCAAAAAGATCCAGGAAATAAGGGTCAAAGAAACAGGAAAAAAGTTGCACATCCCAAAATTCCATAGCCTCCCCACTAGCCCTGTAAAGGACACTTGGTTATATATATTAAATTTCTGTATGTGAACTGACCAACCATATGGGCAAGATCCTTGTTCACCAAAAGTCTTAATCTGCCAGGTGCACTTCTGATTTCTGACTCCCCTACCCAGCCTGGAAACCAAGATCAGTTAGTACAAACACACTTTCCCACACATGAGCCATGTTCTTCCCTTGTTCTCCCATAATTATACCCTATCAACTTCCAGCCTAACACGAATTCCAAAATCCATTCCATCTGCTTTTATTTCCAAGCTCCCACATGCTCCTTGCTATGAGAAGCAGTCAACCATGCTGATGGGTCCATTAAAAATTAATGACGTTCATTCTTAGTTAAGCCCTCAGTGCTACTGAGCAGCCCTTTTATTTGCCCAGATAGACTCTCTTGAATTCTTCATTATTCCAAATCTTTTCCATACATCTCAATTTCCTTGACTCATCTTACCCACCCACTCCCTCAAACTCTTAATAAATGTTATCATCTATTTTAATGAGAAGATCTAGGCTTCAATATTCTCCTTTTCATATCAAATTTTCTCTGGATTCTCACCCACCCTTATCTCCCAACCTCATCTCAAAGGGAACCAACTTTTCCTCCTAAGATTGTTCTCTTCATCCTATTCCTTCTCTGAATTTTCCTTTTTCAATTGTAAATACTCACCAACACACCATTCCACCACATGCCTTTTCATCTTCCATCTCTATGCCCTGACTTTCTTCCCTTTAGTATGTGTACATGTTCAAAACCCACCCAACCAAAAGAAGTCCTTCATTTACCTTGTTTCACCCTAAATCACCATGTCTCCTTTCATCTTCCTTGACCACCACACACCTAATATTTCTATGACCAACCCTTATGGCCTCTTTTTCTGTCTTTTTTTCACCCTCCTCCCTAAAGTATAGCCTATCTCCAAAATTTGGTCCTCCATTCTCTTTTCTCCCTAGATATCTCCTCATGCCCATCTAACAGCTCACTGATGATGAGAATTCTTGGTCTGTGAGACTGATCCTCACCAATCTCCAGGGTTACAAATTCTCTTTTCCAGCTGCCTACTGGATATCACTGCTAGAGATAAGTTCCCTAAAATCAACATGACCAAGAATATACTCAACAACTCCTATGATTCCACTCAAGCTACAAAGCAAGTCTTCAATTTCTCCCTTTTCACCATCTCCCATATTAAATACTTTGCTCAACTGTGTCAAATCAAGTCAACAAAATGCCTAATACTCCGCTTGGTCTTAGAAATTGAATTCAAAGACAAATAAGTAAAAATCTATGCCCTCAAGTGGCTCTGGCAGCTACGTAGAGCTCTATCCTACTACTAAGTCAGCAGTGCTACCTGCCTATCTCAACATCTTTACCCATTCTCTACTTCCTGAGCATGTCCCTGCTACTCACTCTCTCTTAGAACTCTTTTTTCACAATTCTCAGCTCAAACCAGTTCATCCTGTCCAATTGCTTTCTTAAATGTACAGACATCTCTTCTTTAACCACTTCATTCCTTCCTCCATCATTCCTTCCTCTGTTTTTTCCATTTCATCCTTCTCTTACTCATTTGATTGTTTCTCTTAGTAAAGGGGAAATGAATATGCCCAGCTGAGGAGACTCAGGTCTAAGATGCTTGAAAATGTCCCCAAATCCTCTTTCAAATCTGGGCACTACCTGTTTTTAATGAAGACTGAACTTCCTCATGCACCGATACTCAATGTGTTTCAAACAAGCTTCTATTCCATTTAATTTTGTTCTTGATTAGTTATATTTGGTTTCCAGTATAATAATAGTACATTACAAATGATTTATCCTTACAACCATCTAAAATTTAATAAGGCTTAATTCCAACAATTTCTCAAGATTATAGAACTAAATATGATTTATAATTATTTATATGAGAATGTATAATCTAGGTGCCAAATACTCAATTTACAAATGAGCCTTTGGAACACAACTCAATGCAAATTAGAGACTTTTTTCTTTGTTATGCTGGAGTCTTCACAGAGAAGTGTAGGGCAGCAGGATAAGTATATCTTTTGAGGTGGCAGAAAAAAAGTATTAAAATATCAATGTATTTATTTTTATCTTATTTTTTTTATTTTTACTTTTGTACTTCTTTTATATTGTTCGTGATATATTTGTGTTGTATAAATAATTTTAAAGGAAATAAACTATTTTGAGAATGAATCGTTTACACCTTTTATTAATTAGAGTATGAGAGAAAACTTTTGGTTAGCATGAATAGAGGACACATAGAGTGATAAGATTTGAATCTTTTAGTTTGAAATACTAAAAAGGGATATTTTAAAAGCATTTTCCCTTCTGCATAGATTGTTTTTTAAAAATCTATCAATATAACATGTTTTCTACAGATAAAATGTCTCTAAAACTATGATTCTCCACTAGAATTAAGGAGAACCTGGATCTTGTTTAAAATGTAGACTTGCAGGGCTTACAGCCAGAATTTTGATTCTAGGGGTCTAGGGTGGAACAAAAAACATCAGTTTCAAGATTAGGATAGGTGGGTTCTTCAACCTCAACACTACTGATACTTTGGACCTCATAATTCTTTATTGCAATGGGCTGTTCTGTCCTGTGCATTACAGAAGTTTACAGCTTCCCTGTCCTCTACCCATGAGATGCCAGGGGCACCACCCCATCTGCAGGGGTGACCACCAAATGTCTCCAGACATTGCCAAGTGTTTTCTGATGGGCAAAACGACACCCCCTACCCTCACTGAGAAACAAGGATAGAGGCTACAAAAAAAGGAAAACACACTTTGAGAAACACTATCCATAATCAAATGGAGGAAACAATATGATAAAAGTAGAGGAACAGAGATATAAGCAAGCATATGTTATATAAAATGAAATAAATAGGCTTCCCCAAAAGAAAATGTGATTAGCCACTAAAAACTCCTGACGAGGGAAGCGGCTGTGGCTCAATCAGTAGGGCTCCCGTTTACCATATGGGAGGCCCCGGGTTCGGTTCCCAGGGCCTCCTGGTGAAGGCAAGCCCACCAGAGCGGCGTGGTTAGCTGACCCAGCGAGCACAAGCAGCAAGGGGAGGATAAATGAATAAATAAATTTTAAAAAAATCTTAAAAAAAAAAAAAAAAAAAAAAAAAAACTCCTGATGACTTAGCTAAGCTTTTGAGTCAAAGCTCTTCTTATGTAATTTCAACTTGAAGATTCTCTCCCCAGCTTCTATTTTAGATTATTTTTAATTAACTTCACTGGCATTTTGCATCCTGCTATGAGAAGGCCGCCTAATAGTCTCACAGGACTCTCCCAAGAGAAAAGATTGCATTAAATCTCACATTATCACATTAAAGTATATTCCAGCATTCAGAGTCCAACAGTCTAAGTCTTGCCAAATGCAATGGAGTATGGAGTGGTAGAGGGACAGGAACAGGCTCAAGTGATTCACAACATCCAAAGCCTTTTATCTTCGATGCATCCATCTATACAAAAAGTTGTATTGATTCTCTACATCAACCACATTCATCACAATGACATATAAATATCTTTCACAATTTGTATTTCCACCTTGATTTCTTACTACTGACTATATGTGGTACTACCTTGGGTAAGTCAGTTAAATTCTTTGGAACTTCTTTCCCTCATCTAAAAAGTGAACAGTTGGACTAAATTATTTCTAAAGATCCCTCCAGCTACAAGTCATAAAGTTATGAATAAAGCAGGTAACTAAAAGTCCATTTTGAACATATGTATTCTAGTAACTGATGTACCAAAGACCAAATACCTAAATTTTCAATGTTGCTTGATAACATAAGAGATTTTAAGACACTTAATCCAATAAAGAAAAGGACAATAAGAGGAACCACCTATACAAGATCTATTTTCTTAAAACAAAAATACGTTTGGCTCAAATTGTCCTTTATGTATCAAGATGCTTATCTCCATTTGCTTTCTATATTCTAAAACAGAGATCACAAATTAGCTACTCAGAGACCACATCTGGCCTGTAGGTGTGGTTGTTTTGTTTGGCCTGGAAAATAATTGTATTTAATTAATGGCCAACTTTTTAAAATGGGGAGATGATACACAGAAATCCAGTTTACCAGGTTCTCCTGAAATATTGGAAGATATTAGCCCACATGGCAATAATTACCTAAAGTTGAGGAGCATTGCCTGCAGGCCCATGAGCTCTTCAGTTTCCTGCAGTCTCTACTGCTCCCTAATGTGACACCCATCCCAGCTTCCTCTAATAGCCTGGCCCTTTGTAGCCTGTGAGCTTATGACCCTGCTTTAGAACAATTTTTGAAATCCATAAAATGAATTTTAATGCTTTCAAAGCATTAGTAAAGATTGCAGAATCATGGCAAATGAGTAGAAGTTTTTAATGCTGATAAGTAAAATGGGTTACACTCCTGGTTTCTAATCCACCACCTGAAAGGATGTAGAAAGGAATTCTAGATTTGATGGGGAATGTGAACCAGAGAATCCTTAAAATTATTTCCAACTTTAATGTTCTATGCCTTTATAGTAATGCATGGATAACTCATCACAACAAAGTAATGGACATATAAGTTATAAAACAGGTCTTTACGTAAATGCATATATATGTTTAGGTTTCTTTGCAGGGGAAGATTTGACCTTATCCTTCCTCTTCATGAAAAGATACTTTGTATTAACTTTCATGAAATACTCAGTTTTTTTTTCATTGATCTGAATAAACAAATCGTAAAATTAAGTTTCAATTAACTAAGGAGCCACATCCCACCATAATGGATGTCAAAGAACAAAGGAGAGAAGAAAAACAATAAAAGAAATTCAGGAAAAGCTAAAGAGTAGAGTGGCCTGCCAGCAAGGCTTTTTTTACCAGTCATTTTTTTGCTACTGCTGAATAAAACAAATCTAACCATGTGAAGCTGCATCTTGAAGTTTTTTCCTTACCCATCCCCTCCATTTTTTTTTACTTTACATATACTTTATGAAATGCACTGTTAGAGATAAATATTTTAGCAAGATTCTGAGGATTTTCTATTTTGAAAAATCAGTTTTATATTACACTTGCAATTAAATGGGTACCTACTTAAGGAATGTTTTGAGTCAAAGTTAAACTAATAAAAAAGCAACATGTAACAAGGTTACTGAAGCTAAGCCAATTTTCCGGTAAAATGTAACCCCAGAGTTCCCACACTAATAATGTTTGTGTTTTGTGCTGCAAACACTCTACTTGAGGCCATTCTTGAGTCCCTTCTTCTTAAGGTCAGACCACGTGACAAAATACAGTATTGCAATACATAGGTGCATTAAGTGCCACCACAATTACTTTCTACTAATTAAAAAAAAAAAAGATACTATTAAAATAAAGATGGACATTGTAAGCGTTAACTATTTCCAAATCAAATCATTTTTCTAGCTTTTGAGGCTGATTTTTGACATAAGGATTGTTTAACAATGGTGATTAACTGCTCAAGTGTGAACATAAACAGCACATCAATGAGTCGATATGACTACTGAGGGGATGCCTAACGACAGGAAAATGATTGTGTTGACAATACAATATGTAGAACATGGGCTGCTTCTGGGAAAACATATGTTTATCATTCTAGTTCTCTGATTTTCTGTAGCTAATCGTTTTTATTTTCTGTTTAGAAAGCATGAGTCACTCTTTAGAAGCAAAAAAGCCCAATTTAACACTCCTGAATGCCAGAACATTTTAATTTAACCATGGATATTTTCTGCTGTTACCTGATGTAAGTTCAGCATTAAGCATTAAGTTCATTTCTTCTTTACCACTTTTTTTTTCTGCCTAAAGAAATAATCCCAAGAACCTCATTATTGGTAAAGAAAAAAAAAAAAAAGCTATCAGATATGTTTAAAATCAAGAGTATAAAGTAGATTTTTGAGCCCTGGAAAATCATTTATTTTGTATCAATGTCAGGACTCTTTAAATCAGAACTGTCAGCAGAGGAAATGCATCAGAAAAATAAGGTCCTTGCTTTCTGTCACTAATGAAAACCTAAAGTAGGTTGTTACGTTCAACAGAAAAAGAAGGATATTGTCTAACTTGTTTATAAGCTTGCTATGGAAGTTTTTCAAAAACAAAGTTTTTTTTTTTCTTTTATAGGCTGTGTGTGTGCATTTCTAGAAGAACACAAACTAATTCATTCTTGGAAAGTGTCTTCTAAAGCTTGTTTATTTCAAAGCAAAACAGTTCTCAAAAACATGCATAAACCTTTCCAAAGAAACTGGTCACGGAAACCTGGATTATCAACCGAGTTACTAAGTAGCCAACAAGAAATTAAAAGGTGAAAGAGATGAAGAGCTTGTTCAGCGAGCAGCTGCAATCCTGGATTTCATCGGGCCCCAAGAATTGAAAAGACCTAAAGAAGAAGTGCTTCAGAGCCCACACTGGTGAGCCTTAGGCCCAGAAATGCATATGATTAAGAAAGAAGCAATCCTGTCATCCAGTTTCGGGGCAGCCAAAAAAAGGGGGAGTGAAGGCACCAGCAGATCCCGCCCTCTTATCCGGTTGTTGATCCAGGGCAGGAATCTGGACAACTTGGCTTGAATAAGGCTAACTGTGCAAAAGTTCAGAACTATTAGATATGATTTTGTCCTTACCACCCCCCTTTATCAGTAAATGTGTGGACAAAGTTAAAATGCAGCAATGACAAAGAAGTTTGCAACAAGCAAGTGCGCACTCACCCTGGGCCAGGGAGCCCAGCCGGCCGCCGCCCGCCTCGGCCGCGCGCTGCGGCCCCGCAGGCCCGGGAACGAGTGCTTCGTCCGCGTCGGACATGGGACGCTCGGCAGAGCCCCGCCGCGCCGCCGCCGAACTCGCAGTCCCACGGGGCGGACGGAGGAAGGGCTGTTAGGTGTTGGGTGCAGGGAACTGACTGCTTCTGGCGGAAAAAAAAAAAAAAAAAAAAGTGTTTTTAGAGAGGAGCACACCACCCTGGCGGGATATTCCCTCCCTCCCCAAACCCCACCCCGGGGAAGTTTTGATTTGAAACCAGGGAGGAAAACTGTTACACAGCAAGTTTACAGTGGTGGAGTTTGGGGGGATTGCAGGGGCGGGGGGTGGGAGAAGGAAAAGAGATCGGAACTGGGAGAAGCGCGGGGGAGGGGACCCAAACCCCTCCTCCTCCAGGCCCAGGGGACCACCACCTACCTCGGCATCCCCCACCACCACCTCCAACTCACTCAAAACCCCTTCCTCATCCTCCTCTTCCGCCCCGGAAAGTTAGCGAGGCTCCAACAGCGGCTAGCCGCCGCCGTGGCCTGACGGCGCGCCGGCCCCTGCGCGCTCAACTCCCCGCCTCCCTCTGGCTTAGCCCAGACGCCGCAGAGGCGGCAACTTCGGCAGCTCCTCCGACTGCGCGCACTCCGCCTCCTCTTTCCAGCCAGCTCACTCAGGCCAGTTCCCTTCCAAGGAGAACTTTTTTCCCCTCTGCCTCTTTTTACCCCTTCTACCACTCCTACACTCCAGAAACACGTCTCCCTCTGTTGCTCCTTTACCTCATATCGGATCAGAGAGTCTGGAACTTGGCGGGCGACCCCTGAGCCTGGGGCGGCGCGACCCGGGCTTTCCGCGCGCTCTCCCGCTTCCCGGCGCTTTCTAGGTCAGGAGGCCAAAGCCGGAGAGGGCTGGCGCCGCCTCCCCGCCCAGGCGCTAAGCGCGGGGCCGAGAGAGCCTTCCTGGGGCCGGGAAAACGGAGGGAGGTGGCTGGTCTCCTGTCCTGTGAGACAACGCATCCCCTCTCTCGCTTGTCAAAGCTCTGTCTCCCGGGCTGACTAAAGCTCTGGAAACGTTTAAGGTAGACTGAGGCAAAACTAAAAAATACTAGAATTATCAAGCATTCCATGGGAAAGAGAAAGTGCAATTGAAACCTTGACCCTCAGGCGTCTAACCTCTAAATCTCTGGTTCGGAATTTACTTTTATTCCATTTTTTAGTTATTTGTTCATTTTGGTCAAATAAGATCCCTGATCAGGTAAAACCAGTTGCCTAAACCCACTCGTGGCACTCAAGCAGGGAAGGCGGATACCCTTGACAAAGCCCTGGCCCAGGTCCAGAGCCCGGCCTGTTGCAGGCTGACTGCCTGACTGAACCAACGGCTTCTGCAAGGAGATAAACCTGTGGTTGGAAACAAAGAGCTGATCAACTCCCTGTTTAAGAATGAGACGTCCTGATTGTAGTGTAATCTGATGTACCAAAAATAACAAATACAAAGTAACTAGCAGTTAGAAAGTACTTTAATAATATATTCAATAACTTTTGTTCTTTATTTCATTGAGTAAAATGCAAGATTCATTTGTAGCAAGCTAGAATGAACCTATTCTTTGAATCTCTAGGACAAGAGAGAGTTCATAATAATGTTATCAAAACTGAAGAAAATGTAGATTGGATGCACTTTCTCTCCACCTGTATCACGAAGGGCATCCCAGTTATTTCACTTAGACAGAAAGCCACCGGAGTTGATTCCAATGGATTGAGAGGATCCTTTCTTACCTTTGAAGAGCGAGTGAAGCCAAAGTTGCTTTCAATAAACCTGAGAAGCACATCTTTAAGAGTTTTTTATCACAATCATTCAAACTATATTCCCCAAGAGACAAAAGACATTCTGCCCAATGACCTTTAACAAACGGGGTTTTGTTGTTGTTGTTGTTGTTTTAATTGAGAGATTTCAGAAATGGTGTACATTAAGTGCACTGACTCTCTTGAAAACTTGTCTAGGGGCCTGCACTCTTTGGAATCTGCTCGATGGATGCCAGCCAATTCTGAGAGTGACTGTATTACCATTAGAGAACAAACATTTAGAAAACATCACTGTCTCTGCTAGCATAATCTGCACTCAAAGGAGTAGGGTAGAAAGCAGTTTCTGAAAGAGTGTGGGTTATCCCATTTTTTATATTTCTTTGCCTTGTTTAAGTTTTATCCCCTCACAAAGATATCCATGAATGTCAAGAAGTTGTGTTACTCTTCTAGAAAGTCATAGTGTTAAGAATTTGTTAACTTAATTTCACACAGACTTAACATTGCTCACATGGTATGTAGTTCAATAAATCTGCCTCAAATTAATTTTAAACACCTTACTCTTTAATGGGGAAGAAATAAAATTCAAATAAAAATAGTACAAACAAATGAGATGCTGTATCATGTAATCACCAAGACAGCCAAACTCTGTGATCTGCTCTGCCACATATTGACACTGTGACTTTGGGTGTTAGTGAAGCTCTCTATGCCTCGGTTTCCTTATAGAGTGATAATGATAATAGAAATTCTCATAGGGTTCTTACATGGATGAAATAAGGTAATTCTTCTAAAGCACTTGAAAGAATAGTGTATATAGGGAAATGACTCAGAAATGATTAAATATTTTTATTATACAGCAGAAGAAATTTGATGAGTTGACCAGGGTATGATGACCATGTCAGAAGAGCCACATCAAGATCCCTGGTGTCCATGCCACACACTTTACATATATTATCTTACTGAGTTCTTACATAAGTCCTATAAGGAACTTATCAAGGTTGTACTGCTAATAAGTAGTTGAGGCAGAATCAGAGCTTAAGTCTCTGACTGCAAGACTATAATGCTTCCTTAGGTAAACTCAAGTTATCCCACTGGGAGGCCCATTGGTCATAATGACATAAGTGGTCTTAATTACATAAGCCTGGTGTTATGTGTGGAACCCTGAGTGTCACCCAGGCTGCTCATTTTCCCCATTATTTGCTGTCTTTGCTCAGGCTATATGATCAATCATTTAGCTTGGCTCCTGATGAACACCCTAGTGCCCTCATCCTTTCATTCTTTCATTTATCATATACATACATGGATGTTATGGATAAGATTGGGCACTGTTGTGGATGTTGGAGATATAGCAGTGAAGAAGACAGATGGCCATTGTTCTCATGGAGCTCACAGGGCTAGGAGGAAATAGGGACACACAAATATTTATAAGGGCAATCTCTGAGTGCAATGGCAAGAGGTTCTATGATAATACCTAGCAGAGGTATCAAGTCAGGTCTAGAAATAAGGGGAAAGTTCCTTAAAAAATAAAATAGAGAGAGAAGCAGCAGCAACAGCAGCAGCTATGTCTCAGCTGAGACCAAAAGGATTTTATGGGACCTTGGTAAGTGAAAAGAGGAGAAAAGACTGTTCCACGTAGAAGCAGCAGCAGTACAGGTGAAGTCCCAGAAGTTTGAGGAGATCTTAGCATCTTTGAAGAACAGAAAGAAGGTCAGTATAAGAGGATGGCCAAATACAAAAGAGAGGTTGATGAGAAATGAAGTTGAAGAGACAAGTATGAGCCTTATTTTGATGAACCTAGAAAGCCAGAAATCTTAACTTCAAATAGGGGCTACATTATCCAAACTGCTATTTGTAAGAGCCTCTTGGTATAATGTGTAAAATGATTTGGAGGGCACAGATATTGGAGCTAGAGAGTCAATTAAGAGGAAAAGGATGATTTTGGCATTGGGAATGGAGTAAAATAAAGAGATATAAAAGATGGGAGAGCCAGAGGATTCAAGGTTGACTTCCAGATTTCTGTGCCTAGGTAGAAATCTATAAAAATGAAAACCTTCAGGAGAATCAAGCTTGGGGGAAAGCTCCTGAGTTAACCAGGTAAATGACATAGTGTCTGAGGTACCTGTGAGATGGCTAAGTGGAACCATCCAGCAGGTTGCTGGATATGTGTCTGGAATAGAGGCACATAAAAGGTAATTATTTAGCTTGGAGATTATAAGAGTGCCCAAAGTAAGCATGTAGAATAGGAACAGAGGGCCCAAGACACAGCTGTGCCCTTAAACTCAATCCAAACAGGTCTTTATTGGCCTCTCTCCCTTTTGGCACACCCTTCCCTGTATCTTAGTACTGTTATCTGCCTGGCTTTGAGAATCACCATTATTTAGGTACTACTGCCACTGCCCCACCCACTAACCAAGGAGCCCTTAGAGTGCACATGATGGTCTTTATTAAGTCAGATTTGCCATGTCTTATACTACAATCTGGATACATGGAAACCTTCCCCAGGGACCAGCCTTCCAATGAAGTTAAATGCCCTAGCCCTGGATCTGTTCCCTTCCCATCACCCTGCCTTTGAAATCCCAGTGTGCCTTACAACCATTCTTGCCTAATGCAGTAGATCAGGATAGCAGAATAGCAATAATACATGAATACGTTTTGAAAGAGGCATGACATGAACTAAGCAAATAAAATAAAGAACTAATTAAAAGGGTTCATAAAGCATCCTTATGGAGTACATAACTTCACTCATTAAACATTCACTGAACATTTATTATGCACCAACTATATTCTAGCCCACATATTAGTCTCTGAAGGTAAAGAAATGTGATGTCTTAAAAAGCAGCTAAATTAGTTTTCACTTGGGCAGAGGCTTATTAGCCTAACTAAAATCAAAGTTAATATCCTCACATAGACATCTAACTAGAGGTCTACAAGTGTGATGGACAATTGTGTGCATAGCCCAGGATTTGCACTAGACAATTCTCTGGAATGTGGGAAGAAAATACTACAATGAGTATTTATATTTGTTTATATATTATTCTTTTTAATATCCATTTTGGGGTATGTTTTATAAAGTATATAACATATTCATAAAAAGTACATGACATGTATATTTTATAAATAAACATGCATATACTAGAGATTCATGCTTAAAAATATTTTACCAAGTTTTGCTTTATTAAAAAATGGTTTAAATGATTCAAACCATTTAAGATACATTCAGTCATTCCCTGATTATACCAAGGTAATTTTTCTAGAAAATATATATACCTCAATTATATGGAAGCATGATGCCAGCAATCCCTAAACCTGAGGACAATAGAAACTATGAAGTAATCCCAAATTTCTAAATACCTAAAATAATCTCTATAACCTTTACAAAGTTCACACACAAAAGCCATGGACTTTCTTAAATCTCACTCATTCTTTTTTGAACATACAGCTCTAAACAAACTTTATTTTCTATTGTTTTAGCTCACAGTTTATTATAAGAAGAAAATTTTGGAGGCAGAGCCTTTGAGAAGAATAGATTAGCTAAGGGAGCTATTAGGTCAGACAAAATGACAGCAGTAGAAATGATAACTGACAGACAAGGAAGATCCAGGAAAATAAACTCGTCATAACAGTGCCTTTGTGAATTCAGCTCAGGGAAACAGTTCCTTCCTAATGAGGGCTTGAGTCATTAAGGAAAGATTCAGTTTCAGTAGTGCTGTATTCTGTTTTTAAGGGAGGCAGGTAATTACTGTTTGCATTTTAGGATAAATTCCATCCAAAATGTTCAAATAAAAATGTTACTATTTGAAAAGGTAAATTTCACAGAATTATACTTCATAGCTGCAAGGGATATTAGCAATCATGATTCTAGGCCATTTTTTTAAAAAAATGTATTTCCCTACCTCCTAGTACTTGATTGGGAGAGGTCAAGGGGACAGGTTTCTGGAATCCCTTTCTAACTTCAAATAGAGCATTTCCTCCTTTGTTTCCCTAATGTATTGGTCCTTCTCTTAAGTTTTTAACCGAGAAAACTGGTTCTTCTACTTTTTAAAAGTTTGAAAACCACCCATCTTACCCACTATCTCCATTTGACATATGAAGAAATTTAAACACATATGAAGTTCATTCATTTGGTTCAACAAACATATAGTGTCAAACCTTATGCTGGGCACTAAGATTTCAAAAATAGATGAGATACAATTTTAGTCTTCTGGGAACTCATAGTGTTTATGGTGGGGACACGCAGAAAAGGAGAGCAGTGTGGGAGGAGGACATTCACATAAATAATTGTAATACTGCAGGAACACAAAGGAAGTAACACCTAACTGTACTCAGGCGTAGGTGGGGAGAGTCAGGGGATGTTTCAGAAAGATGATAACCAAGCTTATGATGAGTAAAACTTGCCTATCAAAGAGGTTAGGGAATTCCAGACAGAAGGGATAATACCTGTAAAGGCACAGAAGTGTGAAAGCCCCAGAGAAGTTAAATGACTTGGCAAAGGTCACTTAGTGGGTTAATTAGACTCAGCACCAGAAGCCTAAGTTTCTTGACATCCAGGCTTCTTGCTCCAGTTATCTGGATAATACATGTAAATGAATCCATCATTTCTAAGTGATGGCAAGCAAGGGCAAACCTAATGTTATATTTAGGAGTTCCAGAGCTTCTTCTCTTGTAGATGTGTGACCAGAATGCTGGGCACAATATCTCCTATTGTTGAATTAGCTTGACTTGCCCTTCCCCTCCAAGCTCTCAGTTAGTGTCCCTTTCTATTGGCTGACTCCTCTGGCCTGGGGCACTGGCCTTCAGTATCTTTCCTTGCTGTCACTGTGCATTCCTGCTTGTGTTTTGAATGAAGGTAGTGATATGTTAAGGTGTACAGTGGCACATGTCAAATAAGAACAACATGAGTGAAGACAGAGGCAAAAATGGGCATAACTTAAGCAAGAAACAATAAACAGACTTTTTCTTGGGACAAAGAGAATGAACCTAGATATACTAGGAAAACAAGTGGTATGGAACAGTAGTAAAAACAAGGAGTTCTTGGAAATGATGACGATATGCTGACACTATAATTGGAAATACCCTTACTATGATGAATATGAGAAAGATGTGTTTAAAACAAAATAGAAGATGAGGATTCTCTTATCAATGTAACCCCCAAACCCTTTTGGACTCTTAGGTAAAAATATAGGAGTTTCGTTTTTTTTTTTTTAACTTTGACATTTAAACCAAATTTTGTATTTAAAAAAACTGGCACTAAATTGAAAATGCAGTGTTGTAGCTAATTTAGAATGTTCTCCCCATCCTGGGACCTTTAATCAACACTAGGGAAAAGACAAAATTTTCGTGAATATCTTCTCACCTCCCATTATCCTCCACTCTCCTGTTTTTTTTTTTGTTTTTTTTTTTTTTTATCTTATAAGAGTTTAATATGCAACATATACATAGAAATCCTACAATTCAACAACAAAAAGGCAAACAACTCACTCAAAAATTGGCAAAAGACCTGAGTAGACATCTCTACAAAGAAGACACACAAATGGTCAAAAAGCACATGAAAAGATCCCCAACATAAATAGGCATTAGTGAAATGCAAATGAAACCCACAACGAAACACACTCATTTTACCCATATGTTACCCACTCTCCTGTTTTAAACAACTCGATCCACCAGGCACCAGCAGCCCCATACTCTCTTTTATGACCCCAGGTAACCTACTTTAGACTCTGCACAAATCTGTGCTAAGCTTTATAAGGAAAGAATTTAATTTAACACATTAAGCAAAAAGATATGTTCAACTCCTGGTCTTCTAACCCTAGCAGCACTGATTCTGTTCCTGTGTTTATAGTCCCAAACTATTTTATCCAGACCCATAAGGGAATATTATGAAGTTGTTTATTCTCTCATTGTCTGGGTGGTAGGGTGTTAAAGTCAATCCCAATCTGGCAGCCATTTAGGGAATTAAATGGCTACCGGATTGAACTAAATGTGGTGGATACAGCTTGGGGTACTATGTAGCTTAGAAGGAACAGATTTCATGCACATACAGCAACAAAATGGATCTTTAAAACATTGCATTTTGTAAAAAGAGTATGAAACAACATAATTTTAGTGCAGCACCAACTGATGATTAAAAATATATGCATGCGACTTTTCCCTCCTTGCATCCTGAGAGCAAGATGGGTCACCAGCCGCTCTACTAGAGCTGTCCACAAAAATTCAGCCAGGGTTCCTGCTCTTGCCCCATCTGCTCAAAACGAGATGGTCTGATCTGGAAACACGGTCTCAATATGTGCCGCCAGTATTTCCATCAGTACGCAAAGGATAGAGGCTTCATCAAGTTGTACTAATTGATCTTCCTTGAATGGACTGTCCAGGACATCTACCAGACTAAAACAATGCCAGTTCTTTGTATATAAATTAAAATTAAAAATAATAATATATATATATATGCACACAAAACAACAGACCACATTTTGTATAAGCACACCCAAGCAAAAGACATACTTATATATCTTAGAATAGTTACTTATGGATAGAAGGAAAAAGGGAAAGAAGAATGGGCATCAGAGTGAACAAATAAATACAGTTGATCCTCATTAGCTGCAGATTCTAAATTTGTGAATTTTCTCATTTGCCTAAATTTAGTTGTAACCCCAATATCAATAATCACAGAGCTTTTGCGGACACGTCCAGAGCCGTGAAAAATATGTGTCTCCCAACATGCATGTTTCCAGCTGAGGTCAAACAAGATGAAGCTCTGCCTTCTTGTTTTAGCTCTCATATGGTGAGAACATTTCCTTTTGGCAGTATATTTGATCTGTCCTGGTTTGAATCTTTTGAGGGCCCCAGAAAAATCCTGTTCTTAAAGTGAACCCATTCCTGTGCCTGTAAACTATTGTATGTAGTAGGACTGTTGCAGGATTTCCTCTAAATTGTTGGCTATGTTACAAAAAAAGAATTTTAAGTACATGCCAGTTTAGTTAGGCCAGTGGTTTATTAAGAAAATGAGAGAAGAGAAATGGGAGAAAATAACAGATTATGGGTTCCAGGTATACTTGTGGGTTGGTCCAGGTAGAGAGAAGAAAAGAACTAAAAAAGGGGTAAAAAGGACTGATTTACAGACTACAAGTCCCTTTTACAGATTACAAGTCCCCAGGTCTACTTGCATGCTAATCTGGGCAGGGATAGAAAGGGCAAAACAGGGAAAAAGGGTTAAAAAAAAAAAAAAAAAAAAAAAGGCTGTTTCAGTCTCTGTGCTTGCTTTTTAAACCACTAATTATCTCACCCCTTGTTAATGTTTGGGGAAGCTGTCCCAGCTGTTTGCTGTTTTGATTGGTTACCCCACCCAACAAGTCTTCTGAAGGTCCCAATGGCAAGGCCCCTTGAGAATATCTGGGGCTTTCCTTTGACCCCGGATGAAATCCCATTCTAAATGGGGGTTCTCACAGAGTTCTTCCAGCAGCCATCGTGTGGGGTCTCCATGGCCACATGTTTCATGGCCATGTTTTTCTGCCAGGTCCCAGATTCACCTTTTTATTCCCTAATCTAGCCTGCTCCAGGACATTTTAATTAGATTCAATTAAGAGACTTAATTGATTGGAGTGCTTAAGTGAGACATGATCCAGGGTGAGTCTCAGCCCTCTTGCTGCAGCCTTTTATAAATGGGAGAAACATGCAGAGACACACAGAGAATGAGATCTGCCATTTTACCCTGCCATATGAAAGAGGACTTCAGGATCACCTATAGCCACAGAAAGACAGAGAAACCCAAGAGGCTGAGAGAAAGGCCAGAGGCTGGAATCAGTGGAGCAGCTGAAGCTGAAGCAATGAGGAGAGGGGAAAGGCAAAGCATATGCCTGATTGTCCACAGTTGATCTTGGGGAGAAAGTGAGCCTGGAAGAGAACATAGAGACCGGCCACCATCTTGCCTTGCCAGGTGGCAGGAGTCCAGGATCTGCCGGCAGCGCACCCTTGGTAAGACAGCATCTCTGATAAATGCCTTAATTTAGACATCTTCACAGCCCTAGAACTGTAAGCTCCTACCCTAAAAAATTCCCATTATAAAAGCCAAATCATTTTTGGGTATTTTGCATTGACAAGCTTTGGCAAATGAAAACACCATCTTTTCATATTTTTGTGCTTTTTGTGTGTGATTTCTCATTTCTAAGTGCTCCTCCACTCTACCCCAAGGATAGTGCTGAAGTACTGTCTAGTGTTTCTAGGCACAAGAAGGCTGTAATGTGCCTTATGGAGAAAATACATGTGTTAGATAAGTTTTTTCAGGTAGGAGTTATAGGGCTTTGTCAATGAGTCAACAACATATATTAAATACAGTGTCTTTAAACAGAAACACACATAAAACAAGGTTATGTATTGACTGGTTGATAAAAATATTGTGATAAAAGAACAAGTTGGATTATCTGGGTAGATCCTAAATCCAAAGACAAGTGTCCTTAAAAAAGACACACAAAGGAAATATAGAAGAGAAGTTGATATGAAGATGAAGTGGCCACAAGCCAAGGAAGCCAGCCAGCATCCTTGGGAAGCTAGACGAAGCATGCAACAGATTCTCCCCTAAAGCCTCCAGAGGAAGCACAGCTTCTCTGGCCTCCACAACTGTGAAAGAACAAATTTCCATTGTTTTAAAACACCAAATTTATGATAATTTGTACAGCAGCCACAAGAAAGGAATACAACTGTCTATAGGTGAAACTAAGACTGCTTAGGCCCAGTGTGTTACAGTACTTGTTTAATTTTTGCTATTCCCTCAGTATCAAAGGGAAAAGCAATCCACTCTGAATCCCTGCAGTGATGCAACCCTTTCATAAAGGCCTTTTTCCAGGCAGACTTATGTCCAACCCAATACCTCTATGGGTACAGCCCATCTCTTAGTATTAATAATAATGACTATCATGTACAAAGCCTTTTAGAATTTGCACATTCTCTACCATCCATTCCTTAATTTGATCCTTGGGATCACTCTGTGTGATACATGCCAAATGTATTCTAATCCCCACTCCATAAATGATAGAATTTGAGAGAGGTAAAGTGAAGGACACATAAGTGGGAATTTGAAAAGCTAGGATTCTAACTGAAATCTGCATCTAATTATTCATCAGACAGGCCACCTGTTAGGTCCAAGCACTACAGAACTCATTTGTTCAACTACAATGTGCCAGCAGCTCTGCTGGACACTGGACTAAAATGGAAGCAGAGCAGATGTGTCCTGGCCCTCAAAAAGTTTAGAGCCTTGTGGCAGACAGACATTAATCAAGTAATCACCCATATGAATATATAAGTTCAAATAATTATTAGTGAAGAAAAATGATGGAGTGCTGTGGGAGCCTGTAAAAAGGGCACAGAATTAGAGAAAAAATTCCTGCTCTAAAGGAACCCATACTAGAGTAGGGGAAAGGACCAAGTTAGGAGAACGTTAGAATATAATGCGATTTGTACTGTGAGGTAGGAATTCTGGCTTGTGGGAACACAGAAGTGGCACTGAACCCAACATGAAGAGAAATTTGAGGAGTGAAATGGGTTTGAAGAGGACACCCGGATGAGCAGGAGTTAACCAGAGGAAGAAGGAGCAGAAGGACAAAGGAAGCAGCAAGTGCAAAGATGCCAGAGAAAGTGGAAGCGGGCATATTCAGACAACTCTGAATCTCATTCCTGATGCATCGCAGCATTGTATTTCTCACAATGTGTATGTCTGTATCAAAATAGGACCCCATTTATACATTGCAGGAGCTTTTAGTTCATCTCAGAATTCTATTAGAGGGCTTTCTGTACTAAATGTTTTACTCCATAACAATGAGACTCTTCATTCAATTTCTCCCAAGTATTCAGACAAAAAAAAATCCATTTGAAGTATTCCCAAGATGCTACTGGCTATATAATGCTGGCAAAAGTCTACCCGAGAGCAGCCAGAAGAGAATATGCTCAGAAAACTCACATGTATTTATACCATAAACTGCACCACTGATATTAGAATCACATAGCCCCACTTCATTGGTCCCATAGTGTTCCTGGGGTGTGACATTGGCTGGAGTCCCTGGATGGCATCTGTCTCTTTCTGTCATACATTCGTTACCGTGTAGGCTCCCAAGAGCACAGAATCTCTCCTGGATCTCTCTGTAATCATCAAGCAGGTATTTGGAAAGCCCACTAATGAAGAAAAATTAATTTCTTGATCAAAAGAGAGGGAATGGTACTTATGAAGGTATATTATTATTAAATTACATCAAAATAGTAGAAAATATCTAAACTGTATAAAACATTAATGCAAAAGATAATAATAAAGACAAAGCTGAAAAAAACCCATGGCAGGGAAGCTGATGTGGCTCACCCAGTTGGGTGCCTGCCTACCATATGGGAAGGCCTGGGTTCAAGTCCCAGTGCCTCCTAAAGAAGACAAGCTGACACCACAACAAGCTAGATGCTGCACCCGTCGCAATGAGCTAGACGTTGCACCCACAGCAACAAGCTAGATGCCACATGCACCACAAAGAGCAGGTGCCTAAACAAGCAGCTGCCATAAGCCAGCAGATGCCTGCAGGTCTGCAGGGAGTGGATGTGGCTCAGGATGTTGAGTACTCGCCTACCATGTAGGAGGTCCTGGGTTCAGTTCCCAGTGCCTCCTGGAGAAGATGAGCAAACAGTGAAGCAGACAAATGAGAAAACCATCTGAGGGATGGGGGAGAACAAATTTTTAAAAAAATAATAAAGTAAATACATCTTTTTTAAAAATGACAAAATGAAGCCATGCCCTCTAAAATTGCTGGAATGACTATTGAATATTCTATTTGGTCTGCACTGGGCCCAGTGTGCTCTTCTCTTAGCAACTTGCTGATGGACATGGACTGTGCTTATTCAGCATTACCGACACTACATCTCATTTAAAACCAGAAGGAAGTAACTTCATAGAATCATCCAGATTGTTTTTCCTAACAAATCAATGCTTGCAGAAGGTCTAGGATTTTCTTAGCATCATTTTTTTTCCCAAAACCATTTTGAAAATTGAGCATAATTCCCAAAGGAAGCATAACCTTAAAAACAAGCTAATGAAAGATTCTTCAGTATCACAAATTATAAATTCTGATTTTCGTTCATCATAAGGAACCCAAAACACTGCCCCCTCTTTGGCTATGCTGAAGTCATGCTCTCCAGGATTCAATGGTTCTTAAGTCAAGGAGCCACGTTTCTCCCTTAGCCCTTCTCCCTAATCAGGGCAGACAATAAGGTAAGGAACCATGAAAAGGGTTTGATTAATTAGAATATCCTAAACTTTAATCCAAGAAAAAGCTGAAATCTTGTAACAAAACAATCAGCAGTTTGAAATGTTTTCCTAGTAGCCTTTGGCCCAAGACAGCAGTACATAAGAGTTTGCTATTTCAAATGAAATGAAATGAAATGAAGGAAATCCATTTTTTAGGTCTCTGATGAGTTTAACACGATTCTCTTTGTTAAAATTCCTCCAAAAAGTGATAAACTTTTAAATTTTGCTCCCAGAATTATTGATGGTAGAGAAGCTTTACTAATTAATATACTAATAAAAATGTTTGCCTGTGTAACTGCATATAGCTTCAGTAGAGTTCTGGTGGTATTTTCAAAATATGGAATAAAATATATAGTTTCTTATATTAGAAATAGTTTCAAACTATTTTTTCCCTAGATATTTTAAGTGCATAACTATCATATGAACAGTAGTGTAGTTAATAAATTTTTAAAACATCACTATTTTAGAAAATCAATGTTAAAGTTAAGTAGTTGGGTTTTTTTGTTTTGTTTTTGACAGTTTGGAATGAGTTATTTCATTGAAATATCAAACCAGTAAGTAATCAATTGTTCGCACAAAATCAAGTGATATCTTGATTATGCAAATTATTATAACACAACATGTACAAATTTATATTTATGAAAATAACTCAGTCAACTAAGAAAACTGAATACAGATAACTTATTTAGGCCATATTTCTGTTAACTTTAGAAATCAGGATGTAAGTTTCATACTTTATAACTTTGCAAGATTATTTTGTGCTCCTTTCAGTCAATATTTATAATGTGCACATACAACTATATGCTATGAAGGGAATTTTCCATTGTTATTAAGTAAAATAACTCATCCATACTAAAGGCCAAGAGATGTAATTTTCCATAAAGTAATACTTTTACTTAAATCTTCTCCTATGCCAGAGATATTAGTATCTGCCCTGTGGAATCCTTTCCCCTTGAGTGTTTGCTGAAACTAGTGACTTTTTTCTAATTAATAGAATAAGGCAAAAGTGATTGGATGTCACGTTCATGATTAAGTAACCAAAGTCTGTGACTTCTATCTTGAAAGCACCTTCTTTCTTGCTGCCATTCACTCTCTCTGCCCAATGGAAGGAACTGAGGACAGCCTGCAGTTAACAATGTCTGAGGAAAAGAATGCTGCCCAAAAAGCCACACGAGTAAGTTTGGAGGCAGATCCTTCTCCTGGCAAGGCTTCAGATGAGACCATAGCCCCGACTGACACCTTGACTGCAGCCTGTGAGTGACCCTGAAACATAGAACCCAGCTAAACTGTGCCCAGATTCATTTCCAACCGAAACTATGAGATAATAAATGTGTGTTGTTTAGAGCCACTGAGTTTGGGGCTAACATGTTATTCAGCAATACTTGACTAGTATAAAAATTTAACCAGTTTTTCCCTTTCCAAATCCACAGAGAACACTAGAACACCACTCAGAACTATTAAAAAGAGAGCTTAAGTCTTGATAATTGCCTCAGTGTCCAGCACTTAGGCTGATATTTCAGGAACAGATGATTATTATTCTTTTGCTTCTCAAACCTAATAAAACAAGGAGTTGTCTTTCAGTCAAAGAGTGAAAGCGTGCCTGCTCTTAGAGTTTGCATTTTTCTGTTACACCAATAGGTAAATCAGTGAATTACTCTACCCACATAAATCATCAGATTTCCTATTATTTTATAACTGAGATATTATTAACACATGATAAAACACAATGATCATAAATATTCAGTTTAAATTTTGACAACTATATATGACTATATAACTACCACACCAAACAAGCTATAGAATATTTCCATCTCTCCAAAAAGTTTCTTCTTACCTTTTTCCTGTCATTATACATCCATAGTCCTCCTCCACAATTATCTAATTTTTATGAACATATATTAGTTTTGCCTTTATCTGGATTTCATACAAATAGACTTAAAACTATACATCCTTTTATGTCTGGCTTACTCAAGTTAACATGATATTTTTATATTTATCCATGTTAACATATGTATCAATAATTTCTTCTTTTTCACTGCTGAGTATCATTTCATTATGTGGACATAATGTTATCCATTCACCTGCTAACGGACATTTGGGTCATTTGAAGTTTAGCCAATTATTAATAATTTCCTCTGAATATATGAGTTATGTCTTTGTGTAAACATGTCCCCCCCCACCTTGGTTAAAATACCTGAGAGAGATATTACCGTGTAAGTAATTGTATCAGTAACTTCATGAGATATTGCCAGTGTTCTTGCTTTGTAACATTTTAAAACTTCTGCAGCATTTTACAATTTGACTAGATATGTATGAGAGTTCTAGTTTCTTAACATCATTAGTAACATTTGGTCTTGTCAGTCTTTTTATTTTATTTTATATTATTTCATTTTAGCCATTGTAGTAGGTAAAACAATATCACTTTGTGGTGTTAATTTGCATTTTGCTGATAATTAATGACTTTGTGTAACTTTTCATGTGTTTATTGATCATTCATTTATCATATGCTTAAATATTTTGCCTATTTTTAAATATTGAGTTGTTTATCTTTTTATTGTCATTTTTATGTATGTACTGGATACAAGTCTTTTGTTAGATATATGTGTTGTGAATATTTTTTCCCAGGCAATGGTTTGTCTATTCATATTCTTAATGGAGTCTTTGATGAGCCAAAATGTTAGATTTTGATAATGTCCAATTTATCTTTTTTCAGTTTATGGTTTGTGCGTATAGTGGCCTGTCTAAGAAATCTTTGTCTACTTGGATATCTTGAAGATTGTCTTCAGTGTTTTCTTTGAAAATCCTTATAACTCTGAGTTCTACATTTAGGTCTATGCTCTATCTAAAATTATTTGGGTGTGTGTGTGTATGTGTGTATTAAATGAGAGAGAGTTCTAGATTTACTTTTTTTCATATAGATATCCAGTTGTTCTATAACAATATTTTTTAAAGATTTTACTTTCCAATAACTCACTATTAAAATGGCACCATGTGAAGCTGCCTATTCCACTGATGTTCTGAAATCTTCCACAATGTAAATAATTTTCATGTCTCTTTATATATATATAAAGAATGATATCTGGTGTCTCTAAAATTTAGTTTCACTCTACTTATATAAACTTTCCCAAATAAAAATATGTAAATTAAAAGTAAAATGATAAACTCCTTAGAAAACAGACACTAGTAATGAAGGATATTTTAAACCTAGAAAAGAAAGCAAATATTGTACTCCTGGGGAAATGTATAATCTTAAATGCCTTTATTATTAACATGAAAAGAAGGGTGGAAAAACAAGAAAATAGTATTCATATTAAGAAACTAGAAAGAGGTCAAAATATATTTTAAACTGTCAAGTTCAGGGACTTAAAGAAATAAGATTGGAATTAGTGGACTAATTTTTAAAAAAGATAAAAATGATAATTAAATACAATGCTGGATCTTTGAAAAGATATGTAAAATCATTCAGCTCAATACGGTATTGATTAAGGATAAAATAGAAAAAAATATATATATATACAAGATTAAGAATGAGAAAAGAGTCAGAAATACCTTTATAGGAGATGTTAAAAGAATTATAAGAGACTGGATACGCAATTCCAAGATGACAAATTTATAAACCTAAAGAAAATGTATGATTCTGTGGGAAAATTAACACAAGAAAGGAAAAATTTATTATACCAGTTACCATCGAAGAATCTGGAAAGGTAATTAAAGAACTACCATTGAAAAAGGCACCAGGACTACATGGGTTTATAGCTGACTTTCATCTAAACATAAATTAAATGCCATTTACACTATTCTAGACTGAAGGAAAAGATGTAAAACTCCCTTATTCATTTCATAAAAGCTGGAACAATATTAACTCAAAAACTTAGTAAACACAACATAAAAATATAATGTTATAAATAAATCTTCCTTATGATCATAGATTAAGATTTAAAATAAAGTAGTATCAAAGAGAACCCACCATTCTGGGAAAAACAAAAAGCAAAACACATTATGAAACAAGATTTATACCAGTAATGAGAACGTGATAAAATGAGGAAAATCTAACAAATAAAAATAATATATCAATAGTGTAAAAGGAAATACCACATTATCATCTCAAGTAATGCTAAAAAGGCACTTGAAAAATTCATTAGTCATTATCTATAAAAGCACTAAGTAAGAGGAATTGAGGAAACTACTTAAATATAATAGCCTCTCTAATAAAAATCAGGAGCAAATAGTATTCTTAAATGACTAACACTAAATCCGGTTTAGTAAAAGGTACCAAATAATGTTATTATCTACTATTTCATATAATCCTAAGAGTCTAGCAAATATAACACAAATGAAAATTAAATAATCAGGATAAAGATGGGGGTGGTGGTGGTGGATAAAACTCTCTTTTTGTTACAGATTATATACCTAGAACCATAAAACCAATGAACAAAATGAATATCATAATGGTAATGTGAATGGATATACAATATATATTTAATTTTTAAAATCAGTAATATTTTTCTAAACTGGCAATAAGAAAGTAGAAATGGAATTGAGGTAATGGTGGTGAAGGATTATGAAATACTTAGAAATAAATTTAACAAGCAAAACACATAATCTATATGAAGAAAAGTATAAAATTCTATTAAAAGACATAAGAAGATCTGAACAAATGGAAAGATAGGCCATGTTTTTAGAAGAGAAGTCTTAATGTAAAATGGCATTTTTCTCAAATGTAATTTATGCATTTAATATTATTCCTACTGGTATCCCAGTTGTATTTTTTGTTGTTGTTGTTCATTTTCCCTTTATTATTAGATCAAATAATCTTAAAATTTATGTGGAAGAATAAATATCAGAGAATAGCTGCATCCATCCCACCCTCCCCCCAAATGTATGAAAAAGAATATTGAGGGTAATTTGCTTTGCCAGCTATCAGAAATTTCTATATAATCACAGTAATCAATCAATAAGCTATTGACCTAGGAATAAACAGAGAGATCAGTAGAACAGAACCAGAAATAATATATAAAGAAATATAATGTAAAACAAAGATTATATTTCAATTTAATGAGGAAAGGATAATGTATTTAATAAATGGTGCTACCATAAATTATCTAACTGTAAAATAATAAAGTTCTAACTTACTTAAAAAACCATATGCAAAATAAAGACAAATGGATTTAAAGATTAAGAGTAAAAAATAAAACAACATAAATCTTAGCAGGAAACTGGACAATTAGGTATATAATGTACAGGTGGGGCTAAACTTCTTACCAAGACAGAAAAACTAGATATATATTTCGGAGGGTGGGACATATTATGAGTTGAATTGTGTGGTCCAAAAAGACATTAAAGTCCTAACCTTCAGAACATGGCCTTATTTGGCCATAGGGTTATTGCAGATGGAATTAAATTAATGTGAGGTCATAGTGTAGTAGGGTGGGCTAATCCAGTCAAACTGATGTTCTTACAAGAAAAGAAGGGAGAACTGAAGCGTTGCAGCTGCAAGATAAGGAATACTACACTTGATCTTAGCCAAAAGGCCGAAAAAAGATGGGCTAAGCAATGCTAAGGATTGCTGGCAAACACCAGACGCTAGAAGAGGCAAGAAAAGATTCTCCCCTACAGGTTTCAGAAGGAGCATGGCCTTGCCGACACTGATTTCAGACTTCTGGCCCCTGAGAAGTTGTTTTACGCCACCCAGTTTGTGATATTTTGTTACGGCAGTCTAGGAAACTAAGACAGTTGTGAGGAATGCTACAAGTAACACTCCTGTGGTTATATGAGAAAAGAATGCTTTTTAAAAAATCTGGCAACATTTTTTTAAATGAAAAATTGCATAAACGTTCTAACCAGGGCAACCCTTAGGAATCTCTCCCACAGAAATATAATTCCTTGTAAGTGAGGATACATGTACAATGTTGTTTATGGCAATGCTGGGCCTAGGGAATAAAACTGGAAATAACATGAATGTGTATGTATCACTAAAGGTGTAGTTTAATATATTTTATAGATATAGATATAGATGTAAATGTCATTGTAGATTTAGACATAGTCACAAAGATAAATTTAAATGGACTATATGTACATAAAAATACAGAAACCTGAACTCTAGGTTGATAGCATGGGTTACTCTGGGGAGTAGGACGGAGAGTAATTTTGTGAGGAAGGGGAGGAGAGAAAAGGAAAAGAGAAAACGAATGCATGTGCACACACACGCACCCTGTAAGAATGTACAAGTTGTACCTATACATATCTCACGCATACATTAATTTACATTTGTGTGTTGTATAAATGTTAAATAAATATGAAAACAATAACTAGTTATTTCTAAAATAATAATGATCTTTAACATTTATTGGGCTTTTACTTTGTCAGGTAATGCGCTTAGCACTTTATCAGCTCACAGAATTGATCCTGACGGACTGCCTACGTAAATTTTATTCTTGAGCTTATTTCTTGGCACTCTTTCTCACTTTGGCTATTGAAATCTAATAGAATATTACTTTATTTATTGTTCATTTAGTCACCTCATACTGGATGGATGACATTGATTCCATGCTTAGTACACCAATAACAGCATTTGTTTGCATTTTATCTTCACCTGCATTAACCTGGTTGATCTTGACCTTCAAATACATTATTTTCCTTGCAGACATTCATTCAGCATAGCTAGAGCTGGTTGTCTTCGCTAGTGAGAAATGGATAAGAAATATATACATATATACGGAGGGCCAGTAGAGTATCACTGAGCAATTAGAATACTTTGGTAGTGAAATCCAAATCAAACCAAGATACAGAGCTGTATATCTCTGCCCAAAGAGTGTGCCAGGGTGGAAAAATCACAGGACTAGTACTTGGGATTTACATATTCTTATTCTGATTTTGCTTTGACTATGCTGTTATGTCTTTGGGCAAGTCACATAACTTTACCATGCCAGAGAATAATGTGGTTTCAGTAGATGACCATTAAGATATCTATCTTTAAGATTTGTTAATTTTATAAATTCTTATGACTATTCAGAAATGGAAATCTATGTTCCTTTCTAATCTAAACCTCCAATGTTTAACATACATTATATGTGCATTTGTGTGTTTTAGTGTGTATTACTTCTCTATTGCTACATAACAAATAACCCCCAAAATAACATTTATTATCTCAAAGTTTTTGTGAGTCTGTAATGCAGGCACCGGTTAGCTGGGCCCACTGGCTCTGGGTCTCTCAAAAGGGAAGTGCTCACTTCCTATCTCACTTATGATCTTGTTGACAAGAATCCACAAGAATTCTTGGGCTAAGGTGCCAGCACCTCATGAGATGTAGCTAGAAGCCTTACTCTAGTTTTTCAATCAATTGCTGAGAGAGGGATGTTAAGATTCTCTGTTATGAGAGAAAATCCTCCTTGAGCATCTTGTACTCCTACACATCTTGCTGCAAAGCCCTGGTCACTCTTTTACCTTGGCCATTTCTCAAGTTTGCTAATGCAACTGGGACCCTTGAGAATAAGGTACCATCTCTCCCACCCCCAGTAAAGCAAAGTTGCTTGTTTATTGCTTGTTATAAAAGCAGTGGAGTCACCAATCTCAATATTCCTCAGCTGCAATGTACACCCATCCAGGTGCATCTTGTTGCCCCTGTGGGACTTGGCAACAAGGAGAACTGATGTAAGTATGTTGAGGCTTCTGCTGCTCATTGTGAAAAATAAAGTCCTTTTCATCTGTCCCAAGAGTCTTGTATTTTCAGCCAACATCCATGAAACAGTAACTCACTAATTTTACATCTTGATATTAGGGTAAAATCAAATCCCAGATCCAATATTCGACTATGATTATGGAGTTGTCTATTTCTCCTCTTAATCCTTTCAATTCTCAGTGAACTAAGAAGCCATATTGGATGAGACCATGTGGCAAGGAAGTTCAAATGACCTCTGAGAACTGTTGGCAGCCTCTAGAATCTGAGAGTGGCCTTCAGTCGACAACAAGCAAAAATCTGGCACCTTTAGTCACAGGAGGAAATTAATTCTGCCAACTGAATGAGCTTAGAAGGAGAATATTTCCCAATTGACCCTCCAGAAGAGAACTCAGCCCAGATGACCCCTTGATTGTAGTATTGTGACACTGATTTGGGGCTCCAGCTAAGTTGTGCCTAGACTTCTGTTCTATGGCAATTGAAAAATAATAAATGTTTATTGTTTTAAGCTGCTGAATTTGTGATAATTTGTTATGCAGTAATAAAATACTTATTCAGCTTCTACTGATTGTCTATTTCTTGAGAATGCATCAGATTTCCCTAGTTCTTTGTATATCAAGTAATTTTGGATTGCATCCTGGATATTGTGAATGTTATGCTGTGTAGACTGTGGATTCCTTATCTTTCTTTGAAGAGTGTTGATATTTCTGGTTTGGCAGATAATTAATTTGATTTTATTCTCAAACTGCAAGCTCTGCTTCACCTGTGGCATTGCACATTTCAGTTCAGTTTCTTTTGCCCTTATGCATAATTCAGACACTTGGGCAGAATTTACAGCAGAACCTGGGGTTCATCCTCTCTGGTCCCTTCATTTTCAGGGTTTAGATTTTCCTATGACTGTCTTCTGCTTCCTTTGCCCAGAAAGATCATGGGTTTTCTATTAGAGATCCAACTACATGCCCTTATTCCAAAGCCTGTAAACACTAGCAACTGATACCATGCCAGTTTCTTCATGCAAGTTTTGACTCCCTTCCAAAATCTATGACCTTTGTCCATAGCCTTTAACATGGTAGTTGACATTTTTTTAAACTTTTTTTTTTCAAAATGTATAGTTATAATCTATGGAAGGATCAGTTTCTTAGTGGCTTACTCCTCCACTACAGAAGCAGCACTCACCAAATCTATACTTTGATGTATAGATTACAGGTGCAACTATCTTCCAAGCATTTCATTTTATTAAAATGTGAACTATATTACCCAATCTAAATCATTCTCTATGTTTATAGACTGACTAATGTTCTGTAGCAAAATACTATTTATCACATTATTGTGCTATATCAATGGACTCATAAAGGCTTGCTAAGATTGTGGTATACATTTAATATGTATTCAGACTTATAACATAATATCTCTTTTTGTTGCTTCAGTATTTTCAGTAAATGAGTATTAGCAAAACCATGTATTCTTCCTTTTGGATCCTTAATATACATTGAACCAGTAACATGTGTCTATTATTCTTCATACATATTCAGAGCATATCTTATAACAGTTCCTTAGGAACCATTATCCATGTATGCCGTGAATGCATATTAACAATAGAATATATTTGCATATTATGAGTTCATCATATTGAACTCATAGTAAAATCTTTATAAAAATATAGTTATAATACTCAAAAGCTATGTACTTAAACATCTTACTTACTATTCTGTCATTCATTAAGTGTTATTTTGAAATTGTATACCTGAATTAGCAGAAAGCCCTGGTCTCTAGAGGGCTATATTATCAAATCAAAAAGACTTTTCTTTTTTTTTTTTCACAAGTTTCTTTCTGCTGGTATCTTCAACAACCTACAGTATATGTAGGTAAAAGAATGAGCATATTTAGTTGCAATGAACATATTCTCATTATGAGCTTATTATAGAGCTTTTATTTTTAAAGACCTTATAATAGATTTGAAAATTTGGATAAGCTTCTGAAAGTCTCCCAAATTTTACAAGATAGAAATAAAATTAAATTTTTAGTCATTTAATAAATCATGTGGTATCAGAGACAGCTGGTTGTTGATAAACTGAAATAATTCAGAAATGACCTAAACTTATAATGTGAACCCAACATAAGCTTTAGTATCCTGAGGAATCTTTGAAGATCAACTGGTCTTTGAGTAAATTAAAGCAAGAGCTGTGAAGTTTGGGGTAATTTTAAACACCTTAGGCAGTATTATAAGACCACAGGCTAAAGTCTGAATGATTTTATGTAACTGAGAAATGTAAGAGCTCTCTAGAAAAGAGAGAATTTTATGACAATTATTGCCATGAAATCAAATTTCACAAAAGACCAAAAGAAACAGATAAACCTTTACATTCATAATCTAGATAACGCTATTTAATCCAATAATCACTATGTTTAGTAATATGCACTTAAACAATGAATGCAAAATGTCAAGTAGCATATGTTTAATTCTGTAAGTAAATATAATACTACATCAACTGTAAAATAAAACTGTCATGTCATTCAAAGAGAAAGCATTATCTTAAATGCAAAGCCTTTACATTTATAGGGAAGTTACATTTTCTTCAACATAATGAACAGGTTAGTAGCAAAATGATCAAAATTAAGTTGAGTATCTGTGGGAATGAGTAATTGAGAATAGGAACAGTTGGAGAAAGAAATCAGAAATGTTTTCATAAAGCGTTTATATTTTACAGAAAAGAGTGTCTGGTATTATGAATACATGGAGACATACTTTCCTTTTATTTCAAATACAATTTATTCTGTTTTTGATAAGCTATTAGATTCCACTGGGCTGGATTTAGAACTCTTATTTCAAGTGAAATCCTCCCCAAAACGATATGCAAAACAGACAAATATCAATGAGTAGTTTGCTTTAATGTTTAAAAATTATTTTACAGAAACTTCTTCAGTTTTTGGCCTCATCCTTGATGTACTCCCACAGAGCTGGAGAATTCAGAGAAGCAGTTTGAAAAGCAGTAAATCAACCAGCCACCATGTCTAACACCTCAGGGCATTTCCTGCATCTTTCATTGTGTCTGGTAGATAGCAAGAAATATGAGTATTTTTCAGACTAGATGGGAATCAAGAATTTTAGGTTCTATACAGTTCTACCTTTTCCCATTGTGTCATAAGAACTTGTGCCATCATTATCTCATTTGCAAAACTACCTGACCAGACCTGGAGGACATTATGTTGAGTGAAGCAAGCCAGACACAAAAGGACAAATACTGTATGAATGCATTACTATGAACCAAATATATTGTGTAATATATTGTTTGATTCACAAAAAAAAAAAATTTACATGTATCCATAACATTTAATTGAGAAATGTATATTTTTATTCATCTGTGTTTACTTTTTAGTTTTTAATTGCTTATGTTTTCAATTATTAAATGTACAAAATAAAGTTAAAAAAAAAAAAAAGAAAAAAAAAAACTACCTGACCAGAATGTGCTAACTCTCAAGCTCTTTCCAGCAGTAAAATTCACATAGTAGAACAACCTCAAATGTTTAGGAAAACTCCTTAACTGATGTCAAAACCGATAACTCAAATATTTCCTTCAGTTCATTGTGATCCTTCTACATATTTTAGGCATCTAAGCAGCACGGGCCCATCAAGTAATTATTCTCAGTTATTCATTCCTTAGCTAAGTTCTTTGGATTTCCATATACTGTATGGCCACTTCTGAATTTTTATCATTTCACTTTTCATCTTCATATTTAAAGGTATCATTTAATTTCATCTTTCTTTTAAATAGAAAGAGAAAGACAAAGTAAAGGATGAAAGTAGAAATGACAGTTGGAGCAAATATGTCAATTCCTACAAAAATAGTTAGGTTTTCACTCTTTAAAGAGAATGATAAGATTCTAAAAAAAACTACATGTAGACAAATGGTCTTTGAAATGGGAAGCCCACTAGGCAAATAAAGATTTAGACAGGTTTGATGTTATATGACATGAAATTTAGTTCCTTGAGCGTAGGAGCCACGTTTTCTTGTATTTCTTTCAATCATTTTCTTGAATTTCCTAGAACTTATTTCACTGCTGGGCAAATGGCAGGTGCTCAGGTAGTACATATTGATCAAAAACAATAAAAAGAAAAAAGAGAGAAAAAAGTAATCTTTTTCAGGATATATACTAAATGTATATCTATCATATAATGCTTAATTTACCAAGCATTAGTTCATTTATTTGTATTAAATACATAAAAATGTATTTAATGTCAATGTATTAAATACATAAAAATACCTGCCATATTGTAGGGATTGAGCTAAGTGCCGTGACCAATTCCAAAACAAATGAGATTTGATCCAGTCTTAAATCATTTAACAGTATGCCAAGGTACTATGGAACAGAAGCTATAAAGAGAGAGAAACAATGCAACATAAAATGGTAACTATATACACAGAAAATATTGAGGTATCCCAAAACAAATAGAATGGAGCAGCTATGATGCCTTAAGAAGGAGCTCTATTTTACTCACCCAGTAACTCAGGTGTAGCTTTATTGTCATTGGCTCTTGGGGCGATCGTTGACTCTATAGGATGTGATTTATCACTTTGCTATCTGTTTCATTCCTGATAAAAAGAGAGCATACTGCTCAAGAAGGAATCTGCTTATGTCTAGAATTACCAAAAAATCAACCAAAGGTAATCTTATTGTTCTAAACTTGTCAAGACCTTAGATATGTTGTCATACTTTAAAAAGAAAACATTCAGTATAACAGACTTCTTAGCCCGTGTGTGTATTGTCTAAATTATTAGTTATGTGCAATTCTTATTATTACACAAGTTTCCATTTCTCTTTGGTCATGTGAATATTGTATATACTTGCATCTCTCTATATGCAAACCTTTTTTCCCCTCTTTCTCCACCTTCTTCTTCTTAGCTGTTTGTAGAAAAGATATTTGAGCAGCTACCATGAAAGGACTACTATCGGGTGTGGATACTGCTCCTGAGGACTCAAAACTTAATGGCAGTGACTGCAGTTGTGCACTCAACACAAAATGTGGTAAAAGTTATAATAAATGAATAAGCAAAGGAAATAATTTCAGAGCAACAACACTTCTGTCTGAGAAGGAGTAGAAGGTAGCCTAAGTCAAGGTAGACATCATGCTTTCCCAAGTGAGAGAGGCACTTGGACACAGAGCTTAGAACTTCTGGGGTTTAACATCTGAAAATAAATGATAAATGAATTCCCATAGTTCAAGAAACCCTATAATTCTCTGTCCCCTATTTTCATTTATTCCCCCTCACAGAACAGCCCAGAAAGAATAGTGAGGAACAGAGGAAATCAGAGGAAAGCAATCCTGTGATCCTCTAATATTAAGTCAGCCCTGAGAAAATATGCCTGTAAAACTGGAAAAGAATGGTGATATTATAAAAATTGGCAAAGTGACAATTCTTATTACTAGACATAAGCTACATCTCACAGCAAGAAGCAATGTCAGGAGGGACGACCTTGTGCAAAGTTCCTCAGTTGTTAGTTCCTCACTAAAAGAAACATAATACAAAGAAGCACGTAGATTTGACCCACCTAAGTGGATATGAATCACTACATTTTTCAATCATCTTAATTAGTTTTATTTTATTATTTTTCATTTTATTATATTTTTAGGAGGTACCAGGGATTGAACCCAGGACCTCGTACATGCAAAGCCACACCGATTCCCCAATCATCTTGGTTTTAAACTGTGATTCATACAGTTCCTTAGTTGTCTTCCTTCAAGTGCTTTATGAATCAACACACCTTCCTCTTCATTCCCCCACTCACTACCACCACATTCCAAGCACTCATATCCAGAACTTTATTGTTGCCGTAATTTCTCCACTATTTTCCTGGCTGTGTTTTGCTCTTTTTCATTCCATTATAGGCATCAAACATGGATTACTCTCCCTAAAGCCTTGATTTATTTGTCTCTTTTCTAAAATTTTCTGAGGTTTAATCACCTCAAGATAAAGTTCAACATCCTCAACCTGTCATTTAAGACTCTAACCTCACTCTCCTTATCCACCTTATCTTGCTTCTCTCTACCCCAGGAGGGTCCTCACTGTTCCTCTTGGCACTACATGCTCACTCCTGAGAGATGCCTGTGGTCGTGCCCTAACTCTGCATGATTGGCTCTTTTCCTTCTATCCCACTATTTTCACGGTCATTGGGTTCATGTAGAACTTTCCATTTTCTGAATCATGTATTTCTGGACAAGATATTGTTTGTGAGTACTGAGGTTTAGAGGAGACCATCAAATGGAATGCTTTCCTGAAAATTTGTGACTGGAAATAGGTATCAGATGGTGGTCAGAATTTGGACAAAGAGGGAATGGGTGAACTCCTCTTCAACTTACATAAAGAGGCATCATAGGAAGATTTTAGAGCTTGAGGTATCCCAATTCAGATTACATGAGTTCAAATTCTGCCTCTGCTACTTACTCAATATTGACCATTGACCAGTTACTTGATACAGCACTCACAAAATTTTCTTTTCATAGAGTAATTGCAAATATTACTTAGTCAGCACTTAGTAAATGTAAGCTAGGTTCAATACTATTAGTAATATAGCAAAACATATTGTCAGGATAACTGATATTACACACTATTGTATTACTGGCCAATAGAAGGATAAAAGACAGAAAAGTGAGAATATATGACTGAGGAATACAGGTCTTCAGAGATGAAGAGAGAGGGGCAGGGCAGAGGAGTAAATAGCCAGTGACCACAGTGATCAAGAGAGTCTCATATGGAGTTCCTTTCAATTAGGCTCTCATTCTTGAAAACTTCATTTCCTCTCCCCAAAGAATCAGCACTTTGAGCATGACACAGCAACAAGCACACTGTAGAGGCAATAAATATACTGATAACAATGACTATTTGCTAAGAACTGAGCAAAGAAATTTTCCTACATAAAATACTATTATCTTCCCCCAAATCCTAATATTTATGTATTATTTCCCCATTTTGAGGATAAGGAAACCAGGGCACTGAGAAATTAAGGTATTTCAGTCTCTAGCAGAATTTTTTCTCCTGAGTCTTCGATTCTACTTTTCAACTTCTGGCTAGATATTATTCAAACTTAAAATTGGAAATGTCCAGAATTGAATGTTTCAACTTCCTTCCCATTTTTTCTTCTGTCTGCTTTTCCCCTACCAAAAATAAACTTTGTTTTCTCTGTACTCACATAACACTTGCTTCTTCTCTTTGATACTTGCCACTTTATGCCTCTGGCTGCCATATAAATGTGACCCAGGGAAAGCAATATAAAGTTGGCCACCATAAGTAAATTAGTTTTTTCCACCTCCGCCATCCATTTTTAGCAGACATGGGGTTCAACAGCACCTGTAGCACCACAGCTAGGCTGTTCCTCAGAATTCTAGGTTTTGCTGTGACCGATTAAAAAGGGTTTTCTGTCTGCTTCTAGAATGTGTTATGTATTGCATATAAGGGAAATAATTGAAAAAGTGACCAATGTGGACAGTGGAAAGGACTCAAGTCATTGGATTGAGTAGAGTGCTGGACAGGGGAAATCTGAAAGGGCAGGATTTTAATGTAGGATATATCTTAAAGGTTTCTCTTTCAAAGAATAACTTTTGCCAGGAACTTCTGGTGCCTATATGCATTTCATGTTTCTGATATGTGGAAGACAGTACTTTCTATTAATTACATTTCTTAGCTAACTTTGTTGGTAAGAATGATAATTCCATATTTAAGTCTCAGGAGGTTGAGAAAGAGTAAAATATGTCTCATAACAATTTTCTTTTAAGATTTAAGAACTCAGTGAAAAATTAACCAGATTATGGCTATTGCATGTCTGTATTTCTTCTACACTATATAAGCTCCCTGGGAACAAGTAAACCTAAACTCATACCCTTGCCCTAGTGTGACTAGTAGAATGTGATTGTACTAAATAAATATAAAGAGATGAACTAAAATGCTTCTGCATAGACAAACTAGTTGAAATTGTGTGTTAAGATGAGCTATTTGAGGAAGAGAATGTAAATTTAAAAAATATATATAGAATATTAGGAAATGTCTGGATAAGAGGCAGGGAGTAAGAAGAGGATGAGAATCCACTGAAGGGTTTGGGAAAGAGGAACCAGAGATGTCAAAGGGGAATCAGGAGCAATGAGATACTTCCTTAGACCTTTTCTTTCTTTCTTCCCATGCATTCTTTGGTGATTAACACTCTACCTCCAGCTCCACCTGGTTCTGGTGAGGCTTCCTATTACTGTACACTGTCCCATGCTCACAAGGATGGCCTTGGGACTTGGCCTGAGCAATCATAGTGGTCAAAGCTGATCCCAGTCAGGATCCTTCTGGAGATTTATAAAAAGTTACCAAAATGAAAAGTCCAGGACCTGATGGCTTCACAGATGAATTCTACCAATCATTCTAATACCAGTAATGCTCAAATTCTTCCAAAAAAATTGAACAGGAAGAATGTTACCAAACTCATTCTATGAGGCTAACATCACCCTAATACCAAACCCAAATAAAAATATTATGATAAAATAATATTACAGATCAATGTCTTTAATGAATATAGATGCAAAAATCCTCAGCAAAATACTTGCTAAGCAAATTCAAAAACATAAGAATATTATGTCAAGATCAAGTGGGCTTTATATCAGGTATGCAAGAGTGGTTCAGCATAAGAAAATCCATCAGTGTAATACACCACATTAATAAATTGAAGAAGAAAAATCACATGATCACTTCAATTGATACAGAAAAGGCATTTAACAAAATACAACATCCTTTCTTGATAAAAACAATTCAAAATATAGGAATAGAAGGAAACTTTCTCAATATGAATAAGTGCATATATGAAAAACCTACAGCTAACATTGTACTTAATGGTGAATGACTGAAAGCTTTTCCACTGAGATCAGGAACAAGATAAGGATGCCCACTGTCACCACTGTTATTTAATATTGTGTTAGAAGTTTTAGTTAGAGCAATTAGGCAAGAAAAAGAAATAAAAGGCACCCAAATAGGAAAGGAAGATGTAAAATTTTTGTTATTTTCTGATGATATGATCCTATACTTAAAAAATCCTGAAAAATCCACAACAAAACTATTAGAACTTATAGACAATTTCAGCAATGTGGCAGGATACAAGAGTAATATACAAAAATCAATAGCATTCCTATACAATGCAAATGGGCAATCTGTAGAGAAAATAAGAGAAAATTTCCATTCCAGCTACTGAAAGAATCAAATATTTAGGAATAAATTTAGCCAAGGACATAAAGGACCTGTATTCAGAAATCTACAAAACATTGCTAAAAGAAACCAATGATGATCTAAATAAATGGAAGGATAACCCATGGGTTGGAAGACTAAATATCATTAAGATGTCAATTCTACCCAAACTGATCACCAGATTTAATTCAATCCCAATAAAAATTCCATTATCATTCTTCAAGAATTGGAAAAGTCAATTATCAAATTTATCTGCAAGGGTAAGGGCCCCTGAATAGCCAAAAATGTCTTACAAAGGCCTCTCATTTCCAGACTTTAAAAATTGTTATTTAGCTACATTGGTAAAAAACAGTATGGTACAAGCAAAAAGACAGATTGACCAATGTAATTAAATAGAGAGTTCAGAAATAGAACCTCACATCAATGGTCAAGTGATCTGTGACAAGGCTAACAAACCCACTCAGATGGATCAGAATAGCCTATTCAACAAATTGTGCTGGGAAAACTGGATATCCATATCTAAAAGAAAGAAAGAGGACCCTTACCTCACACCTTATACAAAAATTAATTCAAAATGGATCAAGGACTTAAATATAAAAACCAGAACCATAAAACTCTTAGAAGAAAATGTAAGAAATGTCTTCAAGTCCTGTGTTTGGTGGTGGTTTCTTGAACCTTATACCCAAAACACAAACAACAAAAGAAAAAATAGATAAATGGGACTTTTGCTCTTCAAAAGACTTTGTGAAGAACGTTAAAAGGCAGCCTATTCAATGGGAAAAAAATCTTCGGAAACGATATATCCAATAAGGGATTGATGTCCATATTCTATAAAGAGATTACACAGCTTAACCACAAAATGACAAGCAACCCCATTAAAAAATGGGCAAAAGAATTGAACAAACATTTTTCCAAAGTGGAAATACAAATGGCCAAAAGACACATGAAAATATGCTCAACATCACTAGCTATTTGGGAATTGCAGATCAAAACTACAATGAGATGTCATCTTATACCATACAGAATTGCCATTATTAAAAGAACAGAAAACTTCAAGTGCTGGAGAGGATGTGGAGAAATAGGAACACTCCTTCACTGTTTGTGAGACTGTAAAATGGTACAACCTCTGTGGAATACAATCTGGTGGTTTCTTAGGAAACTAAGCATGGAACTAACATATGATCCAGCAATCCTGCTACTAGGAATATATTCAGAAGAACTAAAGCAAGGACGCAAATGGATATTTGCACAGCAATGTTCATAGTAGCATTATTCACAATTTCTAAAAGATGGAAACAACCTAAGTGTCCATCAGCCAAAGAATGCATAAAACAAGATGTGGTACATGCTTATGATGGAATATTACTCAGGTGTAGGAAGAAATCAATTGGAGAAGCACAGGACAACATAGAGAAACCTTGGGGATGTTATATTGAGTGAAATAAGCCAGATGCAAAACGACGAATATTATATGGTCTCACTGACATGAACTGAATACAATGAGTAGACATGGAGTTGGACTATGAAGTGTAGGTTGGTTGGAGATGGAATGTGGGATGAGACAACGGAGAAGATGCTGGATGTATGTAGAATGTTTAATATGGTCAAATGTAAATATGTGATAATTGTTGGGCTTGATGGTAACATATTATAATGAATGCAAAAAACACTGTTGATTTATGGATGTGATTGTGGCTGAAACAAGTAGTCTAGGACGAGTAATGTTAGTTGGAGGATAGCTGGAGGATAATATTGGGGAATGTACAACAATGATTTTGGAAGTAGATGAGGATTGTGGTTAATAATATCAATATATAGGAGTGTTCTACTACAAGGTGTTAAGAATGTGGTGATACATAGGGAAAATATAACTAATTAAATTTATGGACTATCATTAAAAGCAACATTGTAATGTTTTTTATAGCAAAAGCAAAGTTGGTACTACATTAATTTTAAAGGTGAAAAAAGAATATAGGGTTTGGTTTTGTGAGGTATGAAACAATTAAGCGTTTTTTACTCTTCTTCATTTTTTTAAATTGAGAACTTGACTATGGCATTTAACTAATCTGTGTTCATCTGTGTATCTTTCTGAATATTAGAAGAACAACTGAGTTAGTAGTTGGAATTATGTGAGATAAAAGTGCCTGAATAAGAACATATTAGGAGTAATGTTTCCAAAACTTGTTATGCTACCTTTTTCTGTTCTTCTATTTTTGTGAATTTGAAATAAAGATTTAATAATAAAAAAAAAAAAAGAATATGGCCCAAGCTGCAAGTAGCAATATTTTCTAACAAATGGGGACATCTGTTTGTATTAGAACAGAAATAACCTGATGCATAGAAAGAAGCTGTCAGGAGAGAAGGAGAGATGACAAAAGTTCTATTAGTTTATGGATTCAGTTCTACCTCAGCACAGGAACATCTGTTCTTCTCAGTTCCATGAGCCAATAATTCTCTTTTTGCTTATGTGAGTTTGAGTTGGGTTTTGTCCCTTGTGATCAAAAAGTCTTAACTAATGTAGGAAACAATAGGGGTCATATATGTTACAGTGAAATCAAGGAGATTGAAGACAGTGAAAAGATCATTGTGTTTAGCTTTTAATCTTTACCAACATTCTCTCAAAATGTAATCTCACACTACTGAGGATAAAAGTCATTTCCGAAGCTTAATAAACAACACTTAGGACTAGAGAAGCTCTTTGAATTTTTTTCTTGATCATTTTACCACCTCCTCTAAAAGAAACATATACCAGAATCTCTAGTTTTTGTCCACAAATAAACTCCAACTATTGTAATCCATCTAATTTAAAGTTAAAAAGGGAAACTATGAATATGAGCTATATAAAAAATTTAACTTTTACCCAACCTAATTGCTCAGTTTAGTGACTAGGAAAGAAGTTCTGAAAGTTATATACTCTTCTTTCAGAAGTAGGGTAGTTAAAAGAAAGTCTACATGTGGGAAACATACATTCTTGGAATTCAAAGTATAACTAAAAATTGCCCTTTCTAAAGACCAAATAACTGTAAATTAAATACTTAGAGTTGAACGACTGCTGTTGATATTTGTTAAAATTTGAAAAGTACCCTAAAGATAACAGATAATTCATATAGCTTCAATAATATGAAGAATAGAAATCTTATGCATTGGTGGAAACTAAAGTCTATTACAGAAAGCCTGAAAATGACTTTTCTCTATTGGGATTGTCATGTGGAAGGTAGAGTCACGTTACCCAGACTCCACCACCCAGAGTTTCATCACCTGGAATTCTGTTGCTCCAGGTGGTGGAATTAATCGTTGCTTTTCTCTCTAGGGCAAAGCAGGATTCCCGTTCTCACTCTTAGGACATTTTTGCTGAAGAAACTTATTATGGCTCAAAAAAGTAGGCTAATGTGAAAATTTAATAATTTGTTCACCCTAAAATACTTTCTAGCCTGAATCAAAATCTAGATTAGTGGGCATGTTATGCTTGCATTTTGTAAATGAGAGTTAACCACGGCCTTCCCTTGTATTTCTATGACAGGTGACCTTCTTGAGCCAGCCTCTCAGAACATTACCAATTTTGGTATAGTCTTATTCTCTGGCTGGTAGCAAGCCAGTATGTGCACTTTTCAGCAAAGAAAACTTCATTTTAGAGCCAGAAAGCATAATTTTCATTCTTCCTTAGGATAGTTACATGCTTTAAGAAATGACAGATTTTGATTGATTTTTTTGATATATCAGAACACATATTCTAGCAATGTACTTGCTGGGCACTAAGAACATATATTTAAAAGCATGCATTGTCTGGTTTCCAAATGCTTAGTTGTTTACTAAAATGACATTCAACTAGATTGATCACAGTTCATGCAAATGAATAAGAAGAAAAAAACTCAAGGCAAATAATAAAAAAATTCTGTTTTTTCAGGAATTGTTCTTGGGAATATTTCTAGCTTTTTATAAGTATAAAAATGATTTCCTAAGAATTGTTTTCTTTTTTAAATCCCAGCCGAGAAACATTCAATTTTCAAATAGCAGAGTGACGGATATTTTACAAAAAAAAAAGAGCTATTCCTCCTTGCGAGAGGCTGTCTGACTCTGTCATATAATTAGGAAAACAGTGATACATAATCTACTTTGAAACTTGAACAATTAATGATAAATTAATGTGTCACTGAATATTTTGTTAAAGGTATATAATACAGATAAATACATTTTCTAACAACCAGCATCTCAACTGCTAAACACTTTTCAAATGAGATCATCTCAGCACCTTGCCAATAAAATGAAATATAATGAATAATAAAAAATAAATTTGTCTAGAAAATAAAACGTTCATATATGCCTATTTACAAAATGTGAGACTAGGTTAAATCAAACAAATGGTTAATGCTAGATAATTTAATATTATCAGAATGGTATTAATCTATTTTTTTTTACAAACTTCAGAAGATCTCTAAGGCAAATGCCTGGGGAAAAGTAGCAAGATATAGAATAACACATGCATGTGGAAATATAAGTACAAAGAAAATGTACTGGATGAAGTATACCAGACTGTTAACAGTGATTCTGTGGTTACCTCAGGGGAAGTAAATAGAAACAGGGGCTTGGGGCTAAAAGGGGAGCTTTCCTGTTTTACTCCGTTTAGTTTTATATTGTAGTCAATCTTTTGCATTGAAAATGTCTTCTCTTATGATAATATTTTTAACCAGTCTCAAACTTCATTTATACTCTAATCTTCTTACATGTATCTATAAATATATACTTGTATAGAAATTCATTTTTATAAAGATTCTAACGTTAGATACATTTTAATCCCCCAAGGTGTATGCAAATAAGTAAGTGGTTTTAGAAATCTCATTGTAGCCTATGTCTTCTATATATTTTGTGTCTCCCCAAGTGCCCAGCATAGTGTACTATACATGGTGAAGATTGATTAATGATCAAAAAAGAATAAACCTATGGCCCATGTCTTGTACAGCTTAATAACTTTAAAAAATAGGTTGATGTTTGTTATAAAGGGGTTGCTATAACTGCTTTAAAAAAATTTGAGGAGGTTTTTAAAAAGGAGCTATTGCTTAGAAAACAATAGCTGTGTTATAAAATATTTAATAGATAAAATTTTAAAGTTAAGAGAAGCTCCTTCAGGAATTAATTTATTTAATAAATAATTATCACACACTTACTCTGCATCAAGCACGGTCCCAGCTCCCAGAGATTCATTGACAAACAAGACTAAGTCTTTGCTCTCATGGAACATGCACACTACACTCGAACCCAGAAAAATAGTACTGAAGATCCGATAGGGCAACATGATGGCATAATGGGTTACCACCTGGTCATAGGCCTTGATCAGGCCCATTCTAGGCCCAGCAATGAAATAAGGTAGCACTCAGATGTATGCAACTGAAGCATAGCGAGAACTCATGGTATAGGGAGAACCTGGATACTAATGGCGCCCTAATCGAGCCTAATAGTAAAATAGGCAGAAATCCCTGGCCCTGCTTTCTTCTGACTTGACTGACCCTTCACTCTGCAAAGGCTGCATTGATCACAGAAATTCAGGTCACTGCGAGAGGAAGGGAGGCAACAAGGAGATACATAGCCAACCCTGACCTCATTAAATACCTTCCTTGCTGGTTTGCTGGGTCAGCGGTGTATAATCAAGTCTCCTCTTTATAAGGACTCTAGTCATAAGGATGAGGATACACCCTGATTCAGTTCGACCCACCTTGACTAATAATAATATGTTCAAAAGACCCTACTTACAAATGGGTTCAAACTCACAAGAATGGAGATTAAGACTAAGAACACGCCTTTTTGTTGAGATATGTAATTCAATCTACCACAGAGTAGAATCACTGGTTCACATATAACTCTCTGTTTAGCCATTTGAAGAATGGCCAGACTGTCCAAAGCAGTAGCACCATTTTACATTACCACCAGCACTGCACTGTATTTGTGTTCTAATTTCTCCACATCCTTGTCAGCCCTTGTTATTGTCTGACCTTTTAATTCTAACCTACCTTGTGAGTATGATGCAGTATCTTATTGTGGTTTTGATTTGATTTCCCTGATGACTAATGATGTTGGGCATCTTTTCATGTTCTTATTAGCCATGTGTATTTCTTTTTTGAAAAATGTTATTCAGATCCTTTGTCCACCTTTTAAATTCAGTTGTCTTTTATTTTTGAGTTGTAATCTTTCTTTACATATTCTAGATGCAAGTTTCATATCAGATATATCATTTGCAAATACTTTCTCTCATTATGCAGGGTGCCTTTTCATTTTCTTAATAGTGTCCTTGGAGGCACAAAAGTTTTTAATTTTGTTGAAGTTCAATTTATATGTTTTTTTCTCTAGTTGCACATGTTGTCATTTCTTATAGCCATTCTCAATAAAAGGGAAGAACATGTTAAGTTATGGTTCCACTAAGGATTTCTACAAGAGTCATAGTATTCTAGAAAAATGAATAGATATGGTATTCTTCAGACTGGCAGTTTCCAAACACAGAAGAGTGGACTGAAAACATCTTGGAAACTTTCTAAAAATACATATTGCCAGGCACTGCCCATAGGATTCTTATATAATACTTATAAGATGGAGCCTAGGAAATTCTATATATTTTATTTAAAAAAAACTCCTCAGATGTTCTGATGAAAGGACTGGTTTGGAAACCACTGTCTTTCATTAAACTTCTTTCAATATACATTATTTCAGCTGGGCTTTTATTCTACTACTGTTAATATTTTAGTATATCCTTCTGGTCTTCTTTCCCAAGCATAGATCTTTTGTTACATAGCCAGAATCACACTGTGATATGATTTTCTTTTCTTTTTATTTTTTAAAGTTGTAATGTACACATTTTTAATATTCTCAGAATTCCAAGTCTATTGCTTCCTCAAAGTTGTAATGCATATAAATTATTTGTTTAATATTATTACACTTATAAACTAAAAAGCAGAAGGGGGGTGACACTTTTCAACAAACAATGTTTATTAACACAAAGTTTGAATTTTTTGGATTAATGAAAACTACAAAAACTATGCTGATTTGAAGATTCAGTAATGAAGTGAACTAAAACTAGAATCCTTAAGAAACTTAACAAATTTTATAGGAGGGAAAGAATTCCAACTCTTTTTGGCATTGAAGATGAAAAACACTTTAGACAGGCCATAAAGGCTTTTAGAACATGATTCACAAACCTGAGAAAGTGGTTGATCATCTTTTGCACAAACCCTGAAATAAAATGATTAAGAAATTCTATGTTGAGAATAAAATTTAAAGACCAAACACACCATGGAAGAAGTGATTGTGATTCTTTGCTTTTTTCCTTTCAAAATATTATATAATAATTATCTTTTCCAAGTTTTTTTTACAAGAAACTAATTATTTTCCATGTTATTACAATCTGTGTAAATACAATTTGTTAAATTGAATGTAATTCCCAAACAATTTAATAAAATTTTTTCCCATCATCTATATTAGTTGGTTAGTTACCACCTACTAAGATGACAGGTATCTGGGATGATATGGTTAACATGGGGAGAAAGGATCTTTTAAATCACAATAAGGAATTCTAGGCAGCAGTAGCCACTCTGTTTACAGAATTTTATGGGGATAGAGCAGAGACAGAAGCACTGGATTGGGGAGTTCAGGTAGGCCCTTGTTGGAGTGATATGGCAGATAAGAAACCCATTTGAGGTCAATCATGAATCCTTTAAGTATAAGTAGTGAATGAAAACCCAGCTTGATATGTACAAATCTTTTTCCAATAATAACACAAACAGAACATTTTTTTAAATGAAGAACTTTCCCATAGAATCTACCCATTTTTGGTGAGTGAATATTTGAATACATATTACACCAGAAATTTCAGTTGAAAGGTTTTCTTTATTTTACTGTCCTTCATGTCCAGATGATTCCAATTGCTCTGGTGTGCATGCACTGTCAGTGAAATACACCTCAGAGAGTTTGAAATAATGCGTTTTCCATCCACATGTTTTAATTACATGTAGACACCATCTTATCTATTAACACCAATGATTGAAGAAAGGCATTACATTACAGTGTGAAGGTCAAATTTAGATTTTATCTCCTTTCCTTTTTGTCACATTTCATTTTATTCTGCATTATCTTATGACAGGAAAATGAAACAAAAGGAAAAGGAAGTTTACACACATTTTATTTTAAGTTATAGTTTACATGAACATCAAACATGAGTGTTTTATTTAATTCTTCAGGTTGATACCTTTCTGGTTTCCTGAAATATAATACCCATTAATCCCTGTTTGCAGACACTTTGAAATATTTATTGAATAATACAATACAGATTCTAAAACATAATCTTCTTTTATGAATACTGGCACAATTTCATGGAGCTCTGTGGAAGATTTAAGAAAAATGGCAGGGCAAGATCAGACATTGTTTACATCTCACCTCCAGCAAGATATAACTTTACTCTTGGCTGACCTTTAAGCAAAAGCAATGGTTATGTAACCAAGTAAGCTAAAAACTAAACAGGAAAAGACAAGCAAGGGGTCACAGAGCCGGGAATGAACTACAAACTTATACTATTTGTTAAACTTAGATTTTTATCACGTTGCTTCAAGAAACACTAAGGTTTCTGAAATGGAAAAATGTGACATATTTTATCTTTGCTATCTAAAAGTATACATAAATATTTCAGTTTTTAGGATAAGTTATTTAGGAGTCTACTGTAAAATGCATTGCAGTATTTTATAATGTTGAGCAGTATTACTCATTGACAAAATAAAATTTAAAAAAATTTTTATTGAAGTACATCATTCATCCATGAACATGCGTAAACAATAAGTATATAGTAAAGATTGGGAACTTACAAAATAAACCTGTAAAACATCAAACAGGGGTCCCATACATCACCCCTCCATCAACACCTTGCACTGTTGTGAAATATTTGTTACAAACTATGCAAGAGCATCATCAAAATATTACTGCTAACTATAGTCCCTATCTTACATTTGGTATATTTTTCTCCCAACCCACCCTATTTTTCAAAAATATTTTTTATTACAGCTGTTGTGACTTACAAAACAATCATGCACATGTATAGAATTCTCATACAACACCCCTTCACCAGCACACCACATTTGTTGCAGATTATGAGATAATATCATCAGGCTATTACCACCAACCATGGTCCATAGCATACATTTGGCACACTTTTTCCATATCCCCTCCCATTATCAACACAGTACATCTTTGGCATTGATGCAAGATTATTATAGTATTGCTGTTAACCACAGTCCATAGGTCACACCACTTGTATTTTTCTCATGTTTCCCCACATTCTCACCACCCTGAAATAGTGATGTATATTCACTCTAGCTCACAGAAGGGCACTCTTGCATCTGTACCATCAACCACAATTCTCATCCACCTCTGGGTTCACCGTGTTATTCAGTCCCTAAATTATTCTCTAGTTTTCTTTCAGTTGACATTTATTTCCCCAGATTACCCTTTTCAGCCACAATCTCATTCATAGACCAGCTGCTACTCACTATAATGTGTTATAATCAACTCTATCCATTTCCACACTTTTACATTGAGTTAATTAAAACGTATACATTCATTTAGCATCAGTAGTTTTCTCAACCCACCTCTTATCTCCTAATAAAACTATACTCTAGGTTTTTAACTCCACGAGTTTATTCTTTTTATTTAGTTCATAATAATGATACCATGCAATATTTGTCCTTTTGTGTCAGGCTCACTTCACTTAGCATAATGTCTTCAAGATTCATCCATGTTTTCATATATGTCCCAATTTCATTTCTTCTTACTGCAGCATAGTATTCCATCATATGTATATACGACATTTTGTTTATCCACTCATTGGTTGATGGACATTTGGGTTGTTTCCATCTTTTGGCAATTGGGAATAATGCCTCTATGAACATCACTGTTCGTGTCATAGTTTTTAGTTCTTCTGGATATATTCCTAGTAGAGAAATTGCTGGACCATATGCCAGTTCTATATTTAGTTTTCTGTGGAACCGCCAAACTGTCTTCCACAGAAGCTGCACCAGACAAAATAAAAATTTTGAAGGAAGGCACAATATAGTCATATAAATATTGGCTTATACTTACTGTCCATGCCATATTGTTCCTAAAACATACATTCTGAGGTTATTTTTAAATTAAACAGATTTATCTTTGGAAAGTTTTAAGCACAGTTTCAGCAAGAGGCAAGACAATAACTTCTTTAAAATCTTTTTATGTTTATCATTGGTGACATACAATTAACTTAATAATGGCTACCTTTTATGTTCAATAGCAGAAACAAACAAAGAAAAAACAAACTTTTGCCAAGGAGGGAAAAAATCAAAATAGAAAAAATAGCACAACTTAGAAATATTTTAAGGTATTATATATATATGTGTATGTGTGTGTGTATGTATTGGACAGTGATAGCTTCCTTTTGGTGTCCCCATAATCAGGGTGTCTTTACATTTTTTACAAAATTGAATAACCACCTAGCATCTTTCACTTTCCAAATGTAGTAGAATCTTTAACATATGTGCAAGAAGTTTTTTTTTTTTTTTAATCTTTTAAGCAATGGAGCTATAACTTGAATTGCTACTAAAGGGATATGAAAAAGAAGTTGGAAAGTGAGAGATAAAATTGCATTAAAAGTATATGAATTGAATGACATACTCCTGCTCTGCATATGCAGATAAATAAGACACAGGTTGCTTACAGTCTAGTGGGTGAATAAACAGTTAAAACATAAGACATGTTTAAGATAGAAGAATTCATATGCAAGTACCTAGCTGGAGCATCTAAGTAAGTCTTGGCAGGGGATAGGTCATTGGAGAATACTTCTTGTCTAAGAAGGAGTTACAAAGAGCAAAGGGAATATAATCCGTTGTAACAATAAAGGTAACTTGATAAGAACAAAGCAATAGATATCAGAGGGGGGAAGACAAGCCTAAAGAAGAGAGCATATGTAGAGGGCTCCTATTTGGAATGATGGATATGCTTTGGTAATGGATGGTGGTGACAGTAGCACAACTTTTTTTTTAAACTTTATTTTTAAAGAAGTTTTAGATTACAGAAAAGTCACATAGAAAATATAGGGGATTCCTATATACCCCACCTAACATCTTTCATTAGTGTGGTACATTTGTTACCATTGATGAACAAATATTGAAGCACTGCTACTAACCATGCTCTATACTACACATTATGGTTTACACTTTGCACTGTACAATTTTATAGGCTTTGACAAAATGTATAATGGCCTGTATCCATCATTGTGATGTCATGCAGAACAATACCAATGTCCCCAAAATGCATCATGTTCCAGCTGTTCTTCCTTCTCCTTCCCCTTAGAACCTCTGGTGACCACTATCTTTATATCAATGTTACAAGTTCCTCCATTACTAGAATAATATTAAGGCTACTTTGGTCCATAGTTACATTCCCCCTTTATGTTTGTTCATTCCTCAATCTTTAGGATTTTGAGATAGTGATGGCCACTCTACTTCATATTGAGAGATGGCTTTGATACCATGGGACAGATTGATGGAACTATCTTGCTTGCAGTTGTAGATACTGTTTTTTGGTGATGGGCATTGTCCATCATCATCCCTTTGTTAGTAGTTGTGGGTGAATCTGATGAACTGGAGAGTAGGTGTCACAACTCTGCTGAGATTCAAGGCTCAACCAGCATATGAACAGACCAAAGATTTTAGTCTCTGGGACATATATTTAGTAGGTATAGGATAGCACAACATTTTGAATGTAATTAACAGAACTGAAATATATATATCTGAATATGATTAAAAGGGTAAATGTTAGATTGTATATATGGTAACAGAATAAAAAAATTTTTTTTTAACCCATGGAAGTACACTACACTGTGTACCCTAAGTTAAACCATAGACTATAGTTAATAGTACAATTATAAAAATGTGCTATCATCAATTGTCACAAACGTTCCACACCAACACAAGTTGTTAATAATAGGGTGGTTTATGGGTATTCTATATTTTATGCATGATTGTTTTGTAAACCTACCACTTCTCTAATAAAGAAAAAATAATAAAAAGAAGAAAGCATATCTAGAAGAGCAACGTAGCCATATTGAGGAGTTTGAAACTTATTCTAAAAGAACAAAAAGAATTAAGGCAACAGTTTTAAACAAAAGACTGATATGATCATGCTAGCACTTTAGGACCATCTTCAATTGCATTTGGAGAATGAATGAACAAAGTGCAAGACCAAAACCTGGGAGAGGAGTAGTGCCTGGGAGCAAATGGTTAGGTGAGAGGAGACAGTAGCTTCAACAATTGTAATAGTACTGGGGAAGGAGAGAAGAAGGATTTGGAAGCAATTTAGGAGGTAGTAGATTGACTGTGCTAAGTGAAGGAAAAGCAAGATGGTCATGGCATTCACTGAAATGAGATCATGGAAAGAGGACTAAGCATAGGGATGGAAGATGATGAATGGATTCAATTTTAGTCATTCTGCCCTTTAAAAGCCTGTGCATGGGTATCAAATAAGGAATTGGATAAATGTGAAAATCTGGAGAGGGATTTTAGAGTTATGATATATGAATGAGATGAAAAATGGTCATTTTTCCAAATATACATATGCAACTCAATGAATAGCACCATTTAAATACATTGCATATATAATCATTACCAAAGCAATAATATTCTAATCAGGAAGGTAAATGATGATCTGACCAGAACAATCTTTTGGGAAAGGAATTGGAAGAACGTCAATAAAATTTAAAAATAGAAAAATGCAGGAATGCAATAACCATGGGGTGAGGATGGGAAAATGTAATGGGGTTAGAATTTATCCTTTATTAAAGGCACAAGATGGGAGTGGTTGTAGCTCAGTGTTTGAGCTCCTGCTTCCCATGTACAAGGTCCTGGGTTCAACACAAGACCTGGCAGGTGTTTTGATGTTGGTCTTGTGTTTGGCTTTTCTGATTGCTATTATTTGTGGATTCGCTTGGTTTTGGTAAAACCACTCAGTTTTTACAGTATTGTAAGATGATTTGTATTAAAAACGAGCTGTAACTATCTATTTCCTGTGGAGGAAAGATCCATAAATTATAGCTCAGGTTATTTGTCAGTTAGGTAGTTTAGAAATTCTTTGGCAGATGGGATTAAAGTGTGAGAATTGATCCTGAACTCCAGCTGAGGGACCTGTGAAATTATAAAGATAATATGTTCTGTACAATGTTTCCTGCTGCCCAATTTAAAGGTGCTGGGTAGGAAGTCAGTGGAAAGGAAAGGCAGTTGGATGGCGCTATTTGAAATATTTTAAATAAATGTTTTGTTTAAAACAAATGATTTTTTTTTCCTGAGCAGAGCCTTCTTCCAATCATTTGATTAGTGAATGAGAGATTTTACTTAGACTCTGGGTTTTCTGGTCAGTCCAGTTTTCATCAGAGCATTATTTTCCATGGTACCTTGTGTAATCTTTTTTTCAAATGACTAATAAGAAAGTCTTTATTTTTTAATTCCTACAATTTCCTCAACAAAATATTCTGTGGCTTAACAATTCTCACATAGAGATACTTGCTTACTACGTTCCACAGGGATACCTAACCATGTTATGGGCATATTTGCTGCTCAGAAACTGCCCTGAACTTCTTATAAATCCCAAGGATGCCACACTAAAAATTGGCCGGGTGAATCAGAATAAAATATAAAATGTGACTGGCCTGGGTTTTTCTTTGGAGCAACCAGGTATCAAGAAATCAGATGGTTAACTATATACAAAAGCCAAAGTTGTTTGATTGATTTGTTCCAGAAGGACTTGAGGTATTTATAAAGATGCATACAGTTCAGTAAAATGAAAAATAATTTCAAACTTGTGTAGGGAAATGAAGGAGGAAGGGAAGAAGCAGCCAGGAATTAGGGCAGGACATAAGGGGCATCCATTGCTAAAGATGAACTCAAAACGTGCTCTAAGCTTGTGACATGAAGAAAAAAATCATATTTAATTACAAGGTTGATATTATCCACCAGGTACAAATAAAGTATTAGTGCAAAAGTCCTTCATTTCTTGACTGGAGATCTGAGAGAAAGAAAGGGAATCTTCTATAAAGAAATGAAAAGTAAGTTCACATCATCACAGAAGACATAGCAAGGAGTTTCCCCTGCCGTGTCTAATGATGTCCCTCAATACGTGCATGTGGCATTCGCCTGTGTTGTAAGAGGATTCTCAGGAGTGGGAGAGAATTAGGTGTCAAATTAAAGTATGACTCCTAGCCAGTAAAAGTTGAGAATCCTAAATATATCATTATAGTTGATTATTTAGTGAAAAGACAAGGCAATAAAATAAACAGTGTGGTGTGCAAAGTTTTTATATTTTGTTTTATAACTTAATAAGCAGGAAGGAACAAAGTGTCAAATACTCTAAAATTCAACTATGGCAGAGTAGAAAGAGCACTGAGCTTAGAGTCAAAAGACTAAGTTTGAGTCCCAATTTGCTAACTTCTTTTTACCACTATCATTTTACTAGGGCAAGTCATGTATATCCTACTGAAGTCCAGCTCCACATCTGTAAAAAGGGGTTAATAATGCCAATATCAAAAGGGTTTTATGAAGGTTAAACAAGATATTGTACATAAATAACTTTTCTTTACATAACCTGAAATACCCTTTTCTTAATATTATCTGAAAGATCTTACAAATACATATGAAGATGTATTTCAAGTATATTGAAAATTGTTTTTTAAGTGTCCTGAATGATAATTAATCTTTATGTGAATTCACAAATAGTCATAAGTTGGAGCCCAGCAGAAATACATTTTAATTATTATTTGTAATAATAATGCATTTATTTGAGCTCCTAGAATGTGAAAATCAATCCACAAAATTCTTCATATGCTTTATCTTATTTAACCTTAAAACAACATCTTCGAGGTAGCTATTATTATTCTATTCATTTACAGTTGAAAAGTTAAAGAGGTGAAGTTTCTGATCTGGGATAAGAAATATGAATTTTGAAAAATGAAAAGGGGCCAAAGCTAAGAGAAACTCCACTATGGAGGGGGGAAAATATTTAAAGACAGAAAATGCTACACAATAAGGTTAGACTCTTTAAAAGTATTGCTATTGGTTGATATTGGTTTGGCATTCTTTTTCAGGCATATTTAAAGGCCAATTAAAAATGATTTGGTAATTGGTAAAAGGTTTCAGGTAATCCCATTCTGTAATGTTCAAAGCCCAGGGAACCCTCATTGCAGCCTCTGTACATGACATCTACCACCAAGAAGCCTGAGGCTCATGCCAGGGACAGGGACCCTGAAAATGTTCCTCTGAACTTTCGGGTTCCAAAACAATCATCATGTTCAGCTCCTAAATAGTCATTATTGCATGCTGAATATATTTGGGGAAGAATCCCTGTTTTTCTTTCAAAGTAGAAATATAGTTTTTAAATGACCCTAAATGAAAATCCACCTTTATATGAATTCATAACTAGTTATTAAAATGGACACAGTTGTTTTGCTGATTTTTAGTCAAATTGTATTTCAAGCAAAGAGACAAGCAGGGAAAAAAAAAATCTCCCTTGAATTCTGTCCAGGGGTTGTGAAAATCCAAAGAGGCAATGTACAAAATAGAATGTTGAATAATATAAGCCACTAAACAACATATGACATTATTATTTTACCCTAAACAAAAAGTCTGCCCATAAGATTATGGGACAAAATTAATATAGTATGAATGTAGAGGAGAAACATACCGTATGTCATAGCATAAACATTTCATAAATATTAAGAATAACATTGGAAATATAGCATAGTAAGCATACATCAATGATAATTTAATAATTTTATCAATTCATTACCTTAAAATGCCTAAGCAATATAAATTTGGTTATATATCACAGTTGCTATGAAAGTCAAGTGCACAGGAAATTTGTTCAGTCCTGATCATTCCATTGTTATCCAATCTCACTTATAAATTTATTGCTAGGAGCTGAGAATCAAAAGGGAAAGAACGACCTTAGGGACTTAATATCTAGTATCAGGAACAGTCTGGATGTTTAAAAAAGAAAGAAAAATAAATAACAATACAAGTTTGCATGTCCTAAATTCCAAGTGGAAGATTATCTGTTTTCCTGATTCTGAGTCATACCAGCCAGCTCTGTGTTGATTTCTGAGATTTTCCAGAGAAAAACTAACATTATTTAAATAGTCAGATAATTAGTAGAATAGAATTTCAGAAGGAATTCAAATTGCTTGCTCTTCCTTTGCTTTTCAATAATGGAGAAATAGAATATTAGGTTTTTTCTCCAATTATTTAAAAATTTCATTATTTGAGCTCCTTTCAATTGAAGTTTTGAAATAAGGAAATTATAATTAGGTTAAGGAATTTTTTTATACTGAGTTGATGTGACTTCAGTAAATACATTTTTACCACCCAAGAGAAAGCATGGCTGAATTATTTTGTCTACTGAATCATCATTGCCATCTTTTTATTGACTGGAAGATTCAACCTAAATCAATTCCCTATTTCATTGTCGTAGTTGTGGTCTATGTATAGAACTACTAACAAAAGTTTCTGGTAGAGCAGACTACAAAATACAAAAATATTTTACAATGTCAAAATAATAAAGTATTTGATATTGCCAAGTTGAAGAACCTAGACCTGCATTTAATTGGGCTTTCCCCAATTAAATCCTCAGTATAGTAAATTTAAATAATATGTGAGTTTTTAGCATTCAGTTCATCTGCCCAAATGAGAAGTTAGGGAAACAATGTAGTATAAAGGTTAAATACCTAAATGCTGTAATCAAAGTAAGTAGATTTGTATCTCCTAACCTACTAGCTGCATGTGGTTGGACAAATTATGTTTTCTCTCTAATGCCTCAGTTGTTTCACCTGTAGAATGGGGATAATGATGACACCTGCCATAAAATAGCTATGAGGATTTAGTCAGAGAATACATGTAAAACATTTAGGAAAGTGCTTGGTACAAAATGAACTAATTAATATATTTAATATAATATATCTTTATTAACACCAACTATTTCCAGGCCACAGGGTTTGGCCATTAGACTCACTTATGGAGTCTTCTTTTTAATTACAGGTACCTTGACTCCACAACAAACCTACTCTCTATGAGGGTGGACCTGCAAATCTGAATTCTTTAACTTCCAGTAGGATTGTGATAATGAGCTGGTTTTTGAAATCACTGATCCATAACCTAGCCTTTCATATTAAATATCCTAACTCCAATCTATTTTGCAAACATCAATGAAGAAAACAGAGCTAGAAAGAAAACCCACTGACCAACACTAGAGAAGAGAAAGAGACAAAGGAGGACAGATGGGAAAGTAGGACAGCACCATGGAAATGCAGTGGACCTGAGCAATGTGCATATGTGCAGGTATACATGTGCACATGTGTGTGAATATGCATGTGCGTGTGCATGTGTGTATGATGAGACTGATGTAATTGGGTGAAGAGGGGGCAGGATAAGAATTAAGGGTTTAATCCATCACAGGAGTGAGTCCATCAGTCCATCAGCAACTACTGTCTCTAGGCTAAATATATGGTGAGAAGTGGAAGAGGAGGGAATCTGTGCAGGAGGAATAAAGTATTATAAACTTGGGAGTTGAATGGTTTAGGGCAGTGGGCTTCAGACATTTTCCCATAGCAGAGGAGTTAGGGATAATCTTGCTCTAGTTTGGGTGGAAAAGGAAGTCTATGTCAAAGCTGCTCAAATTGGTTTCGTGATATTGCTCCATATTTCTGCAGAAATGGAGGTCCCAGGCCAATGCTTGCCATCTGTGACTTGCAGTTAAGCAGGTTTTGGAACCACTCACAGTGGCTGTTCCCTACCAGGAACCAGAGAATCTCAAGTAGCACGTTACTGGAACCGAAACAGATACTTAAAGTCAGGGTGGCTCATGGAATCCAAATGGGGCAAACGTGTTAGGCCCCAAAGGTTCAGAAATGACATAAATTAAGGGAGGGTCTATTGGGAGGATTCCTGACCTGAAGTAACCATCACTTGATTTGTTTGGAAGACTTCCTGACTATCCTAGAATAAGTGTATAGCAAAGTGGATAAAGACTGGGATTTATAACTGAAAATCAATAAGAAAGGGAAAGTGTCCCACCTCTATGTTCATACTGTAAGCCTTTCATCAGCATGCAGTAGAACAAGACTTTTTCCATCCTGAGTTTCAAGAAAAACCAGATTATAGCCAAGATTTATTAAGCAAACTTGGACTTACTGTAACCCAAAGGGATTTTCCCAGTTCTTTCTATGGCTACCTTGGCCACACACCAAACACAAGTTTGAATGATGGAGCTCAGATCAGAGATGCTGGAAAGGATTTGACAGGTTGGAAGCATATTCCTTCCAATCTCTGGGTAAACTGATTTTCCAATCGTCAAGTGGAATTCCCTCAAAACTAGATTCAGGCCAGCTTGGATTGCAGGTCAAAATCCCTAATTTACTTTTATTTCAGAGGGGTAGATCACAATAAAATTCCCTCTAAGCAACTTGCCCTAAGATTTAGCAGACACCAATCATGAACAAAATAAATCTCATATCTACATGAGCAAGGCATAAACTTTTTTTTTTTTTTCAAAAAAAGTTATTGTTATTTGAGGGATGAAGAGAAAGCTGAGGGAGAGGCATCAGAGAAGCTGTGGGCATGAAAATTGTGGAGGGAACAGGATAGGTTTAGTAAACATTGCAGTGAGTTGTGAATTAGGGTTCATTTAATGCTCTTGAAGAGATATAAAGATCAGAATTTTCTATTAATTCATTGGCTTTAACCACACACAATTTTGTTGTTTGAATCTGGGTTGTAGAAGACTTATTGGATCCCATCTCCTGGATTAAGTATGTACTTCACATATATTACTTTATTTCATTTTCAGAACAACTTTATGGAGCAGAAAGAAATAATTTCCTCTCTCTCCTCGAGTAAGTGGCATAATTAAGTTTGAAACTGGGCTGGACTGACTGTATAGCATGCTCATGTAATTTCCACTACACCAGGAAGTTGAATCTTTCTCTTTGCTAATGTATGTCTTGTGGTATATCTAACCAGGAGCAGACTTTCCGAAGCAGCTGACATAGTTGTTTTTGCCAGAAGTAACTGTTTAGTAGAAATTATTACCATGTATATTTGGTAAATATTCTTTATTATTCAAGTACACAAAATGGAAAGCTTTATCCAACAGGTCAATTCATTCAGCTACTTTGGCTGCATTTTACAGCTTACTCATCTTGACTGACCACCTCAATAAAGTACTTTTAAAAAAATTAAACATTTCACAGGGCACATATAAGCATTTCTAGTCAACTCACTTCCATTATTAATATATGTCATTAAATTTTTTTCAGGCCTAAATGACTTTTCCATGTTGTATAATGAAGCAATGAAATATTTTATACCAAGTACTTTTTCAAGGGCTGGAACAGATTCAGGGCTTCTTTTAAGGAAAAATTTAGTCCTTTGGAAAGATACTCCCACAGTCCAGTTCTATATGCAAGCAGACTAGCCCTTTGTCAGGAAGAAAATATATTTAAACTTCTTAAACTTTTATAACAGAGTAATACTTCTGGTTGGTAAAGCATATGGATCTCCTTTCAATTAACACAAAGAAATCACCCATGAACTGACTTCCATTCTATACTTGTCAAAGCTCATTTGAAATTAACTATCCATCCTCTAGATTCTCTAAGTTTTATCCTTCTAATAAGCTGGGTCACCTGAAATCAATGTGCCTGGAATCTATTCTCTCAGCTCCCTGAAGCAGCATTAGGTAGTACATAGGGTTGACATAGACTGAGTTCCTGTTCCAGATTTTCCACTTAGGAAATGTGTGACCTTGAGAAAGTTACTTTCCCTGAGTCCAATTCCCTCACCAGTAGGAGAGTTGTAAATAGTTCGGTTCAACAAACATACTTAAAACATCTATTAGGTATCAGGTTTTGTGCTGCAGTTAGGGATAAAAAGATTCACTTTTTATTGAACTAATATTTTTTTAAAAAATATACTTTATGTTAAGCACCATCCTAAGTGCAGGAGATAAATCTTTGAGCAAGACTCATGGATTTCCTGTCCTTGTAGTTTGTGTTTTAGTAAAATATTCAGAAAATGAACCATCCCCCGAAACTGATTCAATATACATTCAGGCCAGGTGATAGGAACTATGAAGAAAATAAACGAGAATAAGGAGGTGACTTTGGGGGAATACAGCTACTTTAGAAATGGAAGTTAGGAAAGGTCCTGACTAAAGGTGACCATTTGGCAGAGATTTGAACGACAAGAAGAGATGATCAAGGCATGTCTGAATTCAAGGAGCTCACATTTTAGCAGTGGGAAATGCAAAAAAGCACAATTTCAGTAAGTGTAAGCTAGACGCATGCATATAACGATTTCTTTGGAGGATGCATTTAAATATTGAAAATGCACCTCATATGAAGGTGTACTCAAACAGGGATTCTACAAACATCAGTCTTCTTTTCTCTCTTTGAGTTAAGATGTAACATGATGTCCTTCTCCTTTAATCAACATAAAACAACATGAAACTTCATGATGACTTCCTAAAATAAAAAAAAGTCATGGTCTAATAAGATGTCTAGATGCATGCATAAGATTCATTTCTTTTTGGAGACAACAAAAAGCCACAGGCATCCCTCTATGCTTGGTTTCTAGTACTCAAAATGGTGCTTGATCTCTGCCATTAGCCTCGATTCCTTGAGGTGACTTTAATTCTGTCTTTATTGCCATTTCAATGTCACAAACTGCCTCAACTTTTTTCTACTTGTAGACACGGAATACTTTTTAAATAAAAATAAATAAAACATGCTCACACACTCCAGTTACTATTGGTCCTTGTATTCAGAGGAAGTGCTTGGCATCTGAAGTGCAGAAATAGCCCTAATATTATGCTTTTCCACATAGGCCTCATTTCTACAACCAGTATCTTGGATAGATAGAGGCAAAAGTTTATTAGATGAGATTATTTTAACCCACACTGTTACTTTACCATCAGAAAAATATTTGAAGCACATAGTCTACAATAAAACCTTGTTAATTCAATCTCATTGAACTGGATGGAATACAAACCATTAATAAATCTGAAATACAGACTGCCTTTTTACAAATGTCTAACTAGTGGTTAAGAACATGCACTTTGGAATTAGACACACTGAGGGATCAGCTACTGTTTCCTGAAGCTACTGATTGTGGCCTTGGATATGCATTTCAATCTCTCTGAGTCTCCTCTGTACTATGGGAATAATAACACCTATCTCATAGGATTCATTTAACGCCAAAGGCACTATAAACATGAAACACTGTTTATGAAATGCTTACCAAAATCCTTGAAAAGAGAAATTATTATTACAATTTTATACCAATTTTTGCACATTCTGTAGAGCAATTTGTGTGCTGGTATATGCTGGCAAAGAAAAGAGGGATCTTCCAAGATTAGTAACTTTTGCCAGGGGTTTATAAAAAATAAATAAATTTTTTATAAGCCCTCAACCTCGTCATAATTCAATCTCAGGCAGCAATAGAGTGTTCCACAACAGAGGAGTTCAACCATAAAAATCATATCCATATAGTTACATGGAGGCTGGGAGGCTAATCTTGAAAGAAGGGCCAAGGGTTGTTACTGTAGAGTGAGGAAATGGAAATGTGAGACTAAAGATAAGACCAGAATTGCAAGACAGGAAGAATGTGAGAACTGTTGGTGAAAAAGATGCAACCAAGTCTGAGAAACAGATCATTTTATACCTACTTGGGCACATGACCCCTCAAGGGTAAATGGTAGCATTTGATAAGAAGCCAGGCAGATAGGTGGACTGATGTTGGTTACCTGACAACTGGCTTAGAGAACCCCAAACAGAGAGTGTGAGCTCCAGGGAAAGCAATTCCAGTAACTGCAGGGATTAGGCATCAAGGCAGGAATCAAAGCTGAAAGACAGAAGATCTAGGCAAGCTTAGATTCAGAGCTCTTCTTGTAACCACCTATCTTCTCTTTCCATAGGAAAGAGACTTATTCCAGAATCTCACACTGGGCTTAAATGGCCTCAGCAATAAAATTTCTCAATAAAACGGTAAGAGTCCAGTAGTCTACCACATCACTCTAGTTACAGAGACAAATTTAAGAGAGCTACAGTGGATGTTGTATAAGTAATTGGAGCACAATGACTTTCATTCATTCAGGATTTTATACAGATGATATATATGGAAAAGTTAAGTTGGTTACTTTTCTAAGTTTTCTGATGGCTCATCTTTTTTTCTAGCAGACAATATAAATAATTGCTCATTTACCAAGAATCAATTTTTAAAAATCCGATGTATAAAATCTGAGGAGCTAGATTAGCATTTAAAAACAGATGTAACACATTGGTTAGCAGAAATTGACGGGAGTCTCAGTCTTCTTTTTATTTACATATGTACAAAAATAAATAAATAAATACCACTCGGAACCACCTGAAAGATTATTTTCTGCCTGAGGAATTTTGTATTTATAATCTGACATTGATTAAAACCTCCAGGAGAAATATGCTTATTGTATCTAGTGACTGGAATAGAAACTCCAGTCCTCTAGCTAAGACACAGAGATGATGGATGTCTGGAGCAGGGAGAAGCGTCCATTAAGCTAGTCAGAGTTGACACTGAGTTCCTGCACATAATGTTTGACACTTACTCACAGGTTACTAAAATGATTATGTGCTCAAGAGTGAATCTACGCAGACAAACCAACTTAACACAGATATAAAGGAAGCTTGTTGTTTTAAAGAGTGATTCAAATTTAGATTTAGGCTTTAAAGTTAGTATAGTTTATATTGATAAAAACAGGGAAACTATCAGCACTGAGTCCCAGCAAAGAAATTGATTGCAAATTTTTTTGTTGTTGTTATTTTTATGCTGGCAGCGCAATCAAATCAGATTTCATAAAAGCTTACAGTACAAAAATAAAGACTATATAATTGAATTCCTGATTCACTAATTCAAGAAACTTTTAATTCTTTTTCAGATATGATAAACTGGGATGCCAGAAAAGTTTGACATGTCAATCAAGCAATGTGAAATATATGGATTGTCCTATGTCTTAAAGAAAAAAATAGCAATTAATACTTCTTAAATGTGTGCCCGTGGTGGTGTAAACTGGGTTGCAACTTTGATAGTAAGTTACCTTAAAGCAGAAACAATTGAAAATAGCAGATGAGATCCTGTCCTTCTCTTGGGGAGAGAGAGGGAGGTCAACTTTCCCATGGGTAGAGGCAGGGAATGGAAGCATTAGAAGAGATAGCCTCCTAAATTTTTATAGACAAGGATGGATCCTGAGTTCAGGAGCCAAGAGCCCAACAGGATGGCAAGAAGGTCAGACAACAGACTTTATCACTAGGGGATGTCAGAGAATTAGGTAACTGCCATTTGCATAGCTTGAGTATGGGCCATGCTATAAAACTACCATCTTTCCTGGGTTCTTACATCACACCTTAGAGGAAAATGCTTTATTCCAAAAAAAGTATCAAAGAATTATAACATGTCATTTAAAAAGCCAAATTAAAAATATATTTATACAGCTAAGGAGTTGTACATTCAAACATTTCAGACTTTTCTCCATACTGCATATTTGAAATCGATGTGCTCAAAGCATTAGAAAATGAAAGAGTCAAGAATAGTCTAGCATGCAAAAAGATTGTCCAAGACCCCTGTTTCTTAAATGCATACTTTCTCAGTCAACACAAATCAAAAAATATTTATTGAACACCTCCAAAACTTAAGGGCCTACTATGGAAAGATCAAAAAATGGTTTATGCTCTGGAGGAATTTTTGTTTAGTAGAAAAGGAAAAAATACAAATGCAGAACAGTAGAGTGATACAGCATGCTCTGTGCTGTGTGGGAAGCACACGGGGGAGCTGCATTACTTTTGTGAGGAACTGGCACTAGTGAGCAACCTCAGGCCAATTCGGGAAGTGATAAATTGTTCTCACATCTGCTCCTGAGGGCTCTAGAGTCATCTAGACACTATAAGCAGGGCAGACAAGCTCAGGATTTTGGCACCCTGTCAGTGGGTCTTACTTTGGAATTTATGCTCCCCAGTGTTACAGAGTTAGACCCATTTACAGTTTACTTACACATGGCTCTTCTGCCCCTTTTATTTGAACCTATAGTTAGCATTACACATGATAAATATATGCCCAGAGGCTTAAATCTTTGGTCCCTTCATGTGCCAATTGAGTCCTGACTCTCAGCAGAGTTGCATCACCTACTCTCCAGTTCATTGGACTCACCGAGGACAACCAAGAAGGAGATGATGATGGACAATGCCCATCCCAAGGAACAGAAGGTATCTGCAACTACAAGCAAGATAGCTCCATACATCTGCCCCATGGGATCTAAGCCCCCTCTCAATTAGAAACAGAGTGGGCATCACCATACCAAATTTCTCAAGATTGGGAAATGAACAATGGACTAAAGTAGACTTATAATTATTCTATTATAGACATTATTATTCTAGCAATGGAAGAACTTTTACCATTGATATAAAGGCAGTGTTCACCAGAGGTTCTGAGGGGAAGGAGAGGGAAGAATAGGTGTAATATGGGGGCATTTTTGGGATATTGGAATTGTCCTGCATGACATTGCAATGATGGATACAGGCCATTATATATTTCATCATAACCTACAAAATTGTGTGGAACAGAGTGTAAACTGTAATATAAACTATAGCCCATGGATAGTAGCAATGCTTCAATATGTTTTCATCAATTGTAACAAATGTACCACACTAATGATGATATTGTTAATGTGAGAAAGTGTGTGTGTGGGGGGGCATATGGGAATCACCTATATTTTTTATGTAACATTTATGTAATCTAAAGCTTCTTTAAAAATAAAAATAAATTTAATAAATATAATGTGACCCATCAAAAAATAAAATAAAAATTGTTCTCACATCTCTTTTTCAAATGTTTCTCAACCTTGAGAATCCCCACTCTTCCATTCTCCTTTAAAATTCTCCAATGGATCCCTTGGCACTGAGAAGAAAATCTAAACTCCTTTATCGGGTTGATAAAGATCTGGCTCCACCTAAGTCTCCAAGCTCCTTCCACTGATTCATTACACTTCGGCCACACTGGTTCTCTATCTCAGTGTCTCTCAAACTTCAATATGCATACAAATCTGGAGACTTTGCTAAAATGCAGATTCTTTCTCAAGTAGGAGGGGATGGGAGGAAAAATTCCTGCGTTTGTAGCAAGATCAAAGGTGATGCAAATAATGCTGGTCCTGGGACCACACTCTGAGTAGCAAGGTGGCAGAGAACAGGGGCTCATTCTGGACACACTGTCAGGCCATACTGTACCACTCTGAGCAGCAAGGCAACACACCAAGATCATTTCTATCTTGGAAACGTGCTTGCTGTTCCTTCTACCAGAAAGAAGTCCACACATATCTTTGTGTGTTTAGCACCTTTTGTCATATAGGTCTCAGTTCAAGTGTCAGCTCTCCAGAAAAGTCTTTCTTATTTACCCCATCTAAAATGGCCCACCCATCCACTGATCTGTAATACTCCATCTATTTTATTTGCTTAATTACATTTATCACCATCCAAACTTTCTTTACTTATTTATTAGTTTCCTGATAAGCTCCATAAAGTAGTGGCATGACCTGTATTGTTCAGCACTATATCTCAGCCACAGGGCCAGCTTCTTGGGCACATGGCCTGTGAAATATTACTGGACCTCTACTTAGCTTAATGTTCTGCTGTTGCTATCTAGAAATTCTTAACAATTTTATCCTTGAGCTTGTATTTTGTAAGTAAAATCTGATGGGACATTGAAACCCATGTGTGAGCAGGGGAGATACACTTGATATGCATGTTCACTTTTCATTGCACCCCCATTCTCTTATGGGTTTTGAGATGCCCATGGACACAGAATTCCGATGAACCCCCATGGATGGGTGATCAGAGAGACTCAAAGTGAAAGATATATGAGTTACATCCATTACTGAGTAAGGAGGGTGGAGAGGAGCTGACAGTCCCCAAGGCCATGCTTTCTGTTTAAACCAGAATTAACTTCCAACACTCAAGGAAGGCAATGGTATTCTGAGAAGCCTGAATGACCAAGGAACCCTATCGTATCCTTTCTAACTGATGTTACTAGACTAAGTAACTACTTACACAGAAAATTATGACATGCAAAAAAAAGGGGAAAGATATTTTCTTTTCCTTTCAATCCTTCCTTACTCACAGTATGCCAAAGGTACAGAGTGTTGGTAGAGTGTGCACGTATTAAGAAGTGAAATGAAACATCTGAGTTCATTTTGTGTAACATTTCTACTGCACTGTAGGAGCAAAATGCATATGGACATATGAGTTATGAAACATGAATTGTGTAATTTCGGTGAATGGGCATCAAAATTAAATGCTTTTATATTTGCCTTTAAAACTGGCATTAAGCAATATAAAAAAGGATGGTAAAATCCATGTTAATAATTTAAAATTTTAAGGTTTTCTTATATAGAACATTAAAGAACAGATTACAAATAAAAAAAAAAAAAAAACAGACCACTAAAAAAAGAAAAGTCTTATATTTTAGTACTTTTAACAGGGCTTTTTCCTGCTTTCTGAACAAGCAAGACTGTATTTTTATTTTGCACTGGGCACATTATGTAGCCAGCCCTACTGTTCCATAGATGGTAATCCATAAGTACTTAATAAATGAGAGAAATTATTGCACATTTACTATGTGGTTGGCCTTGTGTTAAACTCTTTACATAGATGGTCTCATTTTATCCTCTCAATAACCTTTAAAAATAGATATTACTGTTTAGAGAGGTTTATAAAGATTAAATAATTTCGGCAAAATCTTGATGTTTGTAAGTAAAGAAACCAAGGTTCAAGCTAGAATTCATATTTGTCAGACCTCAAGCCCGTTCTCTTGTGAACCTTTTTCAGCTTAATCTAAAGGACCCTAAAATGACTCCAGCTCTGTATGTACACCCAAGGTTATCACACAGATCTATGTAAGTAATTCATGATTGGGTAGGTACTGGAAACCACTTAAATCCAGAATTCCTGGACGATTGCAGTATTTTTATCTCAGAGACTGGGGAAACTTTCTACGTCATTTTGACATTTTCTTTAGTCCTCAAAGATGAAGACTACTTTACTGATCAGCAGTAAGGTCTTTTGAGTATTTCTGGCTATATTTTAGAGTAGTAAGAAATAGTGTCTCTCGGCAGTTTTAATCTTCTTTACCCAAATCTCACTGGATAATACAAGCATATATTTTATTCATGGTGCTGAAGAAAAGCTTCTGCCTGGATATGCATGGTGTTTAAAATATTTTAAATAATGTTCACTATGGTACAATATATTTGAAGTTTCTGTCATTTGAACATTAAAATGTTCAATTAGATAGTGAAATATAGTACCATACACTTGAGCATTTAGTATTAATAAAAGGGGACAATATCAGCATATGATCATATATCAGTGTATTAGTCAGGGTTCTCTAGGGAAAAAGAATCAACCAGAAGTATCTGTAAATAATATGAGACTTTATAAGAGTCTCTCACATGACCGTGGGGATGCACAAGTCCAGGTTCCTCAGGCAGGCTGCAAACCAGGTGCTCCAATGAAAGTCCAATGAAGGTCCTTGTTGGGTTTCCAGGAGACGTTAGTTGTCCAAAGACAAGCTGGGAAATTTTCTCTGAATGCTGAAATCACTTCCCCTTTTAAGGCTTTCAACTGATTGGATAAAGCATCACTCATTGCTGACAACAAATCTCCTGGTCAATGTAGATGTAATCAGCTATCTATTCAGGAAACTCACTGGTGACTAAAGTCCATAAATGTCCTTGTATTACAATTAGCCCAGTGCTTCCTTGACCAAACAACTGGGCACAATTACCTGGCCAAGTTGACACAATAGCCTAGCCATCACAATCAGGCATTCCTTGTTTTTATTTTAATATTCATTAGAAATAGAATCTATTCATTTAACATATTTGCAAGTGTATTTTTGCCATTATAGTTTTAAAATCCAATGTTTACCTATAGTATGCATTTTTTTTAATAAAAATATTTATAACTAGAAAACCCATTTTGAGATCAGATGTGTTATAATAGGTTCAATATGTGTAATGGGTCCTAATCAAAGGCACTTACCTTCACTCTATTTCAAGGTGCAGAGCTCCAGATAATTACATGGTAACACATTCATACATCATGGACTATAAGAGATTGTTAAATACTTCTAATTGTGTTGATATTTACACCCTCAAATATCTATAGTCACTTTTTCCTTGTCAGTATAAAATCGACCATAGGTTCAAAATTTAGTGACAGAGTAATTTGAAATTCCTTTAGTTTGGATTCATAGGAAAAAGAAATCACTTAATTGGAAACATTTTTATGACTTTAAACACTACTTTTGTCTTGTAGAGAAGCCAGTTGCTTGCTTTTACTCTTAATATAAACAAAGAAATGACAAGAGAAAAACCAGCAATTCTCTTAGGCCCAATTTGCTTATTTGTAAAATGAAGGAAAACAGAGTTGCAGTTGGACTTGATGACTTCCAGGGGATTTTCCTTCTCTAGGAATCTAGAAAGTTAATCTTTCCCCTCCAATATGAACCACCTGATATCTCACCCTTTCCTTAGCTTTGGCTATTAATATTACTTCTGGGCGTTTCATTTACCCCAACAATATAGTACCATATATTGTTAATACAATATATTAAATTATCAAAATAATTCAGGCCCAAAGTACCCATATTCATTAGAATCAGTAGCAAGGTTTAAATAAGTACTTCTTTTGGTTTTTTTTTTTTTTTTTTTTTTTTTTTTTTTTTTTTTT
>JAKSZT010053770.1:15125624-15209631 GCA_026826555.1 Tolypeutes matacus
AAATAAATCTTTAAAAAAAAAAAAAAAAAAAAAAAACTCTTTGAGGACAATGATAAATCTGGCTTTATTTACTGTGGTTTACTCAGTAACTGGCACATCCCATAGTAACTGTTCAGTAAATTGAATGAAGAAAAAAAATTCCTACCATAAAGGAAAAGACACCTGATTTTTCTGTTGCAAATTACCAATGGTTTATTTGAGAATTAGATTTACCAGTAAGTACCCTTCAGCTGCTATCTCTAAATGATACTTGAACATGTTGTAAACCTTGAAAATATCTCATAAGAGAATTAATAAATACCCTACATTCATTAGAGAAGAAAACAGTATATAAATAATCCACTTTTTTACTCCTAGTGGCCTGCCTATATAGTTCATAGCATTTTAAAACTCTAATGAGAAAGCTGAAGAACCCACTATTTTATAAATCACTTGAATTTAAACTTCTGATTTTTAAAATACTGTAACTGTTGGGGAATTTGATGTTATTATGAATTCCAAAAATATAACTGGATCATGCTTGTAAACTGATCTGTTAATCTGGGCATGATTAGGTTAGGATTAGGGCATTGAGCCCCACCCCTTGGTGGGTGGGGAATTGAATACAAAAGGCAAGGCAAAGGACTTCTACCCCAAATAAATACCCTTTATAAAGACCAACCCATTTTTGGTATTTTACATTAGCACCCCTTTGGCTGACTAATACAGAATTTGGTACCAGAAGTGGGGTAGTGCTTTTGCATATACCAAAATGTTGGAACGGTTTTATAAATGGGTAAGGGGTATTTTTTGGAGGAATTGTGAAATGCTTGATGGAAAAGGCCAAGATCGCTTTGAAGAAACTGTTGATAGCAATATGGATGCTAAAGAGACTTTCTATAATGCCTTAGAAGTAAATGATGAAACTTTTATTGGAAACTAGAGGAAAGGCGATCCATGTTTTAAAGTTGCAGAGAACTTAACAAGATTAACTCCTGGTGTTATATGGAAGACAGAATTTTAAAATGGTGAACCAGAGCATTTAGCTAAAGAACTTTCCAAGGTAAACTCGGAGAATGTGGCTTGGCTTCTCCTTGCAGCTTATAGCAAAATACTAGACGAGAAAAATATACTAAGGACTGAACTTTTGGGCAAAAAGAAAACAGAAACTAATTCTGGAACTTCCAAGTTTCTGGAAATCAAATTCCCAGATGAAAATGCCCTATTTGAAGACTTTACTAAACTTGAAACTCGTAACTCAGAATTGAAGATGCAGTTATCTCGGAAAGACTTGTGAAAAGTCTTACTGTGTGATGGCTTGGACCCCCGCTTCTTGCATGCTAAACCAACAACGTTTTTGAGAGAGCTGTATGAACAAAACCACTGTCAGCTTGGACAAAAGAGGACATGGAAAGGAGAGATTCAAAGATAAACAGTTTTAAGAAGAAAATCATGGAAGCTGAGATCTGGAATTAAGACATCGCCTTGGGCCAAGAAAGGAGTCCCACCCCTGTGTGCAGAGAGGGTGAGTTTTCCCAGCAATTGAAGAGGGTGGATGTCCCCACCTGATGTTCAGGAAGAGTTTTACCACCCCAGGGTGCAGAAAGGGTGGAGCACATTCCTCAAAGATTAGGGCAGTTAAGGTCAACACCCCATAGGTCTGAGAGGGGTGTACCTGTCCCCCATAGATTAGAGAAGACCAGGTGGTCAACCCATTGCTCTGAGAGGGTTGAGCCTGTATACCAAAGGTTAGGGGGAATGTTGTCTTTACCTCACTGTGCTAGGGGTGATTCTAACCCAAAGATTGGGTAAGGTGTGGCAATCACCCCAATACTCTTGGAGGGTGAGGTCTGGAGCTTGGTCGACACCCAGATGCTTGATGAGAGTGGAACCAAGAAAATGGCCATTGAGCAAGCCTGTGGAAAGGGTGGGTTCCCATGTGGCCCCAAGGAGAAGAAACCATCATCTTAAGAATGACTCTCAAACTTTAAAATTGAATGGAGGATGCCCTGCAGGTTTACTGAACTGTGGAGGATCCATAACTCATGTTTAACATCCCAATTTCTTCTTATGATATTGAAAATGTTTATCCTTTGTCTTTCCAGTTGTGTATTAGAAGCAGTTAAATGGTTTTGTAAGTTTCAGAGGCCTATAGCAGACGGGACTTTGCCTCAAGATGAACTGTATTTCTTTAAAATGATTTTGATATGATTTTGTACTTGAATTGTTACTGATTTAACTTTTTTGTGAGAATTGTAATGTATTTTTGAAATTCAGAGGGTGGAATGTAACCGTTGGGGAATTTGATGGATCATGCTTGTAAACTGATCTGTTAATCTGGGCATGATTAGGTTAGGATTAGGGCATTGAGCCCCACCCCTTGGTGGGTGGGGAATCGAATATAAAAGGCAAGGCAAAGGACAGTTGAAGCAGTCTTTTGAGAAGTAGTTTTGATGTTGGAAAGAAGGCCCCAGGAGAAGAGAAACAAGCTGGTCACCTGATCGTCTACAGCTGACCTTGTGGAGGAAACAGGAGTTAAGCCCGGAGAGAAACGCAGCCCCGGGAAGAGAGGAACCCTAGAAGCCTGAACCCTGGCAAACGTTGGCGGCAGCTGTCTTGCTCTAACACGTGGCAATGGACTGTGGTGAGAGAAGAAACTTAACGCTTTATGGCCTGGTATTGGTGGACTTCTACCCCAAATAAATACCCTTTATAAAAACCAACCCATTTTTGGTATTTTATATTAACACCCCTTTGGCTGACTAATACAAATACTAATCTTAATAACTTATTCCTCAATTAAACCTTGTTTTGTAGTCCCTGTAAAAACTAGTTCAAAGAAAATAAACTTGAAAAAATTGATATCTTGAAATAAGAAAATCTCTTATTTTATAGTGCTTGTTAGACTTATATTTGCACAGGATTGGCTTTGGGTGAGTGTTAAAAATATAGATTCCTAGGCCCCAGCCCCAGAATCATTAAATCTGCAGTAGGAACTGAGAATCTGCATTTTTAAGCAGCACTATTACATGATCTCTAGGTGTAAGAACTGAAAAATAATGCCCTTGTGGTTTAGGCTTGAATTCATTTTTATATTTACTGGGGGTGGGGGGTGGGGAGGGGAAAAATGGTCTTTAATGGGACTTTTGATTAAGCAAATGTTTCCTATTCTAATTGGAAACCATAACCTCTTGTCAGTTTTTGAATTTTTCTGTATAAACATTGAACTTCTTTGTGGGCAGAGTTTCTGAAGATCATTCCCTTCCTTGAAAATGTATGTTTTTTTTTTCTTCTTCTTCCTTTCCATAGCTCTGAGAAGAATGGGGGCTTGCTTAATAGGCAAGAAGACTTGCTGAAGTATAGTCCCACAGGAGATAAGTAAACTGAACTTTCTGATCGCAACAACCCAGGGTGGAGGAGAGAGGCAGCCAAAGGGAACTATGGGAAATGATTTGGACTAAGCACTCTGAGAGAAATTTGTTTTTTTTCTCCTGCTGTGTAACAACCACACTACATAAACTGCATCACCTCTTCCAAGCAAATTATTACACTACCCGGTTTGATTTTCTTCAGAGAACTAATCACCATTGCAATTATGTTTATATTTGTTTACTTGATATTTGTTTGCTTCCCCAAATAAAATGTAAATATTATGGAAGCAGAAAATTTGCCTGTCTTTTCCAGGCAAATACAAATCAAGAAAAGAAGAATATAAAACAACAAACAACAACAATTACATATCATAGAAATAAAATTGCAATCATTGAAATGATTTTTTGAATCCCTTAATAATCAGATTCTTAGACTTGACTCAGTTAAGGGGAGAATTAATGAATTAGAAGGTAGTACCTGGGAATTCACTAACAGAGCAGCATAAAGAAATATCATTATTGGGAACACATGTAGCTCAGTGGTTGAGTGCCAGCTTCCCATGTACAAGGTCCAGGGTTCAATCCTCTGCCCTGGTACCTGCAAAAAGAAAGAAAGAAAGAAAGAAATAATCATTATCATTAATGAGCAATTTAGCTGGGATTTAGAAAATGTAGTCCAGTGCATAGCCCATTTACAATATTAGTCTAAGTTCTGAAAAGAAACATATAGAGAAACCATTTCTATCTACTATTTTAAAATTTCCAGTTTTCTCAATTTCAATCATGTTTCATGGAGTAATTTGGACAATACATTGACTACCACAGCCACAATTTCACCTTTCATTCTACTTTTCAAACCATACTTATTCTACTTTAAAATACAGCATAAATCTGATCCAATGGTAATTAGGTAATCAAATGACATTTCTCAAAAGAGTAGATAGAAGGAAGAAACTCTGAGAACAATCTAAAGTGTGTTGAAAATTTCTGGAAACATTGTTCAGTATCATTTGTGAGACATGATCAGAGTCAAATCTCATAATCTTTTTAATTACTCTTTTCCTAATAATTCAACATTACCAGCAAGTGAAATTGATTGTATAAGGCTTAATGACCATTAATGTATGTATGTATGTAATGTATGTGTTCTCTGATATTCTATGGTTCTCTGATATTCTAATATTCTATGCCTAGAATATTATTTTCAGCATCTAAATTAGATTGCTCATATTTTTCATTGCACAGGTGAACATTCTGATAATCATAATTTAAGAGCATGTTGTCTGATTTGAGTTTGAAAAACTGTGGTTACTGTGGTGGATTAAATTGTGTACCCCAGTTTGAACATTTTCTTGGTCTTGGTTTGCATTCTGGTGCATGTGGACCCATTGTAAATCTTACTTCAGGTAAGATGTGGCCCCACTGAATCAGGTTGGTATTTAATCTGGATTACTGGAGTCCTTTATAAGCAGAGTGAAATTCAGATAGACAAAGAAACCACTGGACAAGCAAGAAACTTCGTGTCAATGGAACATGGAAGGAAAAGGAGAAGATCTGCCATGTGTGTTAACATGTGACAGAAAAGTCAAGGAATACCAGAGATTGCCAGCTAGCTAGAATACACTGACCCTGGAAGGAAGCAAGCCTTTTAGCCTTTGAGACCATGAGTCAATAAATTCCTGTTGTTAAGCCAACCCCTTGCATGGTAGTTGTTTTAGCAGATATGAAACTAAAGCAGTTACCTTATGCATATACATCTCAAAAGAGAATAGATTGTTATTAAAACTTATATAAAATACAAAATAATATTGGTTTCTAGCAACTTTTCATATGTTTGGTTCTGCTTTCTTCATTTAGGGGTGCCAATTAAACTTTCTGCAAGAGTTGGGGTGGAGGTATGAGAGTAGGAGGAATTCTATACTAGTCTGTGAATGAGACTCAAGAAAAACAAGAATTTTCAAAACCTTATAGAATATACTGAGTTATCACTTAAAAAGCAAAATTATTAGCCCTAGCACTCAACTATGTAGTTTAGTTAAGCTTTAATTAATCATTTTAATTGTCTTCATCTTGTTGGGTTCTAGTTCTCACAGCTTTTATAAAAGTATGTCCAACTTTTATGCATTTGAATAACTGCATGAGCAAATCTAGCTAATATGCACCAGTTAGAAAAATTGCTTTTATGTGATGCTTCCCCCAAATAGATATTTTTTCTGGCTGAGATTGCTATCAACTGGATAAGAAATTATTTTCACCATGCAATCTGTCAAAATGGCCATTTATTAATCAGGTCCCCCAAATTTTATCATTAAGTTCTTTTCAGGATATAAAAATACACATTGAGTTCTCAGAAGATGGCATCAGAGTAGTCAGGCAGGGCTCAACTCTCTCACATAAACAAGGGAGAAAAGACCAAAAACTGTCTGAGGGACTCATTTTGGGAGTCAGCAAACAAGGACAGTGATACACAACTCCCAGAGGAGTGAGGGACAGAGAGACAAAGAATCTGAAGCATCAAATATGAGTTATCAAAACCCCCACAGTGGCTTGGAAGGACTCCCCTCTCCAACCCTAAGTTAGTAAGCTGGGGTAAAACTTCTAGCTCACTGCAGCTGACTGAGAGGGGAACAGGCATCTTCCTCCCTGTCAGCTGCTACTGGCTAAAAGGGAGGGGGGTTGGGGAGGCTTCTCATCAGTGAATTCAGCCAGCAAAGCCCACTTAGAATCTCAGCTCAGGCCAGACCAAAACAAAGGAAAGCAGAGATTGAAAGAAAGACTTCTGAGGAAAGGCACACTGATGAGCACCATCTACTGGCCAGTTAAGAAAATGCATGGAGAAAAATTGCTTTTAGTCTCTCTTAACCTGAACTCCTGGGAGAAAATCTGTGTCTCACTAGTGAGTCCCTGGCTCAATTTTTATAACTTAACCTGGGCAATTTTTAACACATACAATAAGTAGAACCAAATATCAAAGAAGAGCTGTGGGGGAAAAAAAAACAATAAGCAAGAAAGAGAAATTGGACATCAGAGTAAATACACCTACATATTCAGATGCCTAGACATCAGCAAAAACTTACATGCCATACAAGGAAACAGGAAGAGATGGACCAGGCAAAGGAACAAGTCAATGATAATCACACAAATCTTCTAAACCAATTCAAAGAATTGAAAGAAAATATGACTAAAGAGATAAAAGATATTAAGAAGACACTGTATGAGAAAAAGGACAATTTGAAAACCTGCAAAGAAAGAGCTTATGGGAATGAAAGACACGATGGAGGAGATTAAAAATATATTAGAGGCACATAAGAGCAGGGTCTCAGGGAATTGAATGACAATGCAAAACACACAAACATATACATTATCAGTGTCTCAGGAGGAGAAAAGAATGGAAAAGGGACAGAAAGAATATTTAATGAAAAAATGACCAAAAACCTCCTAACCCTTATGAAAAACATAAATATTACTATTGAAGATGGACAATGCACCCCTAATAGAATGAATCTGAATAGACCTACCCCAAGACACCTACTATTCAGAATGACAAATATCAGAAAGAAATAAAGGATTCTGAAAGCAGCAAGAGAAAGCAAAGACCACATACAAGGGAACTTCAATGAGATTAATTGCCAACTCTCATCAGAAACCATGGAGGCAAGAAGAAAGTGGTATGATGTATTTAAGGTACTGAAAGATAAAAACTGCCAGCCAAGAATTCTGTATCCAAAAAAAAAACTGTTCTTCAGAAATGAGTTTGAGTTCAAAGTCTTAACAGACAAACAAAAACTGATATAATAAGTTACCAAAAGACTGGAATTACAAAAGCTACTAAAGGGACTGCTGCAGCCTGAAAGGAAAAGACAAGAGTGAGAGACCTGGAAAAGAATGTGGAAATGAAGATTATTAGGAAGGGTAAATTAAAGGTAAAAAGACAGACTTACAGTGAGATATGACAACAGAAAGCCAAAGGACAAAATGGATGAAGTAAGCAATGCTTTTACAGTCATAATATTAATGGCTTGAACTCCCCAATCAAAAGACATGGACTGATAGAATGGATAAAAAAAATATGAGCCATCTATATGCTGTCTACAAGAGACTCATCTCAGACATAAGGACATAGCCAGATTAAAAGTGAAAAGTTGGAAAAGATAGTCCATACAAATAGTAATGAAAAAAGAGCTGGAGCAGTGATACTAATATCAGAAAAAAATAGATTTTAAATATAAAACTGTTATAAGGGATGAAGATTATTATATATTAATAAAAGGGGCAATCCACCAAGAAAAAATAACTATACAAAGTACGTATACACTTAACATGAGTGCACCAAGATATATGAGGCACACACTGTCAAAACTGAAGGAAGAAATAGAGATCTTTACAATAATACTTGGAAACTTCAATACACAGTTCTCAATATTGGACAGAACATCTGGACAGAGGATAAATAAAGAAACAGAGAGCTTGAATAATATGATAAATGAGCAACGCCTAACAGACATCTATAGTGCATTGCACCTCAAAACGGCAGGATATACTTTTCTTTTCTTTTCTTTTCTTTTCTTTTCTTTTCTTTTCTTTTCTTTTCTTTTCTTTTCTTTTCTTTTCTTTTCTTTTCTTTTCTTTTCTTTTGTTTTATACCATAGTGGGAATTTATCTCAAAGGCACATTTCAAAAGAAGAAAAATTTGTACAGGAATTTTTTTATGGTCATATATTTCATAATTATAACAATATAATGCCATTATAAAAGAAATGTATAAATTAAATTGCAATATTACAATATAGGTGTCATGAACTATATCATAGTCATTACAAGTAATAAAAGTAATAAAATGGAGACACATGGAAACTTATTTATGTAAGGGGAAGAATATTTTTCACATGATATACTTTCATTTCAAGTGCCCATGGACTCTTCTCCAGGATAGTCCATATGCTGGTTCAGAAGACAAAACTTAACAAATTTAAAAAGGGTAAAATTATACAAAGCACTTACTCTGATCATAGCAGAATGAAGCTGGAAATCAATCATGGATGGAAAAAGTGAAAATTCATAAATATATGGATATTAAACAACATACTCTTAAATAATTTGTGGGTCAAAGAAGAAATTGCAATAGAATTCAGAAAATATCTTGAGAAGACTGAAAATGAGAACACAACATATAAAAACTTATGGGATACTAAAAAGACAGTGTTGAGAGAGAAAATTATAGCCCTCAATGCTTATAATAAAAAAGAAGAAAGAGCTAAAATTGAAGATCTAACTGCACACCTGGAGGAACTAGAAATGAACAGCAAATTAATCTCAAACTGAGCCGAAGGAAAGAAATAAAGATCACAGCACAAATAAATGAAATTGAGAACAACAACAACAACAAAAAATAGAATCAACAAAACCAAAAGTTGTTTTTTTGAGAAGATCAACAAAATAGACAAACCATTAACTAGAGTTACAAATAAAAAAGAGAGAAGACACAAATTAAAAAATCAGAAATAAGAGGGGGGACATAACCACTGACCCCACAGAAAACAGAGAGATCATAAGAGGGTACTATGAACCACTGTATGCCAAAAAACCAGACAATGTAGATGAGATGGGAAAATTCCTCGAAACATATGAACCACCTACACTAACCCTAGAAGAAATAGAAGACCTCAACAAACCAAACACAACTAAAGAGATTGAAACAGTCATCAAAAACCTCCCAAGATGAAAAGCCCTGGACTAACAAGCTTTACAGGTGACTTCTACCAATCATTTAAAGACCATTTTGTAGCAATATTGTTCAAGCTCTTCCAAAAAATTGAGCAGGAGAGAATGCGACCAAGTTTATTCTATGAAGCCAATATCACCCTAATACCAAAACCAGATAAAGATACAACCAAAAAAAAAAAAAAAAAAAAAAAGAGAGAGAGAGAGAAAATTACAGACCAATACCTCCAATGAATATAGATGCAAAAATCCTCAACAAAATACTTGCAAACTGAATCCAAAAGCACATTAAAAGAATTATACACCACAATCGAGTTGGTTTTATCACAGGGTGGTTCAACACAAGAAAATCAATTAGTGTAACAAACCACATTGATAAATTGTAGAAGAAAAATCATATATTCCTCTTGATTAACGCAGAAAAGGTATCTGACAAAATAAAGCACTCTTTCTTGAATAAAACACTCCAAAATATAGGAATAAAAGGAAACTTTCTCAATATGGTAAAGTGCATATATGAAAAACCTACAGCTAGCATTGTACTCAATGGTGAAAGACTGAAAGCTTTCTCACTAAGATAAGCAATATGACAAGGATGCCTACTGTCACCACTGTTATTTAATAGTGTGCTAAAAGTTCTAGCTAGAGCATGTAAACTATAGATAAAGAAATAAAAGTCACCCAAATGGGAAAAGAAGAAGTAAAAGTTGCACTATTAGCTGATGATATGATCTTATATCTAGAAAATACCAAAAAATCCACAACAAAGCTACTAGAACTAATAGATGAGTTCTGCAAAGTGGTGGGATACAAGATTAGTGCACAAAAATCAATGTAGCATTTCTATACACTACTGATGTAGAATCTAAGGAGGAAATCAGAAAAAAGATCCATTTACAATAATGACTAAAAGAATCAAATATTTAGGAATAAACTTAACCAAGGACATAAAGGAACTGCATTCAGAAAACTACAAAACATTGCTAAAAGAAACCAAAGAAGACTTAAATAAATGAAAAGACATTCTGTGTTCATGGATTGGAAGACTAAATATCATTAAAATGTCAGTTCTACCCAAACTGATTTACAGATTCAACATAATCCCAATTAAAATCAACAGTCTTTATGCAGAAATGGAAAAGCCAATTATCAAATTTATTTGATAGAGTTAGGGGCCCCAAATAGTAAAAAATGTCTTAAAAAAGAAGAAGGAGGTTGGAGGACTCTCACCTCCTGACTTTTAATCACATTACTTAGCTACAGTGGTAAAAACAGCATGGTACTGGCATGAAGACAGACAGATTGACCAATGGAACAAAATCAAGAACTCAGAAACAGACCCTCACATTTACAGTCAGGTTACTGTATAGATGGCTGATTACATCTATGATCAACCAGGGAGATTGTCATCAGCAATGATTGACATTTTATCCAATCAATTGAATGCCTTAAAAGGGGAAGTAATTTCAGCATTCAGAGAAAATTTCCCAGCTTGTCTTTGGACAGCCAACGTCTCCCATGAAATCATAAAGGACCTTAATCAGACTTTCATCAGAACCCCTGGTTTGCAACCTACCTGAGGAATCTGGACTTGTGCATCCCCGTGGTCACGTGAGAGAATTTTATAAAATCTCAGACTATTTACAGACATCTCCTGTTGATTCTGTTTCCCTAGAGAACTCTAATACAATGGAACCTCCTCAAAATTCAACACTTTTGCCCCTCAAAGGACTTTGTCAAAAAGGTGAAAAGGCAGCCAACTCAAAGAAAATATTTGGCAATCACATATCTGATAAAGATTTAATATCCATGGTATATAAAGAGATACTAAAACTTAACAATAAAAAGGCAAACTACCCCATTTAAAAAATGAGCAAAAGAGTTGAAAAGACAATTGTCCAAAGAAGAAATAAAAATGGTGAAAAAACACATGAAAAAAATGTGGTTAGGGAAATGCAAATCAAACTTACGAGATATCATTTCACACTTTAGACTGGCCATAATAAAAAGTCAGAAAACTGTAAATGTTGTAAAGAGGATGTGGAGCGATAGGAATGCTTATTCACTGTTGGTGGAAATGTAGAATGGCACAGCCATTGTGGAGGGTTGTTTGGCAGTTCTTAAGGAAGTTGAATATAGACTTGCCATGTGATCCGGCAATACCATTACTGGGTATATACCCAGAATATCTGAGAGCAGTGACCTGAATAAACATCTGCACACTGATGTTCACGGTGGTGTTATTCATGGTTGCCAAATTTGGAAACAACCTAAGTGTCCATCAACCAATGAATGGATAAACAAATTGTGGTGTATACACATGATGGAATACTATGCAGCTGTAAGAAGAAATGAAGTTATGAAGCATATAACAACATGGATGAACCTGGAGAACATTATGTTTAGTGAAGCAAGCCAGACACAAAAGGACAAATTCTGTATGATTGCTCTATTATGAACTAAATATATTGTGTAAACTCATGGAGTTAATAATTAGAATATAGGTCACCAGAAAATGGGCTAAGGGTAGAGAATGTAAAGCTGATGGTTAATCTGTGCAGAATTGGTATAAAGGTTGTTTGTAAATCTTTGAATATGAATAGAAATGGTAAAAGCACATCATAGTGTTTGTAACTAGCAAAGCTATTATATAGGTATGACAGTGGTTGAAAGGGTAAGTCTAAGATCATGTATATTACTAGAAGGAAAGCTAAAAAATGTAACGTGGGACTGTATAACATAGTGAAACCTAATGTAAAATAACAATATGGCTGATATTGCATATATAAGATTATTTTTACAAAATATAAATACAAATATACTAGAGTGAAGGAAACAGAATAGCAGCTATGTACAGCAGGGGAAGCATAGAGAGATTAAGAGGTGATGAGGTTTGTTTGTTTGTTGTTGTTTATTATTATTATTGGAATAATGACTATGCTCTAATAATGATTGAAGTGATGAATGCAAACCTATGTGATTATACTAAATGCCAATGACTATACACTTTGGAAGGAATGTATGCTTTATTAATATGTATCAATAAAATTGATTTGTTAAAAAATTTACATTGAAGTTCACAAAAACTTCTAATATTCTAATACTAATTGGAAGTGCATGGGCAACCATAAACATATTACTTTATCTCTAATAATCCTAATTTCTTTGGCATATTCAGATGTTCTTCTGTTCCCCAAATTTTATTTTAAAGACATGGAATAAATTTTCTTCACTTTATTCCGTATATGCAACACACAACTTGAGTTTCTGAAAATCAAAAATTTCCATAACTTACAATATTATTCTGGATATGGCAGCATTTTAATTAGCAGTAGCATCAAACACTGAAGGTTTAGCTTTCTTTGCCCACCAAGCTTTGTTAAGAAGATGGAGCATGTTCTCCAACTAATGCTTACATATAGGAGGGATGCTGCTATTGAAAGGAGCTCTCTTGAAAGTAAAGAATCATTTGTAACACAAGTTGTCACCCTTCGGTGCATCTGTTTTGCAAGTTTGAACTTTCATATATTAGATTTTCTTACCCAAACTGACACCTCCAGTAAGTTTTAAATATAAAATAAATGCTTTAACTGCTCTGATTACACCAAAATAATATGCTACTTTGCAAATGTTTGGTATTAGTTAAAAATAATGAAGGGCGTTGTATAAGAAAAGCACTATAATTAATCTTTCCTTTAACAAAAGTAAAATTAATAACCATAAATAATACACATCACATTTTGTCTGCTTTATTATAAAAATGGATACTCATGTCCTCCTATTGTTTCTGATGAAGTGAACTAAGGAATTCCTCCAGAGGATTAGTCAGCCCAATGTGCTTTTACATGATAAAATAACAACAACAACAACAATAAAACTACATTTGAAAAAATTCACAGTAGAAAGCATTTTTAAAATATGTATTAGCAGTGTTCTCAAAATATTCTCGAAGTCACTTCAGGAAAATTTCCTTCAAGTTCCTGTGTATAAATCAGTTTGCACGGTTACCAAATATCAGAAAAAGAGATGTCAAAAAATAGTTTCCCAAATGCAAGATATTTTTGTAGTTAAATATTTCATTTCTACATGAGTGACCATGAACATATATGGATTTGCTAGGCATTTGTCATCTATCTGGCACAATAATAGGTATGTAAAATTGAATATTACCTCATTCATATAAAAGAGTTGAAAGGAATATGAGAATTATCAATAAGTTGTTGTAACACTTTATGTTCATTTTTATTACTTTCAGAAGGACTCCTGAGTAAATGTCTGTAGTATAAATTTTCTTTCTTTAAAATTTAGGACCATGAACTCAAAGAAGGCAGGACTATGTTTTGTTAAAAGTATCAACAAATGTTGACATAATAATGTGCCTTTTAAAAAAGAAATCTGATTTTACAAGTACGCTTCCTTGAGACTATGGTTCATATTCAAAACTTCCCTCTTCTCCATGTCCTGGTTGTTATTTTTTTTTCAATTATTACTATTTAACAGACATTTGTATTTGTGCTTGTTGCATACTTCACGTACTTAAGTTTCATGGCAATTCTGCAAGGTAGGTGTTCTCATTTGCCACTTATAGCAGATGAAACTGTCATGCAGAGCAATTGGTTGACTTGCCCAAGGTCACTCAACTAACAGATCTGGGGGCCTAACCATTTACACTCTGCTGCCCCTCCAACAGTGGCTTCATTTAGGCTGCTTACCTGAGAATTTGTCATTTTGTTTCATATTTTTGGTGACTTTTGCCAATAACAGCACCACAGTATCCACTGATCTCTCAAGACACATGAAGGAACAAGTTATCTGTGAAGTTATCAAGATTGGGGTCCTTAATTTAAAGAGCAGGTATTCAGACTCCTGGGCAACTAGGAACCTTCCTGGAAGGAATACAGCTTTCTGTAGCGAAACTAGAAAGTATCGAGACTGCCTAGTATATCATAAGACAACGTAGCACATGCTAAAAGCAAAATTCTATTTCCTTATTTTTTCACACAAGGAATGCTACTTTCTCCCAGTAGGTGGGCCATGGCTTAAAAAACTCTTACTCATAGCTCTTTTTGCCTTGATCATTCTATAAATTGGGAGAGGTAACATTACATTCATTGTTTAGAAGGAAAAAATTGAGAATCAGGAGATCTTGTTACAGAATAGTTACTCAGTAACTTGGTAGGGAAGGTTTTCAGGGACCTGTAAAGCACTCAAAACAAGAAGCTTTTAGCCCGCATAATACTCTGGAAGCATTTAAAGCCAGACACTTCCCTATTTACATCTGTGTGTGAATATTTGTATCTACTGAGCAAAAGGTCATTTTATTTCACCATTATTTTGCTTGGGAGTTAGAAGTGGGGGCTACATGGTGTGCTTTCTGAGTATCAGGAATATTCCTATAAAGCTCCTTCCCTTGTTTCCTGATATTTATAATTTGAGCTTCTATCACTAAAAACCATGCTTATATCTAGAGGGTGGGAGCAGTGTGTGAAGGGAAATGTATTATGGTAATACCTTGAACCTTATTAATAATTTACACTTCTGTAAATTCTCCTGAAAACTGATTTTGAAGGGAGAGAACTGAGTAAGCAGGAGGTCACTTGGAACCGAAAGGGAAATTTTCTCAGAAGAGGAACAGAAGTAAAACTGAGGGAAAGCCCAGAAGGCAGTATGTAAGCATCCAAAGAAAGCTGCCTCACTTTTGTTTTATATAAAAGAGAATTACACTGCAAGTAAGCCAAAATTTATTAATCATTATTAGTTGAGAAAGAAGGGTCATAGGAAGTTTAACTACATGAACTAACTTGTATGTTGTTAGATTATTAAATGCAAAAGTGCAATATCAGTCATTTAAAACTATAAATAAGTATCAATAGCTTAATTCAGGTAGAAATACCCCAGGCCAGATGCTTCTACTTGGATTGGAAGGACTTCTCTGAGCAATGCTATTATAAAAAGCAAGGCATATGCCACTGAAACAGAAAGTGGACCCCAAAGTACTACCGTTGCTAATATACAAAATGCCACCAAGAGCAACCCTGGAGTCCTGCTAAGGCTTTTCTTTATGAAGAGTCTAGAAGTGCAGAGAAATTGTCTGCAAGGATGTTTCTTTTGGCTGATTCTTCAAGACAATGAATGAAATGATAGATAGGTATGGTATGCACCTAATAGATCCTTGGATTTGGAATTAATTCTGTAAAAGTAGAGAGTAATTTTTCTGGTAGCAGTCTTCTCGAAATGCTGGCAATCCAGGGGAAGACAGCAAATATGATCATTTCAAGGCCATCAGGTAGCAGTCCTAGTAGAAGGAGTATGGCTCACTTTTCTATTTCAAGAAATTTTAAAGGTGGAATATTTGTCAGCATTTCACATATTAATCATACTTGGCTGTCAAGAGCTGTGAAGAGTATGAAATTTTACCCTACTTGCAAGTTAACAAGTTAGTCTACCACAGTTCATAGATGCTGGTGGAATACAGGAGACTACTAGATCAGAAACAAAGAACAGTTTAGTACTCCCAACAATGGCAGTAGAGTATCAGCCTTTGTGCTACTTTCCCAGCTCCAGTTGCCACAGAGCAATGTGAAGAGGGCCAGGTGAGGCACACACATTGGGCTGTGCTACAGGACAAGAACATTGAACTCAGAGAACACAAACTTTTATAATTGGCAGTAAAGATGCCTGACCTTTGTCAAGGAAGGAGATGCTATCTCTGTCTTCCAAGGCTGCTAACCATACAAACCTCACTGAAAAGATAGCCCAGAACTAAGGCAGTCAGTGCCTCTGCTCACAAGACAGGCAGAAATACAAGAGACCCAGGGGGAAATTGTCGCTTAACAATGGTTTGCTGCCATTTCTATTTAGACTTCCTAATCTTTCAGTATTTTACTTTCATCCAAAGATAAAAGACATCAGTAATAAACTTCAAAACCTAAAAACACAGCTATATTGGGCATTGTGGCTTTACAACTATTCTACCTTCTACTTGGCCTTCATGACACAGTAGGATACTTTTAGGGTAAGAGTGATCCCAACCCTAGCTAATGAGGTGGTTTAGGATTTCTAGAAACCAATTAGTATAATCTATTTCCCTTGCACAATGATTGGATTTGATAACCGACATTTAAATGCATGGCATTCTCCTGTAAAGAGGAATTTATTCGGGGACCACGTGACCCAATAAATCTTTTTTTCATGGTTTAAGCAAGTTTGAGCTTATGGTACAACTGAAAGAATCCTAACAATACAGCAAAATTCAAGACCAAGGGTGATAAGAAAAAATTATTTTCAAGTTCTTGCTTTTTACTTGCCTTTTGGTTTCTGAAATGATTAAGGTAAATTACATTATGAATATTTCAAATAGGATGGATTTTTTTTTCAAATAAGATGTTTTGAAAAGCAATGAGCTACCTCGCATCAGGAAAAAAAAGGACTTGTTTGCACATCAAAATATTTAGTTTATAGTTTTGTTCTTGAGGGAAATTGGGACGATAATGCAGCAACAGAAAATAATTATCTAATCCTTTACATTTAATTCCAAATCCACGTTCTCATACATTAATTACACACTACACCAAAGCTGTCATTTTTTTTTTAATGTGTAAAGGAATTAGTTAAAACAAATACACTCTGGCCATTTACCCTACCTCTATATAACCCTTTGCATCCAAAGATATGGTTTCTCCGTGTTGGAATTTAATATATGAATATCATTTGCTTTTATTCTCTAAATGGATAACTTATATCATTTCTCCTTTTCAAATGTTAGAATTTTAAGTTAAATTGCTGCTATTAAAAATATGTCTGTGTTTAGAGAAAAATAAAGTAGTTTCCATGTTACTGTAACGATTAAGGCAAATCATGGGTAACAAGACAGGGTATTCAGTCTTAGTCCAAGAGACAAATCTGTCCAGAGAATTAGATATGGGAAATGAGATTCAGTCTAGGACCATGGAGAAAAAAATCTAGTAAAAGTAACAAAAACAAACACACATTCCAGGGTGGATCCTTACACATTCCTCTACAGGCTGTGGAATTACTGAATTACAAACATTTTCATTATTTACTTACAGATACTTAAGAGCCAGGTGGAGTAGTCACATTAAAAAAAAAAAAAGTTTCATCCTTGGATTAACAATATTTTTAAGACTTTACAAGAAAGGAGTGAGGAACTGAGGACGAGCACCAAGATTTCTTTGCCTCTAAAGAAATTTGTTAATAAGGATAATAGGTCTAGGAGCTGCACAAACTTACCTTTTTCCAAGAGAAGAGGCCAGCTTGGGCACTAGTAATTGTTCCAATCCCAGAGACTAGCAGAAAAACACATGCCACAATACAGCATCCCAGATCCAGTATTTTAGGATAATGATCACTTATTTTATTTGCTGTTTTGAAGTACTATGGATAAAATGTGTAAAATAGCACCTGGCACATTGCAAATGGTCAATATTAGCTATCATTGCTATTATTACTGAAACAGTAATAATAAGGGATGAATGTGGGATGTTTGAGTTAAAAATACATTGTTTAAAACTTTTAGTAAAAATTTAACTCAAATTACATTATTTATAGCTCCATATTCATCTTGAACTTTTACTACTTTATATATGATTTGTTGGTTCCTTTGGTAAATGTGGGTGAAATTTTAAAAGATATTTTAAGATACAAGTTCAATTTACAAATATAGTGGTAAATAAATATTCAATATATTAGTTTGTATACAGGTTTTCTGGCATGATGAGATTTTCTTTCTTCTCAACATTTTCTTTCTTTGGCCTTCCCACATTTGACAAATCAGTAATGAGACAGCCTTATATGTGCTAACCCAGACAATGCCCTGAGAAGTGGTTGATATTAGCAAGAAAAGTCTCTAAATGTCATATAGTTATTTCCCTTTAAGAATTGGAAACGCTTAAACCTTCTCCTGCAATAAGTAGTTAGAAACTACTGCAGCATTTCCAATATAGAACAATGACTAGTGTCCATGACCTTCAAGACCTTGTTACATACCTTTCTGGATAAAGCTGGAACTTAAAGGGAAAGCAAAGCACAAGAGAACCAAGTTCAATGTGGGGGAAAGCAAGGAAAAGGAAGTAGACCAGAAAGAAAATTGGTTTCAGGATGCTTATCCAAAGTCACACTATGAGAACTACAAAGTGACTTGATAGGGTAAATAACAAAATGTTTTGTGATATTCACTGGATTGTGTGTTCATGGCAAGATTATTTTATTTTCATTGAACTGTACCTGCACATCCTTCTAGCTATTAAACACTTAACTGAGGCTTAACAACCATAAAAAGTCATTGTTTCAAGGTCTGAAAATAATTTTTTGTTGGTAATTGTTATAATCCTAGAAATGAGAAAGCAGTCATTTTCTCACCATAAACATTGCGTGATTTTCCTAAGGACAGGCCTACATTTCATAAGTGTTAGCTGATAAGTATAATTTTTTAAATGTATCAAATAATTTTTTCCAAAATAACAATAATTGCCTCTTCTTGCAAACAATGCAATGTTCACAGAGACATCAAGCTCTTCCAAAACTGAATGATTTTCTTCTGCTTTTCACTGAGTAAAACCACTAGCAGATAATCCTCAGTTAGCTATTCCATGTACTTTATCAGTTCTACAACAGCAAAATTGTGAAAGAAACAATTTGCCAGAAATAAACACTGCTCTCTTCATCTTTACTTTCCTTGATGGATCTAACTTTCACAGTATAATGGTTATATTGTCAAGATTCCACTAGATGGTAATTCATTTTCCCTCTGTTACCCAAGAGCCTAAAAAGAAATTCCCAACAATACATTAAGAGGCATAAAAAACAATTCTTGAAAAAAGAATTAGATTAGATATGAAGCAATATAGGAAAAGTTGAAGATTGGGAATTATACTTATCAAGTTGCATATGAAGAAATGTCATTTGTGAGATCTCTAAGGAGCCGGTTTTGGCTGTTTGATACACTGTGCCTAGGATTTGTCAGGTTACAACTTAGTTCTTGGATTCAAAGAAATCAACATTCACTTATCTTGTAAAACAAGTCCCATGATTGACCAAGTTGTCAGCCAATGTTTATCCTTCTCTCCAGGTAACTTCTCTAAGTGGATTTTTCCCAAATAAAAGCTAATTATGAGTTGATTATTTTTTCTCTTTTTGTGTTTCCAGCTGAGTTCTTGGCTCATGAATATGCCTCACCTTTTTCTTGGTCTTTTCCACAAATGCACGGTATGAAAACTGAAGTAAGCCATAATTAAATTTCATTGTCTGGATAAAGGGCACCAAGATAATTCAGATATTTGAAATCTACTCATCATCTATCACCTTCATGCTTTACCTTTCTTTGATCCTGTTTCCAGAATTTGCTGAAAGTAGTGAAGTCAGTTTCATCTCCTTATTGTTTTAAAACTGTCTGCTTTGTAGTAAGGGCTCTAACAAGCAGTGAAATTATATAAAAGGCAAAAAGCAAAAGAGAGGAGGAAAAAATGCTGGAAATGTCTAAAATAATGAATCTTTGAAAACCCAAGTTTTCCCTAATTCAAGTTTTTCCTATTAGGTAGTATCTCATTTTCTGTTTGTTTATGTGTTTTATTTTGTTTATAAGGTTCAACTATGATCTCTTGGAGTGAACCATTCAAGTATTGTTCCACTATAAACAACTTGTCATTCTATGTGCTTTAACACATTTCATCTACTAACATGTAACCAATCTAAAAAAGTACCAATATCAAAGTCCTCACTTTAAAGCTTTCCTTTTTCCTTTTGACTTCATTCTTTTTTTTTTTTTCAACCACTTGAGCTATATCTGCTCCTTCTTTCCTTCTTTTTTTTTTTTTTTTTTTTTTTTTTGTTGTTGTTGTTCTTTCATTTGAAACGTGTCATCAGTTCTTACCTTTTAAGGGAAAGGGGCAAGGTGATAAATTAGTAATTTCAAATAGATACAATGCATTTACTGGGAAACTACAACATTTCCAAATACTTTCAACTCTAATAATGGAATAAGACAATTACAGTTTTAGGAGTTCTATAACTCTCATTGCTCTAGTGGTTTTCCAAATATTTTCATTATGTGATAGAAAATGGCTTTCTGCTCAGTATACCAGAAAAATCTGACCATGAAGTTACTTACAGGGTAAGTGAAAGGTGTTAGGTTGTGCTTTTATTGCTCTATTTACAGAATGAAGGCTTAAACCCAACATTACCTTATAACCTCATGAATAAATTATATAGCTAGTATTATATCTTCTTAAAAATTTTGAGTTTTTGACCATTTGAGGCATGAAACTATGCTACAATTTGCAATTTGGTTTCACAATTATCTCTCTTTTTAAAAGAACATGTTTTTGTGTAACAAATCCCCACCAATCTTAGACAATTCTCTCTCCTCTGTAAATTCTGAGTCATAACCTTACAATTTATAAAATTCTGAGCTCAGGTTTCCTAGCTCTGCATCTTTGCAAAATTCAGCTGCAACTTTGCCCACCCTTGTCTTGCTATCTCTTTGGGGAGGAAGGAAGGCACTGATCTGTAGTCAAAGGTAGGTGGTGAATTAAAGATGTCTTCTCTACTCAAAATATTCTTCTCCTCATAGTCCTCTACTTGCAGATATGTTTAATGAGCTCTGTGTTACTCTTATGAATTAAACAAAATGACAAAGTAATAATATTGTAGAAAGTTTGGAAAAAGAAAAGAATTCAGAAAAGAATGATTTGAATGGAATTATATTTCTTCTGGTTGACACCAGCCTAAAAAAGGAATAAGGAAAAGAAGGGACAGAATGATACCAAAATTTTGCTTAACCACGTATAATTTCTGTGATCCAGACAAATTACTCTGTCTCTATATACTGAGTATAATCTTACTTTGAAAAGTTGTTCCAATAATTAAATGAAACCATGTATGCAAAATATTTAGCACACAGTAGTCACGCACTAAGTGGCTAGTTTTCTGGAGTCCAAATAATGTGACCACTCACTTTTTAATACAGTGTAGCACAGTGGTCTTCAAACTGGAAATGCAAACCCCCAGAGGAGCACAAAGCTTCTAAAAGGAGTAGTAGGCATGGATCATTTTAAAAGAGTCAAGTTCCTGAGTCGATATGTACTCTTTTCTAAACTTGACCTGTCTCAAAATTCTCCTATATGTAGTAAAGGCAACAAAGAGCACAGTCAGGAATCCTTTTATACTGCCCCTTTCACATCATCTTCTCTTAATTGACAGAAAAAAAAAGTCATTCCTTTTACCTATCAAAATTGAAAACTTCCGGTGTCCTAAACATTGGATCAAATGGAAAACTAATGCATTATGGCTCCTTTAGTCAGCATACCATAACAACGCCATCCATCCTGTTAAAAAGGTGTACTTTCAATCCAATTTTACTTGGTATAGTTAATGATAATTGATCACAATCTATAATATATGTTGATTTTATCAATTATCCACTACTGATAATTATCATGACAACTCAGTCAGAAGGGATGTTTAACCCCCAGAGCTTTATAGTTAAAAGAAATTATTTAAAATTCAATATTCATTTATATTCATATTTTTGATGCAGAAAGTATAAGAGGGTGATCAATAAAACACTCTCAAGCATGAAAAATATTATATTATGATAACATTCTGGGAAGGAAATGTAATAAAAATGCAATTACAAGCAAAAAAAGGAAGGATTATTCACGAATTTTTGTAATCAATGATTCTGGTTTACCATATCATTGTGGTACTTAGATTCCCTTGGAAACATTTAAGAGGGTGATCTCACAATTACATTTTTAAGTGATAATGCTTACAATATATTGAAAATTACATCCTTTCAATGGCTTAAAGTTATTGTTAAAAATATATAAGAAGGTTCATAACAAAAATTTTTTTTCCAGGATAGCCAAGCAATATAAGTTAGTCTGCCACAGAGTTTAAGATCATGGGCTTTCAAATCAAATGAATGCCTCCAGTCTCTGCCTCTTGTTTTTTAATAAACTACGTTCATCTTAACCTTCTCTGGGCCTTAGTTTTCATATCTGTAAGGTGGAGATAAAACCTGAGAGAATTCAATGAGACAATGCATTTAAAATCGTATTAGGATGTGTAAGGATGTGTAAGTTCATTGAGGTTGGTGGGCCACACTGTGGGAGATGTTTGTGTGGGATGTGGTGGGAGGTGTGGGAGGTGGGCAACATGGGAATCCCAGTGGGTTCCGTGTAATATTTTAGGTAATCTAAGCACCTCTTAAAATATATGTATATATATATATATAAATAACATTTTTGTAAGCAAATACACATATATGCATATAAAAAAAATAAAAATAAATAAAAATAAAAAAAAATCGTATTAGGTACTCCCAGCATCTGGATTTGAGGGCAATAGGGACAAGGAAAAGAGGCCTCTGTGCAAAAGAAAAACTGGGAGGATTCAAAAGTCAAACTGTCTATCAAGATCTCAAGAATAACTGAAAACAACCATTAAACTCAGCTGCATACAGATCAGAACACTGTGCAGATTTGAAACGCTGCATTTCTATGTTTTATAGAGGCAATTGTTCAATGATATAACAAGGAAGATCTCTTGTTCTTCGTGTCTTTCTCCTATCTCCAGGTAATATTTAGCTGAGCTAAATTTCTCCCACCCTGAAAAACATCAGGTATCAGCAGCATTCTTGAAGCTTCAGCAGCCAAAGCACACTGGCTGTTCACAGCCTTGAAGGCACACTGAAAAGATAATAGTACTTCTGGGACCACAGCTACAATCTACCTCCTCCCACTCATATCCATAGTCATATAACTGCACCAAAACCATCTTGAGGATTTTATTTTACTTATTATTTTATTTTTTTATATTTTTAAGGCCAGTAACAAGAGATTATTAAGAAACAAGAAAAGAGATAGTACACACCCAAGACATGGGTTCAGGTGTGTTACAGAGTGAGATGCGCCACCTTGAGGATTTAAAAAAGTCTATGCCACCTATTGAGGGCCAGATGGCATCCTCCACCCCAAAATTATCCCTCAGGCCATAAGGAGAGCTGAGGGAAAGGGGTGGAGGAGAGGCTGGAATGGCAAAGGACCATTCTCCAGGGGGTAGAGCTTTGGAGTTTTAAGAAGTGGTGCTTACGAATAGAGATTTGCATAATTATGAGCAATACATTTGCCTGAACATGGCTGGTTTTGTTAACTGTATGCAGCTGGAAGAGGGAACAGAAGCCTGGGGTAAGATACTTACATGTGGGTCCCTGCTTCACTATTCACTAGCTGGGTAACTTAGGGCAGACTGCTTAATCAATATAAGGCTCAATTTCCTCACCTGTAAAATGGGGATGATGATGAAATCTGCTTCAAGAACTTTTGTTTGTTTGTGAGGATAAAATGAGACAATGCCATTTTTCCACAATCTTGCCTCATTCTAACCACTGCCAAGGGTGCTCTATAAGTCACAAGTTCCTGGACCCCATACCAGACATGAATCATAGTATCCAGGGGAGGGGCCTGGGAATTGTATTTTGAATGCCTTCCTTGGATGATTCTTAAAATCTAGCTAGAATGGGAAATAGCTAGTTCCTGACGCATACGTGCTCAAAAGTATTAGCTATTATTCAAATTTTAGATGATTATTTTAGTGGTTATGACTAGCAGTCATAATTAGGCCTAAAGGAAGTCAAAATAATTAATCAAAAATTTAAAAATCATCCAAATTATCTTGTTTCCATACTAAATAAAAAAATTAACTTGGGAGGCGGATGTGGCTCGATCGATGGGGCTCCCGTTTGCCATATGGGAGGCCCCGGGTTCGGTTCCCGGGGCCTCCTGGTGAAGGCAAGCCAGCCCACGAGGCTCAGTGAGCTGACGCAGCAGGACGACCCGACAAGGGCGACAAGCAGACACAGAAAAACGCACAGCAAATGGACACAGCGAGCACAAGCAGCCGGGGTGGGGGGTGGGGAGGGGGATAAATGAATAAATAAATAAAATCTTTAAAAAAAAAAATTAACTTGACCAACTATTTCTCCATTCAATAAACTAAATTGAGTAGGAAAAATTAATAAAAATTTAAGTTTCCAAAAAAGATGATTGTTCAGTCAGCAATTAGGGCAGCCATTTAAGTGCTGTCTATATTTGGCAATAAGACCAGGGTTAGAAATTATAACAGATGAAAAATCTCTATCAGTTTTCTAAATAGATTTCTTATGAGTCAATTATTATATGTTTCTTCAAAGAATATTAATTCACCGGTCTGAGGGTGTGCCTATGATTTTATCAGTTTTAAAAAGAGCTAAATGTTGCAATTAGATCCAATTAATATACCTACTACATTGGCTTATTAACCATTTGACCGTGGCTCACTGAAAGGAATACTCCTGAGATATATATTATATGATATTGTACCCTTATGACTTGTGATACATTCAAATATTTTTCTCTCATTTTTAAAATGTGGTTGCAATTCACTAAATTGCTTTCACATCTTCTAATTGACCCAAACCCAAAAGCACTGGCATAACATACACTGGGGTTTTACACCAGAAGTTAACATTTTCACTGTATGACAAATTGTGAGTAGCAAAATATCTGGCTAAAATTAGAAATAAACCAGAGAGATTACTAATCCCAGTTTGGAAATCAGTGACAGGATGAGATGAATTGGCAATCTGGAATATAACAGACCTTGATGATCTCATCTGGGTCTCTTTGACTTACTCCTTAAGTTGGCACAAACTGGAGCTCTACTTAGGAAGGAATGTTACGAATACATGAATTTTGGAGATTTACTATTAATTACAAATGAAACAGCTGCAGTACTTTGTCTAAAGTGTAGGTAGGTTTTCTGGTGTGTGAATTTGAATATCAGAGATAGCTTATGAAAGTATACTCTGAGCAACATGTTCTTTGAGAGGAAATGGCAAAGGTGTGGCAAAGGTGTGCCCTTATTTTGCACTGATAAAGAGTTGGCTGCTTTGTTTTATTTTATCTCTTTCATTTTTTTTTTCTTTCATACATTGTTTCTCCTAAGACTTGGCGCTAGAAGTTTCCAAAAGTAAGTGATGCAATGATACCAAACCAGAGCATTTGTTAATGGTTAAGTGTAGGGACTTGAGAATCAGACATACCAAGGTTAGAATTCCACCTCTCCATGTACTGGTTGTGTAAATATGGGCAATTATTTTAAACTCTGATCCTCAGTTTTCTCATCTGCAAAATAGGAATAATGTCAACTCATAGGGTTCTAAGAATTCCTTAAGATAATGTATTATCACAGCAAGTAATCACAATGAGTAATACTCCCTAATATAGTATATACAACATCAAAATTTCTGCATAAAAATTTGTGACAAGTTTTTCTATGTACTCAATGATAAAAGATTTATTTGAAGGCAAGCAAATTAGTTACCATCTGCTGCCTAATGGAGTGGCTGTCATTTGACCCAGTTAAACTTGTCTCACCTCTCATCAGTTCACCTGGATTTTATGGCCAGAAGTTTTCCACTTAAATATAAAAGCAGAGGGTTTTGCATTGGTTTAATCAGTGTGATTGCTATAGACAAAAGCACCCATTGTGCCTATGCACTCTGTGAAGAAGAGAAACACCAAAGGAAATGTCACTAATTAGTGGCACATCATGCAGTGAGAATATCCATGAAACCATCCTGATTAGTGGGTCAATTAATGGACATAAATAGTAATTTTTGTAGAATGCACAGTAACTCTCAGTTGGAACATCTTCAATACAAAAAATAAGTATTGAGAAACTATTAGGCAGGGATATATTTATTCATTCATGGCATGAAAATGTTATGCAATGATTTGTCTTTTTGTTTATTCAGAGTAAGCCATCTTCTGAATTCCAAGTTCATAATATAGTAGTATACTTTATAACATTGGTGCAAGGGACAGAATTATTACCCACTATAAAGGCAAACTGTATAATATCAGATTTTTACCCTAGGTAACTTCTGTGCATCAAAATAGAAGTCTACCATATGTGTTTGTTAGAGTCCTAAATTGGATTTACATACAAAGAATATGCCTAATTTTTGGAATCGAGGGAAAAGACCCAACAAATATTAAACAAGATTCACTGTAGGGAAGCGAATGTAACTCAAGCGATTGGGCTCCCGTCTACCATATAAGAGGTCCAGGGTTCTATTCAAAGGGCCTTCTGGTGAAAAGCAAGCTGGCCTGCGTGGCAAGCTGGGCTGAGCGGGGAGCTGGCCTGCGCAGAGTGCTGGCCCGTGCAGGAGTGCTGACCGGTATGAAGTGCTGGCCCCTGCAGAGAGCTGGCACAGCAAGATGACACAACAAAAAAAACAATAAGAGATGCAACAGATCAGAGACCTGAGGTGGCACAAGAGATTGAGGGCCTCTTTCCCACTCTGGAAGGTCCTAGGATTGGTTCTCGGTGCCACCTAAAGAGAAGACAGGCAGACACAGAAGAACACACAGTGAATGGACACAGAGAGCAGACAGTGAGCACAAAACCATGGGGGGGGGGAGTAAAAAATAAGTAAATCTTTAAAAAAAAAAAAGATTGTATATGGACTAACCATAAAATCTGAAAAACAAAACTTTAAAATGATCTTTTTCTTTCTTAACTTATGAAATATATGGAGAATAAGATAAACACTCTTTGACCACATACACTTACACAAAAATTAACATTTAAACATATTTGCTTCAGATTTTTTTTTTTTTTTTAATATCCTAAGGGTCCATGGTCTGTGGTGGCTTAGAGGTATGCACCCCAGAAAAATAAGTCTTTAACTTAATCCATTTCTGTGCCTATGAACCCTTGAAAATAAGACCTTTTGCAGAGGTTACTTCAGTTAAGGTGTGACCCAACTGAATCAGGATGGGTCTTAATCCTATTGCTCAAGGCTTATTGGGAAGTCCACACAGAGAGAAAGCCACAGAGAGCCAGCAGAAGCCAGAAGTCAATGGAACCCAGAGAAGCCAAGGGAGGCTACCACGTGCATTGCCATGTGACTGATAAGCCAAGGATGAAGGATCACTGGTAGCCAGCCCCAGAATGCCACAGTCTTCTGGGGAAAAGCACTGCCTTGATGATGTATGTGATTAAGTAATGCTTTTCCTATTCCAATTTTATAAAGATAGTATTTTTTTTTTTTAAGTATTTCATAGTAGAGTTCTTAATATAGTGAAACTTTGTATGCATGGTATGAGGTAGGGATCTCACTTTTTTTTTTTCAATGTGGATAACCAGTTGTCTGAACACCTTTTATTGAATAGTTTATTTTCCATCAGTGATATATAATACCAAATCTTCCCTATATAAAGTTTTGGTATATGTTTGAATCTGTTTCTGTACTCTGTATGGACGTTGTTCTCTTTCAGCAACCTTGAGGCAAATCTACCTGCTCTTAATTAGTATGGTTGTATAATACCTTTGTAATGCAAAGGTAATAACAACCCCTTCTTGTTTCCTTCAAAATTATTTTGGACATTTTCTTCCACATTAATTTTAGAATCAGCTTTTCAAGCTTCACTAAAAATGCTAATAGAATTTTATTGGAAATGATAGATTAATTCAGAGAGAAATGCATTATATTTATGGTTTTTAAAAATGTTTTCTCAACTACTCCCTTAACTACATTATGAGTTAATAGGGAAGTATTTTTTTGTTTCCCAACATATAGAGTGGTTTTATTTCCTTTATATTTTTATTGTGGTTTTCTAATTTAATTGGATTTTAACCAAAGAATATAATCTGTCTGCTATTACCCCTGGAATATATTACAAGATAGCACAGAGTTCATTTTTGCATCCTTAAAAAGAATACATTTTCTCCATATGTTTAAGGCAGAGTTCTAATAATATTTACTAGTTCAAGCTTGTATTTTTTTACTTATATCTTTTACATCCTTAATACTTTCTGTTTGCTTAGTTTACAATTTGTTTAATAGATATATGCTTTATAAAAATCTCTCACTATGATTCCATTTTACCTAATATTAATAATATTAAATTTTTTTCTTTTAGTTTGTATTTGTCTAGTATATCTTTTTCTCTATTCTTTCCCTGTCACTTTATTTTAGATGAGTCTCTACATTCTGTATATTTAATAGGTGAGTTCAGTCTATTTATATAATAACTGGAATATTTGAAATTTTCAACCAACTTATTTTGTGTTTTCTGCTAATGATCCCTGTTCTTTACTTCTGCTTTTCTTCTTTTCTGCCACGTACTGGATTGATAAAATTTTTCCCCTTTTCCCTTTTCCCTGTACTGATTTAGAAAAAAAACATGTTGCATTTCATTTTTTAAAAGGTGGCATCTATACAACATTATGAAAAATGTTTTAATACTAAATTATGCTTAACTCCAATATTTTCTAAAACTGTTTAAAGTTATTCAGAATTTCAACCCTCTTCATGAACATGACAAAAAATTTAGGCTGTTTATACTTTGCAATGAACACCCTCAGTTGGTTTTACTGTTTATAATTTTCTTTAGTTTTACCATTTGAGAGCAAAAAATAGTGATTATTTTAACATTCATAAGTTAATTAAATTTTATGACCTATTTCCTCAAATCTTGTGTTCTTTGTTATTTTTTTTGTATCTAATGTTTGCCCTCTGAGCTTACCTTTTTTCTTACTTAAACACACCCTTTAATAGTTTTTTTGAAGGATGTGTATGGAGGTAAACTATTGAGAGTAAGAAAATAATTTTATTTTGCCCTCAGTTTTAGATAATAGTTTAGTTGACAACTATTTTGAAAATATTGTCTGTTTCTGATTTGATTGTTGCTATTGTTGCTGCCAGCCTAATTGTTATCTTTTATAAGTAATCTGTCTTTTCCTCTTATAATCTTTGTGATTTTCTCTTTATCTTTGACATTATGTTGTTTCATCACAATATGTCTAGGTGTAGATTTGTATTGTTTTATTTTCCTGATTAGCATATAGAATGAATTTTTGATTTGAGGTTTCAAATTTTCTCTTCATATCTGAAAATTATTATAACTTCAAATATTGCTTAACCATGTGTCCATCCATTATTTTATTCTGAAATGCCTATCATGCCACTCATTCTATCCTCCCTGACTCTTAACTAAGATTCCAAATATTTTATCTCTTTTTTTCTCTATGCTGTTTTGTAGTGAATTCATCAGGGAATTAATTAATTCCCTCTTTGTGCCTAGTGTAGAGTTTATCTTTTCATTGACTTTTTAATTTCAATGGCTGTATTTTTTTTTTTTTTCATTTCCAAGATTTCTAATTCTTTTTTCATAATCAACTGCTCTTGTTTCATTTTGGGTTTTTTTGTTTCTCAATTTCTTATATTCTTTATATGATATTAACCTTTCATTTGTTTCTTTTAGCTTTGCCAAGATAATCAACCTAAAGTCTTTGTGTGATCATTTTATAATATTTGTTTCATGTGAAGTAAATACATGCTTCAATTGTTGGATTGTGTTTTTTTTTGTTGTTGTTGTTGTTGTTGTTGTTTTTCTGTCTTTTACTTTCTTTGTGTAACTTTCTTTGGAATTTACTTTTGCAGGCTCACTTGACTGGATTTGGTTTGGTTTAATTTATTCTCTTTTCATCTCCGATCTTTTCTCACCTTTCCCAGTCTATGTGTTTTGTAGGTTCTTCCCCAATACATAACTGCATTTATGATGGCAGTTTTGGACTATTGTCTTGCTGTGAAACAATAACTAGAACCAGATCCAGCCACCAAGGTAAGAATCAACATCGTCCATTTCCTAGACATGAGGCTGTAGGAGTGTGCCACATCATAGCTCCTCCGCTCATGACACGGGCCAATGACTTTCCATAAACTGAATCCCCAAGAAGATGTTGGCAACTGTTGTTGTTTTTTTTCTCCCAGCCTCCTTTCACAGGAAAGGGAGCCCCATTCCAGTCACCTGTAAACCTGGCTCAAGACCTCCACCTCATAAGAACTTTCAGTCCACACATTTCCAGGCTTCCCCTGACTGGTTCTAAAACCATAGCCTAGGCCTATGGCTTCAGCTCAACTCATTGCTTTGTATTTTTGTTCCATTTCTAATCCATGAAGAGATTATATGTTTTCAAATCTAGCTTTTTATTTTATTATATTTATTTCATTTATTTTTGCTAAAAGTAGAGCAGGTGTTTCAGAACATGGACTGCAACCAAAGTAGGAAAAAGCATAATACTTCAGAATCCAAGAAGTTCCAGAACACCCAGACCCAGAACAACCTACTTATAAACAGTATAAATTCATTACTTCATATTCTCTTCTTTTCTGTTGCTTGCTCCATGCACTGAATCCGAGATTGCCCAAAGGAACACATACAGAGAACATATATTACTGCAAGCCTGTTACTACTTACTTAATTTACACATGCCTTTTTCCATTAGAATATGATCACATGTATGAGGAAGAGAGTCATTCAACCAAGGCAACATGGCTCAATTGAGCCTTCTGCCCTATGTTGTCAAACTTTAAAGGCATTTTAGTTGATCTTACTTGTGTTGAGAGGAAGATAATGTGGTCATTCTTGTTAACTTGCCTGTTTTATCACACATGTGTACATATTGCTGTGAAATCACTGGCATAATGCTTTCCAATTCTACTAACTAACCTTGAATCACTTCCTTCCTCTAATGTGCTATATTCCTCCTCTTAACAATACTATCCTATAATTCTACAGAAATTCCTATAGAATAATAATAAAAAAAAAAACTTACAACAAACTTTTCTTATTATACCTTTAAACAAGTATTCCTAAGAAAGGTTTTTGCAAAACTGACAGAAAATATAAATGAGAACGAATGTGGCATTTATAAGAAATGCCATATTAGATGTATGTTTTATATTTGTTCCACACATATTAATTTTATTTTCTATTATCTCTTCCAACAAAGTCAATGATTTATCACTTTTTTTTTTCTTTTCTTTTTTTTTTTTTTTTTGAAAAAGGATGTTTGGTTCCCTGGTAAGATTGATGGACGTCATTATTCCAGGTTATTGATTTTTCTGATCATGTCAACCTCTCTATATATGGTGACTTAGTCTACCAACTCACTGGCCACCAGATTCTTCCTCAAATATAGATATGAACATCACTGTGTGACTAAAGAAACCATATTATTTTTACAGTGTGGAAGAACTGCTAAGCTTTTGCCTCTTTTTTTTTTTTTTTTTTTTTTTGATTAATTTCATGCCTGACTCAGTCAGAGATTAGGCCTTGACACAGGTTATAATTAAATATTGAAATCATGAAGTGCAAGAATGTTTAATTTTTAAAATATGAGTTTTAATTTACCTCATACAGAGAGTAGCTCTGGTCACCTGCAGAGATGCATTACACACTACATTGCCTAATGTAGGATGCCTGAATAAGGCTGAGCATACAGTTAAAGTAAACTAATGCAATTTACTGAACAGCAGTCAAATATTTATCCAGTTGATGAAGCAGACTTTATGTGAAACTCAGACAATAATTAAAGAAAAGCCTTGCTTAAAACATGCTTACTCCAGTTTTTACAAATATGTTATATCCTTCCTGCATCCTCCATTTTCTGTATACCTGAAACCCTCCACAGTGAGTTGTTTTGTTATTCTATTGGACATACTTCCTGATATTCACAGTATTTTAAAGCCAAAAAGGTATACTGATTGCAAAAGTGGCCCCAGTTCTTCTCATTCTTATAGCCATACCTCTTGCAATGTAACTTTGCACCTCCTATCAAAGGTGAAGTTTATTTCCCCAGCTTCTGAATCTGCCTGGCCTTGTGACTTGATCTGGCCAATAGGAGGTGGCAGACATATTGTCATGCCAGTTCAGAGCTTCTGCATGCTTCTATTTGCTCTCATGGAACCTTGCCATGAGCGTGAGAAAAGTCCGGGCTGCCTCTGGAAGCTGAGTCCAGTTGAAGGCAGTTCTAGACCACTCACTTCCTGGCCATCTGCTGTCTTACCATAGTAAGCCCAGCAATGCAATAGCTGATTGACTCAGGATTTGGAGATTTAACCCATGCCCCCCTACACACACACACACACACACACACAGATTTACAGATAAGACAATTATAGCCCAGAGAGGTTAGTGCCCTGCTCATACTTACATATTATCAGGGACAGAACCAGGGTTAAAGACTGCATTTCCCAGCTCCTCATCCAAAGCTCTTTACATCATGCCACACTGCTTTTCTTTGTCTCCTATGTGGCAAAAGAGATTAAAGCAAGCATGCCAAGAGAATTGGAGTTTCAGTGTAAAGTGGCATTTGTTAAAAATAATTTTAAAGCCTTATATATATTTATTACAGTCAGAATGTAGATATTATCTGACATATATCTCGTATCCTTCTTTCCAAGTCATGTGAAGAGAATTACCAATGACAGCATGAAGACTGTTTTCAAATGAGGTAATTCCATAATTTTCAATCCTTGTGATAGTACCATTAATCCTCCCTCCTGGAAGATTTCTCAAATGTTAAAGTTAACAAGGATCTTCTTAGAACTTTGATTAACAAAACTAAAATTTTCTCTGAATCTTATTGCATCCAAAACTCTTATCTGGAAAACAACTATTATGTAGCACATCAGTGTCATCCCTGTTTTAAATATTCCAGATGATCTGCATATTAGACATTTAAAAATATTTAGTTTCCATTGATTGAATGAACAAAGGCTGTTTGAAAGAGTCTAGCACATCATAGGATGGCATGTTATGAAATTGTGTTGCCAAATTTGCCCCCAAATTTTTTCAAAGGGTATTTGGGCTTCTTTATAGAGGAGCAAATATTACTATCTTTACTACCATTATATCTGCAACTCTTATGTGTTATAGCAGTGGTTCTCAAACTTTAGTCCATCCAAATCACCTGGATGGCTTGATAAATCACAAATTGCTGTTCTTGTATTTCTAATTAGTTCCCAGGTAATACTGAAGCTACTGGTTGGGCGATCACGCTTTGAGAACCACTGCTCCATAGTTTTCAACAATTGTTGAAATAATTTGTGGATAGTCCATTTTACACTATACCTTACTACAATATTTTAATAGGAGCTAAAGGAAGCATATGAACTATATTCATAATTTACATTAGTAAGTAAATAACATAGTGCCAAATCCTGTAACTCAAAATCAATAAGACAATCACTACACTTAAAGTTTGAACAGCTTAAGGTTGAGACATGTCCAGGGTCTGTCCACAGAACAGGGTGGGAGACTTGTCAAAAAAGAAATTTGCATACTGTCACAAGACCCATAATATTGGAATATAGGGAAATTAGCTCAAATGATCACCCTCCAAAGGGAAATAATTTGCCTCAGTTTTAAAAGGTAAAGACATGCCTACTTCCAATCCACAGCCAATTTTTTTTTTCAGGGGGTGGAGGTTGTTTTTTTGTTTTTTTTTTAAATGAGAATGTTCACATAACACTTTCCATGACAGCGTCTGCTTTCCATCACTCAACTCTTTGTGAAAGTAGTACATTTTTGGCTTACTGGCTATATGTTTGGGCTTACTTCAAAAATGAACTTTTTGAAAGGTTTACAAAAAAAAATGATTTTAGTTGTTTTTAATTCTCCACTGCTTCAAATAAAGAAAACAAACTATGAAAAGGGTAGGGAGATTTTAATTGCTTTTTTTTTTTTTTTTTGCATTTAAATATCAGATAACTTCCTAATGGACTTTTACATATGTATGTCCTCTATGAAATTCTATACCTTACACAGTTTAAAAAGATGACTGAGAGTAGTGGAAGACTGGAGTCTGAAAACGTTCTCTCAGAAAACACACAAAAGCTTATGTGTGTCCTTACTCCTGAGCATGCGCAAGTAAGAGGAGCCAGGCAACTCAATCTTTCTTCTTCTAGTAAACAAACGTCGCTGGGTATTCAGAGAGGAACTTCCTGAGGGCCTGTTTAGTATTGTTTATAATTTCAACCGTGTGTTTTTTCTTCTACCCCCTACTTAAAGGCTCACCACCCTCCATTCATACTTCTTTGAATTTCCTTCCCTTACAAGAAAAAAAATGCAAATTAAACTATGGATAACACTTTCTTATCCTTTCTCTTTTTAACATTTTCTTAGTTTGCACCTTTCTCATCTTTTAAGCTGACTCTGTGTCTAGGGTGAAAGTTCCTCACTACAGAACAATACACAGGTGCTACCCTGAAGTAACAAGTTCGAGCCAAGGAAAGACTTCTCAGAAAGAAGTTTCAATTCCTTCATGAATATGTCCCAAATAACCCCAACCTACAGTGAACTCTCATTCATTTGAATTTATATGGCTTCTCTTTTTGCTACTATTCCTTTTAAATTTATTTAATATGATCATGTAGTGTTGCCAATTAACTCTTTATGAACATGGGTTTTATCTGCCTAATTAAATGTTGTTCCTAAGAACAGAGACGTCATGAAGATTTTGTGTGTCACTGTACCTTGTACATAGAGGCTACCCCACAAGAACATGCTGCCTGGGGGATCGATGGGTGGGTGGGTGAGGCTACCCTCTCACTTGGGGGTGAGAATGGCTAGAATGGGTAAGAATGATATCAAAACACGCAGAGAATGGTTTCCCGACCTAGTTAAGGGTCTCTTTGGCTAAAAGCAACCACAGTACAGGAGGCAGTTTCCCACAAGGAAGAGTAACTAGGCCATGACCTACAATTATTATTTCCAGTTGAAGAAATGACCTGTGAAAAAATGGCTGGTAGAAGAGGCCAACGGAAAAATAACTATTGTGTAATAGATAAGGTAACAGCATAACCAATCTTTTTAGTGCCCTTTACTGAGTTATATTGGTCTGTAAGGTAGAAAAAGTGAGTACTCATGATGGAAAGGCTGACTCTGAGGTCAGGAATGCACAAACATGTGCTGAGGTTGTGCAAAAAGGAAGCTACAAATAGACCAGGAATTTCACTTAGGCCAGGCCTGTCAAAGGTTCGTCCCCACAAAATATCGATTATATTATATGCTTGAAACAGTACCTGTCCTTGGCTAGTCAGATGTCCAACTGGCTCTACCATGGAATTTTTCTCCTTTAGAATCAAGTGAGCAATTTTAGTTGTAGACAGAATCTGTCGGCAGATTCACTGGTCATTTAGCTACCAAAGATCATGCCTTCCTATGCTGAAACATTCTTCAAGGAATAAATTAATGCATACTATAAGAGAAACAATGTGCATTAGTAATTATAATTAAAATAGCCTTTCAAAAATCTATCCTGATTTTTAAAACTACTCATCCACTCTTCTACACCTCCACCTGTCACACACACTTGTACTTATATGACTGTGGCTTAGTGCTTATACCATCACATATGTGTGTTTGAGGTGGTGCAGTTGTTATATTTTGGAATAACGCAGGTCCAAGTCCCAGCTCCATTATTTGCCATTCAGAAGTAAATATGTGCATGTGTGTGTGTATACATAAGTTTGCTCCATATATTGTAACTCTATTTCTCCCAAATATTAATTTGCTTTTGGATGTGTACTTCTAGTGTTTTCACATAGTCAACTGTTACAGTAAATATGCATAAGTCCTCATATCTTCAAAAAGAGCTATATGCTGAAACAGAAATCTACACTGAAGCATGCCAACTGTTTAACTATGCATATAAATGCCACAAAACAATTTAGAATGCTAAATGAATGTTATATCCAAGTGAAACAACTGTGGGAACAGAGGTCAACAGAAAATAATTACACTCAGGAGAATTTGGACAGGACATCAGACAGAGCACAGACCATGAAATATCCAGTGTCACAAGAAGTTTTAAAAATGCAACCAAGAGCTGTAATTCTCATCCAGAGATAGATGATTTCACCAAGCTTGATCATTTTTTAATCCTCTTATTCTGTCATTACTTAACCCATGTGACTGGAGTGGGCAGTGTCGACCAATCCACACATTAGGACACATTACATAGATGGAGTAGAATATGGAATTATCAGCTATTCTTTCCATATGATTGAGTATTTCAAGGTTTATGCCAAAGGATGTGTAGAAAGAAAGCCAGACATAGTGTCAAATATCTTGGTTAGGGCCAACATGTTGCACAACTCCAAGGAGTGCTGTTCCCATCACCTGTATGTGAGTACCCCATTCTAAATCCCACCCCAAAGTTAGCTGTGCAGAGCAACAAGACCATACAAGGAACCCAGATGTGTTCTAGTTCTATCTCTGTCACTTACTAATTATATGAGCTTGGAAAAATCATTTCATCTCCCTAAGCCTCTATACTGGGTTTCTTATTTTATTTTGTGTCACCTTTGATAGCCTGATGAAAGTCATGGACCCTTCCTTAGAATGTTTTTAAATGCATAAAATAATACAGAGGATTTTGAAGAAGCCAAGTTTTAAATTTTTTCTGATGTAGTAATAAGTTCTTTTATCACATTAAATAAAGTTATCAAGAGACAGGTCTTACAACTACCATAATTTTGAAGTAGGGATGCATGTAACCAGTCTTTCAAGATATTAGCAACAACTGTAATGTGACATGGAAATATCCTTCATATCTATTGATGACAAAATGAGAGATCTGATATTACTATTGTTGTTTGTTGTTTACATTCATAAAAGAAGGAAACCTAAATTTCTCTTAGGGCTTAGTGTAAATTAAATGCAATTCTTTTTCATGAATGTTCTGAATCCCTTCCAGGTTAAGAACCATTGCCTCTTTCTCTTACATGTCAAAGGGAACAACAACACTTGTCCTTCTCAGCTCACTGAGCTATGATAGATAAGGTTAATTCAACAAATACTTACTGGGTAACATGTACGTGCCAGGGACAGTTTCAGAGTCTGGTGACATAACATGAACAAAAGAGACACTTTCTAATGGGAAAAAATGTTTTAGTTATGGGTGACAAACATTAGACATATATGTAGGTCAGATGACAGTGGAGTATGAAGTACAGAAGGAATTGAGGGACTATTTTAGGTAAGATGATCAGGAAAAAGCCTCTGTGCTAAGGTGTCACTGGAGCAGAGACCTGAAGGAAGTAGGGGCCAGGGAGGCCATAGAGACACCTGGAAAAAAGTATCTATGAACATTAGGTTTTGAATATCACCTTTCATCTGGTCACAATCACTTAGCAGGTGTTAAATTGAAACACAAGTCAATCTTACTAAGTGGTAGAATGAGAATATAAATATTTCCTGCCAGAATTATGAATTTATCCCAGGATTAGGTCCTAAATCACTTTACATTCCTCTTTGGAAACTTTTAGCACAACTTATTTCATGCCTGGCACAACATTTAACTAATGTTAACTACTTGATCAGTTAAAAACTAACTCTACATATTAGGACCTACCATTACCCCACTTTCCAGATAAAATAAAAATAAAACTCAGATAGACCAAATTAGTGCCTATGTTTACCAAGTAAATAAAAGTAATTAACAGGACCAGGATTTGAGTGCAGCAAATATCATACATAAATGAATCAGCTTATTACCATGCCAGGTTGTTCCTTGAATATGGGCACAATTCTTTCACAGAAGAGCAATTCATTCCAGATATTGTTCTTTAAAAATGCTGAAGTACTTTAAAATTTCACATTAAATAAGTAAACTTTGCATTCTCTTTATTTGTAAAATGTTCAAATAACAATAAGCTAAGTGACAAAATGGTCAAATAAAGAAAAAGAAATTCCCAATTAGGGAAATGATAGTCACTAAGGAATCCCTTTGGAAAACTAGAGTTCCCTATAATACTTATCTTTTTTTTAAATCACTTTTTTATTTTTAAAAAACTTTAGATTACATAAATGTTACATAAAAAATATAATGGATTCCCATATGCCCCACTCCTTCCAACTCCCATACTTTCCCACATTAACATGATCCTTCATTCGTGTGGTACATTTGTTACAATTGATGAACTCACATTGAAGCATTGATGCTAACCATGGAATACAGTTTACATTATAATTTATGCTCTGTTCCACAAAATTTTGTAAGTTATGACAAAATATACAATGGCCTGTATCCATCACTGCAATGTCATGCAGGACAAATCCAAAGTCCCAAAAATGCCCGCATATTATACCAATTCTTCCCTCTCTTATCCCTCAGAACCTCTGGTGGCTACTGCCTTTACATCAATGATAAAATTTCTTCTGTTGCTAGATTAATAATAAGACTATAGTAGAATAATAATGTCTACTTTAATCCATTGTTCATTCCCCAATCTTGAGGATTTGGGGATGGTGATGCCCACTCTGCTTCTAATTGAGAGGGAGCTTAGATCCCATGGGGCAGATGGGTGGAGCTATCTTGCTTTCAGTTGCAGACATTCTCTGTTCCTTGGTATGGGCATTGTCTATCGTCATCTCCTTGTTAGTTGTCCTGGGTGCATCCAATGAACTGGAGAATAGGTGTTGCAACTCTGCTGAAATTCAGGGCCCAACTAGCCATGGATGGACCAAAGATTTAAGTCTCTGGGATATATATTTATCACGTATAGTGCTAATTGTAGGTTCAAATAAAAGGGGCAGAGGAGCCATGTGTAGAGTACCTATAAATGAGTTTAATTCTGTTACACTGGGGAACATAAATTCCAGAGTAGGGCCCACTGACAGGGTTCCAAATCCCTGAGCTGTCTGCCCTGTTTATACTTTCTGGATGTCTCTAGAGCCCTCAGGAGCCCTGCTATTTGAGGCACTGTTTACTGTGGCAGTCAATGAGATCCTGCTGAGATTTGTGTAAGCGTAATCTCTGGAATGACCTCCTGACTCACTTTGAAATCTCTTAGTCATAAAAACTCATTTTTATTTACCATTTCCCCCTTTTGGTCAAGATATTTTTCCAGATGCATTGCTGGTTGGTCATTGGTAATCATCCCTCAGTGCCAGGGAGGCTCATCCCTGAGAGTTATGTCTCATGCCGGAGGGAAGGTAGTGGGTTTATATGCTGAATTTGGCTTAGAGAGAGGCCACATTTTAAAAAAATATATTTGCTTGTGATTATCCTCCCAAAATTAAATTTAAAAGAGTTTGGAAAGCTAATCAGGTCCAGACAGAGCAATTGAAGACCTTCTCCACAATTCAAGGAAAGGATCCTGAACCCTTAGCAATAGTGGAAACTTACTGTAGTGTGTTGAGCCACAGCTTAAACTCTGAAGAGGCCCATAAGCTTTAAAAAGTGGGTAAGAGTAACAGAATGGGAATATCTTAAGAATCAAAATTGGCAAATTTTGGAGAGAGACTAAAATTTTAAAACATCTTTCATATTCAATTATCATATTCTACCTTTAATTTGTTTTCTTTCAGAATTTATTTTCTTGCTCCTACACCACTGCTTTTCTAAGGAATGTACTGCAGTAGCTCAAATGATAGATGTCATAGCCTAAAGAACAGCAGCAATAGTGGGGGTAGCTGGTGAGGAACGAAAGAATGCATGTGATATTTACTAATATGAGGTGGAGAGTGAGGGAGCAACAAAGGGAAAAGTCCAAGTTGGCTAGTTGGAAGTTTTTTAATAGATAAAATAATGAATATAAGGAGAGAACCAGAAAGAAGGTAGTAAGTACAGATTCAGATGTGTTGATATTAAGGTTATTTTGTGAGATACAGATGGCAATGATTAATAGACAGTTGGACTTGCAATGATTAATGCAAGTCTGGAACTGAGGAAAGAAACGTGAGCTGGAAAAAGAGCTTCAGGAATCATCAGCATGTAGACAAAGACAGAAAATTACACCACTCCTTTAAGAGACCACCCAGAGTGTGAAGGAAGAAGATTGCAACAGAGTTAAGAGAGCAGAGGAGCCAGTAAAGCCCAGAACCAGGGAGACAAGAAGGGAAAAGGAGTGGTCAGTGGTGACAAATGCCAGAGAAGTCAAGTAAGAATAGAGCATGTGGGAGAGGGTGCACTTGGAACACTTGACAGAACAGTTGTGCTGATATGGTGGCAGAAAGCCTATAGAATATAACTTTTCTATTGCTGAACTTGATGGTTATATAAGAAGGAGAGGGATTGACGGTGGCTAGATGACAAGGCGAAGTCACATATGAAGAAGTCAAAAATATCTGACAAAGAATCATTGACACATAAGAACCTAAAAGAAACAAGAGAGTTTGTGACCAAGGGCATATGTGAAGACATTAGCTTAAAGAGAAAAAGGAGGTACTTCCTGTCAGAGACTAGGCAGTGGTTTGCATAGAATGAAGAAAATATCATATATTTGTAGGGGCAATTGTTTTGCTTGTCAAAATAATTGGAGACCCAACCGACATTGCATAAGTGAGGCCACTGAGGTTAAAAACCTTGCAATTCATGAGACAAAACAAAGAATTAGCCTGTGTCTATACAACTAACAAATGTCCTGACAGACATTTATGTGGGTGAATAATCTTTTTATGATGAAACCTCTATTATACATATAAACACAAAGTGGTTTTAATATGTACAAATCCCAAGAATACAACTACAGTGTAATTCAAGAGATTTAGCTTTGTTCAGGTTGTTACCAAGAATTGGTCATAATTTCAGAAATTTGCATCAACAAAAAGCACAGCTCATGTTTTTAAGACACCAAAATAGCAGACCTCTATCACTGTGCCTTTGTATCTATCCCTTTTATACTGATTCTACAAATACCAGTAAGCATTTGACTCGGGAGGTCACATGAGAATTTACATACTCAAATACATAGTTTCATTATAATTACTGTCTTTTTTGTATGAGTATTAGGGCATTATTTTGATTTTTAAAATGATATTTATAGGTGGGTTATATTGCCTATGAATTTTATATCAGGATAGTAATGGCCATGTTTTAAAATATATCTTATAAAAAAAAAGTGGTGCTGGTTCTGATTGCACTGAAGTTCACTGGACTAGAAGAGAGAGGAGGCAAGTTCAGATATGTTGGTAGCCTGGAAAGGTAAAATGGTACTATTTATGTAGAATCCTGAATATCAATCAAATTTTTACTTAATATGGCCTTTGTAGATATTTGGATGTTTTTTTTACAAGCTCTGCTTTGAGAACATTAACCTGATAGTGTTTCTACAATGTACCCTTAAGATGTTGGTAAATTCTGTTCTCCATTCTTTTCCCATCTGTGCTATAGATCTTGAATTCTTGTGAGAATGGTTCTTCTTTTCTCATGGGGGTCCTCTCAGTCTGATCATTTAAATCGACCATGGCTGCTACCTCAGTCTGTTCCTGACCCTCCACTGTGCTGGGGACAACCGCATTACTGGATAGCCACACTTCTTTTCCTTCCCTTAGCCAGTGTTTTACTTTCCTAGGCTGTTTAAAGCAGATTCCATGAAATGGGTTGGCTTAAACAAAGGGAATTTATTAGCTTACAGTTTAAGGCTGAGAAAATGTCCAAATCAAGGCACCATCAAAGCAATGCTTTCTTCCCAAAGACTGGCTATTGACTATCCTTGGCTCCTCTGCCATATGAGAAGGCATATGGTGGTTTCTGCTGGTGTCTCCCTTCTCTCCCAGGATTCATTGCTTTCAGTTTCTTGCTCCTGTGCCTTTCTCTCACTCTCTCTGTATTCATTCAGTTTATAAAGAACCCCAGTAATAGGATTAAATCCCATCCTCAATGAAGTGGGTCACACTTTAATCGAAGTAGCCTCATCAGAAGATCCTATTTACAATGGGTTTGCACCCACAGGAATGGGTTGGATTTAAGAACACGCTTTTCTGAGTTACATACAGCTTCAAACCACCACAGCCAGCTTCAAAGCATTCTCCAACAGTAACCATTGTTCTCCTCAATGATCAACCCTTGGTTATAGGATGACCATAAAATTTATCCTTCAAATGGGATGCTTTTACCAATGGAAGGGGGTGCTATTTAATAATTACTTGGGGACAATTAGAATAAATTGGGACAGTCCTGGGCAAACTGGGATGTTTATTCATCCTAACTATATACCTCAGGTATAGCGAAGAATTTATAATTATTTATTCATCATGGATGTGCCCAGACAGTCTTGCCTACACCAAATGGTGATTTAAAATAAGCACTCTCAAGGGAAGAGTACATAAAATTCATCTTTGCATCTCCAGCATCTGATGCAGTGTTCAGTTCACAATCAGGAAATAGGGTTCAGGGCTTGTCAAGATACCTCGATCAGGTTCTAATTAATTTACCCACTTGGTATGAAAGCCATCACCCAGTGACCAGAAAACCTCATTAGGCTAATAAGCAGCCAGTGCCTCCCAATGTGGAAAACAATATGTTATGCAATCATTTACGTACTTTTTGCAAAAAGCAGAGGCTCTGAAGAAAAGAAACACAGTAGTAAAAAATCTTAAGAAAACAAGATTAATCTGGGTCTTTTCATACAGTTCAACCATAGTTGAAACTCCCTTTAATTTGCATATGAATCAACAGGAGATATTGTTGAAATGCAGGTTCTCATCTATCTGGCTAGGTCAGGGATTCTTAACCTTTCTTGTTCCAAGGACGCCCTTTGCCAGTCAGGTGAAATGAATACTACTGTAATTTATTTATTGCATACATTCTTAAGTGAAGGATATTCTAGATTTCAGTTAGAGGTCTGAGAAAATAAAGATTATAGGTTGATTTTTTTTCAACTCAAGCTCACATACTCCCTGAAATCTTAAGAACCCCTGGTTTAGGTGCAGCCTGAGAGTCTGTATTTCTACAAGCTCCCAGAAATGCTGATGCTGCTTGTCCCCAGACCACACTTTGCGTTGCAAGGCCTTAAAGTACTTCAAATCTCGCACTGGTATTCACTTCCTGCTTTTAAATGTTAACTTTCCTTCACTAGGCCAAGCACTCATCTGCAGCTGTAAATGTGTATCTTTCATCTTTCTGTCCCCAGAACTTCGTTCCACACCTGGCATGGCTCCTATCATATGGTAGCTGCTTAGTATAATTTTACTGACTGTGTGATAGAAAACACTTCAACCTGTGTCTCCTTACAAAGCCATCAGCCAGTAAATCACTCCTCTCCTTCTTAGGAGGACCTAGCTGATGTTACTGCCTTGTCTCTTTGTATTCAGTACACCTGTTCTTCAGCATAGTCTTTTCCCTTTCAAAGCCAATTTTTAATCTAATTTCACTTTTAGAAAACTTCCTCTGAGTTAGGGTGGCCTCTGTCTGCAGGCTTTCACAAAGAGGACCGTTCAGTTTTAGCCCTTGACTAGGAAGGCTGACTAGACCCAAACTAATGCATCAGCTCAAAAAACTACTCACTCTGCCTTGTACACCGCAAAAGGAATTTTGAAGAAAATAAATATTAGGTGGCCCCGGCCCCCTGTAATCTGGATTAGCCTATAAAACTCCACAAAAAGCCTTTTGGATAAGATCACCGGCAGCATCTGTGTCCACCAGGGTTCAACCAGAGAAACACAACCAGGAGGAAATATATAGTAAGAGATTTATTGTAAGGAATTGACTTATACAATGGTGTGCAAGTGCAAAATCTATGAGGCAGGCTGGAACTCTCAGGCATGAACACTGCTGTCCACAGGGAAGACTCAGCTCTGCTCTTCAGACTTTTCAACTGATTGACTCAGGCTGACCCATATTATCCAAGACAATCTCCCTTACTTAACACCAACTGACATTGATTACAAAATGCTTCACAGCAACATTTAGTTTAGTGTTTTCTTGAGCAACTGGGGACTGTATTCTAGCCAAATTGACATGTAAAACTGACCATAACTGCATCTCATTGCCATGTTTAAAGGCCCCTTTTCAAAGACTTTGCTAACTTGACCTGTCTGCAAATCCTCACATAGCTGCTTCACTTCTTCAACCTCAGAAAGCTGGAGTGTTGATTCTGAAGCTGAATTAATGCCCGCCCCCCCTTTTTTTTTACATAAAGAAAAATGCTTATTAAACAAAGCAAGGCAAAACAGAACAAACAAATGAAAAGAAAATGCTGGAACTTAGAGAAGGTCAGAAGCTGAGTAGGAAAAGTCTCCTTGGACCCCATTCTCTCCTGTTTTTGGTGTTGGAGCAAGAAAAAACCTTTGATTTGAATCCCAGTTTTTTGGTATTTATTGCCTAATTAATCTAAGGCAAACACTCATCTTCTTTGAGCCCCAGTTTCCTCTCTGTAACTGAAAATAATAAAACCTTCTTTATAAGCTGTCAAATGAGGTAAGTCTGAAAGCATATAGTCCAGTCCCTAATCAACATTTAGACTTGCCCTCACACACACATGCTCATGTACTCCTTTCTCCATCTTGTCCAAAACTGCCTTTTTGGTCTCTTTAACTGACTCTTTTCCTTTGTCTATTAAGTCCTGGCTGTTCCTCAAGTATCCTTCCAACTTTTAGTTTATCTACACACACTTCCGTGTATACACAGACCCTGCCTTAGCTTCAGTTATGAAACATTCCCCTCCCCCTCCAGGTGTTCAGGATGGAATTCTGGGCTAGAAATATGGTTAGGGAGTCATCTTCCACTCTCCCCACCCTCACTCTTCACGCCAGGAAATATCTATCTATAGGGCTCAGCTCTTCCATTGTCCCTGCCTTCATTTAGTTTCCCTTATCTTTCTCATGGTTTAATGTAATAATCCTTTGCTAGTGTCTTTAAAACTAATCTGTTCCACCTGTTGAGCAAATTGCTACAACGGTGCATCATGGGAACACAGATTCAGGACACATCAGAAACTTTCACCAAATGAACTCTTTATTGTACAGAATAAAGTGTCCAGAAAGGGCAAATCTCCTTGTCACTTACAAAGCACAAAGAGTCCAAAAGAGCAGGGGAAGAAGTCCAGGGTGCTGGAAATCTGCTCCAGGTCAGAGTCCATAGATGGCAACCATGCACACCCCACTTCCAGCTGGAGAAGAGAAAAAAATCCATACTGTTTGCATGTGGTTTTATCCATCTTCAGGGCAGGGGACCCTATCACTGAGGATTCCTGCTCTGATAAGCTTCTGGGGCTGCTAGTTCTTGGTCTCTGGGTTTAAGATCTGGCTGGACCTTTTCATTAGACAACATCTCCCACAGGTTGTGGAAGACCACACAATAGAAGAGGAGGTGGAGGATAGTGGAGGGCCTGAGGATGGTCTCCTAGCATATGATCCTGACTTCTCTGGAGAAGGAGGATAGAGTAGGTGAAGTCTAGGCAGAGAAGGAGGTGGGAGTAGTTGAGGTCTGGGCAATGGCCATCTAACAGGTGTCTGAGACTTTTCTAACAGAGCCTCCACTCTCTTTTATCCTCACTCATCTCACAGTTTCTAGAGTTACACTTCTAAAGCAGAGATCTAATTACTCCACTCCACTACTCAAAAAAATTACTTGACACCATGTGGCCTAAAGGATAAATTCCAAACTCTTTGGCACATCATTCAAAACCATTAAACATCTGTCCCAAAGGCTATCTTAACCCTTGCCCCTCATTGCACTTATACTGCTTGACATTCCTAAAACATTCCAATGCTCTCCTCTCTCTATGCCTTGTCAATAGGGTTCTTTCCCTCAGTTCTCTTTTTCCATCATATGAAGCCTTCCCGTAGGCAGAATTTTGTTATTTTTGTTTGCTTGTTTTGTTTTGTTTTCTCTTTTTTTTCCTAGGCAGAATTGATCATTCCATTCCTGGTGCTCACATAATGACTTGTACATGCCTCTATTTTAACATGATCATATGGTGTTATGGTTCCTTCCTTATCAATCTGGTTCCTTCCCACCTTTCTGAATTCCAGCAACTTGATGACAAAAATTATGTTGGAGTGTTCATTTGTATACTCTGAGGAACAAACACAGTGGTGTAGTAAATAGAAGCACCGATTACTTGTTTGCTAAATGAATAAGTAAACTGGCAAATAAGTGAATGAATTGCAAAAGATTGTCTCTGCAGTAGGATGATGAAATAAAATCTACCTGTGCGGGATTTACTTTCAGCATCTATACCACTTTTTTATTTGACTGGTTTCAAAGCCCAAACACCCTCATAAATGAGGCCCAGAAAAAGCTAAGAAACTTTGCCCAAGAAAGCCCAACATTAAGTAAGAAAAAAGTACAAATTTAAATCGTTAACTCCTTGCTCTTTTTCAGCTGCAGCAGGGTTGCCTTTGGTAAGTGGAGAGTGAGAATAAATACCTAAGAAATGCACTTTTAATGAAAAAGAAACTTCTATAAAATCCTTGCGAACTTCTTTTGTTAATGCTGTACCAGAATAAGAAAGATTCAGTATGCACTGGAGAGATACTGTGTATGCCTGAAGTTTAAGTTGAGCAGGGAAAAAATCCGAACAAGAAGGGATTTGTGCTGAAAGCCCTCTGCTGTATTTTTGCTCTGGAGAGTAAAAGAACTTTCAAGAATCATCATGTTAATAATCTAATCTGTTGATCAATAAGTGCTGAGGAGATTTTTGACTGGTAGCATTAATAATATCCTTTTGGTCTGAAGTGGGACACAGTCTTCTTAGGTATCTTTTTTTAGCTGAACTCAACGTAAATAGAGACGACAGGCCCTGTGGTTTAAGAGGTGGTCAGCCACAAGCAGCTTTGCTTAATGATGATAAATAGGAGGTGAAAATGTTAAATGGAGTAGGAGTATTCTTGAGGGGAGGCTCACTAACTTCATATTTTCAAAGTTCACTAATTGCCAGTTTGATAAGTGTGTTCAATATGATACATGCTTCTGTGCTAACCAGGTATTCCTTTATGGAAGTCCTTACTCAACATAATTAACATCTATCGGACCACTTAGAAGCACATTTACATTTACATATTCTCTCTGAGCTCCTCCCCCCTACTCTTCATCTTACTACACTTAAGGTGCTTATTAAGCATCTATGGTTCAGGGTACTGTGTGTGTGGGTGTGATGTATTTATCAAGCACATATTATGCAACAGGGCATTTAAACAGATTATCTTATTTAATCCTCACAACTATCTTATAAGGCAATTACCATAATTATTTCCATTTTACAGGTAATGAAACAGAAGCCCGGAAGTAAAATGTCTCCCCAAATCACTTTGACCCAAAGGACCAAAAGGATTTGGCCCAAAGTAAGGCGGAGACCTGGTCTGTTTTTCACCACTCCACCCTTACCACTTCATTAGGTGCTCAACAAAACTTTGTTGGATGACTGTATATGCTACATAGTTTTACAGTTGAATAGCAGAAGGTTTTATTCTGCCGTTTTTGTCCACTATTTTCCATAGGAAGTTCTGAAAGGTTGTGCAATACTGAGGCTAAGATAGTCTTTATTAACTGAAAGCAACATTTAGGACTGACAGGGAATTTCAATAAGGCTGAGAGGAAATTTCTAAGGCCACTTGGGGTGTAGAAGGCACCGAAGAAGGTACAAGTTTTCTCTTTTAACTCCTTGAATACTTGGAGACACTAGATCTTCCAGTCTTCTTGCTGGGTGAACTGTCCAGCTGCTGGGAGCACCACTGTGGTTATCAGGTAAAGGCAGGCCCAGCACAGTAATATAAGGGTTCCCCAACATCCTCATTTCTTACCCCAAACAACAACAACAAAAAACACACTTAATTCACTTCCAGTTGTTTAGAAACTTTTTCACTAATGTCTGAAATTATTGCTAATATTGTAAAACGCTATGTAAAGGAAAATGTTAAGCGATATATTTTTCTTGTTATATTCATTGGTATAATTTAGTGAGCTTGAAGCCAAAATGATCTGAAATTCAATTCCATCTTCAAAGAAAATCAAGTTATGTGGCCTTGGGCAAAGTACTTAACCTCTCTGAGCTTCAGTCCCTTCAACTGTAAAATCGGCTAATCTTACTTGCCCCATAGGGTTATTATGAAGGTGATCACTTGATATAATTGAGAATTTGCAAGTGCTGGGAGTCAGACCAATTGCTAATTCTGTGACTTTGAGTAAGCTTCTTTACTTTTCTTATCTGTAACAGCTGATAAGATTGTCACAAAGATTTAATTAGATGATGTATTTAAGAACTTAGTAGAGTGTCTAGAACATAGTATGTGCTCAACATGTATTTGCTTCCTCTGTTTTCCCATCCCTTCCCCTCAACTCCAAAATCTGAGTTTGTCTTATCACTGCTCTCCCACTCTGCATGTGATATCCTGAACCATTGTCACATCTCTGTAGCCCATGCCATATTTGCCCACATCCTAACAACTTAAACTTTACTCTTTATGTCTTGTTACTTTCCAGGTACCCTGCCTCTAGCTGAGTCACATATCTCCACAGTATTTTCAAAGTTCTCTTCTCCATTCATGACCTTTCATTCCATTTTGAATTAGGACCAACTCCTTACCATGTCCAAAGCTCTCCACCACATCCAAACCAGATGTGTCTTTATCACATTAATCCATGTCTGCCAGTTTCTCAAACATCCAAATCCCCTCTTATTTTCCCCAAATTTAGCCCTGGGGTTAGGAGGGACCCTTGCATCATTTTAGCTCCTATACTAGTACTCAGAGGCCTGAGGAAAGGGGAAGGGGGAAAATGTTCTTTTTGGCCTTGGAAGTTCAACACTTCTTCAAAGTTTTATCAGGTCTTTTCCTGCCAACCTCACACCAACATAAAAGAAAGTGGGAAGAAGGATGTTGTTTCTCAGAGCTCTCTCTTTCCTAGATTTGCTGAATACCTCTGCTTCTGCATTGTTGCAAAACAGCCAGGTTAGAGCATGGAGGGAGACATGTCATGTTGTAGCAATTCTTATTTTTTCAGCCTTGTCTGGAGAGATTTCACATAAAATTGAAGAAGAAAAGCTGATGAAGAAGTTGCAATATAGTTAGGTATTAAATGACAGAGATCTGAATTAGATGCTTTTTTTTTAAGGGAGAAAAAGGCTGGGAATTAGAGAAGCTGTGTAGGAAATGGTAAAGTTTAATGAACTTATGTTTGGGAAGGGATAGAATGAAAGAGTGGGCTCTAAAATGGGCTCAGACATGGGCCTGTGTGATTGACACTGGATAATGTCCCCCATGGGATTCTGCAGAGCTGAAAAGAGAAGAGTGTGTTCTGGTAAAAAATTAAAATCTTGATCTTTGCCATGTTAAACATGAGGTGGTAATGAGACAGCAGGATGCTACTTTGGTGAGCCAGCAGGAAAACAAGTCTAAACGGCTGGAGAACTGTGACATGCAGAGGTAAAACCGACTGGTTCGTTAGATAATCACACCTTTCAATTATACAGTATTGAGCTGTACAGTTTACAAAATACCTTCATATACATTTTCCCTGAATCCTTGCAACAACCCTGTGAGGAAGGTATTATTACCCACTTTTTTACAGATGAGACTGACATTCCAGGAGCTGCTTGCTTTGGCCAATGAACTTGCCGGTAAGTGATTTAAACTAAGGTGCCCTTTTTACCAACCTCAACATGCCTTTCACAATTCCATGCTGGCACAGTTAGGAAATTTCCCTTCCTTTGTTGCCTTTGGAGATGGAAAGACCCAAGTTTTGGGGAACTATGTTCCTCTAATAATAGTTTATCAAGTATAAATATTTTCCAAGATGAAGGTCACATGGTGTTTTAGTTTCCTAGGCTGATTAAAGCAAATGCCATGTGAAGGGTTGGGTTTAAACAATAGGAGTTTATTTGCTTACAGTTTTGAGGCTGAGAAAATTTCCAAATCAAGGCATCATTAGGCAATGCTTTCTCCCTGAAGCCTGGATGCTGGCAATCCTTGGTTCCTCTGCCACATGACAAGCTGTGTTGACTGGTCTCTCCCTTCTCTTCTGGGTTTCATTGACTTCAGCTTCTTGCTTCTGTGGCATTCTCTCTCTCACTCTTACTTTGTTCATCCCATTTATGAAGGACTCCAGTAAGAGGATTAAGACCCACACTTGCCATGCTTTAACTGAAGTAACCTCTTCAAAAGGTCCTAATTACAATAGGTTTACACCCACAGGAATGGATTAACTTTAAGAACATGATTTTCTGGGAATATGTACAATTCCAAACCACCACACATGGCAAGTAACCAAAAACCTTGGTCTGCATGTCCAGAATCACCTAATGTCCCCAATTTATGGGAGTAAGAATCATTAGGGTTTCTTCCCAATATATATTACCCCCTTGTTCTTGCTGGCAGGGTCAGACTTAAATCAGGGAAGGATGACCCTAATAAATTCCTGATTTTTCTAAGCCAAATGAGAGGTTCCCATTCCCTTTACCTGTGGTTGGAAGGAGACAGGGGATATGCCATGTCCTAGGAGTCAAGTGAGGAGTCAACAGGAAGGGTTTTCTTGTTTCTAGGAAAGAGGTTGGGAAGGGATATGCCCCTTTCTGCCTGTAGGAGATTGTAGCAATTTGATATTATTTATGAATTCCAAAAATCAATATTGGATTGTGTTTGTAAACTTGTATGATCCTCTGGGCACATTAGATTATATTAAATTTAGAGGTTTCACTTTTACTTGATCAAATTATGATTAAAGCTTTGATTTGGCCATGTCAGTAGGATGTTGAATTCCTGCCTCCTTGATGAGCAGAGACTCACAAAGAAAATAACACTGCAGAGGAAAAAGTTGGAGTTTTGATGCTGGAGCCCTGGGAAGTAAATACACAGGAGAAGAACACAGAGGAATAGATATGGCTCGGTAGACACAGCAGAGGCCTTGGGAAGAGATAGAGCCTGATAGTTTATAGCTGGCCTTGTGGAGAGGTCAGAGCAGCTGAGCTCAGAGAGAAACAAGCCCCAGGAGAGAGATGAGACTCTCAGCCTACAGCTGATATTGGAAGAAGCTGGGAACATGGAGGCTTAAGAGGAAGAAGGAAGGCTGAGCCCTCACAGACATCACCTACCATCTTGCTCCAAAATGTCACCAATGACTTTGGGTGAGAAGGTACCTCTTATGGTACCTTGAGTTGGACTCTTTTGGGCCTTGTGACTGTAAGCTTCTACCCCAAATAAATACCCTTTATAAAAGCCAACAGATTTCTGGTATTTTGCAACAGCACCCCTTTGGCTGTCTAGTACAGAGATTCTATGTCTGGATGTAGTGCCAGAACTACTTTAATCATCTTATGTCCACAAGCATAAAACTTTCAAAAGGGAAGATAGAAAACACTGAAGGTTGATGGCATTTTGAAAGTTCTGCCTTGAGAAAACTTGAAACCTTCCTATTCTAGTTTGCTAAAGCTGCTCAAAAGCAGATACCATAAAATGGGTTGGAATTTAACAATGAGAGCTCATTAGCTTACAAGCCTACAGTTTTGATGCAGAGAGGAATGTCCAAATCAAGCTGTCATCATGGTGATGCTTTGTTCCCCAAGACTGGCTGTTGGTGATCCTGGACTCCTCACATGGCAGCATCTACTGGTCTCTCCCTTCTCTTTCAGATTTCATTGAATTCAGCTTCTTGCTTCTGTGGCTTTCTCTCTCTCTCTCTCTCTCTCTCTCTCTCTCTCTCTCTCTCTTTCTCTCACCCTCCTCTCTCTTCATCCCATCTATAAAGGACTCCAATAAGAGGGTTAAAAGCCACCCTGGGCCATGCTTTAACTGGAGTAACCTAATTAAAAGGTCCTGCCAACAAGAGGTTTACAAATACAGGAATGGGTTAACTTTAAGAACATACTTTCCTGGGGTACATACAGCTTCAAACCATTACACTTTCTTACCTCTTAACTTATTGTTAGGTGAAATAATACAATTTCTTCTTGTTTAATACATTCGAGCTGGGTTTTTCTTAAATCTTGTACATGATAGCTTCCTGATACCATAATCTTGAGCCTTTATTTTTTGTAGATTAATTCTAAGACTTTTGACAGATTGAGTGACCTAAATTCCCCATAAACTTTTACTAGGACATATGCTTTTAATTGCTTCCTCAATAAAATCAAATGTAGAATTTTTGTCAGTAAATGATCATACAAATGTGGTTGTTATTGGATTATTGCTTTCTTATTAAGCGAAGTACAATTATGTATGCAAGTTTCCATCTTGTGACATTTCCCGTGATTTCATTACCTTCATAGGCATATATACTATGCTAAGAATGGAGATTATGTGTGTGTTCCTAGTGTCTGATCCATTCTTATGGATCCATAGATACTTAGCTTAGCAGAATGTTCATGCCTTTTCTGTGAATGGCTGTGACTTTTTTTCCCCTCAGCCTATAATGTAAAATTTTGCCCCAGGAGATCCTAACTTTTCCTTCTTGCTCCATTCCTTCCTCATTTCCTGGCTCTTTCCTTGTTTGATCAACAACCTCTTAACAAATTTTAACAAGTGTACAATTATGAGCAAAGGAAAAAAAGACTGTCTCGGGGAAACCAATGGTCTATGGATTGCTGAAAAGCGTGCCTAAAAGCATGAGTGGTTGCACATCTCTCAGGTGGACTTAGGTAAAAAAACATGACCCCAAGAAATTGCTTGTATATCATAAGTGTCCTTAAAGATCTGAAAGCTTCAGGTTCATCTCATTTTATGTAATAAACAGCAGATTGTCTCTATTCAGTCTTGCTAAGATACTGTTAAACTACATAAAGGAAGGAAAATAGAAAAAAAATCTTATTTTAACCATTGTCCAAATGACATTTAGTAAAGCTTATATAATAACTGATAGCTATTTATAAATCTAATAATGTGCCAATTTTATATTATATAGAGTCACTGGTATTAAATGTAAACAGTGCTTGTGAGTGATGTGAATGCATTAGCATGGTGTAAATGATATTCATTATATTTGAACTGTCAGCTCTGCTCTAGGACACTTATGATAATGATATGTTGCTTTTCTGGAAGCTTTCCCTGAGTAACCATTTTTAATAAATAAAATTTGGATCCAGAGAAAACTTGATAGCTTCTTAATTGATGGAAATATTTTTTAAAAAGTAAAGCATGTACCTCAAAAGTAGAGTCTTTCATGTTGCTTAATCTAGAAACTACTTTTGTCCAGTTCTTTGGAGATTTTTTTTTGTTACAACTGCCCACCACACCATAGTCCTTTTAATGGACAAGTTTGGAGGCTGCATAGCTAGATTATATTGTCATGATTTCTCCGCTATTGGATTTCCCTTGTTGATCTAAAAAAAAAAGACTATTTCATCTGAAATGTATAAATGATGTTAAATTCCTATTTGAATTTGTTAGACTGTGATTACTAGTAGAACTATAACCTTATTTATGCAAATCATTGGAGTTCATGGTAAGTCTGACATTTACAGAATTAATGAACTAAATAATTAAGTGACCTAGTAAGCAAATTGGTAAACCAGAACTACTAATCTTTTAATGAATTCTTTACTATCATTTAAATAATAAAATTTTTGCATACTTTTAAAGGATTACAGTAAAGAAATACTAGAATAGAAAACTCATTATGTTAAGGAGTGTTACTTTTATAAATCTGTCATTATGTCTCTTTTTATTGAATTCATTCCTATCCAGATTTGGAAAAGTGGCAATTTCTATATTGGTGACTAATGGTCCTAGACTTCAAAGTTTCTTTTCTCACTGAGACAGAGGGTTTAGGATCACTTACTGCTTTAAAAAAAACCAACAACACCCCACACACACAGCCTAAAATGAATAATTAGCATACAACTACAATTTCAGAAATCCCCTATTTTATGGTATGCATCACATGTGTTTCAGAATTTCCAAGCTCTCATAGTTTAACTGGCACTTAAAATAAAGCCTTTGCACTAGTTTGCTTCAAAAAGCATTTCTCTGTTCTCTATGAATGATTATCTTTACCTTTCTCTTTAAATATCTTTTTTTAAAATGTCAGATCACAGATATTAAAATAACTGTACTGTGTTGAACACAACTAAATTTTAGAACATTGAAATGTCCAGGGTTATATCAGTCAATAATAAGACGGAAGCAAAAAGCTTAGGTTGTGTCTTCAGTATCCATACTAATTGCTTGCAAGGGTCTGCCCTAGGTAGAATGAGGGATTATTGAATCATAAGAATTTAATACCTTCCACAAGGAAGAAAAAATTTAAATGCTTAAATGAAAAGAGAAAAGGCAATGGCTGCAATGATTTTCTCAACCCATGTGAAAGAAGAAAAAGAAAAGGATCATTGTTTAAATCAAGTAATAAATGTTTCTTTAACAACTATCTTGCCTTGTTACTCTGCTAGGTCTGATGGAATATACAGAAGAAAAAGAAGATGCAGTTCAGAAACTTGAAGAGATAATAATCTAGGTGAGAAGATTCAACTAATATACGCAAAATAAATAGAAAGCTACATAAGAGAATTAATAACTTCAACTCCTATCACATAATAGGTAATTAGTAAATATTTACTGAATGAATGAAGCACACAATTGTGTGACACAGATTCTACACCCTGAAGCATTTTAGACCAAAGATATCAACTCAAATAGCTTTAATCAGCAATTCCTTTAAACATCTATGTATTGGACTGAGATCCCCACATAAAGATGGGACCTTCAAAGGGCTAGACAGTCAGCGAAATGGTGGACTAAGAAAAAAATCCTCCCACTGGCAAATGGAGATGGAAAAGATTTGTCTTATTCTGTGCCTAAGTTCTGGGTAAAGACTTCCCTAAGAATTTACAAACTTACATTTGCTCTCATTTGGATTTAGGGGTCAAATTTATGCTTACTGATACATTTGGGAAATCCCAAGCCAAGAAATAACACAAGTCATTCCCAAATTGATAAATTCCACGACACTTGGCAAAAGCAATTCAAATCCTCTGTGAGGGACCTACCTTTAATACAGGTCCTAAAAGATTCACACAGGTAAAATTCTGCTGGATTAGGCCCACAATAGAAAATTACAGACACTGAAGGAAATAAAGTTCTTTGGATGAAGTGAAACTTGAGCCACAGAAGATATATTTAGCCGAAAGGAGTATGGAGGGAGCTCCAGGAAAGAGAAAGCCATGGATCAATCTCCAAAGTGGGAAGACTATGTGGCCCTGGAACTGTGCTTGGTGGGAGATTTTGCATTTTAAATGAACTTACTCCATCAAACCAGTGAGTTAAAAAAAAAGACTCAAGCCAAGGAGTATGTTAAAAATGGTCATAGTTCACTTAACCTGTTGAAATGTTCTTATTAAAGAAATGGTAAGTGACTTTGCCAGGTGAATTTTTTTAAAAAAGCAAATATTTTTGGTAAAATTATTTTTGTTTACCTATATTTCAGATAAACCACCTGACCTGAACATTTCTTTTTTTAATTATTGGGTTTGTTAGTTATGAGTTAGTGGTTGGTTGCACCAGAAGGTAATCATATAATATGGCAACTATTTGTAAAGGCAATTAGAGCTAGGTAAATGCACCGTCCTGAGTACAGTGTTTTCCAGCTTAAGTATCTTCAGATTTTTGTCCTAAACAGTACATCCTCCTTGGGCAAGGGCTTGGGACCATTCAATGTGTTCTTGCCCTTCAACTTGCCCTTGTTGTCCTGTGAAAATGTGAGGGGGTAAATGATAATACCATAACTTAGTGCTTTGCAAAGAGACAGCACTTAATAAATATTGTTAATGAACTATGAGCATAAACTACTATCTCTCAAGGCCTAAGGAAAAATCAGGACCATTAATTTATTTACTCATGAGAGACAAGTAGACAAAGCATGACCAGGCAAAGCAGCTGAGAGCCTTTCAGAAGTGATGCCCCGAGTAGATCTTGCTCTACTGTGGATGAAATGAATTGGATACTCAATAAACCTTTGTTAATTTCAAGAGCTCCCTCTTAGAATATAGCAAACTATTTATTCCACAGAATACAATCAGCTTGGCAGCATACTGAAAAGTCAATGCTTGCTCTATTGTTAAAGTCAGGTTTTGTGGAAGAACCAATAGAACACGTAACTTCAGGTTGGGATGGATTTCAAAGTGGGTTTCATCTTCTCCTGGGAAATTTCACCTTCTTATCTGGTGTCCAGTGGAACTTGGACTTTGAAAAGCAACTTGTAATATAGTGTTTTTCCATAAAGTACTTCCTTTTCACATTATTTTACTCAATTTAGGAAATTTTTCAAACAGACTCTTGGTTTCACTTGATTCAGTTATACACTTCAGGTTCTTTGAGGTATAAGTATTTTTAAGTCATAGATGCCATTTTGGTCATAGATGCATTCAAATTTTATAATCCCCTATAAGCCTCAAATGTTACAGGGATTACAATCCAGTTGTTTTTAATTGTGTCAGTGTGCAGTGTGCATATTGCCATGCAAGGATTTGGGCAAGAACCCTCAGCAGGTGAGGGAAGACATTTACTAACTTCTCATAGATGAAAATAAATATTTGAGCAATATTGAACTCAAAATGGAAGCAGTATTGAGCAGCCATGGTAGGAAGAGCCATGAAAGAAAAGTATAAAACAAACTAAAAACCTGAGTAAAAGAAAATTAGATAATTGCCAATCTCATATTTTAAATATGTGGTATGTCACAAATATGTGGAACTTAGAAATGATCAAAAAGAGATAAATATGTTGGCACAAGTGTGTATGTAGGCTTAGCAGGTGTCCATATTCTAAACTAGTTCAACAGACCAGAAGAGGGGGAAAAAATCTGTCAATTCATTCTGAATATTTAATTCTTAAGATCATTTTGTCTGGGTTTTTTTAAGTGAATTATCTGCACTAAAGGTCAAATTAGAATGTCAATATGTGGAATGTCATAAACAAAATTTCAGCACTTTCTTGATGTCAGCAACAAAATGTTGCTTATTATGTTTTAAGACTGTAATGACAAAAGGAAGATCAAAAAGGGAAACTTGAGAAAAAGTTGTGTGAAAAGAATCCTTAATGTAAGACCACATCTATTTGTGGGCACCACATTTGACGATAGTCTAGAAAACTGTCTTTATGATTAATTCCCATCTCTGTTGCTGAATCGATCATGCAGTGATCTGCATTGACTATTAAGGTGACTGAAATAACCGAATCAGACATGGCTTACCAGTGCAAATTGGCTAATTCATCAACACATAGGATTTCAAGAGAAATGTTAGTGATTGTCACATATCACCAGAAATGGAATTGCCCTGTACTTATCAAATCTGCTGGGCACATTTTTAGTGACACATATTTTATTTTTAAAATAAACATACTTTACCTTAAAACCATAGATGTGATATCCTTCTCAATAGTTAAAAAACAAAAAACAAAAATGAAAAAAAGAGCATATTTAATCCTGATTCACGTAGGTCTAAATAAAAAAGCTGGCCTCTTGGTGGTTGAATTGTTTCTTAGAAAAATCATTGATGTGATCTACTCTTTTAGTATGACCTGCTGGTTAATGACTCAAAGGTTGCAACTTTTTGTCACTCTAAAACAAACCAAACTCTAATTGCAATGGTTGTCCTTGATCAATTTCCTGAGGCTATGAGCCTAATGTAAAGCAAAATTAACTTGGAAAGATCCACTTGTACTTCTACCCATTCCTAATAAAACTGCTAGTGCTTAATATTATTCTTCAGCCATGTAAATTAGAAATTTAGAATGTTAATTTAGAAGTAAAAATAAATTGGATCCCAAGCCGATTATCAGATAACTAAGTTCTAAGCCCAAAGAAAAACTACAAAGGGAAAGGCACTGTGACAATGAAGATTTAGTTCCTGGCTTTAGATGTTTCATTCCAGTCTGTGTTACTTCAAGGTACATACATGTCTGTAAATGGGTGTCTGTCTTTTATGCTAATATATACTTTTAAAATGAAAAAGAAATTCTGGAGAACTGAAAGAATTTAACAAATTCAAAACTAACTAGAAATCCATTTTGGCTTTCTTGTTGGTTACAAGCTTTCAAAGACTTTCTAAGTGGTTATCAGCAGATATAAACATGTTGGTTTTGAAAACACAGGTCCACTGGGAATTAGCATACTCCAAAGTGATGGATTCATGGGAATTCTTCTTCAAAGCATTCAGCACCTAGTCAACGTACTCCCAAATGAACTTTGTAAAGTATCTCTCACTCTCCAATTATGCTATATCTGTATCACAGAAGTTTCAAGTTTTATTGTAAGCAAGTATTTTTAGATAAATGAAAAAAGATATTGAGGTGACTTCAGCTGGCTAGTGTCAGAAATGGAAGTTGACAATTTAAACTGTTTAAGAGTGGAATATTAGTTTGACACCCAAAAAGTTGTAATTTCTTCAATGGAGTTTTGTTTTGTTTTGTTTTTGCCAGATCTTAGGGGTGATAGGAGAGCCTTAGTTGTGTTTATATTTTTGTTAAGTCCTTTCAAAGGTTTTCACTTTTAAATTGTGAAGGTGAGATACTTAATACAGTTATTTAAGTAAAAAAAAAAAAAAAATTAGACACAGTGATAAATTGAGAAGACCCAATAAATATTGTTTGGAGAAGAACTACTGGTATGTGTTTTGCTTGTTTGTAAAAACAAACATAGTCTGTTTCAAAATTATTTCCAACAGTAACCAACTGCCAACTATTTAGATTGGCTCGACTCAGCATATGCTGAGACTTCCCAAACTACTCGTGTCTTCAAAAAGAAGCTCTTCAGATTGGCTATGAGGGAATATTTCCTTTGAACATTTAAGTAACGTGAAGATAGAAAGAAAAGATAAATGCCAATAATTAAACAAACATAAATGAATAATGCCCAATGCAGAATATTTGAAAAGGCATGAGAGAGTTTTGTATTCCCAGAAAGTGGCTGCCAGATGTGTTAAGCTCCTCTCAATATTCTCAGCTTCTGCTAATATAGGCAGTGAGAGGTAAACAACTGAGGGGAAATATCAGGATAATATCTAGTAAAAATAAATTGCCACAATGAACAGGAAAATAATTGTTTGAATATTCCAGAATGTTTGCTTCACTTCTCTGTTTTAGGGTATAGTTCTAGATAGAGACTTAAAGAAGGAAGACTTTGTGGGGCATGGACAGGAAGGAAAAGGAAAGGAGAAAACCAACATTATTTCTCAAAATAAGATATATTGCAATTGAGAAACAGTTTAGAATTTATTATGATTTAATACTTGAGCTATGAATGGGGACAGCAGTATAATATATATTAATCTAAAGATAATAGCAAAGAAACAAATAATCCTTTATCATGATCTCTAGGGATCAATAAATTGTGAAATTCGGTAGTTTACGTTTGCTAGTTTATGAGTAATGGTGATAAAAATAAACATCTCCTCTAAGCACTATTATACACTGGATATTTTTCTTTTATCCCATGGTTGAAAATGCTATATGTTGATTTAGTTATATATCTAATCCTTGAACCAAAGTCTACACATAATCTAATTTAAAATAATAAAACCAAATTAAGGATGAAATGCTTAACCTTCAAAACTTCACTGAGCATGATGACTGTGCGAGATAAATTTGATTTATGATCTGGCTGCCTAGTTATGTCAGAGATACTTGCTTGGGAGATTTGGGGACAGTTTCTTCTCTAACTAGTCAGCTTCCAGAGTGTTTCTGAACAATAATCAGTCCTTTCAACTAAGAATCTTCACTGATCACTCACTTATAGCTCTAATTACCTTTAAAAGTCAGCAAGACAACATGTGAATGTTTACATCTTATTAAACCACCTCCAGACATAAGGCTTTTAATCTCTTTAGAAGGAAGCCAGCTTTATTGCCATTAAGAAATCTTATTCAGGTGAAGGCATGACATGCATAAAAATTTCTCTTTGCCCTTTTGGAAAAATGAACATCCTAAAGAAGGAAGGAAGGATAAATTAAGAAAATCAAGTCTAGAATGACTGAAAAGTCTTGCTGCCATAAATAATTAGGAAAAGAAGCTTATGGAGAGACTAATAAGGAAGCTATGAAAGTCAGGCCCCCCAAATACCTTTGATAGCCTAGAAAACCTTCTTAACCAGAAGGCTGATTGCCCAGCATGTGTTCTGGTTAAAGTTATGACATATTCATTCATTTGTCCTTTTATTCTGAAAATAAGTCTCCACCATTTCTCAAGTGCCAGGTACTATTGATATAAAATAATCCAGACCCTCTAAAGCATACACAATCTCATGAGTGATAAGGACATATAAATAAATATGACACAATGGGGAAGGACATATAAAGGGACAGTGATGCAATGGGGAAAGGTCAGTGATGAGAGAGAGGCACAGGGGTTTAAGTAAGCAAAGGAGGAGCATCTAAGTCAACTTGATGAGAGAGGAAAGAAGGAATTAGAAAGACTTCTGGAGAAATTACTGAAAGATAAATGGAATTAACCAGGTTTAGGGAGAACAGAGGAAAGACAGTGTATGTATCTATTTGAGGAAGGTGAAGAGAGGAGAAGGAAGGGGCGAGTATATTGGTGTTGCTGGATGTGATGTGTAAGTGTAAACTGTTTCTAAAAGTATAGGAAAGCCAATGACAGGCCTTTTAACCAGGAAGTAAGACCTGCAAGCTTTTCTTCTGGTTATTGTGTAGAGGATGAATTAGAGGCAGAGCCCTGGTATGAATGGAATGGAAAGCTTGCATTCAGTGACAAGGGGTCCTGAACTGAGTAGCTCTCTCGGGATGAGATGTTAAGGAGGTAGAGTTGATAGCCGGGGAGCTAATGGCTTGTTTGATGTGGGCCTTCAGGAAGGTTTTGTTGATGACCCCAGTTTTCCTCTGAGCAACCTGGAGGAGCGGTTGTTCTTATTTCACCCATAGATGTCATGTTGCTTAGACCACATTTAGTTCTTTTCTTATATCTCTCCCCACACCATGAAACTGGTATTGTTCTAAACCCCAATTAACTATCCCTATCCCAAGAGAATCAGAGTTGGAGGTGCTTAAGTCTGCCTGCCTTAGGGGTCTAAGTTCCCTTCTGTGCACTGTTCTGTAAAGGAAAGTCCATAACCAGACCTTGGATCTATGTTTGAGAAATAACAACCCCTACAAATCATAAGACTTACCAATATCAGAACACTCATCAACTTGACCTCTGGTCCAGAATGTCTACAAGAATCCCCAGAGAAATCATAACAATTAAACAAGTAATATCTGAGGATTTAGTGACAGGTGACAAGGTGCTAGGTATTATGCTAAGTGTTTGAAACATATTACTTTATTTAATCCTCGGAAGAGTTCTATGAGGTAGGTACCATTTGAGGTTAAGAGAGGTTAAGAACTTCGCTCATGATACAGATGGTGATTTATAGAGCTTCTCCAGCTCCTGAAATTGTCCTATTTATTCCTTATTGAGAAAATGTCAATTCTGACATATTAATTTCTCCTACCACCCCAGATATATCTTGCTTATTTTTATATAGTCATTAGTTAAGTCAAATTAAATTAAAAATTTAATTTCCTTTTCATTCATTCACTTATTCAACAAACTTTGTGGACTTACTACATTGTGAGAGGCATTGAGATGCAAAGATGCTAACAGCCCCTGCTATAGGAGAACTCCACTTTTTCCATTTTTAATGAAGATGGCCCCACAAGCATAATGAACTACCATTTCCAAACCTTGGCATTAAATGGACAGACGTCTATAAATATGGTTGAATGAAATCTGCTATAATCAACCCCTTAGAGTTCCCTACCCTCTGCCTTCTCAAGCATCTACCTTCCCATATCCCTGATCTCTTTATTCATTCTCTGGCTTTGTCAAAATATCTAAGCAATTTGGTCAAAGTGATGGTTTAATATTCAGTTAGGGTCCAACACCCAAGGGATTTAACTAGATATTTGACTTAATTGAGTATATCTGAGCCTTAGGAAAATATCCAAAGAGCCCAAAGGGAATTCCCGAAAAGCCCAATTTCATCAGTTGCACACAGCCAGTACATGGAATTTCTACAAAGGGATTATTATTTCCCCCTTGGGATTTTGCAGCATCCATTGTCCATTTATTTTACAGTAGAAGCCCATTGTCAGGGTCCTACCTATGTATTTTTTTTACAGAGCTATGGCCCACTGAAAGTCTTTTAAAAATGCTATTATAATAATATTAATGGTAGGAGTGATAATAATAAATAATCATGACTGTCCATTCTGCCTGAAGAGAAGAAACTATGCTGAATATCCAAGAAAGTAATTATAAGAGTGTAGTTTACTTTAAATGAATTTATTCATGTTGTCATGTATTTGCTTTACCTGTGTTTGCACACTGAAGCAGGCAATATCCCAAAGTCCAATACTAATAATTTTAAAAAGTACAACTGAGCCTTTGACTGATCTGTAGATAAGGTGAGGGAAATGTCTGGGAGGAACAGAGATGGGCAATTAGCAAAGAAAACCAAAATTGTTCCTAGGCCACAAAAGGTGCATTTGCACAGCTCTACCCGCCTCTCCTCCATCTGTGGAGACATTGGCTGTTGGCTCTGAAAATGCTCTGATCCCCAATTGTTCAGATTTAGCTGTTAGACCTACCACATTCCTTTCAAATATCCCACAAAGCACTCACTCCTCTCTTTCAGAAGAGGCATTAGGTTATAGGAAATTAAGCATGAAGGAAAATGGAAAAATAAATAATTTCCAAAATATTTTTATGGGTTTTTTTTCCTGAAGTTAATAGGAAATTGGCAGGCATAGCTAGTTGCCTGCACATTATCCATTTCCCCTTATTTCTTTCTTACTCACAGAATGCCAATGGATGGGGGCGAGGCGGGAGAGGAGGGCAGAAATGTGCTCAGTTAAAATACTCTATTTCTCAGATTCCCTTTGCTCCATAAAGGGACGGCTACGTAACCTAGTTATGGCCAGTGGCACACAGGCAGGTGTCTGGAATTTCTGAGAAAGTTTTTGTTTTCCTGATATAACTGCGGCCCCTTTCTTCTTCCTTCCTGTTTTTCCTTCCTGCCTGGAATGTAGACATGAGGGCAGAGAAGCAGCAGCCTTCTTGTGATGATGAAATAACAAATTCAAGAATGAAAGCTGTGTGCTGAAGATAGGGGAGTAGATAGAGCATTGGGTATTAATGACATAGACTTCTTGGTAAGGGAAAAAAAAAATTCCTATTTGATAAAGCCTATGTAATTGAATTTCTATTACATTCAGCTGAATCCTAGATGATGCAATGAGTAAGAACAAAAAGAAAACAGAAAAAACATAACATATCTGTGTGTCTGCAGCAAAACTGCCTCCAAGTATCTCTGCCACATATAGTTCAAATGACTTTTAGAGATATTTTAACTGCACTCACTGGTTTTGTTTGTTTGTTTGTTTGTTTGTTTTTGTCATGGAGACCTTGGTCCTGGAGTTGTGAGCCAAATCTGGGCAAATAGGCAGAGAACGCTAAGTAATTGAGCACATGTAATGGGGATGGAGTGCCTTCACTTCCCTCAGGGAGTAGTTCCTCTCTCTGTAAAGTGAGCATGGTTGCGTCCCTCCCTGGCAGCTGGGCAGGGATTGGAGTGAGGGCCACCTCTCCCGGGTGCCCTGGAAGGCATGCTGCCAGTGCCCTCCAGGACATTTTCTACTGAAGAAATTCTTTGACAGCAATCTCCTGACTAATGTTATCCAGAGCCTCCTTTTTAAAAAAGCCCAAACTGGGCTAGGAAAGCTGTAAAGAGGTGGGCAGAAAAGCTTTGACAATGGCATCTGAATTGGATGCGCCCTCTGTAGCCATCTGCTGCCAAGAACAGCAGAAAGGAAAACTCCATCAGTAAGACAAAGCAGCATCCTTCGATAGCTCAGCTGCCTGGGCTAAGGAAGAATGTGATGGAGGATGTGGATCATCAGTGCAAATTGTCGCTGCAATTTAAACACAACCTCGTGCACGTCTTCCTGATAGCAGCAATATGCAGCACGAAAAGCATTTCTTTTTCAGTAGGTGTGCAGAAAGTCCTGCCTATACTTCCATTTTGACTGGATTCTTGCCTCTCCGATTTTACCAGAAAGGAAAGGGAAATCAGGAGAGCTGGATTGTGGGTTCTTAGCCTCTCCCACTCTCCGCAACCCAACATCTTCTCACAATAAGCATTCTGAGGAAAGGCTGCACATGATGTCTAAGAAGGGCCACCCATTGGGAAGCAGCTGTGGCTCAATCAGTAGGGCTCCCGTTTACCATATGGGAGGCCCGGGGTTTGGTTCCCGGGGCCTCCTGGTGAAGGCAAGCCCTCCCGCACGGCGTGGTTAGCTGACCCAGCGAGCACAAGCAGCAAGGGGGGTGGTAAATGAAAAAATAAATAAAATCTAAAAAAAAGAAGGGCCACCCAGGCTTGCAGATTGGCAGGGGCTCTAAGGATGCTCCAGACCTCAGCACTGTCTAACCCAGGTACTGCACACTCAAATGCCTACAGGTAGATGCTTACCTTGAAATTTGCTCACCATTTTCTTAAAATGTGTGGTTGCTTCAATCTGTCTTTTCTGCCCCACTTTTATTAGACTCTATGAACAGAGAAGAATTTTTTAAAAATACATGAATAATAGGAGGGCAGGTAAGATAAGTGGCCTTGGTAATGGGAAGACATAAAGGACTGGCGAGAATAGCGGCAAACCATAGTTCTTATCCCATCTGAAGGTCACAGGCATTACACCTGGTTGATTGTTACCATCCAGGCCCAGTATTACTAGATAACCTAGTTCTTTTAAGAAAAGCCAGAAATATTTTAAGGAAAATCTCCAAATTTTTAAAATCTACTTCAGGTAAACAAAAACAAAAAACAAAAAACTGTGTCTGTGTGTTGGATCCAGCTCATGGATTGCCAATTGGAGATTTCATGTTGTAAAGCTCAAGTGCATTAACTACTGCAGTATGCTTTATTGTGTGAGAGCCACACATACACATATATTTATATACACCTGCAATAGCTGTGATCACCCAAACAACAACAAAAAGGACAAACAGATTTGCCCTAAAAATGGTAGATAAGACTCAATGAATATAAACTCATTGGCATATTTTATGTTTGCTTCCTGGGTTGGGTTTCAGTTTAGTTTGTATTCACAGGAAATGTTTTGATGGAAAGTTCCACAGCTGGCCCACAACTTAAATTCCTAGTTGGATCTAAGAACTGATTTCAGAAAATCAAACAGGAAATATACTACAGAATTCTCTGCCTATATCTTCATATAATAATAATAATAATAATAATAATAACTTGCTGTAATGCATTTCATTAGCGTCTAGAGAGCACTTTCATATCCATAATCTCATTTGATCCACCAGACTATTGTAAGCACATAAACTAATTTAGGAATGTGAACAAGTCCCTTAATACAAATCATGGGAGAGAAATGATCTTAAAATTTATTTTGTAAACACTTGTAAGAAGCAGTTCACAATTAGTTATAGTAATTAGCCCAACCCATACAGAAATTTAGTAAATGATAAAGAAGGCATCTGAGATAAATGGAGTATGCTAATTTAAAAAAAAATATGTCCACAAATTCTTTGATATTCTTCTCTTCAAGGGCTGGAGATTAATTCTTCTCCCCTTGAGTGACTTAGTGACTTGCTTCTAATGAACAGACAGGGCAGAAGTGATGGGCTGTCACTTCTGAGATTATGTTATGAAAAAACAAACAAAAACCCCTAGCTTCTGTCTTGGGTGCTCTCTTTCAGATCACTCGCTCTGGGGAAAGCCAGCTGCTGTATCATGGGATGCTCAGGCACCCTGCGGAGAAACCTGCGTGGTGCAGAACAGAGACCTCCAGCCAGCAAGCCAATGAGGAGCGAAAGGCTGCCAAAAACCACAGGAATGAGCTTGGAAGCAGATCTCTGAGCCCCTAGATGACTACATTCCTGGCCAACAGCTTAACTGTAATTTCATGTGTGACCCTGACTCAGAACCACCCAAATAAGTGGCTTTTAGATTCCTGATCTTAAGAAACGGCATGACATATTAAATGTTTGTGTTTTAGGCTGCTAAATTTTGGGGTAATTTGTTACACAATAGATAATTAACATGTGGAATAACAATTGGTGTTGGTATAGCTGGATACTCTTCTAGAAAAAAGATAAAGCTGGATCCATACTGTACTGGTCTGCCAAAGGTGTACTGATGCAAAGTGCCAGAAATATGCTGGCTTTTATAAAGGATATATATCTGGGGTAAAAGCTTAAAGTTACAAGGCCCTTAAGAGACCAACTCAAGGCTGCTTTATCACCAAAGTCAGCTGCCATGTGCTCCAGCAAGATGGTGGGCAATCTCTGCCTGGTCCCTTGGGCCTTCTCAGCAGCTCAGCTGCTCTGTTCTCTTTGGCTGCAAACTATCAGGCAAATGGCTCATTGCTCTTCCCAGGGCTTTAGCTGTTTGACCCTTCTCCTTTCCATCACATGACAAAGTTCTCTCCTCTTCCATGTCTTCTGTGAGTGCCCGTTTAAATCAGCCCACCAAGAGGGCCGTGATGCGGTTGAATCAAAGCCCTATTCTTAACAGGTAATTTAATCAAGACATGTCAGCTGAATCTATTGTATTCAAAGGGTATCACACTCAGAAGAATAGATTAGTTTACAAACATAATCTCTCTTTTTTGGGATTCATAAGTAATCTCAAACTACCACACATACTTTATGCTGTTGAACAGGATAAATTCTAACTAGATCAACAGTTGAAATGTAAAATGTGAAACTTTGAAAATTATTAGAAAAATCCAGTCAGATTTCTTTAAACCTGGGTTTCTTAATCTCAATCTGTCTTTTCTGTCCCACTTTTATTAGGCTCTACATACAGAGAAAAAATTATTTTACTACATGTAAGGTAAGATAAATGGCCTCAGAAATGGGAAGACATTAAGGACTGGTGGCTATGTTGACATTTTGGGATGGAAAATTCTTTTTTGTAGGGGACTGTCCTATAGATTGTTTGGCAGCATGCCTGGCCTCTACACATTAGATATCAGTAACTCCCTGCCCAGTTGTGACAACCAAAAATGTCATTAGACACTAAAGCAGTGATGGTGGGGAGCTTTCTAATCATGACCAAACATATACACACACACACACACACACAATCATATATAAGGTCAAAGGATAAGTGGCAAGCTGGGGAAAAATATACTTGCAACTCACATCATAGGAAAAGGACTACAAATTCTATAGAAAAATGAACAAAGGACCAGAAGAGACAGTTCTTAGAAAAAGAAATGCAAATAACCCTTAAACATATGAAATGATGCTTAACTTCATTCATAATAAGAGAAATTGAAATCAAAATTAGGCTGAGAAACATTTTTTACCTATCAAATTGGCAAAGACCCCCAAATTTGACAACACACTCTTTTATCATGGCTGTGGAGAAACACTTTGCTGGCAATACAAAGTAGGTCAACTCCTGTGGAGTATAATTTAACAGTATCTTCCAAAATTACAGATGAATTTATCCTTTGATACAGCCATTTTGTTTCTAGGAATTCATCTTATAGATATATCTACTCTCCCCTTCTACCATAATGACTGCATTGCTGTGGCTGCCTAGCCAGAGACTGCATTGCTCATCATCCCTTGAGCTAGTGGTGGATATGTTACAAAGTCTTGGCCAGTGGAACATGAGTGGATGCGATTTGGGCCACTTCCAGGTCTGGGTCTTAAAATATTGGGCAAAAAAGTTCTCCATGACCCTTGATTTCAGCTCCTGTGAGCTGATATATGAATGTGCCCATAACTCAGTTTCAACCATGAAGACTAAGACTCTGGGGAAAGTGGGGGCAAAGATCTGGAAGGACTCTGGCTCCCTGAATGACCACAAGGAATAAACCACCCCAACCCGGAAAACTTTCCTTAGTACTGTTGTGTGACAGAAATAGGCTTTAAATCAGTTTATGTCTGGATTTCATTCTTTTTTTTTTTTTTTGACAAATAATATAATAAAGAATAAATCTATCCAAAGTGTACAATCACATAGTTGTGCATTCATCACTTCAATCATTATTAAAGCATTTTCAATATTCCAATAGTAATAATAAAAAACAAAAAACAGACAATCAAAAACTCATCAACCCTCAATCTCTCTATGCTTCTCCTATCATACATAGCTGCTATTCTATTTCCATCTCTCTAGTTTATTTGTATTTATATTTTGTAAAAACAGTGTTATATATGCAATATTACCCATATTCGTATTTCACATGAGGTTTCACTATGTTATACAGTCCCATGTTACATCTTTTAGCTTTCCTTCTAGTAATATTCATGTCCTTAGACTTTTCCTTCCAACCACTCTCATACCCATATAATAGCACTGCTAGTTATAAACACTATGATGTGTTTTCATCATTTCTATTGATTTCCAAAGATTTACAAACAAACTTTTATGAATTCTGAACAGATTAATCCTCAGCTTTTACTTCCCTACCCTCATTCTATTTTCTGGTGACTTACATTCTAATTATTAACTCCATGAGTTTACACAATATATTTAGTTCATAATAGCACAATCATACAGTATTTGTCCTTTTGTGTCTGGCTTGCTTCACTCAACATAATGTCCTCCGGGTTCATCCATATTGTCATATGCTTCACAACTTCATTTCTTCTTACAGCTGCATAACATTCCATCATGTGTATACATCACAATTTGTTTATCCATTCTACAGTTGATGGACACATGAGTTGTTTCCATCTTGAGTGACACCACTGAGAATATCGGGGTGCAGATGTCTGTTTGTATCACTGTTCCCAGTTCTGGGCATATATGTAGGTAGTAGTATTGCCAGGTCACACCGCAAGTCTATATTCAACTTTTTTAGGAACTGCCAAACAGTCCTCCACAGTGGCTGTAACATTCTACATTCCCACTAACAGTGAAAAGCGTACCTATCTCTCCACATCCTCTCTAACACTTACAGTTTTCCAACTTTTTAATAGTGGCCATTCTAATAGGTGTGAAATATCTCATTGTAGTTTAGATTTGCATTTCCCTAATCGCTAGTGATGATGATCATTTTCTTCATGTGTGGTTTTTTTTTTTTGTCATTTGTATTTCTTCTTTGGACAAATATCTATTCAAGTCTTTTTCCTATTTTTTAATTGGGTCATTTGTCTTTTTATTGTTGAGTTGTGTGATCTCTTTACATATCATGGATATTAAACTCTTATCAGGGTTTAATATCCTTATATAATTGTCAAATATATTCTCCCAGTGAGGCATCTGCCTTTTTATACTCTTGACAAAGTGCTTTGAAGTGCAAAAGTGTTTAATTTTGACGAGGTCCCATTTATCTACTTTTTCTTTTGCTGCTCATGTTTTGGGTGTAAGTTTTAAGAAACTACCACCTACTACAAGATCTTGAAGATGTTTTCCTAAATTTTCTTCTAGGAGTTTTATGGTTGTCACTTTTATATTTAGGTCCTTGATCCATTTTGAGTTAATTTTTGTATAAGGTGTGAGATAGGGGTCCTCTTTCTTTTTTTTTGGTTATGGCTATCCAGTTCTCCCAGCACCATTTTTCGAATAGTTTATTCTGACCCAGCCAGCTGGGAGGGCTTGACAGCCTTTTCAAAGATCACTTGACCATAGATGTGAGGTCTATTTGTGAGTTCTCAATTCAGTTCCATTAGTCAATCTGTCTATTTTTATGCCAATATAATGCTGTTTTTACCACTGTAGTTAAATAATATGCTTTAAAATCAGGAAGTACACGTCCTCCAATGTTGTTTTTCTTTTCTTGTTTTTTTTTTTTTTTTTAAGACGTTTTTGGTTATTCGGGCCCCCTTAACTTTCCAAGTAAATTTGATAATTGATTTTCCCATTTTGGCAAAAAAAGGCTGTTGGAATTTTTATTGTGATTGTTTTGAATCTATAAATCAGTTTGGGTAAAATTGATATCTTAATGATATTTTTTCTTTCATTCCATGAACACAAACTGTGCTACCATCTATTTAAGTCTCCTTCAGTTTCTTTTAGCAATATTTTATAGTTTTCTGAATACAGGGCTTTTATGTCCTTGGCTAAGTTTATTCCTAAATATTTGATTCTTTTAGTTACAATTATAAATGGTTTTTTTTTCCTGATAGAAACGCTATTGATTTTTGCATATTAATCTTGTATCCCCCCACTTTGCTAAGCTCGTCTATTAGTTTCAGTAGTTATGTTGTGGATTTTTTGGGATTTTCTACATATAGGATCATATCATCAGGGAATAGTGAAAAGTTTTATTTCTTCTTTTCCTATTTGGATGTCCTTTATTTCTTTATCTAGCCTAATTGCTCTAGTTAGAACTTCTAGCACAACATTGAATAACAGTGGTGACACTGTGCATCCTTGGCATGGGCCTGATCTCAACCTGAGCCATGTCTTACTGAAGTGGTTAAACCAAAAAAGCCCTAATCTTACCAGGTAATTTAATTAAAGATACATCAGCTGAATTTAATACAATCAAAGGGCATCACACCCAGAAAAATAGATGAGTTTAAAAACAATCTTTTTCTTTTCATATTCTCAAACTGTCACAACAATCAAGTGGGTTTTATCCTAAGTATGCAAGGGTGGTTCAACACAAGAAAATCAATTAGTGTAATGAGCCACATTAATAAATTGAAGAAGAAAAATCACATGATCCTCTCATTGATGCAGAAAAGGTGTTAAACAAAACAGCATCCTTTTTTGAAAAAATGCTACAAAAGATAGAAGTAGAAGGAAGCTTTCTCAATATGGTAAAGTGCATATATGAAAAAACCTACAGCCAGCATTGTACTCAATGGTGAAAGACTGAAAACTTTCCCACTGAGATCAGAAATCTGATGACTTTATAAAGGGTATTTATTTGAGGGTAAAAGCTTAGTTACAAGGCCGTAAAAAGTGTCCAACTCAAGGTTGCTTTCTCTCCAAAATCAGTTGCCACCTATTGAAGCAAGGTGGTCACCAATCTCTGGCTGGTCTCTGCCTTCCCCTCTGAGCTCCTCTTCCTCTTAAGGATCCACTTCTTCCCTGTTTCAGCTGCAATCTGGCATAGGGTTTGTCTCTGAGAGCTTCCTTCATCAGTCTAGGCTCTCTTCCCAAGATCAGCTGTAAGGTCTCAGGCAAAATGATTCATATCTTCACAGGGCTTTAGGTGTTTGAGCTTTCTCCTTTCTGTCACATGGCAGCAACAAAAATGAGAGTTCTCTCTTTCCATATGTCTTCTTCAGTGAGTGTCTGTTTATATCAGACCCAGCAAGGGGGCAGAGACTCAACCTGAGTCATGCCCACTGATGTAGTCAAATCAAAAGGGCCCTAACTCAATCTTAACAGGTAATCCAATCAAAGACACTTCAGCTGAATTTAATGCAATCAAAGGATATCACACCAAGAGGAATAGTTTATTTTATAAACATAATCTTTCTATTTTGGGGTTTCATAAAATAATCTCAAACTGTCACACATGCTCCTCAGGTTTTTTTTTTTTTTGTCTGTGAAGTCTTTAAACTCAAACTCATTTTTGAAGGACTGTTTTGCTCAGTACAGAATTTGTGGCTAGTAGTTTTTGTCTTTCAATGCCTTAAATACATCATACACTTTCTTCTTGCTTCCATGATTTCTAATGAGAGGTCTGTACTTAATCTTATCGAGGTTCCCTTGTATGTGATACTTTGCTTTTCTCCTGCTGCTTTCAGAATCCTCTCTTTATCTCTGATATTATTCATTCTGAATAGGAGGTGTCTCAGGGTAGGTCTGTTCAAATTTATTCTGTTTGGGGTGTGTTGTCCTTCCTGGATACTGATATTTATGTCTTTCATGAGGTTTGAGAAGCTTTTGATCATTATTTCCTCAAATATTCTTTCTGCCCCTTTTTCATTCTCTTCTCCTTCTGGGACAATGATAACATGTATGTTTGTGTGTTTTGTATTGTCATTCTATTCCCTGAGGCTCTGTTCCATTTTTTTTTTTCCATTCTCTTCTCTTTCTGTTCTCCTGTCTTTTCCAGTTCAGATGTTCTGGCCTTGAGATCACTAATTCTGTCTTTGAGCAATTCAAATCTGCTCTTTTGTGCCTCTAACATATTTTTAATCTCATCCATTGTGTCTTTCATTTCCATAAGCTCTGTTAGTTTTGTTTACAGGCTTTCAAATTGTTCTTTATACTCACCCAGTAACTTTTTAATATACATTATCTTTTTAGTCATATTTTCCTTCAATTCTTTGAGTTGATTTAACAGATTTGTGTGATTATCATTGATTAGTTGTCTTAAACCCTGTATCTTATCATGATATTTGGTTTATTCCTTTGGCTGGTCCATCTCTTCCTGTTTCTTAGTATGGCTTGTAAGTTTTTACTGATGTGTAGCATCTGAATATATTGGTAAATGTACTATGATGGTCAATTTCTCTCTCTTGCCTAGTATTGCTTTTTTTTTTTCCACAGCTCTTCCTTGATTTGTATGTGTGTGTGTGTGTTCCAGGAAAATTTTATTTACAAAATAGATTGTGGGCTGAATTTGAACTGTGGCAGTAGTTTGCCAAACTCTGAATCTACTTATCCTTTTTTAAAATTAATTTTTAAAATTTATTGAAGTATATCACTCATAAACATACATAAACAATAAGTGTATAGTAATAGTTGTGAACTTACAAAGCAAACATACATAACATCATACAATGCTCTCATATCTCACTCTACCACAAATACCTTGTATTGTTGTGAAACATTTTTAACTAATAATTAAAAAGCATTCTCAGAATATTACTACTGTCCAAAGTATTTTCCCCCAACCCATGCTATTATTATTATTTTTATATCATTTATACATGAACATACATAAACAATAAGTGTATGTAAAAGTTGTGAACTTACAAAGCAAACATGCATAACAAAAAACAGGGGTCCCGTACATCCACCCACCAAGAACACCTTGCATTGTTGTAAGACATTTGTTATAAATTATGAAAGAATATTCCCAAATCTTACTACTACCTATAGTCCTTATCTTACAATTGGTGTGTTTTCCCCCCAACCCATCCTATTATTATTTTTTAAATATATTTTTATGACAGATGTAAACTTACGAAACAATCATGCACATGTACAGAATTCCCAAACAACACCCCTCTATCATCATACCACACCATAGTGGAACATTTGTTACAGATTATGAGATCTCACCAGATAATTACCAGGTCCATAGCATATTTGGCACACTTTTTCCATACTCCCCCATTATAGCCATTGGCCAATTTGATGTATATGAATTCCAAAAATATAAAAAATATAATTGTAAACTGATCTGTTAATCTGGGCATGATTAAGTTATGATTAGGGTGTTGACTGGGCCATGTCAGTAGGGTGTTGAGTCCCACCCCTTGGTGGGTGGGGAATCGAATATAAAAGGCAAAGCAAAGGACAGAGGCAGCAGGTTTTTGAGAAGCAGTTTTGATGTTGGAGTTAAGGCCCCAGGAGAAGAGAAGTGAGCCATTCGCCTGATAGTCTACAGCTGACCTTGTGGAGGAACCAAAGGAACTAAGCCTGGAGAGAAACACAGCCCAGGGAAGAGAGGAACCCAAGAAGCCTGAACCCTGGTAAACATCAGCAGGTGTCTTGCCCCAACATGTGGCAATGGACTTTGGTGAGAGAAGAAAATTAACACTTTATGCCCTGGTATCTGTGGACTTCTACCCCAAATAAATACCCTTTATAAAGACAAGCCCATTTTTGGTATTTCACATTAGCGTCCCTTTTGGCTGACTAATACACCATCATCAACACAGTACATCTTTGGCAGAGATGCATGAATATTACAGTATTGCTGATAACCACAGTCCATACGTCACTCCAGTTGTATTTTTCACATGCTTCTCCATATTCCCACCACCCTACAACTGTGATGTACATCTGCTCTAGTTCACCAATGACACTTTTTCATCTATACCATCAACCACAATTCTCATTCACCTCTGGGTTTACTATGCTATTCAGTCCATAGATTACTCTCAAGCCTTCTGTCAATTGTCATTTACATCCCTAGACTACCATTTTCAGCTCATTCCCATTTATAAACCAGCTGTTACCCACAATAATGTGTTACCATCAACTCTGTACATCTCCACGGTTTTACAGTAAAGTTAATTAAAACTTCTACATACATTAAATATCAGTAGTCCATTTCAGTCCTCCTTATATCTCCTCTAAGAATCCACCACCTATCACCAGGTTTTGAAGACATTTTCTTCTAGAAGCTTTATGGCTCTTGTTTTTATGCTTAGGATTTTTATCCATTTTGAGTTAATTTTTGTATAGGTGTGAGATAGGGGTCCTCTTTTATTCTTTTAGCTCTGAATATCCCGTTCATTCAGCACCATTTATTGAATGCGCTGTTCTATCTGATCTGTGTGGGCGTGACAGGCTAGTAAAAAATCACTTGACCCCAGATGTGAGGGTCTGTTTCTGAACCATCAGTTTGGTTCCATGCATAAATTCAGTCTATGTGTCTATCTTTATGCCAGCACCATGCTGTTTTTATGACTGTAGCTAGGTAATATGATTTAAAGTCTGGAAATGAGAGTCTTCCAACTTTGCTTTCCTTTTTAAGATGTTTCTGGCTGTTCAGGACCCCTTACACTTCCAAATAAATTTGATAATCGTGTTTTCCATTTAATTAAAAAATGCTGGTGGAATTTTTATTGGGATTGCATTGAATCTGTATATCAATTTGAGTAGAATTGGCATCTTAATGATATTTATCTTTCAATCAATGAGCATGGAATGTTTTTCCAATTACTTAGGTCTTTTTTTTATTTCTTTTAATGATGAGTTGTAGCTTTCTGAATACAAGTGCTTTACGTCATTGGTTAAGTTTATTCCTGAATATTTGGGTTTTATCTGTCATATTTTATTTTCACCCCTCTTTGGACACTTTCAGTTGCTTTTATTGATATATTCTTCATTTCTAGACTCTCTTCCAGGCCCCATCTCTCCTGTGTTTTCTTTTCAGACTGTAGCACACACTTTATTATTTTCTGCAAAGCTGGTCTTTTGGTTACAAACTCTATTGGTCTCTGTTTATCTGTGAATATTCTAAACTCGCCCTCATTTTTGAAAGACAATCTTGCCAGATATAAGATTCTCAGCTGGAAATTTTTCTTTTGCAGTATCTTAAATATATCATACCACTGCCTTCTTGCCTCTATGGTTTCTGATAGGAAATCAACACTTAATCTTATTGGGTATTCCCTATATATCATGCATTGCTTTTCTCTTGCTACTCTCAGAATTCTCTCTTGGTCTTTGGCATTTGACATTCTCATTACTATTTGTCTCAGAGTTGGTCTATTCAGATTTTTTCAGATGAAAGTATGTTGTGCTTCTTGGACATGGATATCTATGTCCTTCTTTAGGGTTGGGAAATTTTCTACCATTATTTCTTCACATATTCCTTCTGCCCCTTTTCCCTTCTCTTCTTCTTCTGGGACACCCATGACACATATGTTTGCACATCTCTTCCTGTCATTTAGTTCCCTGAGACCTTGTTCAAATTTTTCCATTCTTTTCTTCATCTATTTCTTTTGTATGTTCACTTTGAGAGGCCATTTCTTCAAGTTCAACAATCCTTTCTTCTGCCTCCTCAAATCTGCTATTTTATGATTCCAGTGTATTTTTAACTTTATTTATTGCACCTTTCATTCTCATTACATCTGCTATTTTTCTATGTTTGCTTTCAAATTCTTCTTTGTGCTCATGCAATGTCTTCTTAATATCCTTAATCTCTTTAGTCATCTCATTGAATTTATTAAGGAGACTTGTTTGAACATCTATGATTAGTTGTCTCAACTCCTTTATGTCATCTGCAGGCTTATCTTGTTCCTTAAACTTGGCCATATCTTCCTGTGTCTTGGTGTGGATTTAATTGTTTGTTGGTGTCTTGGCATCTGGCTTACTAGAGTATTTGTTCTAGGTGCAGTTTCTCTCTTTAGGGTTTTTATGTACTTTCTCCCTTTCTGATTGTGTAGTAGGAGCCACAGATGTAGTTGGTGCTGTAAGCTGTAGAGATCAAGCTGCCCTCATTACCCCAGGGACCATTGAAACTTCTCCCAACTTTCTCCTTTGCCAGGAGCAGGAACAGAGCCACAGCCGTGTGTCATAAGCCAAGTCGTGCAGGCCTAGACTCTACTTGCCCAGATAGACTGATGAAGCTTCATGCCCCTTTTTCCCCTGCCTAGGGTGGAGATGAAGCTGCAGGTGCGGGCAGCAATCTATGCCATGTGGGTTCAAAATGACTGCAGTTGCCCCAGTAGACTTCTGACTATTCAGTCTGTGCCAGCCAAATGTACCTGCAGTTACCTGGATAGGCTGGTGCAGGGCCTGCCAGCTTCCTCCTGCAAGAGGTCGACCTAGGTGAAAGAAAATGGTCTCTACAAAATCAGCCCAGCTTCCCCTCATGCTGTGGGTGGAGTAAAAATGGTGGCTACCAGTCTCTTTCTGACCTGGACAGGTTCAAACCTTAGCTGTTCTTAGGGTTATACTTTATCCAGCCAAATTTACTAATTTCAGTAGCTGAAATCAGTGGCCAACCATCTCTTCTTCCCCTCTTTTGGGAAATGGAGATTCCATCTCCAGCCACAGAATAGCTCCTGAGACGGTTTGCAATGCCAAAATAGGATGATCACCGGCCTCCGTGGCGTGGTCTGTATTTTCCAGGAGATACTGTTGTAAGTCCCCCCAGGTTCCTTCCTGCCAGAAGTGGGGCTGAGGCTTAGGCTAGAGCTGCAAACCAATCTGTATGGAAGGACGCTGGTCCCTAGCAGCACTGTGATTTTCAGTCTGGCCCACTTCCCCTCATGCCAGGTGTGGAGTTAAAAATGGCAGCTACTGGCATCTTTCTGACTTGGACAGGTTCAAACTTTAGCTGTTCTTAGGATTATATTTTAGCTAGCAAATTTACTAATCAGTAGCTGAAGTTAGTGCCCAACCATCTCTTCCTCCCCTGTTTTTGGGAAATGGAGCTTCCAGTTCCAGTCACAGAACAGCTCCCAAGGCGGCTTGTGCCACCAGTGAAGGATGGGCACCAACCTCCGTGGTGTGGAGGGCTTTACTTAGGAATCTTCTCTGCAGATGGGCAGTCTCCTCCTTCCATTCTTTCAAGGACGTTGCAGGATACTCTTCTGGTCTCCTGGAGCCCCCAAACAGGTGCTTTAGATAGCTCTGGGTGATTACTAACTGCCCTGTAGCACGAGCTGACTCTAGGAGCTCCTTACTCTGCAGCCATCTTGCTGGTTGTCCCTCTCTTCTTTGATTTTTAATTCAACTTATTCTGAGTCTTTTAACTTGCACGGCTTAAGGTACCAAAATTGGGCCAGAGGCTTGCTAGTGGGGCACAAATATTCTCCCTGGAACTGGTGTGAAAGAGAGACTTAAAAGTGCTTTTTTTTTCCTTGCAATTTCCTGACCAGTCAAGGGAGGTGCTTGTCAATGAACTTTTCCATGGAGGTCGTTCTTTCAGCCTCCATTTTCCAATGTTCCTGGTCTGACCAGAGCCAAGACTCAAAACAGGCTCTGCTGATAGAATTCACTGAAGAGAAACTACTCTCCACCCTCTGACACACATTTCCTCTTCTATTGTAGCAGCTGACAGGGAGGAAGACATTTGTTCCCCTTTCAGTCAGCTGCAGTGAACCAGGGGTTTTATCCAGACTTAATGTCTTAATGTGGGGGTTGGGAGCCCTTCCTGGCTGCCATGGAGGTTTAGTAACTCACATTTGTTGTTTAGGATTCTTCATCTATCTGTCCCTCACCCTCCTGCATAGCACTGTCCTGGTCTACCGACCCCTAAAGCAGGTCCCTCAGATAGCTTTTGGCTCTCTCTCCATTGTTTTAGTGAGAAAGTTGAGCCCCGCCTGCCTACTCTGATGCCATCTTCCCAGAACTTCTGGATTTCTTTCTTAGAGTAACTTAGCCTTCCGCCTTCTAAACACCTGTCCTCATATGAAAGGACAAATGAACAAGGTACTCATTTCAACATTGTTTGACATAGTAAAAGATAGGAAATGGTCCAAAGACTCACCATAAAATATATAGATCTCCAGGATATATAGTGAAAGGAAAAATGCCAGGTACAAAACATTGCTCTCCAACACAATCCTGATGTTGGTCTTAACCATTGGCATGCTGTGGCCAAAAGAATGATGTGATGCATATCATGTCTGAGCTTCCTGAGGCTTCATGAATTTCTACCAGCCCAAGAAGACCATGCCCCAGATAGCAGCCACTCCTTTGGCATGGGTCCCAGAAATAGAAGATTTGGGGAGCCTATCTGCAGCCAGGAACAGTCATAGCTGTCCCATAAGCAAAGTCAATGAGAAGGAAAATTTTGTTTTGTAGTCCTTGAGGTTTAGGGGTTGTTTGAATTCACACAGAATTAGCTAGTAAAAGCTGACTAGTGTAATAAGTTACTTTTTGTATAATAAATGGGGTTAATAAGGACATATATATTCATATTTGCATTTCTTGTCATAAAGAAACAGGAAAGATATTGAAAAAGGCAGGGAGGAGAGAGTAGACAGGGGCAAGAGCAAAGTTGCTGATGTCAGAATCATTTTTAAATTGTCTTGATTTTTGAACCGTGTAAATGTATTACTTAACCAAAAATTAAAATGTATTCCTAAAATTTGGAACATACGATGAGCAGAAAAATAAATAAAATAATGAAAATCATTGTAATGACACTGCCCAAAGCTAATAAAAACATTTGGATGGGTTTAGTTTCAGTCTTTTGTTCTATGTGTATTTTTAAATAAAAACAGAATTATACTGCACATACTGTTTTGTAATCTTTTTCACCTAACACTATAGGAAGACAACTTCGTAAATGCTTAGTGATCATTTCAACATGCAATGCCCAGTTTACTTATTTGGTTTCATTCCAATGTATTGTAGAAAGTTCTATCAGAGGAATATAAAAACTCATGCCTACAAAACTTGAGGCCAGCCTTCCAAAGCCTCCAGGTAATCCTGCCTGACTGAGCCCTCAGCTTCTGCAGGACACACATGATTATGAGGGAGCACGTGGGCTTTTGCCCACACAACCAAATCAGCCCCAGAGGCTCATGTGTGGCTCCAGCAGATGGAAGGGTGGAAGTGTTCTGGTTATGTCTTTTAGTTGGAGGGATGAATCTTTCTTCAAAGTTTGGACAAAGTCACAGGCAAATGTATTTTCCAAAAGAGGATTTCTCTGTTTCTACAAAATCAGAAATTTTCTTCATCTCAAGACAAACTGGAAATGGCAAAAACAAAAACAAACAAACAAGCAAAAAGTTTCACCAGAAAATTCTAAGAAAATGTCTGCTTTCTCAAGAAGACTATATTACGAAGTTATGTTAAGAATAGAAGGAATTTGATACTTGCATTGAAATTTTTTGAGTCATTCAGCAAAGGCATGAGGTCACACAGCTAAGAGGCAGAGCTTCTAGAACCCATGGCAATGCTTCGGCACCACATCACAATGTCCCTGTCCCAACAGCATCATGGTAAACTGGATTTATAGCTTCAGTCCGGTAACAGTCTCTTTTAGATTATCAAATATCACCTTTGCACCAACAGTGAAAAGAAGGACATTCTGATAGTCTGAATGTGTATATTTTAAATAGCATAAATGAAAACCCACATGTAATATTCAATTGCCAGAATGCAGCACTGGTGTACCCAATGGAGGGAATTACTGTCAGGGTGCGTTTCTTATTCCTCTAAAGATCCAGGGAATCAACTCAACTGACCTGGAGGAGAGGGGTCCCTGCAGACTTTCCAGTGCTTTAGAAGCCCCAACGCAGAATTTTCAATGCCAAGAAGGTGATTTCGAGGCTATATTAGCCCACAAGCATGCCCATGAAAACTAATGGGAACACTGTAAGATAAAAAAATATATATTATAAAAGACAAGGTGAAGATGAAACAGATCCAGACTTCTCTGGCAGGTCTAAATAATTTAAAAGCACAAAGCACAGCCTTCTTGGCTGGGTTAAGCACATCCAGCTGTGAATCAGAAGACCTATGTTTTATGAGTTTAACATTTTGGATGGTAACAAAGAAGGAAGAGTTAAAAGCTATTCAAGAAGTCAGACAATAGAATGTTCAATTCTCGCTCTTACTGACTTATTAGTCAGCTAAAGGGGTGCTGATGCAAAATACCAGAACTCTGTTAGCTTTTATAAAAGGTATTTATTTGGAGTAGAAGCTTACAGTTACCAGGCCCTAAGAAGTCCAACTCAAGGTACCATAAGAGGTATTTTCACACTTTCACACCCAGAGCCTGTTGCCATGTGTTGACGCAAGATGACAGGTGATGTCTGTGAGGGTTCAGCCTTGCTCCTTCCTCTTAAGGCTCCGTGGTCCCAGCTTCTTCCTATCTCAGCTGTAGGCTTGCGTAAGGCTTGTCTTTCTCCCCAGTGCTTGTTTCTTTCCAGGTTCTGCTACTCTGTTCTCTCCACAGTGTCAGCTATAGACTATCAGGCTCATCTCTCTTCCCAGGGCTGTGTCTATGGGGCACTCTTTCTTCCTGTGTATCTGCTTCTGTGTGTCTACGTCTGTGTGAGAGTATGTTTTATCAGACCAAGGGGGCTGGTTCTTGACACTGAGTCTCACTCTAATTATAACAAAATTTAATCAGACTTCTCAGCTGAATCTAATACAAAGGGTTATCACCCCAGAGGAAAGACTAGCTCACAAACATAATCTATATTTCTTTATGGAATTCATAAATAATAGCAAACTGCCACAGGAGGCAATAATTATGAGGATGGCTAATAAAACTAGAAGTAGCTACTCAACTAAACAAAGGAGAAAACAAATGAAAAGGGCTTTTCCAAAGGGCCTTCAGTGTTGTGCCCCATTATAAGAGAGGAGGCAGAGAATTAGCATAATATTCGGGCCTTAACTTTGTTGTACTATAGAGATACGTGTTGTGTCACTGTAGGCAGAGGTTTTAACTACGGACATGGTACTAGTGAGTATTTTATAATTGGATTTTTTGGTGCCAGCACTTCCAAATTTAACTTTTGTTTTTATATCTCAGGAGTGTTCTAGGAGTGTGAAGAATGTTATGGGGTGGGAATGATGCAGTAGGAGGAGCGAGGTTGCCACGATTGTTGCCATCACTTAGTGTTGACCAAATGCCCTGAATCCAGGGAAAGGGAGTCAGGAATGTCAACGGTAGCAGAGGAAACAGCCTGGGCCAAGCCAAGATCCCTACCTTACATGAGGATGATGCTGAGGAGCAGGTGGTGGTGGAGGAGTGAAAGATGGTAATGACAAGCACTAGGAAGCTGCACAGATAAGAATTTCCCAGCCCCCTGGCTAGTCATGATAGGACCATTTCTCCGGGATTACCCAACAGTCAAGATTCCCTTGCAGCCCTTCAGGACCGCAGAAATGAAAGGGGGAAATGTGCTCCCAACTGGGACTAGTCACATCTGTGATGTTAGTCTTTGAATGTTCCACGCCCAATATCATGTCTGAATGGTTGCTCTGAACAACTTTGCCAGCATTGTCAGTTTTATATCAACATATTTTATAGCTGGCATCCTTAAGTACTTGGACAGGTTGGCACTTGTAGTATGGAATTTTTCTGTCAAGCATTCCTGCCCTTGACAACCTTCTAAAGTTCAGTTAGGAAGATAGTGTTGTCCCTGCAAGTATTCAGAATTTATGAGCCCCGGACAGCCTCTGGCTAAGAGTGGTACTGCCTCCATGAGAAAGCTACAGAGGGAAAACTTCTCGTTTTCCTTGAAGACCTGCCTCCTAAAGCTGTTAGGAGTTATTGGCTGGCTTCGGGGTCATCAGATTGAAAAATTCTATTTGCATAAAAGGCTACTATATCTTGGCCGTGTGTTTTAATCATTTCAGTCAATACTGTTGCCCAGTAATGCTATTTTTTTCTCATTTTCTGTGTTCACATCTCATTATCAATATTTTTTGCTGATTGAGTCATCTTGCATATGTACATTACAAAACATACTTTGGTAATAGAAATCTAATAACTTGGCAATTTTTTAAAAGCACTACTTGTGAATTGTTCTCAAACCATACTTAATTCACTAATGCTCCAACTTGTGACAGGACCTATATGTGCTTACACTGAAGTGAGATCTGATACAGACATCAGAGAAACTCACTGGTTCTTTGCCTCCCATGCCTGGAAACCAACCAAATTGTTTTTATGAAACTACTCATAAAAGTGCAGAGACAACTGCTGTTATTACACAGTTTCAACACATTCTTTTAAAAATAAAGTTTGTATACTAGAGTGCTTTATATATCACCTTTTGTCAAAATATATGCATTTTTTTCAGGTGATATTTAATCAACTGAAATTTATTTCTTTAAATATTTCTGACTATGGAGGGTTTCTCTGGGCATTTTAGCTTGACTCTCCCTGAAGTACAAATTTGGGTCCCTTGTCCTAGGTTAGCACATTTGTATTTGCTCTTTGTAGGCATTTGCTGCATCATTTCCTCTAATGACATTTCCCCTTTGCAATTCCCAGTCCTTTGCATATGAGCAGCTGCCAAGTTTTTGACCACTTAGCATCTGCCATCCATGAATCTCAAACCACTTCTGTGTATTTACTTGATAGGGAGAGAGGAGAATTGGTCCATCATTCATGGGTGAATTGGCAGCCAGGACCAGGCACTAGTCCTGGGAAAGAATATGGCAGGGGTTTGCTGGCCCTCAGATCCTTTCCTCTTCTTCATGCTCCTCTTTTCATGACCCTTTCCTCAGGCATCAGCACTCTGGCTCTCCTAGGCCAGTTTTAGAATGTTTCCCTCACACCCATGTTTCCTAGGCGGGGCTCCCTCTCCTCAGGGCTGCTCTCCACTCCCACTCAAATTTCCATTTCTGTTGACAGAAGATAAGGTTGAAATAACCCATCCAAATGTATGGATAGCATTTAGGATGTGAGTGAATGAGAGCCCAAATGAAGTCCGGCCATCTCCCCAATGTTTCTGTGCTTTGAAAAGGAATTTAATGATCACAAAGGAAAGTGCTGCCCCCTTTATGACATCCACTAGGGCTGAGGAAGTGTTTGGAGCCTCCCAAATCAAGCAAAATTACATAATTTCTGTGTCCGTATTTTCAGAATGCTTTATCTACTAGCAATACCAGTGAAGTGTGGGCATAAAGGGCAGAGAAAACTGGGAATCCTTATTGTAGGATGTTTAAAAGAGAAGTTAACAGGTACAGTTTGAAAAGTCTCCTCAGATAATAGTGACAGTCATCTACATCTCTGGCTACTATATTTTAAAGAGAAAAATGCAGAATGAAAAAGTCTTATTAAATTTAAAAAAGAGAGAAATAATGATACCTATGTAAAAAGGATAATGTTTTCTTGCAATATTGTCAGAAACAGTATATCTATCATCTATCTATCTATCTATCTATCTATCTATCTATCTAATCATGTTTTCTTTTGATTTTTTGCTTTGGGACTTCCCACCTACTGAAGCAAAGGATTTTGGTACTTCAGAGTCAGGACAGATACAGCTAGAAGACCTAAGTTATTGCAATGCTTTGACTATCAAAGAAATAAAGCTTTAAAGCCAGACTTTGTGGGAAGGAAAAAGAAAAAGAATTTTCTAAATTCCTTTGGTATATTAAGGACCAAGTCTAAAATATTTACGTTTTTTCCATAATTTTAGATGATACTTCCTTTGCCAGAAAAAGCCATTGACCATATAATGCACTGCTCTAAAAGCAGAAAAAGGATTTAATAAAGAGGGAGAGCCCAAAGTTGGCCCTGTCCTGTCCTGAGATATCAAAGGAGGGGGCAGGGAAAGGGAGAGTTAGGGTGCTAGTTCTTCTTTCTGTGGTGGAGTGAAGGCAGCTTGAGAACAGTGCTGGCCACAATACTGTTAAAGTATAAGGTGACGCACCAAGTCACCTGGTGAGGAGACAACGATGGGACAATACTGTTAAAGTATAAGGTGACTCACCAAGTCACCTGGTGAGGAGACAACGATGGGAAATGGCCATCCCAGGGAATGGAGAGGGCCTGCATCTGCAGGCAGGATCATCCCACCCACCATATCCATGGGATATAAGCCCTCTCTCATTTGGAGTTGCAGTGGACATCACCATCCCAGTCCCCTCAGGATTGGGGGAAGAACTATGGACTAGAGTGGACTTGATGGTATTCTCTTGTTCACATATGGTGATTCTAGCAATGCAAGAAATTATAACAATGAGGTGGAGCCAGTGGCCACTTGACACTTTTGGGGTAGGGAGGGGATGAGCAGTTGAAATACAGGGGCTTCTTTGGGAGTTGGAGGTTGTCCTGAGTACTGTTGTGGCAACGGATGTAGGCCATTTTAAATCAGCAC
>JAKSZT010053770.1:15210031-15305031 GCA_026826555.1 Tolypeutes matacus
TATATATATATATATATAAACAACATTTTTGTAAGCAAATACACATATATGCATATATATTTATATATCATTTTGCAAATGTTTGTATGTATTGTGAGAATTTTGATTTTTACCCATAATAAAAAAAAAAAAGAACAATAAAATGCAAAAAAAAAAAAAAAAAAAAAGTATAAGGTGAGCCACAAATACAAGCTACATATGTAATTTTAAGTTTTCTAGTAGCTACTTAAGAAAGTGAAAAGAAACCAGTAAAATTAATTTTAATAATATATTTTATTTAACCCAATGTTACCAAACTTTATTCATTTAAAATATAATCAACATAAAATTAATGTGATATTTTACATTCTTTTCTACATATTGTCTTACAGCACATCTCCATTTGGACTAGATACATTCTGTGTTCTCAACAGCCACATGAGGCCAGGAGTACCCATATTGGACAGCACAGCTTTAGAGTATTACCAGATACATATGGAAAGTACCCAAAAATGCCAATCCTCAGTTTGATCCCATAACTTAAATGAGCCAGAACTGAGAGTGTGAAGGTGACTAAAGGAGAATAAAATGAGTCTCAGGCAATGGGACAGCCTGTCCCGCCATCTCCCCAAGGACCTGTAGGTGGCTTACAGGGGATCTAGAAGTTTCCCTGCCCCAGTGACATAGTGAGATTTGAAGAGGACCCGCCAAGACCTGGGCCAGGAGCAAGAGGTCACTGAGGGTTGCGGTTTCAAGATCGGGATAAACAGCTAAGGTCACAAGCTGGCAAGACCAGTCCCACCTCAGCAGAAAAGACCACTTAGGATCCAGCACACAGAAGGTTCAAAGAGTCTTTTTCTTGTGTAAACAACCCCCTACCATACCATAGCACTCCATTCATTCAATTATTCAACAAAGATTAATTGAGGGCCTGCTCTATAAAAGGCACTTATTAGGTACTAGGTACCAGCGGGGAATAAAAAAAGTGAAAAAATCCCTTTCCCTATAGAGATTACATTTTAATTGAGGAAGACAAAAATCCAAAAAGAAAAGATACTAAGCAAAATATATAGGATATTAGATGGTGATAAGAACTATAAGAAAAGATAAAGAATAAGCAAGACAAGGTGGGGTGATGGAATAGGGAGATGGCAATTTTAAACAAGATGGTCAGGAAAGCAGGGAGAGGACATCTTAGAGACTGAACATTGAAGTTAAACAGCTCTCAACAATGTTGTTTACAAAGAAAATAAATAAAGGCAGCTTTTTTTGCCACCTGGCAATGCTTGTCAGATAAATTGAGGCATATAACCATAATATGAACTGCTAAATTCAATTTTTCTTTCTGTGTTCTTTCAGTAGCAGCCACTCTAGCTCTGTCCCTTTTTAAAAGATTTTTATCCAATTTTCCTTTATTTTTTAATTTAAGTGTCCAAATTCATTGGACTTGAATCTTTCCATTTGCATTTTTATGATATTCAGCATTTAGCATCTTATTGTGCTGACAGCATCTTTTGAGAAATGCTGACAGGTTTCAATTGTGATGCACACTTACTGCCCCATACACCATACATCATTGATTGTGACACCTATCCCAGTCTGCCCCACCACCTCTTGGTGTGCTTTCTTCTGGAAACTTCTCATGTGGACAAAATCCCCAAAGACACTCAGAGGAACTGCCATCTGGAATATTGAAGTTTGTCAGCAGGCTGCTTCATATAGATTTCCTTGCAAGTACCATCATGGGCACTGAACAAAAGAGAGCCTGCTGAGATCCAGTCCAGGGAGTTCTTTTAACTCTTTAGGAGAGAAGTGGTATACAAACTGAATTAATTAGAAATGCCACTACTTTGAAGTGATACCATTGAATGCTAATAGAACATCCTGATCTCCATTAAACCTCTGAGAATAATACAAATATTTTCATGAATGTGTGAGCTCAGACTGACATCCTATTAACCTGTTGATCTTTACATTAACTTGTGCTAGTACACAGGATTTTCAAAAAGTCTTTTTGTTAACCATGTTAGAAATATGGATGAAATACGTATCGATCAAAATGTTGCTAACATTTTAATAAGAAAGGCACATAAAAACTATTGAAAATCCATACTTTCAAAAGCAATTATAAATACTTCGCATAAACCTTAGTCTTTTCTTTTAGGTTCTTTAATGAGAATTCTATTAAGAAATATAAAATCAAGAGCAACATATTTTGGACAACTGAAAAATGTTTTTATAAATATAATGTTAGAAATGCAGGATGTTTAGGACCCTAAATCTCCCTGCTAATCCATCTACCCTTTCACAGTTTCATACCGAGGGAGCGTGTACACAGGTAACACTAGCCAAATGGGAAAGAAGTTGGCACTTTTATAAATAAGGACTGGACTCATGGCTCTGGCAATCTGTGGTCAGAAGACCTGATTGAAGGTTCCTACTTTGCTTTCCTGTAGCTAAGCAACATTTTGTTAAGAACTCTAAGCAGATTTTGAATCTACTTATCAACTAACCACATGGACAAGGATGTCAGCCACATGTTACCCATCTAGCCAGAGACAACAAAGTCAAACAGAAAGTTCAAGAGAGATGGCACAGAGAATAGCATTATGCGATAAAACTCACACTCTAGGTTGAAAAATGACTCAGAAGAATAAAACTCTGAAGGCAGAAACCATTTTAGAAATACAGTAACAAATTTATTTTGCTTATATTTTTCTTTTGGTATACATATATGTACATACACAACAAGGGCTATGCAAAAAACTCTAAATAAATCTGAAAAAGCTCTTTCAATAAGTATAAAATAAAAATTCAAGAGAGAGGCAAACATTACAACATAGCTTGACAACATTTTTTCATTCTTAGAGATTAATATTATAAAAGTCCATCAAGAGTTCTGCTACCAGGTACAGCAGACTAGTTCATAGCAGACCAAACCTCCAGCTAAGAACATCAGCAGAAAAGAAAATCAGGGTCAAAATTCAAGTAATTGGAAAGCTAAGAAGGTAGCTAGGACTTGAAGGGCCAAGATCTAGAAAGAAGAGAAATCATTGCTATGTGTCTGCCATTCTAAGCTATTATTTTTCTACTCAAATCATTCAGTGATTTGTAAGTGACATTAACAGAGTCAGAGAAGCTGAGCAGAAAGCAGCAGAGAAAGTGAGCAGAATATTTGACAATATCATGAGCATGGGGAGACAAAAATGGGAATTTAAGGAGTTATATAGTAATAGCCAGTAAAGATTTATGTAATAATCTCCAGGGTAACCATTATGTCTAACCTAATATAATATATGAATAACATACAAACTAATGGAGGAGAAAGAATATATAGACTATAACAGATAAGCAAATGAAGGGGAAACTTGAATAAACTTGAATGAAAAAATTATTTAAATAAATTTAAGTAAAAAGAAAAATAAGGTAAGACTGGCAAGACAAATAGAAAATAAATGTTAAAGTGAGCCAAAATCTATCTTTTATTACATTGAATATAGACAAATTAAATATACCAATGACAAGGTGAAGATTATCAGAAAGTAAAAAATAAACCGAAATGCATGTTGTTTACATGAAGACATGGAAAGAAAAAAAATAAGTAGATTGGGAAATTACATCTTGCAAACCTTAAGCAAAATAAAGATAATGTATCAGTCAGTGTTCTCCAGAGAAACAGAATCAACAGGAGATACATTATTATGAGGTTTATTTTAGGAATCGGCTCATGTGATAGTGGAGATTGGCAAGTCTAAATTCCACACAGCAGCAGGCCACAAGCTATAAACTCTGATGAAGGTTTCAATGAAGTCCTCAGGAAAAGCTGGCTGGCTCAAGTAGTGAGAGAAATCCCTTTTTCTGACTGCTGAATTCATCAGTTCTGCCTTTAAGGCCTTCAATTGATTGGATGAGACTTCTCTCATTTCTGAAGGCAAACCTTTTTGTTGATTGTAGATGTAAACAGCCATAGATGCAATCAACTGACCAATGATTTAAATCCATGAAATAGCTTCACAGTAACAGTCAGGTAAGTGCTTGCTTGACCAAACAACTGGACACCACAACCTAGCCAAGTTGACACATGAATTCAACCATCACCCATAGTACAATAGGACAAATTTTGTATGATCTCACTTATATGAAATAACTAGAATATGCAAATTCATACAGTCAGAAATTAAAATGCAGATCACCAGGAGCAAGAATGGGGATGCGGAATGGGGAGTTAATACTTAATTGGTACAGAGTTCCTGTTCAGGGTGATGGAAAAGTTTGGTAATCTACAGTGGTATGAATGTAATTAACACCACTAAATCGTATACTTGAAAGTGGTTAAAATGGCAAATATTATGTTGTATGTATGTGACCAGAATAAAAATTAAAGAAGAACAACATGGAATTGTACAACACCAAGTGTGAACCCTAATGTAAACAAGGTACTATAGTTAATAATATGATTGAAATAATATTGGTGCACCATTTGTACAAAAGTTACCACACTAATGGAAAAATATTAATAATAGGGAAAACTGTGTTTGGTGTGGGGGATATATGGGAATTCTGTACTTTTTTCGTGTGTTTTCTGTAAACCCATAAATGCTCTAATAAAAAAATAGTATAAAGAAACTAATAGGAGACAAATAAATGTTAAGTCTAGAAGGATGCTAAAGATAGAGACATTTTCTAAATGACAAGAGTCCCTCTCTCAGTGTGATATGACAATTTTAAATTGTACATATTTAACAACATAGCTTCAACATATATAAAACAAAATCTGATCAAACTTAGAGAGTAAAACATCCACAATCATAGTAGAAAGTCTTAATATACCACTCTTAGAGACTGATAGAACAAACAGGCAGAAAATTCAGTAAGTGTATAGATGATTTGAACAATACAATTAACAAAATAGTTCTAATTGGGATATATTCAACATTGTACCCAACAATGATATAATAGACATCTTTTTCCGGCATAAATGTAACCTGTGCCAAAAATTGACAATATAGTGGATAATAAACCAGTTTCAGAGAATTGAAATCATTTAAAGTAGCTTCTCTAACCATAGCAATATTAAAATAGAAATATATAACAAAATATAACTAGAAAAATATCCCCAAATTATTAAAAATTTAGCTTTTTAATAAAATTAGACACACATTCCTGATAAAAATAAAACAAAATTGTTAAAACTTTAGAAATTAAGTAAGGAACTTCTTTCTATTGAGAAGTAGTAGTTTAAAAAAACTTATAACAAGCATCATAAGTTTTTATTGGAAAATTTTCTTCTGAGATTTGGAAGGATGAAAGGTGACAGAAGGATGCTTGCCATTACCTCTCAGTTCAGTTTGTTCTGGCAGTCTTATCCATTGTGTGTGTGTGTGTGTGTGTATGTGCACACTTTAGTTTCCTAGTTGCTAAAACGAATACCATACAATGGGTTGGCTTAACAACAACAATTTATTGGCTCATGGTTTCAGAAACTAGGAGGCTTGCTTCCTCCAGGGGTCGGTACCTTCTGGCTGACCAGCAATCTTTGAGGTGCCTTGGCTTTTCCATCACATGGCACTGAACATAGTGGCATCTTCTCCTTTCTCTTCAGATTCCGCCGACTTCCAGCTTCTTGCTGCTCCCTGTGGCTACTCTCCAAGTGGCCTTCTTTATAAGGACATGAGTAATTGGGTTGAGATCGTAAAAGTCATTTGGGCCTCACCTTGACCAGAGTAATCTCATCAAAAGGTCCAGTTTACAATGGATTCACACTTACATTAAGGACATATTTTTCTGGAGTTCATAACTCCAAGCCACCACAGTGTGTATGTGTGTGTATAAATAATCTCAAAGGATAAAACTAAAACTATCAAAATATAAAAATCAATACTATTTCTATATACTGGCAACAAACAATTAAACCAAAAAGCTTAAAAATAATACCACTTAAAATAGTAACCAAAAAACCCCCACCAAATTTCTAGGAATAAATCTAACAAAAATGTTAAGATAGTCACAGAGAAAACCACAGAACACTATTGAGTGAAATTAAAGGAAATATAAATTAAAGGAATGATATCTCATGTGAATTTTTATGTTGGAGGACTTAATATTATAACATTTTCAATATTTCTCAAGCTGATACATAGATTCAATTTAGTCACAGTAAAAATCCCAGCAATTTCTTTTGTATGTGGTCAAGGTGATTTTAAAATTTATATGGAAACAGAAAGGACCAAGGATAGACAATGCAATTCTAAAGAAAAAAAAAGAGAGAGAGACAAAGTTGGAGACCTTATAATACCAGAAATCAAGACTTATGAAGCTGCACAAATAAAAGTAGTATGATAGAGGCACAATCTTAAAACAAATTGTCCATGGAACAGAATAGAAACTCCAAAAACATACCTGTCCAAATAATAGTCACTGATTCATAAACAAAAGTGACGTGAGGGAAAAGATGGTCTTTTAAATAATAGGTCACTTGGATAGTCATATGGAAAAAAATTAATTTTCATCCTCCCTACCTCACATCATCACCCCAAATAAAATACTGGTGAATATTTAAGCTCTAAATATGAGACGTGAAACAATGAAATTTTAGAAGACAATGTAAAACCTTATCTTTCTGAACTTGGGGAGGCAGAGATTCCTAAAACAACATAAAAACAGCACTAACTAAAAATTAAACCATATTAAAATTATTTTATATTAACCGAAAGCAATTTTAGAAAGAGGTCAAATGTCAGCTATAGAGTGGGAGAAGTCACTTGTGATACCAATATTTAACAAAAGACTTAAATCTAGAGTAAAGAACAATGGAACTTTCATAAATTGCTGGTGGGAGTGTAAATTGGTACAATCACTTTGGAAACTTGATGAGTAGCATCTACTTAAATTTGACCATTCAATTTCATTCCAAATAGACAGCAGAAATGAATATTTGTGTGCAAAGAAGTACAAAGCATCTTCAGAGCAATATTACTCAAAATATCACAAAACTGGAAGCAACCTAATTGTACATTAATTTTAGAATGGATAAATAAAGTATTTATACATTGAATGATGTACAGCAATGAAAATGACTTTGTATAGCTACTATAAAATAAAAATTATGTCTTTAATAACCAATGGCTCTCTAGATTTGATGAAATACGATATATTTGTTGGCAACAAAATTATCTTGGTAATGTTCGCATGCTTAATCATAATCTAGCATTCATATATTTTCAATGGTATCTAAAACACTTAAGAATTTATTCCCTTTCAGAACGAATTGTACATGTCGTCCAGGTACTTGTGTCACCGGAGACAGAATCCTGCTCTCGAATGAGCACCCACAATACTTAAAATACTTTAAAGCATATTTACCATTGTTCCATCTTGGTGAAATTATACTTCACTTTAATTTTCATTGTATCTATTTCCATGTGCATTTCATACTTTGAGATGAAGTAAAATAAAAGGATTTAAACTAAATAATATATTCTTTTTGCTGATAAGGAAAGTCAGTTTTTCTCTTTTACATGGTGACCAGATTACTTTATGACCAAGCGTGGGTCAAGGAAGAGAAAATCCATAATCTCACAAAAATCACACACAAAAAAGATCATGTTGAAATTAATTAATCAGGACGACTTTCTTGCACATCCCCTTTAAGTTTAAAAGCTGTAGAGGCAACAAAACTCTTTTAAGCCCCCTGCCTTTCCCTATTCTTCATCTGAAGAGAGACGCCGGAAGAGTCATGTGACTTAAGGTAATTGCTAAGTTCAAGCATCCTGATGGCACCACCGCCAAAGGCAGGGGAAGTGACTGGGTGAGGAATCCTTATTTATCAAAACTAGTCTTCCTGTGGTTCTTTTTGGCTCCAGCCTTAGTGGTCTCAACCTTGCTCGGTAGCAAGCCAGCCCTGGCTCACCTTTGGATTTTGCCTGTGCTCTTGCCATCTCTTAAAATGTTTTTGAGACTTTGCTGTTCTTGCAAACCTACAAAAGATCTAGTTTAAGTCTCATTTTCTTCTAAAAGATTCTTTCTAAACCCTCCTGCTGAGTCCTGCCCTCTTGTTTCTTAACACTCCTTCAACACAAATAAGCACACTCCTTCCACCCCCACTTTTTTTTTTTTTTTTTTGATTCCTATGGTTCACATTGCTTCTTATAGTCATTTTTTTTTCATCATTGTATATGACTTTATACCTTATTTAATTCATTCACGCATATAATCTTTACCTTCCCGAATATATATGCTTTTGGCTGAATAATTTTTAAAAACCCACTGGTGTAAATAATAAAATAATACAATGTAAAAGAGAAAATCAGAAGTTGGGTAGACCCAGTTTTCCTTAAAACAGCAGCTCAACAACATTATCAATAAAGCAGTTTTTTTTTTCCATCTTTCTGCTCTGCCATCTTCAGCCTCTTGGCCTCCTCCTCAGTCTAGCTCCTCTTACAAGTTGCAAGATTCTTGCAGTAGAGGTTAAACCTCTACTCACCCATGTCCAGAAGCAGTAAAAGCAGTAAGGGGACTCTCTTTTTTTGTTTCTCTGAGATTGAGGAAATTCTTTCCCAGAAGCACCTTCCCTCACCTACCCTATTGAACCAAGCCGCTGTATCTTGGCAAGGCAACAGGGCAGGCTTCTGGAGCTAGAGATCCTTCAGGCCTCTCCTGAAAAGTATGGCCACAAGGAGTATGGACACCTCAACAAATGGGGGGGTGGTTTCTAATGAAGGAGGAGGGGCCATGTCTGTGGACAATCCACTGAGTCTACTGCACATTCCTATCAGCTTGTCAGGGTGCCATTGTCATGGGGCACCTCTCTCTTCCTGATACTATTTTTGTTGTAATGCGCCCTCCCTGGCCTGCCCCATGGCCTAGCAACAACCAGGTGTACACCACTGTAAGCAACATTTATACCTAACTGATGAATTGAATGGCAAGTGACTGTTTTTCGCGACACTTCTCAGGGGAAGCAACCGAGTCTCTCTAGAATTAATAACCTACACACCCCCACAAAGGGCCAGCAATAGGCTTAATATCCAATGCACCCGAAGCACTATGCTGGGCTTCAGAGGGCTCCTGAAAGGACACATGTGGTCCTTATCACACCAATCCTGTGAAAATGAACAAGGCTTTCAATCTATGTAGCCAAGGCACACCATGTTTTTGTGTGTGTGTTTTTTTTTTTTACTTTTTATACTCCTTGGCTCAACCCAATTAATAGTTCTAGTTACAGTACTCCTAATTTTTATCCAGCTGATTAACTAGAGAATAATCCAAATACATTTCAAATTATAAATCTTTCATGATTTGGGAGATTTTATACAAATGTACATTTGACAGTGCTAATTTAAAGCAAATATCAACGTTGATTAAACATTCACAAGATAAGAGGGATAAATTGTTGGATTATTTTATAGATTTAACCACCATTCATAAGCTGCTATAAACAGAAATATTTTGATTTTCATCTTTTTAAAAGTAATTTGTTGGGAAACGTCCAAGAAGTGGGTCACTAATGTATGCTCAAAACATTTGTATTCTTTACTGTGTAAACACTAATTTATTTATTAAAATAATACACTATTAAATATTTATTAAATAAATTAGCATTTTGCTGAGATTTCCTCCAAAATCATTCATATGTCCGTGGCTAGCTATTGATATAACCAGGGCTATTATTGCTTCCAGCGGCGGTCTTCCAATTGTTTGCTAAATATTTATTCAACAAGTACCATCCCCCCAGAGTTTAATCTATGCGCAGTCATTTTCTGGCAAATTTGGGTAGTAAAATGTTTTTGCAGATTGTTGAAGTTTGATTCAACCTTAGGGCTCCTATTGTCCAATTCCCTTATTTTACAGATAAGTCTGAAAAGAAGTTCAGTGTCTTGCCCAAGGCCCTGGAACTAATGTTTTCTTTGACATAAGGAGAAAGAGTTGTTTTTGAATGTGGAGGACAGAGTTATTCATTAGAATTTAATTTCTTTGGGGGGCGTTTTGCCTTCTAAGGGCATTGCCTTGTAAGGGCAGGCTGTGTACATCTGGAAAGGAAACCCATATCTTTTACATTTTGTTTAAATGTCCATGGTCGCTTAGAGAATTTCATCAAGCTGAAGCAAAAGGCTGAATAGGGATGAATCCCCAAACAGACCCAATATAAAAACTGGAGATTTATTTGTAAAACTCCTGGGCTGTGCAGATATTGTCCATTCACCCTACAATTCAGAACCTCTTGCAGGGCAAGCTAAGTGCAAACGATAAATAAGCAAACAGACAGGTAAACAGAAACAGCAGAAGCGAAGAAGTCCACATGCCGAGAAAGCATTAAACCCACTGGAAAATGAGCAGAACACATTCAACAGCTGAGAATATGCAGCCGCACGACACTCTCTCAGGTAATGTGCAAATGAGACACAACATCCAGGATGACATTCCTCTGAAAATCTCAATTGGCCTCTCCATGTTTCAGACTTAAAGTATAAAGCATACATTTTTTTCTCTTACTTCTACACTTCGGTTAATACCAGATAGCATAACTCTTTATCTAGTAATCTGACACCATACATAAATGAGAACATTTTCCCTATGTAATTTAATATTATTTTCATATTTATGTGGAAAAGAAACATAGCTGTTTGACTTTTTTACTTTTTTTTTTTCAAGTCTTTCTCTGGTCCTACTGATTAATGTATCCCAAACTTTTGGTATTTCGTTACATCAGCTCTTTCTGAGATATGTTTTTGTTCTGTGCAACTCAATGAACAAATTAAACAATTGTGAATAGACATATTCCTGGTAGAAGAATTTCCTTATGAAAATGTCGGATGCTGGTTTTTTAAAATATGACAAAATATTTATACTGAAATAATAAATAACAGCTAAAATTGCCAACTTTATGTTTCTATCTGTCAGAAATTAAGGCCATGATCAAATCTGAGAGGAGTCCTTTATATTGTCTTTCTCAAGATTTGTTAGGTTTATTTTAAGGTTTTGTTTCAAGATCAGAAAAACAACCAGGAGCTAGTCAACCAATTTTTAGCTTCCATGTTAAGAATTCATTTGTCAGCTAAGAGCATTCCTATTTTGTCATGATTGGATTTACAGTATAACACTCCATGATGATATGCGTGCAATACATATTTTGAAGTTTATCCCAATGTAGAGTTTCTTTCCCTTCCCTTCCCTTCTCTCCCCTTTCTTTCCCTTGCCTTCCCTTTCTTTCCCTTCCCTTCCTTAAAAAATCCTATAGAACATATTTGAAGAATTAGGGAAAATACCGTTCTCTTCTTATCCTGGTTATGTACGTACATGATTTTTTACATAGTTTCAGTCAAGGACAAGAATACTCTTTTTTTTTGGTTTCCTCGTTTTTTCACTTAACCTAATTCCATGAATTTTGCTCCATGTATATTTAATTACCAATTGAATCAATCCAGGCAAAAAAATGGGTATCAGATGTTTTAGCCAGATTGTCTTCATACCCTCATAATTCTTGTTTTAATGGTTGCATAATAATTTAACATGTTTTAATACCATAATTTAATTAGCCATTCCTTCACTAGTGGACATTTGCAATGATTTCCATTTTCACTACCTAAGGAACCCAGCAGTAAACATACATATATAGAACAGTCCTTTTCTTCTTTGGATTATTTGTTAGGATACATTTTTAAGAATAGTATATTACAAAACAAAGAAACATTTTATCTCCAAAAATATATTGCCAAAGTGCTTTCTATTTTAATTTGCCACCAATGATTTATGAGTTTAGTAGTTTGCTCACATCTCTATCAACATTGGGTATTGTCAATTTTTGCTAACATATTTAAAACACTTCATTGCTCTTTTATGTTATTTTATTTTATTTATCTAATGTGATAAGTTTTTTCCATATCTTAGGCAAATGTAGTCCAATGTATTTTAAAGTGAGTTTGTTGTATATTTGTTATATGCCAGGTGCTGTGTGAGGGGGTAGAGAGGTATTATGAAAAATAAAGTATGACTTTTTCCTTGAGGTACTTCTTGTGTTTATGTCCTTTATAATTTATAACGGAAAGTTATTTCCTTCTCTTCTTGATAATCAATTGACATTTGTACAGCACTTTCCTTTTTTGGAGAAGGAATGTCTTTTTCTTCAACATAAGTTTATATACAAACTTTTTAAAATAAAAATATTAAGACTTGTATAATAAAGGCCCATGTACACACCATCAAGAAATATCAAATATTAACATTATTTATAGTTTTGTAAAGCCTTTTTATTTTGGTTTATATAAATAAACTTAAAGTCATCTTCTTTGCCTTTTCCTTTCCCATTTCGAATTCCCCTTTCCTTAATCACTATCATGAATTTGGTTTGTATCCTTCCAGTTCATTACAAATTTAAAATGTAAATGTTTTAAAATTATTTATGATTGCTATAAAGTATAGTTTGTGAGGTTTTTAATTTGCATAAATAATGTAGAGTAATATTGTTTTGCAATATGTTTTTTCCTTCAGCATTGTTTTGAGACTGATCAATGTTGTAATATATGTAACTAGTTTATTTCTCTTAACTGCTGTATGGCATTTCATGATGTAAATATATCATACTTATTTATCTATTCTCAGATTAATGGGCATATAGGTTGTTTCTCTCTTTTTTTCTTTTATAACGCATGCTATAAGAAATATCCTTACACATCGCCCCTTGCACATATGAATGAGTGTTTCTCTAGTGGATATATATCTTGAAGTAGAATTTCTAGATTATAAACCATGAGTATATTCAATTTTATTGGATACTTTAGAAAACTTGCACCAATTTGCACTCCTACCAGCAGTATACAAAAAATCCTGTTTTCTGGAATTCTGACATTGTCAGACTTTTAAATTACCACCAATTGGATTTTCGGAAAGTGATATTGTTTTTTATATAGTTATGTCCCTGATTATTAGTAGTAGGGATTAGCAGCTTTCCAAATGTATCCACTTTAGTACCCTAATTGGTACATTGTCAAGTCATTTAACTGGGCCAGCTTTTCTATCATATTCTTTATGTATTGCTGCTGCTGCTGTTGGCATACAAATGTTTATTAACTTTTTCTACGTACAGCAACTGTTCTAAATGCATTATATGTATTAACATTAATGAACTCTCAAAGCAACTTTATGAGGCCTGTTCTATAATTATCTTGTTTTTACAGATGAGGAAACAAAGGCCCAAAGAGATTAAGTACCCGATCCAATGTCAGAGAGCTAGTAAGTGGTGGAAACAGAATGCAATCCTAAAAAACCTCATTTCAGATTGTTAAATCTACTGTTAGTTCTTCCAGTCACAATGATTTGAAATAATTCATTTCAGAAAACAGGATGATACAACTAACCCCCAGCTCATACAATTTATATACATTCGTGTATGTGGTGATCTGAAGCTGTATGTACCCCAGGAAAACATGTTCTTAAATCTAATCAATTTCTGTGGGTGTAAAACCATTGTAAGTAGCAACTGTTGATTGATTTTTAATGGTTGAATGTTTTCCTTCCTTTTTCATTATATCTAGGATTAAAATATTTGGAATAAGAACTCATTTTAAGTATACATTAATGAGGCAAAATTATATCCATCTAAAATTTATAGCAGTAGGGAATTAGCATATCTAGTTAAACCAAACTAAAAAAATAACAGCTTAGCTTTAGCTTTACAAGCAATAATAAAATAAATTATTACACTTTTGAGAAGAGAACAATTCAGTAAAAAACAAAACAATATTTTTGCTGAAATGGACATGACTCCAAATTTTCAAATACAAGCATAGTGAAGAATGACTGGCAAAAATAAACAGAACTATTTCTATTTAATTCCATCAGCAAAACAATCCTGATTAAAAGCTTAGAAAAAAATATTTCTTCAGAGACATGTTGTATAGAAGGTAAGTTTAGTCTCCCTGCTGGGTATACTCATAAAGATATAAATCTTGAAAATGTTGGATTTTTTTTTTTAATTTATCTTATTAGAGAAATTGTGGGTTTACAGACCAATCATGCATAAAATACAGTATTCCCATACATCATCCCATCACCAATGCCTTGCATTGGTGTGGAACATTTGTTACGATTAATAAAAGTACTTTTTGGTAATTGTGAATAATACTGCTAAGAACATTAGTGTCCAAATGTTGAGCCCCTGTTGAGTCCCTGGCTTTCATTTCTTCTTGGTATATACCTAGTAGCAGGATTGCTGAGCCACATTCTTAGCATCCTGATGAACCTCCAAACTGTCTTCCACAACGGCTGCACCATTTTATAGTCCTGCTAACAATGAATGAGTGTTCCTATTTCTCCAAATCCTCTCCAACAGTTGTAGTTTTCTGGTTTTTTTTTTTTTTAATAGTGGCCATTCTAGTAGGTGTGAACTAATATCTCATATATGATTTTGATTTGCATTTCCCTAATAGCTAGTGATTTGAAAGTTTTTCATATGCATTTTAGACATTTGTATTTCCTCTTTGGAGAAATGCCTGTTCGAGTCTTTTGCCCATTTTTAAATTGGGTTGTGTGTCTTTTTATTGTTTATTTTTTCTTCTTTCATTTTTTGTGCTTTGGTTATACAGTCTAAGAAACCATTGCCTACAACAAGATCTTGAAGATGAATCCCTACATTTTTTCTAGGAATTTTATACTCCTGGTTTTTATATTTAGGTCTTTGATCCATTTTCAGTTAATTTTTGTATGTAGTGTAAAATAGGGTCCTCTTTCATTCCTTTGCATATGGATAGCCATTTCGCCCAGCACTATTTGTTGAAGAGACTATTCTTTCCAAGGTGAATAGACTTGGCAGCCTTGTCAAAAATCAATTGACCGTAGATCTGAGGGTCCATTTCTGAACTCTGAATTCACTTCCATTGGCCAATATATCTTTACTTATACCAATACCATGCTGTTTTGACCACTATAGCTTTGTGATATGCTTTAAAGTCAGGAAGTGTGAGTCCTCCAACTTTGTTCTTCTTTTTCAAGATGTTTTTGGCTATTCGGAGCCCTTACCCTTCCAAATAAATTTGATAATTTGATTTCCCATTTCTGCAAAGTAGTCTGTTGGAATTTTGAATTGGGATTGCATTGAATCTGTAAATCAATTTGGGTAAAATTGATATTTTGATGCTATTTAATCTTCCCATCTATAAACACAGAATGTCCTTCTATTTACTTAGCTCTTCTTCAATTTCTTTTAACTATGTTTTGTAGTTTTCTGTTTTAAAGTTCTTTACATCCTTGACTAAATTTATTCCTAGATACTTAATTCTTTTATTTGCTATTGTAAATGGAATTTTTCAAGATTTCCTTCTCAGAATGCTCATTACTAGTGTATGGAAGCACTACTGATTTTTGTGTGTTGGTCTTGTACCATACACTTTGCTGAATTCATTTATTAGCTCTAGTACCTTTGTTATAGATTTTTGGGGACTTTATATTCAGAGGATCATGTCATCTGAAAGTTTTACTTCTTCCTTTATAATTGTGATGCCTTTTATTTATTTTTCTTGTCTAACTTTTCTGACTAGAACTTCTAGCACAATGTTGAATAACAATGGTGACAGTGGACATCTTTCTCTTTTTCCAGATCTTAGAGGGAAAGCTTTCAATCTTTCGCTTTAAGTATGATGTTAGTTGTGGAGTTTTCATACATGCCTTTTATCATGTTGAGGAAATTTCCTTTTATTCCTAATTTTCTATGTGTTTTTAATCAAGAAAGGATGCTGGATTTTGAAATGAGTGTTCTGTGTCAATGGAGATGATCATTTGTTTCTTCCCCCTCGTCTTGTTAACATAGTGCATTACATTAATTTGTTTTTTTATGTTGAACCACCCTTGCATACCAGGGATAAAATATACTTGGCTATGGTGTATAATTCTTTTAATGTGTTGTTGGATTCGATTTGTAAGTATTTTGTTGAAGATTTTTACATGTACATTCATAAGAGAAACTGATGTGTAATTTTCATTTCTTGTAGTATCTTTATCTGTCTTTGGTGTTAGGGTGATGTTGATGTCATAGAATGAATTAGGTAGTGTTCCATCCTCTTTAATTTTTTTGGAAGAGTTTCAGTAGAATTAGAGTTAAGTCTTCTTGGAATGATTGGTAGAATTCACCTGGGAAGCCATCCAGTACTGGCCCTTTCTTTGTTGGGAGGTTTTTGATGACTGTTTCAATCTCTTTACTTGTAATTGGTCTGTTGAGGTCTTTAATTTTTTCTAAAGTCAATGTAGGTTGTTTGTGTGTTTCTAGGAATTTTTCAATTTCATCTAGGTTGTCTAATTTGTCATACAATTGTTCACAGTATCCTCTTATGATCCTTTTTATTTCTGTAGGATCAGTATTAATGTCTTGCCTCTCATTTATTTATTATGTCTTCTCTCTTTTTCTCTTTCTGTATCTAGCTAAGGGGTATGTCAATTTTATTGATCTTTTCAATGAACCAACTTTTGGTTTTGTTAATTCTCTTTTTTTTATTCTCAATTTCATTTATATCTGATTTAATCTTTGTTATTTCTTTCCTTCTGCTTGCTTTTGGGATTAGTTTGCTATTGTTTTTCTAGTTCCTCCAGGTGGGTAGTTAGCTCTTTGATTTTAGCGCTTTCTTCTTTTTTAATGTAAGCATTTAGGGCTATAAATTTCCCTCTCAGCACTGCCTTTGCTATATCCCATAAGTTTTGATATATTGTGTTCTCCTTTTCATTGGTCTTAAGATATTTACTTATTTACTTTATATTTATTCTTTGATTACTGATTGTTTATGTTATTTAACTGCCATCTAATCATAGAATTTCCAGTTTTCTGCCCGTTATTTATTTCCAGCATCATTTCATTATGATCAGAGAAGATGCTATGTATAATTTCAACCTTTTGAAATTGGTTGAGACTTGTTTTGTTACCCAACATGTGATCTATCTTGGAGAATGATCCATGTGCATTTGAGAGGAATGTAAATCCTGCTATTTTCGGGTGCAATGTTCTGTGTATGTGTGTTAGGTCAAGTTCATTTATCATATAATTCAAGTTCTCCATTTCATAATTGATCCGCTCTCTAGATATTCTATCTATTGATAAGAGTGGTGTATTGAAGTCTCTAACTCTTGTGTTTACTTCTTTCTTCAGTTTTGCCAGTGTTTGTCTCATGTATTTTGGGGTACCATTGTTAGGTAAATAAATATTTATGATTGTTATTTCTTCTTGGTGTTTTGCTCCTTTTATTGATATGTAGCTTCCTTCTTTGTTTCCAAGAGTTTTGCATTTTGTCAGATATTAGAATAGTTACCCCAGCTCTTTTTTGGTTACTATTAGCTTGGAATGTATTTTCCAACCTTTCACTTTCGATCTATTTGTGTTTTTGGGATTAAGGTGAATCTCTTGTAAACAACACATGGTTGGATCATGTTTTTTTGAACCATTTTGCCAATCTGTGTCTTTTTTTAAATATAATTATTTTTTTATTTTTAAAACAGCTTTAGATTACATAAATATTACATAGAAAAACATAAGGGATTCCCATATGCCCTACTCCCTCCCCTCCCACACTTTCCCACATTAGCAGCATCCTTCATTAGTATGATATATTTGTTAACAATTGATGAACCCATATTGAAGCATTGCTGCTAACCACAGACTACAGTTTACATTGTAGTTTACACTTTGTCCTGCACAATTTTTTAAATTATGACAATATATACAATAGCCTGTATCCATCACTGCAATGTCATACAGGACAAATCCAATGTCCCGAAAATGCCTCCATATCACACCTATTCTTCCCATTCCCATCCCTCAGAACCTCTGGTGGCCTCTGCCTTTACATCAATGATAAGAGTCCTTCTATTGCTAGAACAATAATAAGTCTATAGTAGAATAATAATAAGTCTACTTTAGTTCATTGTTCATTCCCCAATCTTGAAGATTTGGGGATGGAGATGACTACTCTGCTTCTAAATGAGAGGGGGCTTAGATCCCGTGGGGCATATGGATTGAGCTATCTTGTTTGCAGTTGCAGACATTCTCTGTTCTTTGGGATGGGCATTGTCCATCATCATCTCCTTGTTAGTTGTCCTGGATGAGTCCAATGACCTGAAGAGTAGGTGTTGCAACTCTCCTGAAATTCAGGGCTCACCTGGCACATAGATTGACCAAAGATTTAAGTCTCTGGGCATAAATTCATCAAGTATAGTGTTAATTATGGGTTCATATAGAAGGGGCAGAAGAGCCATGTGTACAGAACTTATAAATGAGTCTAAGTTTGTTAAACTGGAGAGCATAAATTCCAAAGTAAGGCCCACCGACAGGAAGCCAAATTCCTGAGCTGTCTGCCTGCTTATAGGTCTCTAGAGCCCTTAGGAGCCCCACTATTTGAGACACTGCTTACTTTGTTAGTCAATGAGAGTCCGTTGAGACTTGCATAAAGGTAACCTCTGGAATGACCTCCAGACTCTCTTTGAAATCTCTTAGCCATAAAAACTCATTTGTGTGTACCATTTCCCCCTTTTGGTCAGGGTCTTTTTCCAGATTCATAGCTAGTTGGTTCTTGGTAATAATCCCTCAGTGCCAAGGAGGCTCATCCCTGGGAGTCATGCCCCATGCTTGGGGGAAGGTAGTGTGTTTATATGCTGAGTTTGACTTAGTGAGAGGCCACATTTGAGCAACAAGGAGGCTTTCAGAAAGTAACTCTTAGACAGTGTATACTACTAGGTTAAGTTTCAATTTCCCAAGAAAATGTTCATAAGTACAATCATCAATGTCAAGGGCCTAGCATGATGGTCTGTCTTCCTTCACTAGACATTGTCCTTGCACTTGGGGGATTCTTGCTATCCTATTAGAGAATGTAGGAGAACTCCCCAAGATGGGGATCCAGTATTCTTTCAGTTATTGTGTGGATCTCCACCCACCGAGAGAATGTCTCATGAACACTTGAGCATATTCATATGTCTTAGAGGCCTGCCCTAGATGAGCCCTTTCCCATGCGTACCCACATAACCAACACCCCTCACCAGTGATCCTCCCCTGTCACTGTTGTGATGCTTCTGTGATCCAAAACCTCTCCAAAACTGAAGCCAATGAAATAACTGAATAATGAAATAATAATTTAAAAAATAATCAATAAAATGCAAAAAAAAAAAAAAAATTAAAACAATTAGAAATATTTAAAAATTTTTTAAATCTTAGACATTGTGTCCTTCATCACTATAAGATCTCTTGTCTTGTGTGTACTGGTGTGTACTGTGACATTTCCTTCCATATATTCCTCCAGTGTCTTTTTTATTTTTCACTTTATTTTCAAAGAAGCTTTAGGATACAGAAAAGTCACATAGAGAATACAGATGATTTCCATATACCCAATGAACTCCCCCTTTTCCCCTTTCCCTTAATAACATTTTACATGCAGATGATACATTTGTTACAATTGATGTACAAATATTGAAGCACTGCTACTAACCATGGTCAATGATTTACATTTTGGTTTACATTTTGGATTGTACACTTTTACAGGTTTTGACAAAATTTGAAGTAGCCTATATCCATAATTGCAAGATCATGCTGAACAATGCTAATGACCTAAAAAAAGGAAACAAAGAAAAGGAAAAGACAACAAACATGAAACAAAACAGCAACAACAACAACAAAAAACAACCCAGGATAAACAGCCTTCCCTCTTGGGCCCCTAGGGACTTCTCAGTCTGCTGATGGTCAATTAATCATCCTGCAGCCTCCCCTCCACAGGTGATGTACCAGTTTTAGTGGATAAAATATAGGAAAAAGAAATAAAACAAAACAAAATAAATAAATAAATAGCAGATTTTTAAAAAACTAAAAACAACAGAATCTCAGTCTATATGTTCCCTGTCATAAGGTGCTAGCTGTGTGTCTGATAGCTCAGTGGATCACTCCCTGGATCTCTTCTCTTAGGAAGTACCAGGACTTGAACCAGGGACCTTCTACATACAAGGCAGGAAATCCTCCACTGAACTACACTAGCTCTATAGGCTAAACAGGCTTCTGAAAGCTTATCTGGCTCTTCCTGCCCCTGTTTTCCTCAGGAGAGTTGCATTTCTAACAGTTTCCAGGGGCCAACCTAGTTAGGCATCTGTCTACATCCCCTCCCTGACCTAGTTCCTCTGTCCCAAGGTGGCTGGGTATGACAGCCTACCTGAGAAGATCCCCACCTCCCCTCTCTCTCGGACCATGTCAGCGTTGGCTAATATCCTACCCATGATTCAAAGGGGATTCAGGTGGCCAAACTCACTGAAAAGATACCACTCTCCACCCTTCACCAGACCCCACTTCCTCCCAGGGAGACTCCTTCCCACTCAGCTGGCTGGTGGGAGCTAGGGGTTCCACAGAGGCTATTTGCTCTGAGGGTGAGGCTTACGTAAGCACCATTTCCAGGCACAGAGGCAAGCTTTTTTCCCTTGGCCTCTTTGTCTCCTTAGCCTGCTCCCTCTTGGATGATGCTCCACAGCCTCCTATTCTGTAAATCTCCAAAGCAGCTCCCTTGAGTAGGTTCCTGCCCCCTCTCCACTGTTTTTTGCAAGGGAGCTGAACAATGCCTACCTATATTGACACCATTTTCCCAGAAGCCCAATCTGTGTCTTTTGATTGGAGAGGTTAATCCATTAACATTCAGTGTTATTATTGCAAAGGCAGCATTTACTTCAGTCATTTTGTCCTTTGGTTTTTATATGCCATATCTTTTTATTGTCTCCCTTTTCCCTTATTGAAACCTCCTTTTCTGTAGAATTGATCCTTTGTGATGTATCTAACTGATCCATTTCACATTTCTGTTTCTATATATTTTTTATAACACATTCTTTGTGGTTACCCTGGGGTTTATATTACAGAACCTACATCTATAACCTACAAATTAAAAAATATACCAACTTAGCCTCAATAGCTTACATGTTCTCTGCTCCCATATCCCTCTGTTTCCCCTCTTTATTGTTTTTATCCCACTTTACCACTTTGTAGTTTGAATTTCCATTATTAGAATATATGCCTTTTTCCTTATTCTGTCCTTATTCTGACTCTTATAAGAATTAAAGAGGATAGTTGTATATTAAGAATACAATACTATTGGGTTTTTTATTTACCCTTTTAGGTACCTTTGCTGATAATTTTCATTCCTTCATACTACTCCAGTTTTTGTTTTTCCTTTCAACCTGAAGAATTCCCTTTAATAATTTTTGTAAGGTAGGTCTTTTGTTGATGAACTCTCACTTTCTGTTTATCTGTAAATATTTTAAACTCTCCCTCATTTTTGAAGGACATTTTTGCCAGATAAAGAATTCTGGGGGCTTGCTTCAGCAGCACATATACTAAAATTGGAATGATACAGAGAAGATTAGCATGGCCCCTGCACAAGGATGACACACAAATTCTTGAAGCATTCCATATAAAAAAATTAAACAACAGAATTCTGGGCTGGCAGTTTTCTCTTTCAGTACCTTAAATATATCATACCACTGCTTTCTTGCCTCCATGGTTTCTGAAGAGAAATCAGCACATAAACTTATTGAGGATCCCTTGTACATGAGGAATCATTTTTCTCTTGAAGCTTTCACAATTCTCTATCTTTGGCATTTAAAATTTGGATTAGTATGTGTGTCAGAGTAGTTCTATTAGGAGTCATTCTGCTTGGAGTACATTGTGCTTCTTGGACATGCATATTTATGTCTTTCACAAGAGTTGGGTTATTATTTCCTCAAATATTCTTTCTGCACCTTTTCCCTTCTCTTACATTTCTGGGACACCCAACACATGTATATGTTCTTCACACTGAGAACCCCTCAAGGGTTCACTCAAACCCCTGAGGCATTGCTCAATTTTTTCTCTATTCTTTTCTCTATCTGGTCTTCTGACTGTATCATTTCAATTGTCCTGTCTTCTAGATTGCTGATTCTTTTTTCTGCCTGTTCAAATCTACCGCTGTATGCCTCTAGGGTATTTTTAATCTCTACTATTGTGACTTTGATCCCCATAATTTCTGTTGTGTTTCTTTTTATACTTTCAAAATCTTCTTTATGCTCACACATTGTCTTCTTAAAATCCTTTATCTCTTTATGCTTTTTTCCCCCATCTCCTTGAATTGATTTAGGAGATCTTTTTTAACTCCTTTGATTACTTGTTCCAAATTCTGTGTCTCCTCTGAAGTTTTAGTGTTTCCTATGATTGAACCATATCTTCCTGTTTCTTAGTATGGCTTGTAATTTTACTGATGTTTAGGTACTTGATTACCTTGATGAGTTAACTCTAATATCAGGTTCTCCCTTTTATCTAGGATTTTATTTTTAATTGGTTTTGTGTTAAGGCTTTTCTTTGATGCTTGGTCCAACTTATTCTAGACCTTTAGAATAGCCCATGTTTAACTGATCAGATTTGCTCATCTCTTCTACATCTAATTCTTGCCTTGGATTACAGAGTGCAATTTTAAGATTGCACTTTTTGTGAAATTATTTCACCTCCAGGAGAAATTTCCCTTCCTCTGTTCCTTCTCTGGGAATCTTGATCTTTTCTGTTCGTTTTTGTGCAGGATTTTCTCCCTAGCTCCTATGATTTGTTTAAATTCTCTCCCTCATTCACTATCCCATTTTCCTTGTTTCAGTTCTTGGAACCTCCTGTCTTAACAGCAGTTCAGTTAAATGTCCTCCCCCCTTTATTCTTCTCTGTGAGGGTTTTCTAGCCTCTGGTTCCTTCCCCATTAGGGCATCCCACCCCCAGGGAGCCAGTTGGGGTCAATCCAGAAATGTGGGTTACTCAAAAAAGTACATTTTGTGCTTAAATGGTCCAACCAACAGAAACTGAATTGAGTGTGTGCAGCACCTTCCAGCCATAGTTCCACTGCATTCTCCTTCTTTTTTCCCTTCTTGGGAGGGCCCTTTTATATGCAGTACTCCTCAGTGGTTTCTATTCTATCCTAGGTCTCTGTGGACTTGTGTCCCTGTGCGTGGATATGCCTAAGGTTCTACCACTGCTATGAGTAATTCTATAATCCCTGGTTGGAGGTGGGAGTGATCTGGGCCACTGCCTCTGAGCAACTTCCACGCTGCATGGGACTGAGTGAGGGAGAGAGAAGTGGACTGGCAGGTTTGGGACAGGAGTTTCCTACCTGATATTTTTCTTTTTCTTCAATTCAGCATTTGTGGAGTCCTCCAGTTTCTACCACCCCCAAGAGTTCTAAGCAAGTAGGATTGGTCCTTTTATTCACTGAATCTCTGGAGAGCTTTTCTCAGGGGGTGTTTTATATCACCATGTTGAAGACACCCTGTTGGATGTTATTGTGCAGGTCAATGAAAATGTAAGGTGTGCATGCTGCCCCTTAGGGTAACATAACAGAGGTGATATTTTTAGTGAATCAAGTTAGCGTTCATCCCCATTTTCCTCCTCAAGCATATCCTTTTGGCTTTTGGAAGTACCTGAATCAGACTCTTCAGGGTCTCCCCTCTTAGGCAATCCAGGCACTGCCTCAATTTTCTTCCCTTCATCCCTTTACAACACATATTTCCCTTATACCATGCAGTGCCTGAGTTTACACCATTAGTTAATTGGCGTTTAGTCCTAATAATTCCTGTCAAAGGGAAAATCTTCTATCTGGAAGCGTTAGCAACACACAAGACCATTACCATCCATTACTTTCATTCGTTAGTGGGATTTCCAGGCAGTCACTTAACAAAGACTTGAGGGGATGGAATAGTTGAAAGTTAAGCTTTCAAGGGGTAATAGTGAAAACATAAGTCTAGAAATGAGTTTCTCAAAGTTTGTTTTCTTCAGAATTCCTAAGCGCTATAGGATTCCAGGACCTACCAAGTTTATGTGGTATGATGCACTGCTTATAAATCACCAGACACATTGTCATTTTTTAAGGCTCTAAGAAAAGTTATAGTAAAAGAAACCTTTTTTACATTACTGAATTACCACAAATGAAGATTATAATAACAGAATGTTTATTGACAAACAAGAAGAAATATCATTTTTGGCAGAATGAAATGTGTGTGTTTCTCATGATAGGGCCCAAATTATCAGATAGAGGGTGAATGACAAGGCATGCACTAGGAAATGTTGAGACCTTCTGACAAGGGTAGATCAGAATGCATATGCAGCTAATTATTTCTAATTAGAAAAACTCTACAAAGTATAAGACATACAGCTTTAAAATATTAAAAATTAAATATACTCGTCATAAGTAATCATGTTGAGAGTAGCTTTTCCTGATGAGGTGCAATCAAGATGTGCTGGGAAAACACATTAAAGTTAGCATCAGAAGTCCTGCATTGGAGTTCTGGCTCTGCCACTTATTAGCTACATGATATAAGTGAAATGTATAAAAAGTTCTATATAACTGTAAGATATTATTAGAATCTAAGATAATCATGGAATTGTAGGTATTCTCTTGGGATAGCAGAATCCTTATATGTTTCCCAATAAGTGAAATGTATAGAAATTAGAACAGGTTGGGGTTTCTTTTGCAGTTTAGAGTTATAATGAATACAGCTGCTATGAACATCCTCATACAGAGTTTTTTTGTGGATATATTTTTGCTAGTTACATTATCATATTTAATTAATTTTCTGTTTCATTAGATTTTCATATTTTCCTACCTCTTACAAAGAGCTAATTTCTGGCCCAGTCTTCAGTTATGGTCTTCATTGATCTCTTCAGTAGTATCTAATGCTGTTTTGATTTCTCTTTGGATTTTATGTTTGAAAAGTTACTTCTGAACATCTTAAGAGCATGTGTTGATTACTTTTTTTAATGATGGTGAAAAACAGAGTTCTTTTAACAATCATATATACACAAAATGACCTGTACAGAGATTTCACTGGAGATTTATTCATTATAGCTCCAAACTTGGAAAATACTAAATGTCCTTCAATAAGAGAAAAATACATTTTAGTATATTCAGAACATAGAATACAATAAAACAATAAAAAAGAAAGAACTAGTATTTCATACAACATGGATAGATCTCACTCAGGTATTATGCTGAATGAAATAAACCAGATACAAAAGTTACACTGAACAATTAAACACTGAATAATTTCTATTTATATGAAACTTAAAAATACCAGTTACCTTCAGGAGTGGTAAGGGAAGATGTGGGTATGACTGGGAATGATCATGAGGGAAAGTTATGGAGTGATAAGCAGGTTCTATATTTCATCCTGATGGTAGTTAACCAAATGTATACATATGGAAAAATGCAATGAGTTGTATGCTTAAAATTAGTGCATTTGTATACACATCCTTCAATTTTAAAAAGTTAAGCTTTATGGGAAGCGGCTGTGGCTCAATCAGTGGGGCTCCCGTTTACCATATGGGAGGCCCCGGGTTCGGTTCCCGGGGCCTCCTGGTGAAGGCAAGCCCGCCCGCACCGCGTGGTTAGCTGACCCAGCGAGCACAAGCAGCAAGGGGGGGATAAATGAATAAATAAATAAAATCTTAAAAAAAAAAAAAAAAAAGTTAAGCTTTTCTTTAATAGTCAGAATATTAACATCATTCCTATTTTCCCTTTATCAATACATACATTTGAATTCAAATGTGCTTTTATAGTAACATTTCTTCAAAAATGACTGACCATCTTCCACCTCCCCCCACCCTCACACTGTGCTGGGGCTGAGCACTTAAGAGGGAACAGGGTATCCCTGGTTGTTGCACTCAGATAATTTTCATCTTAGAAAGAAAAACAGCTATGGATGAAATAATTTAAAGTGAAGAGTGTGCAAAACGGAGTGTGAAATCTGGAGTACTAACCTAGTCTGGGAGATCAGTGAAGGAAGTACCATTTAACTGTTATGTCAAGAATGAATAGAGTTTAACTAGATGAGGAATCCTGGCTAGAAGGAATAGCATGTGCAAAAGCCCAGAGGCAAGGAAAGTGTTTTTAGCACTGAAAGCCATGATTATGGAGCAGAGAGAACCAGGGAGAGTGGCTGGACAGGAGAGCAGGGGCCAGAGAGACATTATCAGTTAGAATAAAGCAGCTGCTCTGACACACGTGACAATTTCAAATTAGAGATTATTTCAACTTTGCTTGGAGCTGCTGCAGTCTTTTATTACTATGAACACACAATTATTCTGTAGTGGTAGTCCAATATTGAGAAAATCCAAGTTAATGTGGATATATGGTTACAAATAGTTTTAAATAGCCTACCTAGCAATCCCAGAAGACTTCTTGATTTAATAGAAATGCTGTTGATGTTTTATTCCAACTTAGAAAAACAACAGCAACAATAATTGAGTTATCTGGGAGCTGCACAGACTCAGATGATTTGCATAGTAGTGGTTGAATTGTGTTAACTTCTATGAGAAAATCTCCATGTTTTGCATTTTTAGTCACATTTTTAAAAAACATATTTAAAAGTCATTTTCAAAGGAAATTCTAATGAAATTTTCATAGAAATCCCAAGGTACTCAGTTTGAAAACCAGTGATGTAGACCAAAGAATTCTGGATTGACTCTCATTCTGGACCAATCTACATAAATTTGGGTAAGTCACTATCTTCCTTTCAATCATTTATAAAATGATGTTTACTAAGGGGAAAGTGGTTGTGGAGTAGGAAGCTCTAAGAGTTAGCTCATCCTACAGGACAGTTAGTAATCAGCCAGGATCTATTTAAATCACCTGTTTGGGAGACACTGGACATCACAAGAACACTGTTCACCATCCAGGGAAGAAAAGAAGGAAAAGACTGGCCATCTGTAATAAATACTTGTGAGTAGAACCCTCCACATTGTGGAGGCCAGTGCCAATCCCCTACTGGCAGAGCAGGCCCCAGCAGGAGCTACTCCCTGGCTGAAAGTGGAAAATCTGCTTCTCAAAAACAGGGGACGAGGAGATGGCTGGGCAACAACTATGGCCATTGATTAGCAAATTAAGCTACCTAGATTCCAATCCTAAGTATAGCTAAAGTTTGAACACATCCAATTTAGAAAGAAACTGGCAGGCTCCATTTTAACTCCGTTCCCAGCAGGAGTGGAAGTGAGGCTGATTGAAAAATCACAGGACTTCCTGGATGGTAGGGATCTTCTTCTTTCCACCCAGGTCAGATTACCATCCCAGCCTGGGCTTCATCCCCACCAATGGCAGGGGAGGAAGGTGGGCAGAGATGTATCAGTCTCTTAGGGAAGCTGTAGACATTTTAAGCTTGCATGGCTTAAAGTGCCACCCCAACCTGGGCTCCAAACCCACCCCTAGCAGAGAAGGAAGGTGGGCAGAGCTTTATCAGTCTCTCTGGGTAGTTACAGACAGTTTCAGTCTACACAGGCTTAGATTGCCACCCCAGCATGGGCTCCAACCCTGCCCTGGTCAAAGGAGGAATGTAGGCAGAGTTTCATTAGTCTTTTCATGCATCTAAAGACAGTTTTAGCTTGCATGGCATAGTTTACTGACCACACCCTTTACTCCATCCCTGCCCTTGGTAGGGGGGGAAGTGGGTGGAGCTTCTTCAGTGTTCAGGACAATGTGAGAAGTTTCAATCTGATCAGCTCAGAAAGCAATCTGTAACCTCTATCTCAACCCTTCCTCTGGCAAGGGGGGAATGTGGCAAATTCAGAGACACAAGTGGCATGGAACAGATTGTCAAAAAGTGGCTCTTCCCCAAGAAAAGGTGGGAGTCAAGGCCCAGTGCAGGTTGTGACAGTTGATTAGAGATCTCAGATCACAGGGTATGGGAACTGTTATCCTGGTGCAGCTGGAAAGGTCAGTCACAAACATGCCCCCAACAGGATCTAAACTGTCTGAGAATTAAAGGAGCAGCCCTGCATTAGGGCTGAGGGGAACAGCTGGCTGAAGAGTGCCACTTGCTGGGGCAAGAAACAAATGAATAAAAGCTGGAAAAAATCTGACTTGTTAAACACAAGCTGATATGAAGTTCCAAAATAAGTTGAACCAAGTGTCAAACAGGAATTGTAGCACAAAGCCATTCAACAAGAAAGCGCTAGGCTAAAAAGAGAAACTGAGCCCAGAATAAAGACATCAAGAAAATCAGATACTAAGACACCAGCAAAAAATTATAAGCCATACTAAGAAACAGGAAGATATGGCACAGTCAAAGGAACAAATTAAACCTCCAGATGGCACACAAGATTTGAGACAACTAATTACAGATGTTCAAAAAAAATCTCCTTAATAAATTCAATGAGATGGCTAAAGAGATTAACTATATTAAGATGTCACTGGATAAGCACAAAGAAGAATTTGAAAGCATACAAAGAAAACAGATCTTATGGCAATGAAAGGCACAATAAATGAAATTAAAAATAAACTGGAAACATACAATGGCAGACTTGAAGAGTCAGAAGAAAGGACCAGTGAGTTAAAAGACAGGGTGCCCAAAATTAAACACAGAAGAACAGATAGAGAAAAGAATGTAAAATATTGAACAGCATCTCAGGGAAATGAATGGCAGCATGAGGCACACAAACATATGTGTCGTGGGTATCACAGAAAGAATATTTGAGGAAATATTGATAGAAGGTTTCCCAACTCTTTTGAAGGACATGGATATCCACGTCCAAGAAGTGCAATGTACTCTAATCTGAATAAATACAAATAGATCTACTTCAAGACACATACTGATATGAATGTCAAATGCTAGAGATAAAAAGAGAATTCTGAAAGCAGCAAGAGAAAAGTGATTCATCACATACAAGGGATGGACAATAAGATTAAGTGCCGATTTCATTAGAAACCATGAAGGCAAGAAGGCAGGGGTATTATGTATTTAAGATACCGAAAGAGAAAAACTGCAAGCCAAGAATCTTATACCTGGTAAAACTGTACTTTTAAAATGAGGGTGAGTTTAGAATATTCACAGATAAACAGAAACTGAGAGCGTTCATCACCAAGATTTTGGCATTAAAAGAATAATAAGGGGATACTACTACCCTAAAAGAAAAGACAGGAAAGAGAGGCTTGGAATAGGGTCTAGAAAATGAAGATTATCAGTAAAAGTCACTAAAAGTATAGAAAGAGTGGTAAAAATAAGATATGACAGATAAAACCCAAAGGACAAAATGTGTAGAATCAGTACTACCTTTACCATAATAACATTGGATGTAAATGGATTAAATTCCTTAAACAAAAGACACAGACTGGCCGAATGGATTAAAAAAAAAAAAAAAAATGAGACCTTGAAAAGTTGTATACAAGAGACTCATCTTAGACCCAAGGATATAAATAGGTTGAAAGTGAAAGACTGGGAAAAGACATTTCACACATACAGTAACCAAAAAATCTGGAGTAGCTACAGGTAATACTGGACAAAATAGACTTCAGAAGAGAAGCTGTCATAAGAGACAAAGAAGGACATTATATATTATTAAAAGGGGATATGCACCAGGAAGAAATAGTAATCATAAATATCTATGCACCCACCAGGATACCCCAAAATATATGAGGCAAATGCTGGCACAACTGAAGGGAGAATAGACATGTATACAATTATAGTTGGAGACTTCAATACACCACTCTCAAAAATAGATAAACCATCTCCATATGCCAGTTGAGCCCTGTATTTCAACAGAGTTGCAACACCTACTCTCTAGTTCATTGGACTCACCCAGGATGACTAACAAGGAGATGACAATGGGCAACGCCCATCCCAAGGAACAGAGACTGTCTGCAACTGCAAGCAAGATAGTTCCAACCATCTGCCCCATGGGATCTAAGCCCCCTCTCAGTTAGAAGCAGAGTGGGCATCCCCATCCCCAAATCCTCAAGATTGGGGAATGCACAATGAACTAAAGAATACATTATTATTCTACTATAGACTTATTATTATTACTATTATTCTAGCAATGGGAAAACTCTTATCATTGATATAAAGGCAGTGTCCACCATACGTTCTGAGGGTTGGGAGAGGGAAGAATAGGTGTAATATGGGTGTATTTCAGAATATTGGATTTGTTCTGCATGACATTGCAGTGATGGATACAGGTATTTTTGTCATAACTTACAAAATTATGCAAGACAGAGTGTAAACTATAATGTAAACTGTAGTCCATGGTTGGTATCAATGCTTCAATATGGGTTCAGCAGTTGTAACAAATGTACTACACTAATGAAGGATGTTGTTAAAGTGGGAAAGTGGGGGGGCATGTAGCACATGGGAATCTCACATTTTTTATGTAGCATTTATGTAATCTAAAGCTTCTTTAAAAATAAAAAACAGACCATCTAGACAGAAGATCTATAAGGAAATTGAGAACTTGAACTATTTGATAAATGAAGTAGACCTAACAGGCATATGAAGAGCACTGCACCCCAAACAGGAAGACACACATTCTTCTCAAATGTTCAGGGATCATCCTCCAGGATAGACCACGTGTTGGCTCACAAAACAAGTCTCAATAAATTTAAGAAGATTGTAATTATACCTAGTACTTGCTCTGATTAAAATGGAATGAAGCTTTAAAATCAATAACAGGTAGAAGACTGGAATGAACATAAATGTATGGAGGTTAAACAACATTCTCTTAAACAACCAGTGGGTCAAAGAAGAAATTGCAAGAAAAATCAGGAAGTCTATCGATATAAATGAAAATGAGAACACAACATATCAAAACTTTTGGAAGGCAGCAAAGGCAGTGCTGAGAAGAAAATTTATAGTGCTAAACACCTACATTAAAAAGGAAGAAAGAGCTAAAATCAAAGACTTAACTACACACCTGGAAGAAATAGAAAAAGAAGAGCAAACTAATTGCAAAGCAAGCATAAGGAAAGAAATAACAAAGATTAAATCAGAAACAAGTGAAATTGAGAACAGAAAAAACAAGAGAGAAGACCAACAAATCCAGAAGTTGGTTCTTTGAGAAGACCAACAAAATTGTCAAACACTTAAGTATACAAACAAAGCAAAAAGAGATAAGATGCAAAATAAATAAAATCAGAAATGAGAGCGGAGACGTTACTACTGACCCCACAGAAATAATAGAGATCAAAAGAGGATACTGTGAACAATTGTATGTCGACAAATTAGACAACATAGACGGACAAATTCCTAGAAACACACATGCAACTTACACTGACCTTAAAGGAAATAGAGGACCTCAACAAACCAATTACAAGTAAACAGATTAAAATAGTCATCAAAATCCTGCCAAAACTGAAAAGTCCAGGACCAGATGGTTTTCCAAGTGAATTCTACCAATCATTCAAAGAAGTTTAATACCAGTCTTGCTCAAACTCTTCCAAAAAATTGAACAGGATGGAATACTGCCAAACTCATTCTATGAAGCCATCATCACTCTAATATCAAAAACAGAAAAAGATACTATGAAAAAAGAAAATTACAGACCCATTTCCTTAATGAATATACATGCAAAAATCCTCAGTAAAAATGCTTGCTAATTGAATCTAACAGCCCACTAAAATAATTATTCATCATGATCAATGGATTTCATCCATTGTAAACAAGGGTGGTTCAACATAAGAAAATCTATCAATATTCCAATGTCCCCAAAATGCCCCATGTTACACCTATTCTCCCCTTTCCCTCTCCCCAGAACCTCTGGTGACCAATGTCTTTATATCAATGTTACAAATACTTCCATTACTAGAATAATAATAAGTCTACTTTAGTCCTTAGTTGCTTTCCCCATTACGTTTGTCATTCCTCAATTATGATGATTTGGGGATGGTGATGCCCACTCTGCATCCAATTGAGAGGGGGCGTAGAGCCCATTGGGGCAGATGGATGGAAATTTTTTGCTTGCAGTTGTTGACACTTTTGTTTTTTGGGATGGGCATTGTTCATCATCTTCCTTTTGCTGGTTGTCCTGAATGTGTTCAATGAATTGGAGAATAGGTGTAGGCTGCAACTCTGCTGAGATTTAGGGCTCAAACAGTTTATGAACTGCTAGAAGATTTAAGTCTCTGGGACATATATTTATTGGCTATAGTGCTAATTATAGGTTTAAATAAAAGAGACAGAAGAACCATGTGTAGAAAAATTATGAACAATTCTAATTCTGATAAATTGGGAAATAGGTTATTATATATTCCAAGATAAGACCCACTGATAGGGTGCCAATTTCTTGGGGTTGTCTGTTCTACCTATAGTGTCAAGATGTCTCCAGAACCCTCAGGAGCACCCCTGCTTAAGGCACTGTTTACTGTGGCACTCAGTGATATTCTTCTGAGATGTGCATAAGCATAACCTCTGGAATGAACTCCCAACATTGGAATTTTTCTGCAAGATATTGAAAAGATGGATACAAGCCATTGTACATTTTGTCAAAACCTATAAAATTGTGTGATGCAAAGTATAAGCCATAAGGTAAATTATAGACCATGGTTAATAGCAATGCTTCAATGTGTGTTCATTAATTGTAACAAATGTGCCACACTAATCAAAGATGTTATTAATAGGGGAAAATGTGAGAGGTAGAGGTGGTGAAGTATATGGGAATCCCCTATATTTTTTAATTAACATTTATGTAATATAAAGCTTCTTTAAAAATAAAGAAAAAAAGTCAAAAAAAAAAAAAAGAAAATCAATCAGTGTAATACACCACATTAATAAATTAAAGAAGAAAAATCATATGATCAACCTAATTGACACAAAAAAAAGGTATTTGACAAAATCCAGTATCCTTTCTTGATTAAAACATTCCAAAAGATAGTGATAGAGGGAAATTTTCTCAACATGGTAAAGGAAATATATGAAAAACCCCAGAGCTAAAATTGTACTTAGTAGTGAAAGACTCAAAGCATTCCCGCTAAGATCAGGAACAAAATAGGGGCGCCCACAGTAAACACTGTTGTTGAATATTGTGCTAGAGGTTCTAGCTAGAGCAAGTAGGCAAGAAAAAGAAATAAAAGGCATACAAATTGGAAAGGAAGAAATAAATTTTTTGCTTTTAGCAGATGATATGATCCTATACTTTGAATGTTCTGAAAAATCTACAACAAAGCTATTAGAGCTAATAAATGAGTTCAGCAAAGAGGTGGTGTGACAGTTTTGTATTGTTTATGAATTCCAAAAATAGGTTTTGGATTTGTAAACTGGTCTATTTCTCTGGGCATATTAGATTGTATTGAATTCAGAGGTTTCACTTTTACTTGATTAAATTATGATTAGGGTTTTGATGTGACCATGTCAGTAAGCAGAAAATGACATGGCAGAGGAGAGCATTTGAGTTTTGATGCTGGAGCCCCAAGAAGTAAACACACAGGAGAAGAACGCAGAGGAATAGAGACGGCTCCATAGACACAGCAGAGGCCCTAGGAAGAAAGAGAGCCTGATAATCTACAGCTGACCTTGTGGAGAGAACAGAGCACCTGAGCTCAGGAATAATTGAACCCTGGGGAAAGAGAGAAAGCCTTATGCCAGCCTACAGTTGAGATTGGAAGGAGCTGGGTCCACGGAATCTTCAGAGACCAGCAGCCATCTTGCTCCAACACATGGCACCAGACTTTGGTGAGGGAAGTAACTTACACTTTATGGCTTTGTAACTGTAAGCTTCTACCCCAAATAAATACCCCTTATAAAATCCAATAGATTTCTGGTACTTTGCATCAGTACCCCTTTGGCTGACTAATACAGGTAGGATACAAGATTAATATGCAAAAATCAGCAGTGTTTCTGTACACTAGTAATGGGCAATCGAAGGAGGTAGTCAGGAAAAAATTCCACTTACAACAGCTACTAAAAGAATCAAATATTTAGGAATAAACTTAACCAAGGATGTTAAGGACCTGTATTCAGAAAACTAAAAACCATTGATGAAGAGAATTCAAAGATGACCTAAATAAATGGAAGGACATTCGTATGCATGTGTTGGAAGCTAAATATCATTAAGATGTCAAGTATACCCAAATTCATTTACAGATTCAACACAATCCCAATAAAAACCCCAGCAGCCTATTCTTTTTTTCAGAAATGGAAAAGCCAATGATCAAATTTATTTGTAAAGGTAAGGGGCCCTGAATAACCAGAAATCACTTTAAAAAGAAGAATTCATTTGAAGCTCTCACACTTCTTGACTTTAAAGCATATTATTTAGCTACAGTGGTAAAAAGAGCATGGTACTGGCATAAAGATGGATATCTAGACCAATGGAATTGAATTGAGAGTTTGGAAATAAACCCTCACATCTCTTGTCAAGTGTTTTTTAACAAAGCTGTCAAGCCCACCCAGCTGGGTCAGAATAGTCTATCAACAAATGTTGTTGGAATAATTGGATATCTATATCCAAAAGGAAGAGACCTCTAACTCACACTTTCTATAAAAATTAACTGAAAAGGATCAAAGACCTAAATATAAAAATCCCTAAAAATCCCTAAAAATCCTAGAAGAAAATGTAGAGAAACATCTTTAGGATCCTGTGATAGGTAGTGGTTTCTTAAACCTTACCCAGAGCACAAACAATGAAAGAAAAAAACTGGTAAATGATATCTCCTCAAAATTAAGCACTTTTGTGCTTCAAATGACTTTGTCAAGAAGGTAAAACGGCAGCCTACTCAATGGGAGAAAATATTTGGAAATCACATATCCAAGAAGGGTTTGATTTCCATGTTATATAAAAAGACCATATAACTCAATGATAAATAAAACAAGCAACCAATTTAAAAAAATGAGCAAAAGACTTAAATAGACATTCTTCCAAAGAGGAAATCCAAATGGACAAAAAAACACATGAAAAGATGTTCAGCATCACTAGCTATTAAGGAAATGTAAATCAAAACCAACAATGAGAAATCATGTCACACCTTAGAGAATGGCCAATATTTTTTAAAAAAAGAAAAAAGAAAAAAAAAAAAAAACAGAATAACAAATGCTGGAAAGGATATGGAGAAATAAGAACATACCTTCACTGTTTGTGGGAATGTAGAATGGAAGACAGTTCAGCGGTTCCTCAGGAAGTTAAATATGGAACTTCCATATGATCTGGCAATTCCACTATTAGTAATACATTCAGAAGAACTGAAAGTAAGGACACAAACGACATTTGCATGCCGATGTTCATAGCAGCATTATTCACAATTGTTCAAAAGAGGGAAACAACCCAAATGTCCATCAAGCAATGAATGGATAAACAAATGTGGTATATACATATGATGGAGTACTATTCAGCTGTAAGAAGAAATGAAATTGGGACACATATGACAAACATGGATGAACCTTGAGGACATTATGCTGAATGAAATAAAATAGACACAAAAGACAAATATGGTATGGTCTCACTAATATGAACTAAATACAATGAGTAAACTCGTGGAGTTAAAATCTAAAGTATAAGACACTAGAGGGTAGAATGAGGGTTGAGAAGGGGGAGCTGAGGCTTAATGTATGTAGAATTTTTTTGTAAGGTTGACAGTAAATGTTAGGAAATGGATAGAGTTGATAGTAACACATTATACTGAGTATAATTGACACCACTGATTTATAAATATGAATGTGGCTAAAAGGGGTATTCTAGAGATATAAATGTCAGTAGAAAGAAAGCTAGAGGATAATCCTGGGATTGTATAACATAGTGAGCCAGGTGGTAGATGAGGCTTCAGGATAGTAATGCAAATACAAGATTGTTCTTTTATGAACTAGAACAAATGTGTGTCACTATTACAAAGTGTTATGAATATGATAGTACATGGGGAAAATAAAATTAATGTAACCTATGGACTATGTTAACAGTAATATTATAATATTTTTGCATCTGTGGCAATGAAGATGCTGAATCTTGAATGGTCAAAGTCTATCAAGCTAATTCCATTCCTTCTGCTCACTTTCTAAGCCTTCCTTGCAGCTAGAGGCATCCATGTGACACAGTTCTAGCCAAGGGGGAAATCTCCTAGGGGACTTCTGGGGAATATTTTCCAGTAAAAGAACTCCTTTCCTTCCTTCCTGCTTTGATTACTGTCATGTGAGGCTATTTTGTTTGGTGCCACTGCAGTCATTATGTGGGCGTGAGGGTAACAATAAGAGAACTCTGTACCCTGGAATCAAGGAGCTGCAGAATCACTCTGGATCATGAAGCTGCAGAATCACTCTTATTACCACACACCTCCAACATTCTAGTTCTGTGAGAAAACAAAATGCCCCTATTGTCTAAGTGAGTTGTGAAGCAAGCATTCTATCAATTGCAGCCAAAACCATCTCAACTGATACAGTGTGGTAGGAAGCCTTTCCAAATTGAGTGGCTGAAAGTAGTCGAATTGGCTAGTCCCACAGTGGGACTTCAATATGTTGCTATTCTCTAGATCTATGTGATAATACTGTTTTGTAGATGTCAATGCCTTAAAATGTGGAATTTAAGTCATTAAACTTCTTTGGAAAAAATGTGACCTAATGGAAAACATGCAGACTTTGGAGCCTGATCAACCTGGACTTGAATTCAAATTCTACTACCTTGCACAAGTGCCTTCATGTTTCCCAGCTTTGGTTTCCTCATTTGTAAAGTGGGGATATTTACCACATGTGATCATTGCAACAGGAAAATAAAATAATTCATGACAATTATAGTTCACAAGAGACAGTACAGCATAGTAGTTAAAGACCCGAGTTCTGTAACCACACAGCCTCAAAACCAAGATACAATAAACTCCCATTTTTTAAGCCAAAACCAACTTTTGTGGCATTTGTGATTGCAGCTCAGGCAAACTAAGACAGAAGGTAATATTATTGCCCAGTCACTATATGTGACCAATCGATTTAAATAATTGCCACCACTTTAAAGGGGTGAAAGGACAGGGAGAGAGGCAGTGGCCAGGAGCAAGAGGGAATGGAATCTTAATCTGGTGATTTTAGGTGGGGCCCTACATTTTGAGCAGATATGAATACCCTAAAGCTTTATCTCAATCTCACCTCTATTATTTTCTCTTTTGCTCATCCTCTTCCTCCTCAAAGCTCAAATCAGCAATCAGGCTAAACATATCCATCACAGCAGGAGAATAACATTTATAACCATTTTTGTATGCAGATGGATTCTCTTGAAGTTTGAATACTTACTGCTATTTTTAATGGTTGGCAAGTATTACAGAAGTCCTTATATTCCCTAACTTGTCTGCTAAATTTTTAAATTAAAGTGAGGTAAAGAGATTCTTTATGCATAGATACATTAACCAAGGAAGGCAGAAAGGAAGTGAAGCTATGAGCATAGGATAAGATCAGGGGTGACGTGGCTATTTCCATGCAGAGTTTCTTTCCATGTTAATACAGCATGTGGAGGATAAGTAGGGAATTGAAGGTGTAACTAGAAAAGCTATTTTTTTAAAACTAGAAATACAACAAACAAGCAAGGTAGAAAGGGAATTCGCTGAGGTGACTTGCCAACATGCATCCTAAGAAAGTCACTGTTTTTTGTATCTTAAAGTACATGATTCAATACAGTTACATATTTTCAAAAGTGCCTCTGATGTGCTACACACCTTAGAAAGTTGAAGAGGACCCTTGAGGAGGTTGATGCCTAGTCAAGGGGCTGATACCAAATTTCAGGTTCCCCACGTTATGCAAAAGGCAAGAAAGTAAAGCACGTGCCACCTGCCTGTGGCCAGAGGAGGGAGAGGAATGCTCTGCACACCTATGCTACCTGACTGTCTCCTCTTTGATCTAGCGAAAGCTTTTAAAATCCAACTGATCTGACCTAAACACTGTACCTTTCTTGAAATGTTCTTTGGTCACTGTGGTGGTTTGAAGCTGTACGAAACCCAGAAAAACATGTTCTTAAACTTAATCCATTTCTATGGATGTGAATTCATTGTAAGTAGCACCTTTTGATAAGATTATTTCAGTTAAGGTGTGTGTAGCTTAGCCCATTCAGGATGAGTCTTAATCCTGTTACTGGGGCCCTTTATAAGCAGAACCTATTCAGACATGAGAGAGAGAAAGCTACAGAGGGAGTAGCCAGAAGCTGAACGTCAGTGGAACCCAGAAGAGAAAGAGGAGACCATGAGATGCCGCCATGTGTCAACTAAGGACCAAGGATCAGGTAGCCAGCCCCAGAATGCCACAGTCTTCAGGGAGAAAGAATTGCTCTGATGGAGCCTTGATTTGGACTTGCTTTGAGCCTCAAAACATTAAGCTACCTAATTCTCATAGTTTAAGTCGACCCATTTTGTGACACGTGCTTGAGCAACCCAAGAAACTAAAACAGTCCCTATATTCATATACCAGCACCACTCATTTCCTCTTCCAGTCATCTCCACTCTCCTCAGCGTCTCCTGATTAGCTAAATCCTTCTACTCGTTCCTGAGCAAACCAAACAGACATATAAGAAAGAGAAAACTTCTCAAAGAAAAGCATTCTTAAAATCTATTCCTTTATGCCTTCACCTATTTATATGCTGTCTTGAGCTCTGAAGAATATGGCATGGCTTGCAAAAACACCTATAGTATAACCAAACTACTATTTGTTGGTTCTTTTTATTAGTGAAGCCCTGAGAGAGAATAGAAAATGAGTATAGAAAAGATAAAACCAGGGTTAAGTTTACACAGAAAAGTGTAAAATGCACACAATCAAACTGTGTGTACCTATGTAGTGGTTAAGGGCGTGGATTCTCTAAATCTGTCTGGAAATTAATCCTTCTTCCACAATTTACTTTAGGCAAGTTTTTTAACATCTCTGTGATTTGGTATTCTTGCCTGGTGACAATACTATTACTTATCTCATTGTGGTTTGTGGCTTAAAATAATCAAAATACTTAAGATGCTTAGAAAAGTGACTGGCATATAATAAAGGCTCTGAAAGTACTAGCTTTTCCTAGTAGTCATTATAATTATTGTTGTTATTAAATTGGCAGGCTATCACAATATCTATAGAGTCACAAGGGCATTGCATTTACTTTGGGTGTGCCTGAGTTTTAGTGAGCCTAATATCAGATTTTCTGATTCATTATAGCAAGAGAGGAAAGGACAGTTAAACCATTCAATATATGCCATCTAATAACTAGGAGTATTATTTTATTAGAAAATGCTTTTAATTGATTTCAAGGTCATCAGAAGCAATGCATATAAAAATACAAGTTCTAACATAGTAACTCAAATTTCCTCTGAGATTTTGAGTTTTGAAAGTATTAGCAGGATGTTCACAGGTATTATCTTTTAAAAAAAAAAGGATTGTTTTTCAAAGTACCTCTAAGTAAATTTTTATCACATCATTTCTTTATGCATGATTACGAAGCAAGAGTAACTGGACTTATATCCATACTAATCTTAGAATAATGGTTTACAGAGTGTCAAATATTAGAATTATTACCACTCCTTGCTACAATGCAAAATATGAGCAAATTCCTATGGGGCTACTCTAATTGCAGCCATGCCACTCTAAAGTTAACAATCACAACTTTGGTAGTTAAATGGCCACAAAGGAAAGTTCCCTTTTATCAAAAGTAATTAATTAACTAATTCTTAGCATTCAATCAAAAATGGCCTGGCACATATGCACCAAGTCATTTGACTAGAGTAACCATTGCTGGGTGAAAAGATTTGGACTACGATATTCAAAAGAATAATCCTTCACTATCTGAAATTATCTGATAATAATATTCAGATACATTTTCCTCTTATGATACCAAAAGGCAAACATAGGTAAATTCCCCCTTCTTTCATTTATTTACCAAGTTTTGTTTTGTTTTGTTTTGTTTTGTTTTGTTTGAGCATGTACTGTAGGCCAGGAATTGTACTAAGCCCAAGGGACAGATATGTGAATTAAAGAAACATGGTAATTGCTCTCACAGAGTTTAACCCAGCCTATTTCTGGAGAGACAGAAAGGAAACAGAAAATTTCCATATAGTCACATGTAAGTCTGCCTGGTATGATAGTATAGTGCACAGTGGAGCACTGTGTAGGGACACGTAACCACTTCTTGAGGAGGAAGGAACATCTAAGCTGAGTTCTAGAGACTGTACAGGAATTAGTTTGAGGAAGATTGGGACAAAGAGAGAGGAGAGGGGGCAATACTCCAGGCAAATGAAGTCTACAGTGTTGGGGGTGCAATTAAGAGCTGGATACAAGACTTGCCAGGCCGCATGTTGCTTAGCATTTTTTATTGACTTTATAAGAACTAGGGAATACTTTCCTGCACATCAGATCTAGCGTGATGCATTAAAGAATCTCTCACTTTTAAAATAGTTTTCCAAAAGTATGTGAATCATAGAATCACAATACAGCTCGATACAGTAACAATAAACATCTCTTTAGCACCTCCTAGAAGCCCAATTGTGTGCTTAGCATAATTAAATATAACTAAGCATTTATGCTCTAATAAGTGAAATGGTAGCATTTCAAGTAGGACAGTAAGAGTGCAGAAAACGTTTTAAAATAAACAATAAATAAACTCGATAGTTTCAGGTAGTGTAAATGTTCTGATGGAAATCCAACAGGCTATTATGCTAACAAGTAACTGGGAGGTGGCTTACCCCAGAGAGGCTCTCTGAAGAGCTAGGCTGTGAGTTATGACCTGAAAGAAAAGAACCAGTCACCCATGAAAAGCTCTGGGAAAGCATTTCAGGAATGGAGACAAATGAAGGCAAAGCCCTGGGGCAGGAAGAAGCTTGGCCGATGGCTGGCACTGGTGTTCAGAAGGAAGTGACACTTCGTCATGGAGTTAGGCAGGGCAAGTAAGTTGGGCACTGCAGCTCAGAGAAAGAGTCTGCATTTTATCCCAAGTGCAAGGGAAAGCCATTTGGACAATAATAAACAGGAATATGGCATAACTTGAAAACTATTTCTAAAAGATGGCTCTGGATGTTTTGTGGAGAACAGAATGTAGGGGAGCAAAGAGAAAGCAGGGAGACCAGTAAGGATACAGGATATGGCAGTTGCTTAGACCAGGTAATTGCAGTGGGAGCAGAGAGAATTAGATTAACTCAAAGTATGTTTTGGAGATAATTGGCCCGGTTTGCCAATGGATTCCTGAGGAAGCAAAGGTGGGTAGTAGGTGGCAAAAAGAAACAAAGAAAAATTCCTGGATTTGCCTTAAAATTGGGTATGTGGCAATATAAATATAATTATTAAAATGTAAGCACAGTTCCACTTTCAAGTGTCCATTAATGCTTTGATCCAAGAGCAACAAACCTTGACAAAAGGAAATGCTGATTAATACTGTGAACTCTTTAGGATAAAGTCCATGTCAAATTCATCCTTACTTAAATGGGCCTGCATAGTATATCTTCAGTAAAATAATGAGTGAATGAATGAATAAATGAACTAATGAAAGCCTTTCTGTGAATTACTCTAGATATTTCAGGGAAAACTTTGGGGAACCTATATAGTGCAACTTTGATTGCTAGGAAACTGGTTTCTCTAGTCTTTCACTTATCATTCATCTACTCTTTCAACACTTATTTATTTTGTACTTACTCTGGGCCAGGCACTGTGCTAAGCAGACTTGTGAGTTACACAGTGAGATCAGCTCTAGGGCAGAAACAAGTCTGATAACAGCAATGACAAAGGAACTTGATGTGAGCTGAGGGTCAGGAAGGGCTTCCCTGAGGAAGAGATTCTTGAGCTAAGCGCTGAAAGGCATGGACTGGATGTGGCAGGAGTGAGGTCATGAAATTAGGGGACTCAAAAAAAAGCCCTTGGGGTTGGAGCCAAGGGGGCTGGAGCAGACGGTGATGAGATGTAGGTGAAGAGGTAAGTAAGTATCAGACTCTGCAAAGCCTTGTAGGCTAGGAACAGTGAAGGAGATAGAGATCAGATATGCACCTTGCAAATATCACCCAGGCTGCTGGTGGCAAATGACTAGATTGAGGCCAACTGAAGGGAGATACCTGGTCATATTCTTTCTGTAGCCAAAATTAGCATTGAATATTCCTTAATCAATCTAGAAATTTATGGTTTGAATACTTGTCTTTGGAGAGCTTTGTTTGGTGGTGGGGGTGGGGGAAGCAATACAACAAAGAAGTTCAAGTATTTGGATGCCATTTCAGATTTCTAGGTTCAGATTTCAGATTCAAGTTTTTCCAAGATATTTAATTCAGAGTAATTTTTTCTGCAATTTCACTATTAAAAAAAATAAGAAATTTTCACCATTTTTTGTTAAACTTAACTTTAAACAATGGCTTATTTTCTTTCATTTTAAATACAATTCATGTTCATTATTTTTTAAATTTAAGAAATGAATAAAGTAAGTAGAAGAAAAAAATATCTTTAATACCTCCCCCAAATAGCCTCTATTTTATTTCTTAGCATTCTCTTTACCAAACTTGCCTTTTATTTATTTACAAATTTGTTATACTGTATTATGATTTTGTTTGCTTTTTTTATTTCACATTATAATACACACATGAAAAATGAAAACTGTTTCTTTATGAATTTGTCTAAGATCTCAAGTAACTCAATCTCTGCCTGTTAACCAAATGCAGCTTATAGTCATATAAAATAAAGCACTGGTCTCCTATAAATCTTAGCATGGGCAAACTTCTGAATATTTGTTTATTTTCGTCAGTGGCATGAATGTCTGATCCCCCTTGTTTCCACAAGGTTTGCTGTCTCGTTGGGATGGGGATGTCAACAGCAACTAAACATTTCAGAGGACAATTTCTATTACAGGAAGGAGTTGATCACATAAGTCATCCAAAAAGATATACTGTGGCATTCTAAAGACAGCATCTAAGTTATGTTACCATTTGCAATTATTAGAACTTTGATAAATCCATAAAGTCATACAGACCTCATTTTATTTACTAAAATGATTCTAGTTTTAAGAAATTATTGACAGCCAAATGACAGGCACCCTAGAAGTACTTTCCCTTGTTCAGGTTTGGGGAGTGTGGAGGATTGAATAACAACATCATTTCCTTTGCCTGAGAAATAAATGAAATTGCAGTATGCTAAGTTGCACATATTTTTCATTAGCACTTAGCTACCGTGTCTGTGCTAAGATCCATTTATCTCATACATTTTTTCTTTTTAGATAAAACTTTCAAATGCTTGCATTTCACTGCATGTTGGTTGATTGGATAATTTGAACATCAAAGAAAACTTTCATTTAATTTAAGCCGTAAAGTTGTCTTTTGCTTTATTAACTCTCGATCAATAAACAAGCAATTTGGAAATGTAATCAGGAAATGCTTCCGATTGGCTGACAATGTATCAAAGCCAGGCTTCAAGGCAACAGCAGGCTGTAACAAGCAGTTTATTACCAGTAGCTGTTACTAACATTAGTCAAAACCAAGAAAGATAAAATGGAATAAGAAATGTAATGCTGGAGGAGCCTTGGGCACTGTGTTCTCTTCTTCCTTTTGAAAACTGCAAGCCTGTCTTTGATATGATAACAAATATAAACTGTTTAAAAACACCAAATGCAGAAAAACTGAGCCTAGCCTGTCATGGAGTTAATCCATTCCAGAGTGACACACAAATAGTGTAACATCCAGCAGATATATGTTATGGAAATATTTTGAATTGGATTTACATGTAGTGAGCAAATTGGAACTTTTGATTTTTACCAGATATTGTAATATGCATGTTCTCATATTAACAGAATGTAATCCTATTTGAAGATAATGAGTTTTCAACAGGATTTGCAATTGGAAGCTACGTGGAAAAAAAATTGTTTGGTTTTTAACTGGAAATGGGTGAAGAGAATTGGACCCTAAATTCGCAAAGTAGCCTCACTTTCTATCAGTCAGCTGCATGTTCTTCTGCCCTCAGTTACTGCTTACCAAGAGATTTCTGGGATGGATGAGTTTAGTTCTCTCCCCCACCCCCATCCCTTTATCTCTGGACTGGCCATCGCCATGGGCAAATAGCAAAGCGCAGAACACTTGACAGGGATTTTTCTTTGCACACATCACTTCTCAAAGTCATTCTAAACAGTCTACGCATATCTTTCATACAATTAAAAAAGGAGACAGGGGGAATATACTTTACCCTTGTTAGTTTGAAAACTCCTTTAGATATTGAGCACAGATTCACAGAATTATTTTTCATTGCACTCAGAACATTATAAGCCACACTGATAGCAAAATCAAATAGACTTAACACAAAGAAAAGATAAAAAGAACCAAGAAGGGATTGTATTTTTTATTGCTTTCGGAGGCGTCTCTGTCTTGGCACGTTGGGCATGCTGAGTCCCTTTTCATCTTTTCATCACCGTGTCAGGAGTTTCCTACACAGAGCAGTTATAGATCTCCATATTTCAAAATAAAATAAAATAGATAGTGTTTGATGAAGCTTAGACGCCTGTATTTCAAATGAGTCTGAGATATGGCTGGTGGATTGCACCAGGATTACTGACCGTAATTTCCTTCCACCTTTTTCTCCAGTGCCCAGGCACATTAAATAACTAGCTGGCCACTGTCCTCAACATATAAATAAATACTTCGAAGCATTATAAGAATTCTTCCTAGGTAAATGGTGCATGATTTGGTATATGCGTATTTAAGACCTAGCTTGATTACCTCACTATTGAGCCATATGAAAAGCATCTTACTTTTTTTTTTTTTCATGTTGTTTTCTGCTTACAGCTTCAGAATGTATTATGTGATCAAAACTCTACGCATATGCAGTTATCAGTATTTCTATTGTGACTAACTCCTGCCATGATGAATGCAAATCTCTGAGCTTTTTTTTTTCTATTTGGTTTTAACTGACTGCTGCTTTTGAATAGATGGGTGAAAATTTTTGACTCACTGGTCATATTATAAATATTAAGAAGAAATAGTTTAATTAATGGTTGCAACTCAAGGTTCTCATGAAGCTCAACCAAATAATTCTTAACAATCTTTAGTTACAGTATTATTATTTTTATTTTCAAGATACTTTGTACGTAGGAGTTTGAAACTCATATATTGAAAAACAAGGAAGATATTCTATATGATACTAATGTCATAAAAAGTCACACATCTGCTAAACTTCACTAAAGGATATTATTTATATTCTACAGTTCTAATAGTTGGATTTTTAAAAATTAGCTTCTGATTCACAAGTGAAAACAAATTTGTCAGTATTCTTATGATCCCACCAAAATTGAAAATGCTTGATCTTTCAGAAGACGCAATAGGAAAAGACTTCTTGGCTTTGTAATGAAAGCTTGAATAAGTAGTGCAGACTCAGAGAGCAAAAGACATTGTGCAAAGAAAGTATGCACCACCTACATATAACACACTGAGGCATACCCAAAATGCCAACATGTATTTAGCCCTTCCTTGTTCTCTATGCTCACTGTGCAAATATGTATACATTTATTGATATCAATGGGAGTATGTGGAAATCAAACAAAACTATTTTTAAATAGACTTATCTTTCATCTGTTAGCACCTCAAGGACAAATAAGTCAGCAATTTAACAGTTTTTGGAACATTTTTTTTTTAAGGTTGATCAAAAAATCTATGTAGAGGCTATTTATATCATCTGCAGCTTTGTGCCTCCAGGGCAAAATGTGGGAGTATCAATGCTGAAACAAAACTTTAGAGGGGAAACATTAGATACTATGAAAAGAAGAGGGTATCAATTGTTTCAAGACCAAGGGCAATCTGATATTGGAGAGAGAGAAGAGACAGAAATGGTGTCATTTATTAGTTCTAGGAGATTACATGGCATTTCACTGCTTTTACTATGGTTAATAGAGAGTGAAGCAATTTGTTATGAAAGTGGTTTGTCTAGGATAAGCAGGAGTGGTGAGGCCGTAGCTATGAAGACTACTTTATAATATTTTTACTTGTGTATGTAAGAGATAAAACACTGCCAACAACATCATAGTCTCTTAAAGTACTCTGTTTCTTATTTATGGAAAAAAGATAATGGTACAATCAGCTTATTTTAGGGGGTAGAACTTTGGAAGGGACTCCTTTATAAAACAAGACTCACACATATACCATCAGGTCCATGAATAATTATATAAAGGTTACAAAGGGCAACCTGCTTATATCTTTAAAATTATATATATATATATAATTAAATATATATAATTATATATAATAATAGATAAATATATAAAGAACATGTTCAGATAATTTAAAACTTCAGGATATAAATTGTACAAAACTGGATATTCCTAACCTAGATCATAATTGAATACACATATTTTAAAATATTAAAATATTTTTATATCTATTAATTTAATAAAATTCAAAAACTAAAATTGTGCTGACAAGGCTCCTAGAAAATTGGCTCACCAATACATGAGTAGTGGCAGTGTATGTTGAATCAATTATTTTGGAAAGCACTTTGGCAATGTATATTTGAAAGCTATAAAAATGTTGGTAAGCTTGATCAGGTAATCCAGCTTCTGGAAATTAGGTTAAGGAAATAATTAATTTAAAAGATGGAGGGTGGAAAGGTAAGCTATACACATAAAGATTTATAGTAAAGCATTATTTGCATTTGTAATAATTTGAAACAAGTTAAGCCTAATTACATTTCTTGGTGTAATAAGTTTCTGTTTAAAATTCTACAGAATATCATTAAAATGATAAATATACAGACTGTTTTACAAAGTTGGAAATGTTTATGAAATACTACTAAGTAAAAATCTTAGAGTACAGAAAATCGCTGAGTGCCTGTTATGTTCCATGTAATGTGATAGGAGCTAAAGGTATATAACTTGTTGAGAAACTACTCCTGTTCTTGAAGAAAATACAGTCCAATGAGATATGTTCAAACAAATGGGTTCTTCTACACCATGCATAGAAGACAGCAAATTTCAGCAAGAGCTGAATGAACCTGGTATATTTGAAGGGTATCGGGTACAGGTAAAAATAATTGTGCATATCTGTCATCGACCCTGGAGCTATGAGCCTCCTTAGTCCTAAAATGTGCTGGTAGTTTAGTGTTTTGTTATAAATTAACCCACTTGAATAATTTCTATATATTTGAATTTAAAGTTGAATATTTTTCTGCTTAAATGGAAATGTATACATCTATTCATTCAGTCCATCCATAGGTACTTTTTAACAGCTCATGTGTTCAATATGAGCGAGCTGAACAAGCCAGATTTGGATTTTGCCTTCATGGAGCTTACATTCCAGAATTTTTTAAAAAAAGAACACAGACAAACTAGTAAAATGTCATGTCATTATAAATGTTACAAAAGAATAAAAAGCATCTGAAGAATTGATGGGGGGAGGCTTTGTACAGATGGGCAAGGACTGTGTATCAGACTGTAGTTGATGCTGGTTTCTCCCTTCTGTTCATAACTCTACTCCATTAACTTCTTAAAGGCAACCACTCCTCTTCTCTGAGTTCCTGTAGCTATTACTCCTGTTAGGGCATTACCTCTGGACCCTTAGGATAAAGCCCTTATTTCCCCAGCCACAGTGATCCAATTGGCTGTTCAAAGATAGAAAATGATTCAAGCAGATCCAATCAGATTTAATTAAAGTCCTTGTTCAGAAGCCTTGGAGAAGAAAACCTTTTCTCATCTGCCGAATTTATACCTGGGAAGACATGAGCCTGCAGTTCTTGGGGACACTATGTGGAGGCTGGGAATGAAGACAGTGCAACAGAAGCATAATCAAAGGATGAAGTAAGACGACTATTGGCATTTCAAAAAATCTTTGAACCCAGTTTTAGGTGTAGGCAGTCCTGCTCATGGATGTCTCAATTCTGTGAGTCAACAAATTTCCTTATTTGCATCAAATTTTTGAGTTGATTTTCCTATTATGTGTACCTGAAACTGTTTTAATTGAAACAGAACAAGATGTACTTTAGGTGCAATTCAACGCCTGAGAAGATTCTGGTGAAGAGCATTTCAACAAGAGGAATTAGTATGGACAAAGGTCCTGAGGTAGGAAAGACTTTGGAGCTCTTAAAGAATGGAGTGATCTGGCTGGAGCATATGTATAAGGGAAAGAGGAGCATGAGTTGAGGAAATCTTAAGTCTTGACATCATGCAGGTCCAAGGGTTTAGATTAAAAGTACAGTGAAAAGTTATTAAGAAGTTTATGCAAGGAAGTGACAAAATAAGATACAGATTATTTACTCATGCTATGCATGGAAAGTCGAGGGATAATTAGAATTAAAATGGAAAAAAAAGTAGAGAAATCTGTAGGGGATTTGGCCAGATAAGAGATGATCATGGGACATGGATGTGGCTCAAGCAATTGGGCTCCTATCTACCATATAGGAGGTCCAGGGTTTGATTCCTGGGGCATTTTGGTGAAGGAAAGCTGGCCCGCACGGTTAGCTCACACAGAGTGCTGGTCCATGTGGAATGCTGGCCCAAGAAGGAGTGCTGGCTCACACAGGAGTGCCGGCCTGAGTGGAGAGCTGGCACAGCAAGATGATGCAACAAAAAGAGACACAGAAGAGAGACAATAAAGGAAACAATAGACCAGGGAGCTGAGGTGGCACAAGAGATTGAGCGTCTCTCTCCTACTCCGGAAGGTCCCAGGATCGGTTCCCAGTGCTGCTTAAAGAGAAGACAAGCAGACACAGAAGAACACACAGTGAATGGACACAGAGAGAAGACAGTGAGCGCAAAAACAATGGGGAGGGGTGTGGGGAATAAATAAATAAATCAATCTTAAAAAAAAAAAAAGAGAGAGATCACCAGTCTGGCTGGAAATACTAAAAGAAGTGGATAGATTGGAGATGTAGATTAGAGATAGAATTTATAGGATTTGCAGAGGGATTGGCTCTGGGCCTAAGGGAAAGAGAGCAATGGAGGATGATGCCTAAGTGCCTGGCTGGAGCAAATACATAGGAGATGATGCCATTGCCTGTGATGAAGAAGATGAGATAGGAAGGGGTTTAGAGAAGAATTAAAATCTTAAATTTTGAACAAAGTTGTTTTGAGATATGTAAAAGTCATTCAGGTGGCAATGTCAAAGAGGCTGCTGAAACCATGAGAATGTGGGCATAGGAAAAGGCTGGGGTAGAAATATAAATGGAGGGGTCATTAACATGGTGTTGGAGTTGATAATCTAAGGAGAAAAGGCAGAGACGGAAAAGAGCTCAGGGTTAGGCACAGAAGAACCTCACATTAAATGGTTGGTAGGGATAAGGGAGGAGGAAAGGAGAATGGAAAGGAACCACCACTGAATGGAGGATAAAGCCACAAGAAAGTGAGATTAAATTCAAAAGAGGAAACTATGAGATTAAGGTATTGTAAATTATGTTGAGTGGTTCTTAGAGATCAGGAAGAATGAAAAGACAGAGGTTGTCATTGGCTTTGGCTATGGAAGTCTTTGATAACCTGGACAAGAACAATTTCAGGAGCTTGCTGGGGTTAGGGACCATCTTAAAGTCAATTGAATGGAGACGAGAAGATGAGGAATTGGATTTACATAGTAATTGGTGAGAAATTAGAGTTGTCTTCGGCTGGGGTTTTTGCTTGTTTTTTAAAGAGAGGAAATGCAGAGAAAGTTTACATGCTAATGGGAATGATCCGGTGAATGGAGACTCATGCTACAAGAATGAGACCAAAAAAGAAAAATGGAAATAACTGAGAATGTGGGAAATGGTAGGATTCAGACTTGATATTGATAGGGAGGCTACTTGCTTCATTGTCACAAGAAGGAAGAAAGGGATGATTGATGCAGAAAACACTGTTAAATGCCAACAGCTATAATTGTTTGTGTGTGAGAGAAAGTGTATGTGTGCATATTACACATTACAGTGATAATTTCATTTTGAAGAAACCTTGAGTTATCAAAAGTTAAATTACATAGGAGTGGTTTCAAAGTAGGAAAAGAGATGTGAAAATAAGCTAGATAGTCTCTAGAGTAAAGGGATCTTTTACATAGCTCCGAGTTAAACACTACTGAGAGCTAAACACCACTGAGAAAATGCAGCTTTTGATTACTTCTAGCTTTTGAAATTGAGTAATGACCTTTATTTTCAGATCACCACCACCACTTCATTAAAACAGAAATTCTTATCACTGTATCTCTTTAAGCACCTGTTGATATCATAAGTCTGTGATTCTTAGAGCACATTCCGTGGATTCCTTCCTGAGATCCTCACAGGGCTTTTGGGAAATCAAAACTATTGTTATAATAATATTAAGACTTTGTCTTTTTCTCTGTGCTGATATTTGCACTAATGGAGTGAAAGCACTGGTGATGAGTGAAACTGATGGCAACTTAGCACAAATCAAGGTAGTGGCACTAAACTGTACCAATAGTCATTATATTTTTCACCACTACGCACTCATGGTAAAACAAACAAAAAACACAGTTTCACTTAATGGCTTCTTGATGAAGCACTAAAAAAGTGTTAGTTGTATTAAATATTAAAGTATTAATTTTATAAAAGGAAAAGTTTTAATTTAAATACGTTTATAATATTTATAATTGTGAATATTTTTTGCAATTATATCTATAGAATGAGTTCCTGGAGTGAAACTCTTTTTTATGTTGTCCTACCATTCATCTAGCTAGATGGATTTTTATTCCCACAAACACTTAGATCAATGTTGCTTCCCCAAGTTTTCCTCAATATTAGTCAGATAAAATTTAAAAATTTTTGCCACATGAATAGGTAAAAAATGGCATCTCATTACCATACCAATTTGATTTCCTTTCATTATTGCTTTTTATTCATTAAAAAGAATGATTTTTATGTTATTGTCCATTTGAATTTTTTTTCTTTAAGTGACCTAATGGGTTGCTAGTCTTTTACTGAATGATTTATAGAAATTATTTCCTTTGTCCTATGACTTACAAATAATTTCCCAATCTTTTGTTTGTCTTTTGCCTTATTTAAGTTATTTTTGTTTGGGAAGAAATTTTTTATCTTTATTTAGTTTAATCTATCCATACATTTCCTAGAGCGTCTCGGTTTTATCTTATTTAGAGAAACCGCTAACACCTTAAAGATCTGTAAGAATCACTAGGCTTATTCGTTTTTCATGCTCAAATTTTTGAACTAACTAGAATACATTTTGAGTAAGGAGTGAGACGAAGCTCCTTTTTCTTTTTTTTCCCAAACGGCTAGCCAGTTGTACCAATACTCTTTATTGAATAATTTTTCATCTTTTCCACAATGTTTTGAAAGGCCACCTTTAACTTACCCTAAATCCATACATTTTCCTCTATATCTGACCTATCAGACTAGAGAGTTTAAGGTGAAAGATAAACTAAGGAAGAAAAAAAAGATAACAAGAGTGGTAAAAAATAGATCAGCAAAATAGGAATGAATTGTTTGTTGAATACTAAAAATGGAGCTTCATATTTTCCTACTTCTGCTTCCAAGAGAATATCCTGCATGTATTAACTAAGACAGAGAAAATTGGAAGTATCACCATTCTACTTATGAGACTTGGATTCTTACTAGAAATAGTGTAGGATAAAGAAATGAGCACTACCTGTTTTAATTTTTATTCACCTTGGCTTATTAATAATTTTGTGGAATTGGGGGAATAGGGTGTCTTGGGCCTTGAACATTGTAGGTACACAACATACCACTAATGTATGTAAAACTCCTCCATCACAAGCATCACTCCTTCCATTCTGAGTCTCTGTGTCTTAGTCAAGTTTGTCCAGAGAAACAGAACCAAGGAGGTATATATGTGTATATGAAGATGTGTATAAATGCATATGTTTATATATGTATATGTAAATATTAAGAGATTCATTATAAGAATAGGTTCATGTGACCATGAGTTTTGGCAAGTTCAAATTCCATTTAGCAGTCCACAAGTTGGAAATTCTGACAAAGGTAAAGCTAAATTCCCCAGGAGAAACTGCAAGTTGGAAACTCCAATGTAGGTGATGCTGAATTCCTCAGACATAGCAGACTGACTGAAGTAGAGATAGAAATTCTTCTTTCTGACTTCTGAAATCCTCAGTTCTTCCTTTTAGAGCTCCAATTGATTGGATGAGGAGACTCCCCTAATCACTAAGGGCACTCTCCTTTGTTCCAATCAGCTGACTATACGTGGAAATCCATCTATAAATAACCTGATAGTAACAATCAGGCCAGAGCTCACCTGACCAAACAATTGGACACCATAACCTAGACAAATGACACATGAACTTAACTGCCACATTCTGTTTTTATGTAAATGGGCTATTTTAAATTGGAAAAAACAAGACAATTTTCTTATGGCAGAAAATGGTAAGAAATAAAAATAGAGAAAGATACAAAGGAATCATTCATCCTTTGGACTAATTTTGATCCCCCTTGAGAAAAGGTTTCAATTGAAAAGTCAATGAGATCATTTAATAGGTCCTTTTAGAGTGCATGGGAATAAGGATTGCTACTTCTAGAGCTCCAGTGACAACATATGACTCAGAGTTGGGAGGACACTGTTTTCCTTATCTTTGCATAGAATCCAAAACCTCTCTGGGCTGTGATGACTGGAAACCTGAGGGCCATCAGTTGGCGGCAACCTTGGCAGAAGACTTCACTACTCCTGGCGCTAGCAAGTCTTCACCAGGTCTCTCTTTGGCAACATTAGTAGAAAAGGAAGAAATTCAATAATGATGACTGACCTTTGTCTTGTGGTCTCACATGCAGTACTTCTTTCTAAGACCCTGAAGAAAAGACAGGAGCAGGGCCAAGGGTAGTTTGCTACTTAGCTTAGAGCTTATCAAGGACATAGGTGTCTGGGAACACGAATATTCGGTGAATGGATGAATAAACAAACCAGTGAAGTCTTTCTTGTAAAAAATCATCCTTTTTAAGACTGAGCTTGAACTAACTTCCTTCAGGTTTGAACCTTAAAAATTTGCCAGTTGTGCACAAAGTGTATGAAATACAGTCCTTCAAATTTAGCATTAGAAATTGTTAGAGAATAATTGGTCATTTCAAAACCCTTATAGTGATATATGATTATTCTTTTTTTTAAATCATGCTTTTAACCTGCACCACTGAGGATGGGTCACTTGCTAATATGAAAATTTGAAGACAAATTTTCTAGTTATTATAAAATGGGGACAGAAATGGAAGTCCTCAGTTCAGAGATCCTGGGTATATTTCAGGGTAAACAAGACTTGTGTGTGTCAGAAACCCAGAGTTTGATATAAGCAGGAATGGAGTATGGGAAGAAATGGGCTGGCATCCATTCCCTAATTTTTGTCTTGAATTCCCTGATGACTTGATATCTAAGTTAGTTCTCATGAGGGAGATATGTAAATAGATGAGGCTATTGGTTCAGTTTGGCCAGCCAAGAGTTCCCTGATAAAGACCTACACTACCCTGCTGATCCTTACAACTCATTGTAAGGAAACAGAATCCATGTTTCCTTTCCCCCAAAAAGTACAATTCACACAACTCTTGAAAATTCATCATCTTGAGGAAACTGAAAGAATGTATGCAGCTTAAAGAGTCATTTAGGACTTACAACCTTAGAGAGAATAATCTTAATATACAATTTTACCAGAAGTAGATAAAACAATTGAGTCTTTAACAACATGTTTCTGAACTCTTAACTGTTCTACAAAACACCCTGAGTTAAATAATTAATATATTAATTGATACATAGTAAAAAATTTAATGTTTATAATAGTTGAAAAAAATGTCCCCCCAAAAGGTGGGCATTTGGTTAAACTGGGTAAATGCTGCATTGTTGGATGGCCTAAACCCAGACTGCTACAAGGCAAATGTATTGTGTGGGTAATGTGATTGTCCATATTTATGATAAGGTGATTGATTTGCTCCCAAATATAAATGCGGGGTGAGAACAGAAGGCACTGGCCCTCTTTCTTTTTTGATGCTTATTCCTCCCCAGTTAAGTTTTTATATCCTTAACAGAGTTTCTGGAATTGCCATCAGCATACCCTCTTAAACTCTAGGTCACTTACAGATAATCAGCATAAAGTAATTCATTCTTAGCAAATAATACCAAAGTTGTTTCTTGATTTTCTTTTCCTATTACTTTTCTGAACCATGGCAGAACCACTGACAGAAATAATTTAAAATATACTGGAGATGCATGTAAGTTAAAAGGATAATATAGAAATGGTTATTGAATCAGCATATTAACTGTTAGCCTTTCTATTTGCTTATCATACAGTGAGAGCTGGTGTTTACTTTTTATTGCAAAGGACAGGCCCACTTCCTGTCTCTGAATAGTTAAAGGAATTAGATGAGAAATTATTCCAAATGAACTGTACACAGTTTGATTAGCTTAGCTGAAGAGTACAGTTTCTGAAAAAAGAGTCATCAACACCCAGAGGTCAAATGCATTCTTATCGAATAATAAATTGAAGCCCCAAATGCTGCATGCAGAAGCATATTAGTATATGCAATTCTTGTTAGCAATGCAGTAAGTATTTTAATTGGCTAGATATTTAGGATGAGTTACTTGAAAGCTGTCCCATATAACATCACAACATTGTAAAGAGGCTCTTTTTAAATGGGTCACAGATGATATTCATATATAAAGGAGGACAGATTTTTGTTATACTGATCATAATATTACTTTTGAAGATCTTTACAACTTAAAATGTTCCTTTGAATATATTATATCACTTCATCCTCACCATAGACCTGTGGGGCAGGCGGGACAACATATGGTCAAATATAATTGCACCAAATATTGACCTAATTAAAACATCTGTTTTGTAATAAAAAGATGAACATAAAAATTGTACAATGAATATATATAATATTTGTGATTATATAAAAAGGTATTTGAAAAACCTAAACATATGACATATGCCTTTTGCTACTCTGTAGTAAAGTAAAAGTAGTCCAATATTAGAAATGAAAATAAATCAGACACAAAGGCAACAATTGCTCATTTCAGGGAGACAGAGTGCATTTCCGAAACCAGGTATTTAGTTTCCTTCTGAACTGTAGATCAATTGTTGGTGTGTGTGTGAAGCAATCTGGAGATTCTTGCCTTCAAAGCAAGCCAAGAAAAATATTTTGAAGTGAATTGGAAAATCAAGGTGTTGTCCACACACTCTTGCATTTTTAACAATAAGTCCCTAAAGGTCCTCAAATGAAAGCTCCCAGAGTCCCATCAGTAGTAAAAACAGATTTTGAGGCAATCTGAAGCCATTTTATCTCACTTAAAAGTATTATTCTACAATCCTTTCCATGAGTGTGAAAGTAGGTATGTTGTAAACTGGTGTATTATTTGAGTTTTATAGAATTTTCATAAGGACTGAAATTTTAAAAACAGAAAGGTAGATTATGTGAGGAGATAAAACGTCACTGCTCTACAACAAAGATGTCCAAAGGCATTGCTATATGAGTGCCACTCTACTGGAGGAATTATTTCCCCACTCGGTCTTTCGATAACAAGTGGACAAAGAAGGCAAGATAAGCTAACAAACTAGAAGCATGAAGCATTTGATGCTATAAATGGATGACACCAGGGCTTGCTAAGTATGTGGATGCTTATCTGAGTCCTTTATTTACTAAGACAATATAAATAAATAGAAGTTAGCAAAACAGTAAAACAACAGATACAAGCCCAAATTTAAAACCAAAGTCTTCCTTCTTCCCTTGTCTTTCCTCTTCCCTTTTCTTTGCCTGACTCCAAGTACACCTTTCCAGCTCATTACTGCAAATCATTTGAATTCCAGCACACAATGTCACCTGCTCTGTAATCTGATTACTTTATGGAGGAATTAGTATGTATATTTAATGTAGAAGGGTTTTAATCTTGATGAAAATAATCCTAAGGAACTGTGATAGGGCTGCTCATATGTCTGGCAGATATGCCAGTAACATGCTAATAAATGACAGCTGATTTATGTATCTGGATTCTTTTATTTATAAAAATAGCAAGTGGACTGATTTTTGATATTAATAATACAAGTGAATCCACTTTGATTAGACTTCTGTGGAGAGCTGTGCATATCCGGCATTACAATTAAATCTTGTGATGTGGAATGGGAATGACATGCTAATGAAGCAAGCCAGTGAGCCTGAACCAAGAGTGTCCAACATCATTATGGGATATCTTAGATGAAGAGTAATTATAAGAGGAACACTGAAATGTCATTAAAAATCTTCACTAAGAGATTTAACCTACTATTTCATACTAATGCTGGATTTTTTTTTTTTTTTTTTTTTTTTTTTTTAGCAACGTAACTGAACATAAAGTTCCTTTTCAGAATTTACAGGAAAAGGTTTTTTTAAATAGGTCTGGATTTAAGAAAAAGATACAATCTCGTGTCCTAATTTAATTTGGTACATCAAAATTCAATGGTGGTATGTAATTGAAATCTCTTTTTAATAATTTCAGATGAATTAGCAATTAGGGCTTGATCCTATTTCCATGAAATTTATTAAAATTGAGGGTTGAAGCCCTTGAAAATTTTTATTCTTTTCACTCCATTAGCACAATACATCTAGTCTAAATGCCCCTGTCAGTTAGTATAGTACATTCCTTGTTTATTTATGAGAATTTGTTTCAAAGAAGTTCAAGAGAGATAACATTATGCATATTCATAGGATTTAGGCTATAATATTCGAACCAAGAATGCTTTCAAGCCTTCAGTTCTCTCCCTTTTTGGAGAAAATGTCCTACTCTCACCTTCATAACCCTGTTTGCTTTTGAGCGATTCTCACTTGGACTCTGTTGTTTGTGACTTAATCTCATTGCTGACCTCTGGAGGAGGGTGATTTCTTCATGAAGAGATGCAAGAGGGTACTGTTAGAAAAGGAGGCAGGGGAAGATGAAACATGGCGCCAACTCTGAACAACATAAAATGTGGGCTCTGAAAACTGTCTCCAACTTCATAAATCCAGAGGACTGAAAGTATAAGCAAACACAACCAAAACTGTCATACCTATCACATTGCCTTGGCACCCAGCAGGAAAAACACAGTATTGCTCAGTGGCAAACAAATAAATTACACACATGCTGAAAGGCCAAAAGAAATATGCCAAGCAGTTGTTCTCCTTCTCCAGGCTCTTTGTGAAGAAGTGCAATTATGTTTAACAAAAACAGCATACAGCTAGTTGGCATCACTCTGAGACATAAATGTGTTTCTGTTCCAAATATGTAGCATTTTCAGAATGTTTGTATGTATTATGTGCAATTTGTTCAGTGTATCATTCTAGGAAAACCAGGTCCTAGCTGGATAATTATGAGGAAGGTAAACAGTATTTTCTCACTGTTAGCTTCTATTGCTAAAGTTGTAGCAGGAAACTCTTATTATTTACCTTTTTGAGGAAACATTACCAACACAGGCTTTTCCTGTTTGCCTTCCTCAAATTTTGTTTTTACAAATGAGATCTCCTCATTGTTTAATGTAATGGACCCCCTGAAGAAATCCATGTGGAAAATGGAATACTCTCAAGTAGACTGTGAATGAGTAAAAGACATCTCAACTCACTAGGGTTCTATAAAGAAAATTACACTGACTCTCTAAAATCCTTATGAGAAAATCCTGGCACTTTCTGTTTAACTCTGTTTTGGTCAACAAGTCCTCACACTATACACATACATTTTAGTGTGGAAGACAGGCACATGGAGATATTTCGGTATAATATTTTAAGGGCTTGGATAGGGGTATGCCTATGGTGCTGTAAGACCATCAGGAGTGGTCCGTTTTAATAATGAGCCTCCTGCAGGACAAAATGCTGAGCTATCGATGAGGGAGGTGGGGGATGATGGAGAAAGCTGGGAAGGGCAGTGTAGGCAGAGGAAAAAATATGACCAAAGATGTGGAGCCCTGTATCTGAATGGTGAGTATTGTAGAGATATTGAGGATGAATTTCGACAGAGCTTGGCAGAAATGGCTGATCTCTGCTTCACGATGTCTGGGTTCTCTACCGGGAAGACTCAAATGGCTGAGTGTGAGTGGAATGCTGAGGGCTGGATACTCCTTCACACATGTGGTGCCTGGGTTAGGATAACTCAAAGCCTGGAGTGGCTGTGACTGTCAAATGCAATCCTCCACATGGTTTCCCACAGGACTTAGGCTTTTCATGGCTTGGCGGATGGGTTCTAAGAGAGAGCATTCCAAAACGGGAAATCCTGAGAATGATAGGCAAAACCTGCACAGTCTTTTACCAGCTCGCCTCAGCAGTAACATAGCATCACTCCCACTAGCCTCCATTTCTTAAGGAACCAAGTACAGCCATATTTCAGGATGAAGGCACATAGACCCCATCTCTTAATGGAAGAGTAGCAGGGCCACATTGTAGAAGAGCATTTAAAATGGGAGATATTGTTGTAGCCATCTTAGGAAAATATAACCTACCACAAGGAATTAAAAACTAGAGAACCTGGCCAAAATAAGGTAGAAAATAAAAAAGTTGAACAATAAAGCCATCAGGGTCCAGAGAGGGAAAGAAATAGCAGGAGCAGCCTAAAGGTCTCAAAGATCCTACACTTTCTACATTTCATGTATATGTGATTCCCCAAGATTGCCCCAACAACATCTTTTTTCTCTTGAGTCCTTTGAGTATGTTGCTATTCCATGAAACTATATGATCCCTGACAAGTGTATTGTCTTACTAAGCTGAGTTTGTACAAGTCACTCAACTTGACTTACTGCCAATGTCCTAATGTATAAAACAGCTATAATATCTCATTCGGCTGTCATAAAAATTGTATGACGTAAGGTCTACAAGAGCATTGAGAAATCTAGAAAATATATACCTTACAAAATATTATTTTTTTGTAGTGGAAAAGTCTAATTGTTCCCTGATTTCCACCTTCTTTTTCTTCCTAAGTAAGAAAACCCCAAATTTTAGCTGAATACATGACCACCTAGGAAAGCACCCTATTTCTCATCTTCCCTTGCAACTAGGTGTGTTTCAGGACACTAGGTGACTGAGTTTGGGCCAAGAGCTTGGAGGTGGAACAGTGTGTGCCCCTTCTGGGACAGGTCTTTAAGAGCAGGGGTATGGCCCTTTCTTGTGTTTCCTTTTTCTTCCACCATGCTCTCTGTAACATGGTTTTGTGGTGGATAAATCTCCTTTGTGGAACCTAAGAACTAGAGACAGACACACCCTAGAAATGGTTTAGTGGAAAGTAGATGTAGCCTGGGTCCCAGCTACCTAGCTGTTCACATACAACAGGATTTTTATATGAAAGATAAATAAACTTCTTTTTTTAAAACTTCTGTTATTTTGGATCTCTCTTACATTCAGCCAAACTTACATCACCATATATAAAATACTTTTTTCTGGTCTTACTGACTCTGGTGGTTTGGAGTTTATGTACCCCAGAAAAACATGTTCATAATCTTAATTAATTCCTGTGGGTGTAAACCATTGTAAATAGGACATTTTGATGATAATTTGACTTCAATTATCCTATTATTTTTCTGTCTTTGATTTTCAAAGTCCTTTTGTGAATTAATATAGTAGAATTAATTAACAAAAGATGCATGGGCAAGAATTGTGGAAAATTAAAGTTCAAGATATATTTGAAACTATATAAACAACTGACATTCAGATATCTGAGGAAAATATCAAGTGTAATACATATGGTTATATAAAAGAAAAATATATTTTCAAAGCTAATTATTGCTTCTTTTTCATGATAAAATGCCATTTCCTACTTCGTAAGTGTAAAATATGAATTTATAATTTTGGCAATAGTCATTTTGTCATCATTGGAAGCAATTAACATTTCACCCTGAAGTAATAATATTAGTAAAAAATAAAGGAGATATGATCAATTTGGATTCAACATAAATTCATCGATAGGGAAAGAAGCCAACATACATAGCATACACATAGTATCCCACCTCTTTTTTTCTTGCCTTTGATTTAGAAAAAAAAGGTCCCGAACTCACTTCCTCTTACGTTAATGGAAATTACATTTAAAAGACTAAGAAAGTGACATCAAATGGAAGCAGCATTTCATCTTCAGATATCAACTAACAGGAAAATTACTTGTTGTAGATTCCTACCTGCTAAAACAAATATTCCATACTGTAGGTTTTCTTTTTTTATTTATTTATTTTTTTGTTCTTTTATATAGGTTTTCTTAACAACAGGAATTTATTGGCTCATAGTTTCAGAGAATAAAAAGCTTGCTTCCTCCCAGAGTCAATATCTTCTGGCTAGCCAGCAATCTTTGGGACTCCTTGGCTTTTCCATTACATGGCAATGCACATGGCAATGTCTTCTCTTTTTTCTCTAAATTCCATTGACTTCTGGCTTCTGGCTGCTCCCTGTGGCTTCTCTCTTCCTCTGACTTTCCCTCTGTTTATAAAGAACTCCAATATTCTGGACTGAAGTCCAATCTGATTCAATTGGGTCACACCTTAACTGAAATAACCTCTTGAAGAGATCTTATTTAAATGAGTCCATACACATCAGAATATAGACAAAGACCAAGAATACGACCAAACTGGGGTACACAGTTCTATCCATCACAATACTTACTCACATTTTTCCAATGCTGATAATACACCATCCAATGACATCCCCCAGAAAACACATTTTACGAATTTCCTACTCTCTTTCCCTCCTCTCCTTTTTCCCTCCCTCCCTGCTTTCTTTCCTTCTTTCCATCCTTCCCTCCCTCCCTCTCTCCTTCCCTTCCTTTCTTTCTTCCTTCCTTCCTTCCTTCCTCCTTCCTTCCTTCCTTCCTTCTTTCCTTTTTTTCCTCCTCTCTTGCATTAATATGTATTGAGTACTGACTATGTGTCAAGTACAACTTTAGGAACTAGAAAGGAGGATGAAACATAATGGGAAATTGAGTCACAAACTAATGTCACACACTCACTATACTGTTACTTCTTTTTGGACACACAGGAAAAGATCATTCCTCAGGCTCCCTATCACTGTATCCTAACAGTGATACAGTTTTGGCCAATGGAATATGGACAAAGTGAAATAAGCAGCTTCCAGTTCTGATTTTTAAAAAGGGCCCTCATGACCTTTCAGCTCTCACTGCTACCATGGCAACACTGGAGGCTACACATTTCAGAGAGTACAGTCACAAGGTAGAGGAGAGGAAGATTACCCAACCCTTAACACACTATGAGGAGAAATAAAAATCAACTTCTGTTGTGTTAAGCCACTGAGATTTGGGGGCTTATTTGCTACCACGGAGTAGTCTTTTCTAATACAGAGCTCATAGTCTAGTAAATGAAATCATGGCGATGAAAAATTCAATATGATATGGGAGATGTAGAGGCAAAGTAATATGGTATATGAACAGAAAAATAACAAGTGCATATTCCCTGGACCAGTCAGGGACAGCTTCTCAGAAGAGGTAATAATTTATGTTGTTCTTGAATTACAGTAGGATTTTGCAAGATAGAGCAAAACAAAAATGTGAGACTCAAGGGAATGCTCTACCATTGCTGTAACGTCCATCATCAAGGGATGACTTGATGTTTCCTCAAAGACAACTGAGAAAGGAAAGGAAATCAAAAAGCAATTTTTTAAAAGCTAAATTCAACATTGTGCTGAAGCAATATTGGATTACTGTTTAGCTTAGTTACATAGAAACTTGATTTGGCCAGAACAATGCATTCACTGAGTAATCCGAGGCCGTTTTACTATAAATGAATTCAGGGATAGAAGCACCTAGCAAGTTATTCAGAAATGCCAAAATTCTTCCCCTAATAGGATGTATTGATTAGTAAGAAATCCTTATTATGCAATATCTAACAGGTGTTATATTCAGATGCAGGCAATTTCCTGATATATAGGTAGGTTTCAAGGTTAATGTAGTGATACCACAATTTATAGCAGCCAAGGGCAGGCAGAATGTTTTCTTAATGTGGATGTAAAGAATTTCCCCTGAGATGAAACAAAAACTTGCAGTGAAAAATCTGAACTCATTTACTATTCAGAAAAAGTGGTGCATTCTGTACTGGTGCCTTCTTCTGAGAAGGTGTGAGGTGAAGGCTTTGCTGTGAATTGTCAAATCTACTTTTCCAAGAGGGATATTTGAATTATAATAGAAAGAGGAGCACGTGAATTTTGGAGGAAAATGAAGAAAACCATATAAGGAACAAATGAACAAAGTATCAAGGGTCTTGTCATTGGAGGGCAAATGATAACCAGCCCTCAAAGGGCAGTATATGAGGATATTGACTTATAAGAAGATAAAGATTGAAATGAAAAGATTCAGAGTGTTGGAAGACCTTGGAGGAGTTTGATCTCTGGACACTATATTATACCACATTATAACTCTATAAATTCAAAGCAGAAATGAATGATGATTCTGCAGTTTTGAGGCATAAATCATTTCTAAGGTGGACTTGTAGGAAAGAAGTTAGTTTAGAGAGTTGGAGATGAAGGCGGAATGAAGTAGACCAGGCAGAAGTGATATCCCCAGTAAAAATTTTTAAAGCACTAAATAGACTTCAAAGTTAAATTTGAATAGAAGGTTTTCAATATAAGGATCAACTTATGCACTTATGTACATTCCCACTTGAATAGAAGTGTGTCAGATATTCCACAAAGAAATAATGATAAAAAAAAAACCAGCCCTGTTTTCTCCTGATAAATAACAATGTGGTCCCAGATATTTAGGACAGCGAAATAGAAAGTTGGCAATATGATTGGAATGGTATGCTTGACTGGATAATTTTTGTGGGACTTTGTCTTAGAATGTTCTTCACATTTATTTCTCTTCCCATCACTTTCATCTTATTAACTCTAATATTCTTCTGATATTGTTGCTGAGTTTCCTGAGGTTTCACCAGACATATACAACTCACTTTTAGTTGGAAATTGGGAAAGGAAACATGAAGGCTAATGATATTTTGGCAGCCTTCTAAATAAAATGAAATTGAAATTTAAAATACATTCTTCCTTTTTTTTTTAAGTACATGTATATCTTCAGCTTTACTTGGTCAGTCTGTCTTGATTGGGGCACATGTACCAGCTGTGGGATCCAGAAACAGCCCCAATAAAACTATTACACCTTTTTAAGTTGATACTTGCCTTTTATAACACACATCATAACAGAATGCCTTGAAAACTATGAATGCTTTTGGGAAAAACTATACTTGAAAATAGTTCTTGTAACCTCTGCTAAGTGCAGTTGGCAATGTAACTGTGTTTGCATTAATTGAAGACTATAATTGAGAAATCCATTTCCTCCTGTATCATTTTCACAAAATTTAATACAAATGTGCAAAGACCTTTCAAAAAATATTAGATGTGTGGTTGGGGAAATGACTATGCTGGTTCAGGATACATTTTCTTGGCTATATATATTTTAAAAGGTAGGTTTCCTCATGGACCTCCCTTTGCACTGCACACCAGCACTATCCTAGATGGTCAAGAACTCTGACTCTGTTTTGGGAGGGGCTTCTAAGTGTCCTGGGCCACTAATAAAGGGTGGTTGACACCTAAGCAGTCTGTGAGCACCTTTGAATAGGGTCTCAGCAGAGGCTCAGAGCACAGGTAGGTGTCCTGTTGGATGGGCCAGGATCAAGTGATTGCCACAGTCCATTAAAGGCCTGTGCTCAATAGCAATGAGAAGACCAGTGGATGTGGAAGTCAATGGACCCTGTGTCAGCTTCTCCAAGACATTTGAGGTCTCCCTCTTTATTTTGGCAGAAAGTCTAACAGTCACACCCCTGGGGACCTTCCCTTTTCATTTGTAAGAACATGGTTTGGAAGTCAAAAAGAAGCTAAAGACTTGGTGTTTCTACTCTACCAATTTTAATTCTCCCAAAGATTAGGAGGAATTCTCTGACTAGGGATAGTTATGAGAGGGGGTGAAGTACAAACAAGTTAGTATTTCCAAATCTTATCTTATTACATCTTGGTGATGTTAGCCACTTCCCTTGGGTATTTGATGCATTGGAATGTCAGGTGTTCTGGACAACCATCTCCTATGATTCTCATATATTTGAGAAACCATGCAGTGATTCCTTATGATTAAAGCATGATCCATCACGACTAAGACTCTGATTACTCATCTGAGGATGCATTACAGATCCACAAGAGATTCCAATGTGTAGCAATGGTTTAGTAACAGAAAACTTAAGTGATAATCAGGTGGAGGAGCATACTAGTAAAGTAATGGTGGAATAGTCTGGGGTGATTGGAACTGAAGAGGGACCAAAGGAAGCATGAGATGCTGAGGCAATGCTTTAGTGGCAGGTGATCCTGGAAAGCTGGGGAGGGAGAGTTTAGAGTGACACTTGTTGGCTATTTTAATTCATGAGAGAAAATGTTCATCTTTCCTCCCAAATGTTAATATATGATTGGTAATAAATGTTAAGATAGAATAAAAATAATGGAATAATAAGCATTTGAAATACAGATTTTATTGAGTTGTCAATGCAACTTACCTTGATCTAAGTAATTTTTCTACAGCTTTACAAGTAGTCAGAGAACTGATTAATGTAATAAGCACAAGCCATTTCTTACCTGTCTTATTTATTTATTTATTTATTTATTGCCTACTTAAATGCCACCCAACCTTCAAGGACCAGAGTAAGGCCCTCCTATTCCAGGAAGCCTTCCCAGATCACCTGAATGCTCAATGTTCTCTGAATTCTCAGGACATGTGATTTATGTCACAAAATTGGCCCCAAATGATAAACCAACCTTTTACATGTCAAGTATTGTTGCCTTATCTGCAATTTAACTTTCCATATGTTCTAATCTCATTTCCTCTGCCAAATTATAAACAGCTTTGGTGTAGGGACCATAACTGTACTGCCTGACACAGTTCTTCCAGAAATATTGAGTGATAAGTAATTAAGGAGGTTTCTACAAGCACTGTCGCACTTTGTACCTGAACTTAATTAAATCTCAAAAGATCAAAGACAGAATAAAAAGATATTCTTCCTATAATTGTTGTGTCACATCAGCTATAGACATTTTAACATTGAGGAGCAGTCATGAGTGACTTTAAGACCTGTAAATGGTTATTTTCTAATTTCAAATGAGGTTAAAAGATGATAGAGAAAGAATATAACCCAAAGGCCATGGTTAGGGATCTATTTTACCTGAACACACTCCAGAGGGCAGAAGAAAAGCATCTCTTCCAAACAACATGGAGACTGATGCTAATAACTTACTGTTAAACTTCAAAATCTTTCTAATTAGAGCCTATTCTAGTACCACTTGATAAAGTTGTGTTGGAGAAACACTGTCATTGCACATTTTCAGATGACATAATCCATCACAGCTCAGTGAGTCATAACATTAGCTAAAGAATCCTAGGATTAAGTCACCATATTTTATGGAACAATAAGGTAGAACTGACTTGTTCTTGTCCTGATTTTAAATTATTTGCCCATATCTGTTTTGTGATGTTATTAAACATAGTATGATGGCCATCTAAAAACAAAATAATTTGCCAAAGAGCAGAGTAGAAGATGAACTAGAAAATAATGAGTAAAATTTTAAAGGTATAAGTATAAAAAAGTCTTTATATATATATATATATATATTTAAGATTTATTTTATTTACTTATTTCTCCCCATCCCCTTGTTGTTTGCATTTGGTGTGTCTGCTCATTGTATGCTAGTCTTTTTTTTTTTTTAGGAGGTATCAGGAAATGAGCCCAGGATCTCCCATGTGGGAGGGGGGTGCCAATTTTCTTGAACCATCGCAGCTCCCTGCTTTGTTGTGTCTCTCATTACATTTTCCTTCCTTGTGTCTCTTGTTGTATCATCTTGTTGCATCATCTTGCCATGCCAGCCCATCGCATCAGCTCACTGTCTTGCTTGTCTTTTTTGGGAGGCACTGGGAACTGAACCTGGGACCTCCCATGTGGTAGGTGGGAGCTCAATTGCTTGAGCCACATCCACTTCCCCATATATTTTTAAAAGAGAGATACATCATTTTAAGCACTTATGAGTGGTGTCAAGGTGGGCCCAAAATTTAAAATTAGCAGTCAGAAGTTTCCTTCCATGCAATATTTAGCTGCTGCTCACCTTGTGTAGATTTATTTTGAAATTTGCCATAAAAATCAAAGCAATGGAGAAAGAGGGCAGGTACCAAGGAGTGCTAATCATGACCAATTTTTATCTTTTCCTTGTATGTATTAGTTAGTTACTGCTGGGTAAAACTTGTTTAAAAAATAAAAACACAAATCTCTCTCAATGTCATATAGCAATAAGCATTTGTTCAGTTCATAAGATTGGGTCAACTGAGGGATGACTATCTTGGTGAGCTCACCTGAAATGGCTCTGCCAGTCTTGATGGGGTTGTCCATTCATTTCTCATCTTTCTCTTAGATAGCCCAGGTCTGTTATTCCCAGGGCAATGGCAGAGGTGCCAGAGCACAAGCCATCATTTGTTTCCCATGACACTGGTTATGTCCCATCTGATAACATCTCTTGACAAAGCATATTGTGTAGATGCATCCATAATCTTTGGGGCAGGGATGTATTCACTACCCCTGTAGTGTAAGAAGCTTCAAAGTCACATGGCAAAGGGAGTGGAAAATGAGAAGGATAAAGAATTGTGGACATGACTCCAACTTACTGTGCTCTTATTGTTTTCAACTGTTCTTTAATCTATTCATTAAAAATTTCCTGAGCATAGTGAACATCTCTCATAGACTTGGCTGTAGAGGCTTAAGTATGACACCAAAAGCACAAGCAACAAGAGAAAAATTAGATAAATTTCATCCCATCAAAATAAAAAACCCTATATTTCTTTTCTTTTTTTTTTTTTTTTTTTTAGTTAAGTCAATAGTTTATTAAGAAAATGAGAGAAGAGAAGAGAAATAACAGATTATGGGTCTCAGGTATACTTGTGGGCTGGTCCAGGCAGAGAAAGAGAAAAGAAAAAAAAAAAAGAAAAAAAAAAAAGAAAAAGAAAAAAATTCTATGCTTCTAAGCATAAGGATACTATCAAGAAAATGAAAAGACAACCCACAGAATGGACGAAATCATTTGTCAATTACATATCTGATCAGACTTGTATCTAGAATATATAAAGAATTCCTATAACTCAATAATAAAAAAGTATCTGAATAGACATTTCATCAAAGAAGATATACAAATAGCTAATAAGCACATGAAAAGATGTAGACATAATTAGTCATTGGGGAAATGAAAATTAAAACCAAAATGAGATACCACTTTATACCCACTATGAAGGCTGGCTAAAGTATAAGAACAGCTAAAGTTTGAACCTGTCAAGCCAGAAAGAGGCCAGTAGCTGCCATCTTAACTCCACGCCTGATATGAGGGGAAGCGGGTCTGACTGAAAAACACAATGACAGTAGAGACCAGTTTCTTTCACCCAGATTGGCCTGCAGCCCCAGCCTAGGCTTCAGCCCACCTCTAGCAGGGAGGAAGCTGGGGGGCCCTGCACCAGCCTATCCAGGTAACTGCAGGTACATTTAACTGTACAGACTGAATAATCAGAAGTCTACCAGGGTAACTGCGGTCATCTTGGACCTGCACGGCATAGATTGTTGCCCACACTTTCAGCTCCATCCCAGCCCCAGGCAGGGGAAAAAGGGGTGTGAAGCTTCATCAGTCTCTCTGGGCAACTACAGTCTAGGACTGCATGAGTTGGATTATTCCACACAGCTGTGACTCTGTCCCTACCCCTGGCAAAAGAGAAAGTTGGGAGAAGATTCATCAGTCCTTGGGGGCAATGAGGGCAGCTTGGGTTTCCACAGCTTATGGCACCAACTTCATCCTTGGCTCCTACTATACAACCAATAAGGGAGAAAGGGCAGGAAGCCCTAAACTAAAGAAAAAAACTGCACGCAATATAAATACTCTAGTAAGCCAGATGCCAAGACACCAACAAAAAAATTACAATCCACACCAAGAAACAGAAACATCCATATGTTAAAGGAACAAGATAAGCCTCCAGATGACATAAAGGAATTGAGACAAGTAATCATAGATGTTCAAATAAACCTCCTTAATAAATTCAATGAGATGGCTAAAGAAATTAAGGATGTTTAAAAGACATTGAATGAGCACAAAGAAGAATTTGAAAGCATACATTAAAAAATAGCAGATCATATGGGAATGAAAGGTGCAATAAATGAAATAAAAAATACACTGGAATCATATAATAGCAGATTTGAGGAGGCAGAAGAAAGGATTGGTGAGCTTGAAGAAATGGCCTCTCAAAGTGAACATACAAAAGAACAAATGAATAAAAGATTGGAAAAACTTGAACAAGGTCTCAGGGAACTATATTACAGTAAGAGATGTGCAAACATACATGTCATGGGTGTCCCAGAAGAAGAAGAGAAGGGAAATGGGGCAGAAAGAATATTTGAAGAAATAATGGTAGAAAATTTCCAAACCCTGTGAAAGGACATAGATATCCATGTCCAAGAAGCACGACGTATTCCTATCCGAAAAAATGTGAATAGACCAACTCCGAGACACATACTAATCAGAATATCAAATGCCAAAGACAAAGAGAGAATTCTGAGAGCAGCAAGAGAAAAGCCATGCATAATATATAAGAGGAATCCAATAAGATTAAGTGCTAGTTTCTCACCAGAAACCATGGAGGCAAGAAGACAGTAGTATGATATATTTAAGATACTGCAAGAGAAAAACTTCCAGCCAAGAATCTTATATCTGGCAAGACTGTCTTTTGAAAATGAGGGCGACTTTAGAATATTCACAGATAAACTGAATACTGAAACTGAGAGAGCTTGTAACCAAGAGACCTGCTTTGCAGGAAATAATAAAGGGTGTGCTACAGCCTGAAAAGAAAAGACAGGAGAGAGAGGTCTGGAAGAGAGTCTAGAAATGAAGATTATATCAATAAAAGTAACTAAAAATGTCAAAAGAGTGGTGAAAATAAAATATGACAGATAAAACTAAAATATTCAGGAATAAACTTAACCTATGATGTAAAGCTCTTGTATTCAGAAAACTACAACTCATCATTAAAAGAAATCAAAAAAGACCTAAATAATTGGAAGAACATTCCATGCTCACATTAAGTAAATAAATATCATTAAGATGTCAATTCTACTCAAATCAATATACAGATTCTTTGCAATCCCGATAAAAATTTCACCAGCATTTTTTAAATAAATGGAAAACATGATTATCAAATTTATTTGGAAGGGTAAGGGGTCCTGAATATCCAGAAACATCTTAAAAAGGAAAAGGGAAGTTCCATACTTTAAGTTGTATTACCTAGTGGTAAAAACAGCATGGTACCAGCATAAAGACAGACACATAAATAAAAATTAAAAAATAATAAAATAAAATAAAAAAAGACAGACACATAGACCAATGGAACTAGACTGATGGTTCAGAAACAGACCCTCACACCTATGGCCATGTGATTTTTTGATTACCCTGTGAAACCCACCCAGCTCAGGCAGAACAGCCCATTCAATAAATGGTGCTGAGAAAACTGGATATTCATAGCAAAAGAAGGAAAGAGGACTGCCATCTCACACCTTATACAAAAATTAACTCAAAATAAATAAAAAAACTAAATACAAAAGCAAGAACCAAAAGCTTCTAGAGAAAATGTAGGAAAATATCTTCAAGACCTGGTGGTAGGTGGTGAATTCTTGAAGGAAATAAGAGGACTGAGATGGACTACTGATATTTAATGAATGAATTAGCTTTACTGTAAAAGTGTGGGAATGTACAGAGTTGACGGTAACACATTATAGTGAGTAACAGCTAGTTTATAAATGGGGATGTTGCTGAAAATGGTAGTCTAAGGATGTAAATGACAATTGACAGAAAGCTAGAGAATAATCTAGGGACAGAATAGCACAGTAAACCCAAAAGTGGATGAGAATTATGTTTGATGGTACAGATGCAAGAGTGTCCTTTGTGAGCTAGAGCAGATGTACATCACTATTGCAGGGTGGTGGGAATGTGGAGAAGCATGGGAAAACAACTAGAGTGACCTATGGACGGTGGTTAACAGTAATAATGTAATATTCATTGCATCTATGCCAAAGATGTACTGTGTTGATGATAGGGGAGTGTGGAAAATATGTGCCAAATGTATGCTATGGACCTGGTGATAATTGGAATGTATTATTTCATAATCTGTAGTAAATGTTCCACCATGGTGTGGTGTGTTGACAGAGGGGTGCTGTTTGGGAATTCTGCACATGTGCATGATTGTTTTGTTAAGTTTACCACTTCTGTCATAAAAATATATTTAAAAAATAATAATATGGTGGGTTGGGGGGAAAATACACCAAATATAAGATAAGGTCTATAACAAGTAGTAAGATTTTGACAATATTCTTTCATAATTTGTAACAAATATCTCATGACAATACAAGGTGTTTGTGAAGGGTTGATCTATGGGACCCCTGTATGATGTTATGAATGTTTGCTTTGCAAGTTCATAACTTTTACTCTACATTTATTGTTTATGTATGTTCATGTATAAATGATATAAAAATAATAATAATAGGGTGGCTTGGGGGAAAATATTTTGGTTAGTAGTAATATTTTGAGGATGCTCTTTAATCATTAGTTAAAAATGTTTAACAGCAATGCAAGGTATTGGCGGTAGGGTGACGTATGAGAGCCTTGTATGGTGTTATGTATGTTTGTTTTGTAAGTTCACAACTATTGCTATACACTTATTGTTTATGTATGTTCATGTATGAGTGATATACTTCAATAAATTTAAAAAAGAGGAATGAAGTACTGATACGTGCTACAACATAGATGAACCTTGAAAACAGTATGCAGTGTGAAAGAAGCCAGTCACAAAAGACCACATACTACATGATTCCATTTTTATGAAATGTTCAGAATAAGCGAAGTTATAAGGACAAAAAGTAGATAAGTAGTTGCTTAGGGCTGGGGAGGATGGGAAGTCAGGAAGTGATAACAAAAGGGTGCAGGGTTGCTTTATGAGGTGATGAAAATGTTCCAAAATTGACTGTGGTGATGGTTACGCATTTCTGTGTATATGGACACTTTAAATGTGTGCCTTACTTTGCCAAGGTTGCTTTATGTAATACCACAGACTGGTAGGTTTAAACAACAGGAATTTATTGTCTCACAGTTATGGAGACTAGAGGTGCAAAAATCGAGGTGTCAGCAGGATCATGCTTTCTCTGAAGGCTGTAGCAATCTGGTGGTGGCTGGCTGGCAATCCAGAACTCAATCTCTAACTCTGTCACATGGCCATCTGTCACCTTCTGCCTCCTCCTCCTGAGTGTGTTCAAGTTTCCTCTGCTTACAAGAACCCCAGTCATATTGGTTAAGGCCCACCCGGATTCAGTTTGGCCTCACCTTAAATAATAGGATCTTCAAAGATCCTGTTTACAAAAGGATTCACAGCCACAGGACTGGGGTTTAGTATTTGAACTTGTCTTTGTGTGGGACATAAGCCAATCCATAATATGTGGTATGTAAGTTAACTTTCAATAAAATTGTTATCCAAAAAAAATTAAGGAGTTATGACACGTAAACAAATTACTACATTATGAGGTAGAGAGTGAAGAAAGCTAAAAGAAAGGTTCAAATCAAATACTCTGAAGATCTAAGGAGGAAAAAAATCACTTCTGGCTAGAGAGATCAAGACCAGACAGTGTAGGTTTCACCAAGGACAGTTCTTCATACCCTCAAACTTTAGAGTCAGGATAGGCTTTCACCTCAGGTAGTAACAGGAGAATCATTGAAAGTGTCTAAACGTGAGTCAAATTTGAGTTTTGGGAGGATAAATCAGATTGTAATGTTTATGATGAAATGGGCAGATGCTGGAGGAGGGAAGGTCAGTGGAAATTATTTTGAGATGTAATGAAAGCAGCAGTTATGATAGTGATAGTGACACATGGAAAGGAAGAGGCAAATTCAACAGATATTATAGAGAAAGAATTTGCAGGATTAGTAAATAAAGAGGAGCAGAGGTGAGACCTTGGATGACATCAATATGAAGAGGAATGAAAAGGAAAGAAACGGTCAAGGAAATATAATTAACAGACATGTTGGTTCTAGCTATGGGCAAAATACAACAGAAAAATGGATATTTTAATGCTCCCTCAAATTCTAACATTATGTGAACATTATCTGGCAAGTTTTAGAAGTTGCATCTGTTAGGAATGAGTTTGACTACTAGTAACAGAAAATTGAATTAACTGTCTTACATAGATGTTTGTTTTAGAGGAAGATGGCTATTGACATTGGCTTAACAGTTCAGAGCTGCTAAGGCCAGCATCTCTCTGATTCTCTTCGCCTTTTTTTCATGGTCCCACAAGATTGCAGATGCACCCCAGTCATGTCCATACTGAATACAGGATACAGAAGAAAAAGAACGGTACTGACAACAATGGCTCTTTCAGTCAAAATCCAAAAACCTACTCATAAGTCCCTGCAATGCAACTGGTTACATTTCTTTCTTTCTTTTTTTTTTTTTTTTAAGATTTATTTATTTATTTATCCCACACACACACCCCACCCCACCCATTGTTTTGGACTTGCTGTCTGCTCTCTGCGTGTTCTTCTGTGTCTGCTTGTGTTCTCTTTAGGTGGCTCCGGAAACTGATCCTGGAAACTTCCGGAGTGGAGAGAGGCACTCAATCTCTTAATATTACCTCAGCTCCCTGGTCTGCTGCATCTCTTTTTGTCTCTCCTCTGTGTCTCTTTTTGTTGCGTCATCTTGCTGCACCAGCTTTCCGCTGGGGCCAGCACTCCTGCATGGGCCAGCTCTCCACTTGGGCCAGCTCGCTTTGCAGACCAGCTTGCCTTTCACCAGGAAGCCCTGGGTATTGAACCCTGGACCTCCTATATGGTAGATGGGAGCCCAATCACTTGAGCCACATCCGTTTCTCTGGGTATATTTCATCTGCTTCCTGCTATGGGGCCTCCATTAGCCTCAAGGAAGGCCAATGAAATAACTGTTTACCTTTTCAATCTTCATACAGTGGTAATGGGTAAGGGAAAAGGGGCTTGGGAATGGATGTTGCTTTAGCCAAACAACAGAATCAGAACCAGAAATCATTTTCTCATACAATATAAATGTATTATTTTTAGATGATCTAGAATTATCTTGGCATAAGAGTAAGCATGTTATAATTAATAATTAAATATGAATATGGCATTGGCATATCGTAATTCAGATAAGAAAAATATCTACTTTAGATATCTTTTCTTACATATAACATCATCCTTGGCTGTAACAGCACTCAGATGTTATGTATGTGGAAACTTCTTTCTATTTGGGCATTGTATGTTTAAGTAAAGAATATATTCCCTGTATTTGTTTATTGGTGACAGTTTGTGGGCGACAGAGAGATTAAATAAACCTAAGGAGTGATTCTTAGTAGGCTTGGAAATTTCACCACGCTTCTACAAATTAAGCTATTTTCCACTGATTTATGTAAAGTATAATTAACAAATTAATACATATGAAGATAAGATAATAGAAAGCACCAAGCAATAATGTCGTTTTGTTGTGTTTTTGAAAATTACTGAAAGTAATGGCAAAACTAATCTGCTATAAATTTCTTTTAATTGAACAGCATTTGCAATTTTTTCCCCCTCAGTTCAAGCTATCCCATACCGTTCCTCCATGTTTTTCATCTTTACATACCTAGGAAGTGTTCTAACATTGCCTCTATTCTTCATACAGCATCATATTTATTGATAATAGAGTAATTTGGACTGTAGTATTTAGAATTGTGTTTTGGTTTAAAACCAAAAGGTTTTCCAAATAATAGATTGTTCATTTAAAATGTTAAACATTCTATTGTAAATTACCAGTCAGTTATGTTTAAAGTGGTAACAACTCATTGTTAAATATTCAATAACAGCAAACCTAGGCAGCATAATTGAGGATGCCCTTTATGTGGAGAAGGGATGCCATTTATTAATCTACTAAGGCTCAACATAAATATAAATAATCTAATAATCCATAGGTAATAAAATAAGGGACTTTCCTAAACAATTATTTATTCAAATGTATCTGAAGACAGATGTGACTGAGTAGTCTTATTTCACATTGTACATTTTGCTTCCTGAGAGATTTTGAGAGCTGGAGAGCTAAAAAACCTCTCAGGTGGTGCAACTTCTGAAATCTAATATTTAACCAATGTTGCTATTTTTTTAATTTACCATAAATGAATATTGGTTAATTTGGTTGATTTGACAATATGGTTAAAATGACCGTAAGTGTACACTGTCTTTTTCTGTCATACGCTGAGGGTAAGTCAGTTATGTTCTTATTCCAGGGGTGAGGAGTAGGGGTCTCGGGCTACATTACATAGGAGCTTCCATGATCTACAGTGACCATAAACAACTCTGGGTAATCTCAACCCAACTTAGGCATCAAGGCCTGACCCGGAATTGATCTGGCTCCCAAGTGACACACGTCCTTCCTGGATGAGGCCCAGGACTAGTGTAACCTGCCTGGAACTACTCTGAAAGGAAGCAGATTCCCCCAACTCTCTTCAGCTTCACTTTCCTGATTTTTTTCTTTCACACCATGCATTATAGGGCTGTTAACTCCATGACCCAAGATAAATTTGTAGAGCACTTCCCTCAGACCCAAAACTGTCTTGTGAGAGGCTAAAGAGATTTTTTGTTTCTCAAATAGATACCTGAAACATCCTTTTTAGATAATAGTGGTTTGAGACTGAGATGGTAAGATGGTCATGCATAGAGTTAAATGAGCACCTGGAATAGAAGTTAGTACATTTCTTCTTCTTTTTTTTTTTAAACCGGGAGGTCCCAGGGATCGAACCCGGGTCCCTCCATATGGGAGACGGACGCCCAACCATTTGAGCCACATCCGTCCCCCAAAGTTAGTACATTTCTGTTTAAATATATTTCCCATGAAATGCCTCTGGTTTAGCCTTATGCTGGTAAATCCTTGTTTCTTAACAGCAAATGAAATTCAGGCACAGATTGTTGGGTTTGTCCTCAACTGCTCTCTTTCTTCCCCCTGATATAACATAACTACTACAGATCAGAATGACTTTCTCTAGAAGTTAGTCAGAATATTATTCCCCATCTTGAGGAATAATGGCAGGTACAGAAACAATAGAAAAACTAGGAAATTGTTTTGTTTTTTTTTCCCCTGTTTTCTCCTTTGACATTTTGTTATAAATCATACAGATCCTTAGACGTCTGTCCCGGAGGACTTATAACTTAAAGCGAAGACCTTCCCTTTCCTTTTTTTTTTTTAAGATTTATTTTATTTATTTCTCCCCACCCCATCGTTGTTTGCATTTGCTGTGTCTGTTTGTTGTGTGCTGGTTTTCTTTTTTTTAAGGAGGCACCGGGAACTGAACCTGGGACCTCTGATGTGGGAGGGAGGCAGCTAATTACTTGAGCCACTCTGCTCCCTCCTTTCCTATTCAAAAAGAAAAAAATAAAACACAACAAATCAAAACAACAGTTCTAAAATATTGTTCCACCTGTTCAGTAATTTTATATCATATTAATAATTTTTATTACAAAAGTAATGCATATACATAAACATAAAATGTTTCATCTATTTTTTTAGATTACCTTCTAACTCCCCTTAAATTCACATTTATATTTTCTGTCTCTTTCTCACTGTCATCTGTTCTGTGTAATTGTTCAACTTTTTCTTTTCCTGTTTTAGCTGATTTTTCAATTGTGTTTGGAATTTTCATCACCTCTTTTTTATTCTCTGAGTGACCCTTCTTCTCAGCAGCCTGTAGTTATTAGATGGGTGCTGTATTTTCTTCAATCTCTGTAAGGATAGTAATTATTTTTTTAAAAAACACTACATTTTCTTCCCTAAATTATCCATTTTTTCCTATTTGTTTTTTGTTTCTTTTCCTTCCTCCCTCCCTCCCTCCCTTCCTTCCTCCCTCCCTCCCTCCCTCTCTCTTTCACATTGCTAATAGTTCTCAAGTGATTGCTGGTGCATGGTTTTTGCCTCAGAGCATCTGAATGAAAGCATGAGGACCAATTTAGGTAAATGTCATAGGGCTTCTGTATCTGACTCAATCTCTTCCTGAAAAAGAACTGACTGCGAATTGTGGATGTGTGGGCACGGAATGGCAGCCTTTTCTTTTGGGTATGCGGGTGTCCTCCCTATGACCCACTAGTAACACAATGAAGACCCTGCTCTAAGATGGTAATCCCAGCTCTAGCCTCCATAGAAGGCCATATCTGATGTCTTTAGGAAGCAGAAGCCTGCAAATGGTGTTATTTCACTTTAGAGTACAGAAGTTGACCAGTTGGAATAATGAAAGAAAATGTAGCATACCTCACAGAAAGTCCCCTTGTTCCAGTAAAATGCCTCTTGGTTTTTAATCCCAATGGTCATAGAACATTCATATCTTTCAGTAACACTTTTTTGGCCAATATTTAATAGAAAAAATATTTATATTCACATGTCCCAAACTCAATACATTTTAAACCAAATGATAGAAAAAAATCTTGAGATACATTCAAATTAACTGGTAAAAACTTAGGATCATGCTTAGATATATTAAAAAGCTTCTAAGTATCAACAAGGGAGATGCAGGTCTGCCATATTCCTGGAGCTCAGAGTCCATGTTACTATACTCAAGACAACTGTATGTTAATAACTACATTTTTCAAAGATCAGGAAGTGATATTTTAAGCATTTTACATTTGAATATAAGAGTTCATTACTATGTGTTTTTATTTTTCTCTGCTTTAGTTACATTCTAGGAAGCTGGTTGGAAGTTTTGAGTTAATGTTATAATTATTCCCAGTTAACCAGGGAGAAAATTCATGTGATTAGTATTTTCTCACAAAACATCTAACTTTTCAGGAATGAATTGCTAATGTTAATTGGGAAAGGCCAGGTTTAGAATTTCTGTTTGGATTTTTCTTGCATCCTTTTCAAGAATTTCTGTTTTATGTTTTATAATGCAGATAATGTAGTAGTCTAGCATACATATATACATTAAAAATAAATAAATATAGATATATCATGGAACTATCCTGAAGTGTGTTTTTTCTAAAAGGTGTGTGATCAAAATGCATGCACTTTCTAACTCCAATCTGGGGGCACATACCACTGCTGTAGAAACAGGCTCAGGGATGAGCATGGGAGCACTGCAGACATTCAGTAGTCAGGTCTTCAGTCCATTCTCTTAGTTTCTTCCCCTTCTCCAAATCCTGTTCTCCTTATCTACCGCTGTAGCAATTTGATATTATTTATGAATACCCAAAAAAGAGAAAAATTAAATTTGTAAACTGATCTGTTCCTCTGGATGTGATACCCTTTGATTGCATTAAATTCAAAGGTTTTAAGTTTACTTGATAAAAGATTACGGCTTTGATTTGACCATATCAGGAGGGTGTGACTCAGGGTTGAGTCCCTGCTCCCTTGGTGGGCTGATATAAATGGACATTCACTCAAGAAGACACAGAGGAAGAGATAGAGCTCCATAGATGTCAGAGGAGAGAAGGCTCAAACAGCTAAAGCCTGGGGAGAGAAGACCCATTTGCCTGATTGTTTGCAGCTGAAGAGAAGAGAGCTGCTGAGCAGCTGAAAAGGCCTTGAAAAAAATGAGCCTTATACCAGAATGATATAGGAAGCCCTGAGAGATGAGCCATATGCCAGCCTACAGCTGAGATAGGAAGAAGCTAGGCCCATGGAACCTCAAGGCGAAGAAGAAAGGAGAGACCAGGCAGAGATCGCCCGCCATCTTGCTCCAACACATGGCAACTGACTTTGGTGAGAAAGCAGCCTTGAGTTGAGTTCTTTAAGGCCTTGTAACCATAAGCTTTTACCCTAAATAAATACTCTTTATAAAAGCCAACAGATTTCTGGTTCTTTGCATCAGCACCCCTTTGGCTGACTAATAAAACCACGTATGGGGAACTCTGCTATGAAAAAAGGCTTTTGTGTCCTCTGCCCACATCTCTATTGGCTCTCTCCATTCTGGTTTATCCATCATTATGACTCTTTCCAAAAACTCATTTTTGGTCAGCAGCTGTCTTCATCCCCCTTCTCCACATTTTGATGCATTTTTAAATTGATTTTTCTCTGAACTTCTTTAGTACCATACTAAGTGTTTAGGGGGCAGAATAAAGATAAATGTGTCTGTTCCGTCACTCTTTGAGACAGACCCCTTGGCTTCAAGGGCCCAAGGCAATGTGGACATGGCCCTGCTTCTGAGACGCTGAACCTGGGGTGCAGACAGGAGTACACACCCAATAGTCAGAAAGACTCCTCCTTATGAAACTCCCTTCCTAAGAGTTATGTTCTCCAAAAGATTTCATTTTGTTGAGGCAACATTTCTACTCTGGGGACAGAGTGCAGCATATCAAGAGTAATTAAGTCTTAGTCAAATAAAAATAAATGTATGAGACCACGGCTGAGAGCAGTTTATTTGTGATTATAGGCATGACTTGCAAGTCAGTTCTTTGCATTCCAAATTGAGGAATACTCTTCATCCTGAAGATTTCATACCACTACTTAGGGAATCTTCACAAGGAACCAGAGAAAGGATGGAGGGTGCTAAATTGAGTAGGCTCATCCCAAAACCGATGCAGTGAAAAACAATGAAGAATCATGCAATTTTTGCCTCTCCCACAAGGTCCCTAAAGAAAGAGATGGAGCCCATTTTCAAATTAAAAATGATTGTTCAAAACCTGCTCTTGTAGTTTAATCCCTATCCCAGTGTTTATCTGTGTAGACACAACCTATATGACCTGATTCATTTCTGATTCATTTCATTTGAACAACTGTGTAATCATACTACAAGGATAGAGCCTTGGGGGGTTGAAAGGTGAGTGAAGAATGTGGGGGAGTTGCAGCTAATTTCAATGTAAGATGGGCAATTAAATCAAGTATGACTTGGTCAGCAGAACTACATGGAGAGACAAGTGACTTATAAATAGAATTTCAAGGTGGGGGAAGCTAAGGACAAAATCATTCTTCCTTTGACTGCATTCTCAATGATAATTTGACAAAGGTGCAAGGGTCCAAAAATTTTCAAGGAGAAAATGTCTAACCTTTAGCCCAATGTCTAATTACAGTAAGACAATATATTAAAGTACTCCGGAATGCAAAAATACATGTAGAGAATAAAAATCAGAGAAATTTATTCCAGCTCTGAACCAGATACCACCCAGTTAGGGATACCACAGGGTTGTTGCCACCTTATTAGAGTAAAGGAAGCTAAAAAGGAAACTTTGAGGTAGGACATGATTCAAAGGAAAGGGGGATGCAGCCACATATAAAAGATCAAAGACAAAGACCATGATTTCTTTTAACAGCAAGCATCACATGAAGATATATTAGAACCTGACAAAGCTGAAAATACAGGCTCTATAACATTAAGAGAAAGTGTTTGAAAGCATCCTTCTGGATTCTGCATGGCCCTATCAGATCACACTTGAACACGGAGATAAGTCTCTTTACATGTGATGCAATGAATGTGGAAGTGGATTAAATAGGAGCAAATGAAATTTTAAAGCAACATATCCAGATGAGCGCTGGGGACTGTTTATAGTAGCAAAGACAAAGCCAGCAGGCTTTACCAGCCTGCTTTCTTAAGTCTTTGATATGTACACAAACATACTCTAAAGAAAATAAAAAGGCCACCATTAGAGGCCGTGTTTGCTAATGGGCAGGAAAAGAAATAGAGCTTCAAAGGGTGATTTAGAGATGTTTAGCATCTGCTCTGCAGCGTGCCAATGTAGCACGGTGGAGCCTGATGAGCCATAGGCGTGATGGGGCAATTTGAAGATCAGGGTAAGCACTTGGTAGGGGGCAGGGAGAGGCTCGGGGTATCACAGACGGTCAGCACTGGGGCAGCCAGTACAGGCTGTTCTGACACAATAAAGCAACCTTCACCCTTCATACATCAGGATGTGGATGTGCTACGAAGCTGCCTCTAGGTACAGGGAACTGTGGACTCCATTTGGTCCAGTGCTGAGGACAAGCTAGCTATGAGAACGGCCCCTGGCAGAGACCAGTTTTTTCCATCCTGAAGAAGAGAATTGTTCACCAGGATGAAGACTTTGACTCGCTGCTGGGTCTTGAGACACTGATTCAGTTCAGCAGATCCAACTTAACCCTCCTTCTGCTATCTGGCAGCCCTGATCACATCACCTAACACTGAGTCCTCCTTTTTCTAACGGAGAGCCTCTGGAGGTAGGAGAATAGCTGTCCACTCAAACTAATGCCTCTATTTCCTGTGTAAAAAACCTAAGGAAGGTTTAATGCTCTGATCTACAAATGTGTCATCTTGTAAGTACAGAAATCCTGCTAGAGGTAGAACAGTTTCTGGGACATTTTTAAGAGTGGCTTGACCAGGAGTGGGCTCTTTGTGAGATGGTAGCCAGGCTTAGGGGACACATTGGCCATGTTTAGTCAAACAGTCATTGGCTTGATAGCAACACTGCCTGATCTGAATGCATTTGAAATCCATGACTCTTGCCTCATTAGCATGGGTCTCTAAGATGCTCTCTTATCTAGCTGTTTAAATTGAAACATCAATACAGTTCAGGCTGATATTTGATAAAAAGTATTTACTTGGGTGGCGCTGGGCCAAATGTCACGTCCTCTCACCTCTTCTGCTGGGAAGGGAACTGGAGTTAACGCTTTTAGGACAGGAATAGCATCAGTTTGAGTATCCTATCTCATACATTGATCCTTCAGAGCTTTGAACAAAAAACGGCATATTAGTCCCCTCATTGCCCAAGAAGGATGTTAACCTGCACCCCTGCAAGAGCGAGGACACCACGAAAGTCACCTTCCCCCGCTGGATGGGCCAGCTGCCAACTGTGAACGGGAACTTGGTTAGAGTAAAAGATTCTTTGTCAGGAATGTGGAAATTGTGACATTAGGGACTAGCCTGGGCTTGAGCATAACGCTTCAATGAAATTTGCAAGTTCATTTTGGTTTATATACCTGTTGGAGCTGAGACATTAAATGCAGAGGGCTTTTAATCTAGGTATTTTAAACACTACTTGATACCATGGACTCGTGTCACTCAACAGAGAGTACTTCAAGGACAGAGCTATCTCTGAACCAGAATAAGACCCCAGGAAGGCTGATTCAGCCCAGAGCATTTGGGACAGGGTTATTTTCTTTTGTTTCAACGTTCACTTTTGACAGAACTGGCTTTTCTCTTTGCCCCTGCTGGAGAGCTAATAACTTCCTTCACGTTCACCTTACTCCCGTCCTCCCACACTGGCGGCTGCGGCTGACTCAATATGCAGGTATGCCATGTGCTTTGTTTATATTTATTTTTGTCATCCAATTGCTATCAAGATATATAGATTGACACCCTAAGTAATCAAATACAGGAATGGGTCAGGTAAGTTAGCTTGACAAAAAAAAAAAAAAAAAAAAATTCCCCCCAAAACACTCCAAAACAATATGGAAGAAATGAATGCAGAGGGTAGGTCACAATTCAGTGTTAGAGCCAGTCACAGGCGATACAAAAGGAAGATTACAACCACATACACTCCTGTCTCAGATAGTGTTACTTGTTCCGGAGATTTCTAAAGATGCATTCAATTCCTGCACACATCTGAGAGCTCTACAACTGTGGCTAAAATTGAAAATAAATAATCCAAATCAGCTTGTCCGCATTAACTCTGAAATCCACTTTACTAGTGGAGATAGAATTTACTCAGGCCATATAGGTCAATAGCCTTGGAGAGGAAATTCCAAAGATGAAGGCCCTTCATAGAAAATGCTCAGCCTTCAGACCTGTGTAGTTCTAAATCAGGGGGCTTAGCACCTCCAAGCCCTCCAGCTGCTGTGAGGGCAAACCCAGGAAAGAGGTGGTCATTGGATATAACCCGAATCTCCTCTCGGCTGCCTCTCCCTCAACCCTGAAACAGAATGCTGCCGAGGTCTGCTACCTTGATTCCACCTAAAAGCAAAAAGGCAACTCATGAGGTATGGAAGCCTGGAGGGAACAAAGGCAAATGTGAACGTGTGTGAGCTCATACTTTGGGATGATGAAAAGTGGGTACTCTTCAAAAGGTCTGCTCTGTGGCAGAGGGGCTCGTTACTGAAAGCAGAGCTGCACTGCCCACACAAAGGCAGGTAGGGAGGGAAAGAGTTCAATGAAGTTAGAATACAGACAATATGGAACCAAAGATGGGAGAATCTTAAGATCTGCTAGCTATGAGCAAAGTCATTTAAAGCTGTTCCTAAGCGGAAAAGAGCAAAGAATTGACTTGGCTGGATAGGTTTTCCTGTTTACCATCCCCAGGTAGCTTTGGTACTGGTTTTGGGAATTTTCACTGAAAAACAATTTTATCTTTGTAAGTCAAAATGAAAATGAGCCTGTGGTAGGCAAAATGATGGCCCCCTAAAGATGTCCTTATTTTAAACCCTAGAACCTGTGAATATGTTAGATTACATGGCAAAGGGGAATTAAGGTTGCTAATCAGCTGGCTTTAATATAGGGAGATTATCCTGGTTTATGATGGTGGGCCTGATATAATCACAAATTTAAAATGGAAGAGGGAGTCAGAAATGGTCAGAGTGATGCTATGTAAGAAGGCCTAGATCACCGGTGCTGGCTTTGAAGACTGGGGAAGAGAACCACAAACCAAGGACTATGAGTGGCCTCTGAAAGCTGCAAAAGGCAAGGGAACAGATTATCCCTAGAGCAGGGGTTCTTAACAAGGGGTTCGTGAGCTTGAACTGAAATCTAAAAAAAAAAAAAACATTCTTGTGGGGATGTGTTGGTGCAGGTGTGATGTATTTATTAAATAATACACAGTATAGTATGGACTTAGTAAGGGGTCCATGGTTTTCACCTGACTGGCAAAGGGGTCCAAGGAACAAAAAAGGGTTAAGAACTTCTGCGCTAGAGCCTCCAGAAGGGAATGCAGTCCTGCCGACACTTTGATTTTAGCCCATTGAGATCCATGTCCAAACTCTAACCTACAGAAATGTAAGGTAATAAATTTGTATTGTTTTAAGCCCTTCAATTGTGTTGATTTGTTACAGCAGCAACCTAATACAGAGCCCAAGAGTCAGGTTGACTTATAATTGTGTAGTTTTTGCATTTGGCTTGGTTTCAAGTGGTGGTCACCAGGAAATCAACAAACACTTTGGGAAAGAAATTTTAAATTGTTGCCTATGTGGAAGCCATGCTACTCCTTCTGCTTAGTTGGCTGGTTAGCATCCTCATTACAGCTCGTGCATTTTATGTGGCCATTTGGAAGGAATGAGAACTATTTAGCACTTATCCCAGATGAACTAATTCCTAACAGCTAGGCCTCCTGGCTTGATCCTGAAGAGTGGTTCGTTAAGTGATCAGCTACAAACCAAAGGCAATTCAAACAAGAGACAGCAAAGGGATAGGGCAGTCCCCTGTCATCTTGCGTTCCCTGAAGAGCTGAAGGTCAGCTGTGGCAACATAGTTCTTTCTGTACTCCCAGAAAAGGCATGGTCCTGCTTTACTTTGATATGCAGGATGAGATTAAGAGCTGGTCAGTGGCTGTGCCACATTCAAGAGCATTACAAACATCAGTGCTTTGGTCAGAAAAGAATTCCAGGACATGGGAAGCTGGGTTTCCAAGCCGCCAACGCAGTCACCTGAGAATTGAAAACTAAACTTACTTTGGCAGGGGAGACAGGGAAGGTGGGAATGAGGATGTTACCTGAGACCAATGTCACCCTGCTTCTCTTTTAAATTGAATGACTGCCAGGTGGCATGTAGACTACAAAAATAAAATAAAATAAAAGGCCTGATGCATCCTTTGTGACAGTTATTTGTTTTTATATATAACGCACTCTGCACAATACCTGGCACCTAGCTGTTCAATATCAGTTTCCTTAGATAGAAAGAAACTACCAAAGGTATTTGGAGAGAGAGAATTTCTGGCCTGGGCAAGGTAGGATTTGTTGAAAAAATGGCTCTTTCATTTGCACCCCAATGATTCTTGCCACCTGGTGGCCCTGTTTTATTTTTTAACAAGTTGCTAATGGGAATGGACTGGTGCTAAGTAAACTTCAGAACTGAAGAGGAGCCAGCGAGGGAGCCCTGGGGCGTGGTCTCCTCTGAATGAGCAAGCACATTTTCAACACAATTGGCTGCCTAATCGAGTGTTGGAAACTTGGCTGATGTATTTGGATGTGTAAGCAATTATGTTTCTTCTAAAAGCCTTGTTTGGTAACGCTTTTGTTCTCCATATCTTACAAGAACTAACAGAGGGAAGAAATTGATATAGAAATGGTTTTCAATACGTTTTGTTTTGCTTTTTAACTTTCCCTTTCAAAACATTTTTCAATTAAGCTAGCCAACTGATCCAAGGTTGATTATACCTCCAAATAACACACAAAATAGATAATAAAGAGAAAAAGAAGCACAAAGGATAATAAAAGTAGTTTAGTAATGAAACAACTTCTGAAGGAAAGACCGCTTCATTTAAATGTTAACGTGATTAAATTTTACAGAATACCTTCTCTGTTCTAGGCTCAGTATTAGGTTTTTAGTACTGAGGAAGAATAAGGCATGTGGTCCCTGACTTCAAGAAATGTCACATTTGCTAAGTATTGGCTTAAAATCTCAGTCGCCTGAGGTTTCATGTTATGAGATTCTTCATCTCCAAAAGAACAATTTTAATCGGAGGTTCTGGACTGTCTGTATGTAGTAACTGATATTTTGCTTTCCAATAAACCAGTCCTCTCACAGCCCCCACTCTGATTTTTGCAGCCCATCTAACTTATTATGTTGCTAATTAATTTCAAAGGTATTATATATCAATTCATTGGTGGCCAAAAAACAGCCATCTGTTGTTGCCTCGAATCCTCTGCAGAATTAAGAGAGCAAAAAGAAGTAAATTTTGAAAGTGTCACATCTGTCGTAAAAGTATGGAATTGTAGGCCTCTAAAAACACATGTTTTTGCAATCACTTCCTGCAGGTATTGCACATAATGTTTCTGTAATCCTGGTAACTTTGGTGCTTCAGAATTTGAACCTCAAATGAGGATTTATCATCCCTTCATTAAAATCCAATAATGTCAGTGAGATATGCAAAACCTCACTGACATTTCATGTGCAAGCAGTTGCAGGAAAGTAGAAGATGTACATTTGATTCCCAGCTCCTTTGCTGATTTCAAGCCATGAGTGATCCCTGGTTACTGGATCCCTTTCCAACTTTCAGTTTTCTCATGCCATAAGTGGGGGGATTTCTCATTTCCCAGGATAGCCATGGATATTCAATGAGAATTTGCCTAAGATAGTATCTGGGCACATAGAGAATCTCAATAAATATTGAAAGATTGAGACAAGTCCTGAAGTAAGGTTTTCAGAATATATTTGTAAACTCTGTCAAGGAGACTTTAAGTATATTTACATGACCCTGAAGTTGTATAGTATTGAAGGCAAATGCATTCTTAGTTCTTAGGGTGGTCAGCATTATAAATGTAGGTTTTACCTCCTTGAAAGTTGATGAGATGATATGGTTTTGCATGGCTTTGCAGAAGCATCCTGCCACTTTCTATAGCAATATGCATAAATTTGAAGTTTGAAGTAATCAGTGAAATGAATATAATATTTAACATGTACTGCCATAGTTTGCAAATGAATATATCCAATGAGCTCAGATTTTACTTTTTTTCTGAACATCTTCCCAGTACAGTCAATTATTGGTAATGAAAAGAAGCACCCTTACAATGTTCATGCTCTCCTGGAAGTTAGCCATAAGTTTTGGAACAAGAGTGAGTTCTCATGAAGACTTAGCTCTCATTTCCACAGTGAGACACTGTGGCTTAGCCTTGATTGTCCTTCTCAAGTCGTATTCCTCCCTTTAGAGTCAGGTTAATGACACTCATGACCAGGATTGGGACAGCCAGCAGCAGCTTGGACTGGATGGGAGAAGACCTGGGCTGAAAGCCCAGGATATACCAGGGTTGGTAGGTAACCCACTGCTTATGATTGGTAACACAAGTATGAACATAGACGATGAGTCCAAAGAGCAAACTTAAGCTTCAGAGATTATTCTCAGGGAAAGCAGAGGCAGGACCTCATACCCACAGAGGTTGAAGTAGAGGCCAAGCTCTGCCATTGTCAGGCATGGTAGGGAAAGCCATGGAACCAACAGAGGCTACTGTGGATGTCAGGGCAGGTAGGATGTGGTTCAGATCCTGGGCACTTCAGAAACAGAGGAAGACAATCACCCAGAGAGAGCAATCACCAGAAGGAGATCTGGACCCTCGGGAAGATTGACTTGATGCTAAACTAGGAAACTCCTGAAGAAGTTTTCCTTATTTTTCTCCCCAGGCAGATGCTAAGACAGACCCAGAGCTTTGGAGTGGAAAGCTGATAATGCTGTGTGACAAATCTGAGATCCATTAGCCACCTGTACAAAAAAGAGATATTAACTACTTGGAACTCTGAGGACTCTCTATTTTAGTTAATGTCTTCAACATGCTCATCTACTAGGATTTACCAGCAGACTGGTAAAGAGATTTTTTTGGGGGAGACAACTACTGCCTCTTTGGAAAAAAGATTGTGTAGTTGCTGCATTCTCATCCAAAATCTAGTAAGGGAACTTCAAGGAGACCCGGCCAAGAACCTTTAAATGTGTTCCCTGAAGTTGGGAGACCATAAAGTCTCCTGTACTGCTGAAGTTGGGAAATTAACAAATACTACACGCCCAAGTCTGACTCTGTACTGGGAGAGTTAGGGAGGAAGAGAAGGGCTAATTGGTTTGCTAGAAAAATTGGGATGGGCCTGGCAACCAGATTTTGTTGGGGAAATGGATATGAGTGTTTCTTGTAGACCATACGTGGGCTACATGGGAGCAAGAGCCAGCATGGAGTTGCTGGGCTCCTGTCTGACCATGGCAGTAAGAAGCTGGAGGAGGAAGGCACCCAAGCTTGATGGAAGGAACAGAATAGAGAGACATTGTGTGTGTGTGTGTGGTGTTCAATGGGAACTTCAGAAGAAAGATCTGGTAGGGCATTTCCCAAGACCTCCCAAAGTGGTCCCAAAAGAGAAACATCTGCTGTTAACATCAGCTAGACCAAGAATGAAGCCTCCCAGGCAAGTAAGAACTGGATCTCTTGCCTTCCTACCTCAACCTTTTCAGGCCCTGCTCCCATTTCTCATCCCCATTTGACCCTTATTTCCAGAAAATGCAGCTATGAGTGGGGAGGTGACTAGGGAAATAAAGCAGAAGGACCCATAGTCCCCATGAGGGCTACATCCTGAAGCAAGTCTAAACTGGAAAAAGGCAGAGGGTATCACATGAAGTCAAGCTCAGAGTTTTGATTAAAACATGGGACTAGATGCTCTAAATGCCCAATCAGGACATTTTGGTTTTTTTTTTTTTTTTTAATTTTGACATATTGTGACCTAACATGATGATAAGAATGCTTATTGTGGAAAAGTGAATGGTTTGCTCTTACATTTTTCTTTTCTTGTCCTCAATCAGAGGACTCCACATTGCCTGAAGTAGAGGTTAAGATTGTTATGGCAGCAAGTCCAAAGAGAAAAAATTGTTGATATTTTATATTGGCTTCCGAATTGGATTCTTGAAATGAAAAAGGGAAAGCCTGCTCAGGAAGCCTGGAATAGCAGGCTTAGGCCACAACAATAGATTGGAAAGATAATTATAGGCTGAGGCCAATGGACCTTTCCCTAACAGCTGTGGGAAGGGTGAAGAGAGGCTGCTTTTCAACCTAATTTCCATTTCTGTCCTTTTGCTTTGTATTTGGGTCTTTTCTTACTTGAATGGTAAATTTAGCACCTGCTTGTCAGTTGACAAGCAACTGGAGAGTTGGCTATATTTAATGAAACAAACCACAGAGACTTGAAAATAAAAAGAACAATGAAGGAGAAAGGGAATGACTAGTCTACTGTACATTGAAAAACCAAATCCTGGACAAAGAAGTTTCTGATGAATACATTTTAAAATGTTATGTATTCCTTCTCTCCCTTAAAAATAGCTACAAGAACATTACTACCAACACTTACCAAGAAATTTCTAGGTACCAGTCACTTGTTTGAAGTGCTTATGGTCATTTTGTTCCCATTAGGATACAAAGTCTTTGAGGGTGGGGAATCACTATGAAGCTTTGTTCTACGCTGTCCTCCAGAGCCTAGAGCAGGACCTGGTGTGTCATAGACATCAGACAATTATTTGTTGAATAATGAGTGACTTGATTTATTAAACCTTCTGTCAAGGAGATGAGTGAAGAAAGGATAAATGTTGTATGATTCCCCTTACAAGAAATGACTAAAATAAGCAGATTCATAGAGACAGAAAGTAACTTTGTGGTTACCAGGGGATAAATGAGGAATTATTGCTTAATGGCTACAAAGTTTCTGTTTTGGGGTGATGGAACAGCTTTGGTAATGGATGATGGTGATGGTAACACAGTTTTCTGAATGTAATTAAAAATCATTGAAATGTACACTTAAAATGATTTAAATGGGAATTTTTCTGATGTTTGTGTGTTTTATCACAATAAAAAATGGAAAAAAAAGAAGCAGTCCTGTGAGGTAGGTACTTGTATCAAACTCATCCTGCAGTTAAAGTACCTGGACTACTGGACTCTGAAGCCTCAGCCTTCTGCTGATCTGGTTTCAGAATCTACCCAGCCCAGCCCACTGTGACTGTTCCCTCCTGCCTTCATTTTCTACTCTCTCCTACTGCGCTTTCAGTGCAAAAATGTACAGCCAGCTACTATGACCCAGAGCCGTAAAGCCAATTAGTGGTGAAGTAGCTCAGAATCCAAGGTTTGCAATTGCAAGTCATCTAGTCTCCTCATTCAAAGCCGGTTCCCTCAATCAGAACAAATAACTCATTATTTATTGAAGTTGGATATTGATCAGCTCTCTTCGGTTGCAGCCTTGGTATTTTTTTACCTTTTGAAAAATAACTTCTTATATAATGATTACAAAATTCATTTGTAGTCATCAGGTTTAGATTTTGAAGAGAGTGAATTAGATGATGTTGAAGCCGAAAGGGACCTTCAAGGACATATAGTAAAATCCCCTTTTTTCCTACACAGATGAGAAAACTGTGACCCTGAGGATGAACTAATCTGTTTGAGACAACCTCATGAATCAGGGAAGGAACCAAGGGGAGAGGCGATGTGTCCAAAGGCCCAGTTCACTGCCCTTCCATACCCATGTGCTAGGCCAGTTTACTAGTCACAGATTCACCCGTTTGATTCAATTACACCTCATTTTTGGAGTAGGATATGTTGACCTGGATGAGCTCAGTGATTTTTCCTGCAGAAGATGCTTTTTCAAAAAGTGGCAGCCAGGAAAATTACAAGGGGTTTGCTATCCACACCCTACACCTGGGACCTCCATTACGATTACGGTCACCAGTGACATTCGCTTGCGTTGCTCTCTGGTTTTGTGACTTATTTGTTTCCCATAAAGTCTTACACTGTTCTTGAGTCTTTGAGTAGCCTCTAGCCTCCTAAAAGAGACACTAGAAATTTAATCCCCACTGAAGGCATGAAGAATTTGATGAGGTCCTTATGACATCAATTCCTTTTTTCTAGGGTGGGGAGGTAGTTTAAGTGCTGAATATAAGCAACATGTCTGGACAACTACACTGATGTGTAGGATGAACCCAAACTCCTGAGCTAGCATATTGCAAGGAAACAAATGCTCTGAAATCCATCCTTGCCTACCCTTCGCCTTAACACTATCTAATTGACTTGAGAAACCCTTTTCCCAATGAAAGAATAGTAAGGAGGTAGGAAGTCCGAATCTGAGGAGGACCTTAGTGTAAATCCTTGGGACCAATTGTAATGCATCGTCCGAAATTCCTCTGACACACATTTTCTCTTGAACCGTACAATGAAAGGGTCAAAAGAGAGGTTCCTCTATCTGCCCATGGGCACACTTGTAGGTGTCAATGTTGGTTTTTCAGTGGAGAAGAGAGTCTATTTTCCATAGGGCCTAATAACAGACACCAACGATATTTGGCTGGTTTGTATGACTGAGACATTTGGCAAGAGGATGATTATGGTGATGGTGGAGGGAGAAGGCATCACCTAATATCCCGGATGTAGCACTGCATGAGAAAGGGACTTTCACACTTTCTAAGTTGAGAAAGAGGCAGAGATATCAGCTTGGTGTTATGGCAGGGTTTAAACATTTATTTCTATGGATTTTTCTCTGCCATAATAACGTGAAAGAGTGAGTCAAAGGAGAGAGAACTTTATCTCTATGAACAATACAGGTAATTTTTTCTTTGTCTTGCAGCTGTTGGCCACAAAATGCCTGTGTTAAAATGTAGTTTAACACAAAGCAGGAGACAGCTTCTTCCATTCCAAGAAGTGAGAGTGGGAGCAGATGGGGGCTGGCCAGATTTTAATAGGAAAGGTGGCCTCATGGTTCAGTCTCTTCCCTGAGACTCCCAGTGATGGAGTGATAGCTGCTGGTAGGGAAAGACCCCATCCATAGCTGCACGAGCGGTGGATTTGGGCAGCACAGGGAAAGGTGCTGGGAGACTCTGCTGACAGATGGGGACTGCAATGGCCACCTCAGATCCCATGAGCTGCACAGTGGACTCCACCATCTTAAGCAATAGGTCTGCAGGGGCCAGGGTTCCAGGGTTTGGAATAGCAGGGATTGTATCCAGAGGCTACTATAAAGATGTATACTCATGTCATCTATCTCTCCATCCAGGTGTCGTCTGATACACATGGTGAGATAAACATAGCCATGTTCCAACTGAGACCCTTCATTAAGACAGGGCTCCAGGGATTTTCTTGTATGAAAGGTCTTCCTGGGTCTCTTCAGTGAATACTAGAGAAAGAGAAGTCAGTTGAACTGGAATTGTTTACATGAAGGATTATGGAGCAGAGATAGCTTTAACCCAGGCTTCACTTCCATACAACATAGATCTCACAGTGATCCAAAGGCTTGCTAGAAAGAAGACATCCTTAAGATCAAGGAAGCTGTCCTGCAACCCACAGAGGTCAAATGTCAGCCTCCTATGAAAGAGACCCCTGCGTTCAATTGAGATGGGTCTCAGTTCCCTAAGTAAAAATAGGAACAGTTCTGGGTAGTCTTTGAGTTCTGACCAAGCATGGCGATCAGCATTTAGGGCTTTATGTCTAGTATAAATTCACCAAATGTGACATTTACTTCAATGACACTTTCTACTTAACCTGTTTTAGGACCAAACATTCCAATTTGAAATTATCCCCACCTCATCAATCCTATCCACTGATAACCCTCCTGGTTTTGGCTTACAGTGTGACTACTTCTCTGGGCTCATTGCCATCAAGGGACCAAACATGAGCTGGCAAATCGGTAGACCTCATGTCCTACACCCTCTCCTGCCCTCAAGGCAGATACAACTAAAAGATGATGGCATGCCTGGCAGCCACCATGAATTTGAGTTGGCAAAAGGCATGAAACCAGTTTTCCATTTCAGGCTACATTCAATCCCGCTCCCCTTAGACAGTGTGTGGAATAACGCATCACAGCTGGTTAGAAAACTGACAATATCTCTCTTCCTAATGGGCTGGGAGAGGAAGCCTCACATTAAAAAATAGTTCAGACCAAACAAAACAAAACAAAACAAAGTTATTCAAAGTTATAAAAGAGTTATTCAACACTGTTAGTGTTTTCCTAAAAGGCAAAAAGTCTTAGGAGCGGACTTTTTTTGTGGCCCAGTGGAGAAGCAAAGCTTATTGACTTAAAATCAACCTTTTGACTATAGTTACAGTGATCACAAAATATAAAGTTAACTAACCTCCTTATAAGCTTCAATATAATTTGTTTACAAGAGACCCAATTTATAGAAAATGAACTTGCTCTAGTTCAAGCAAAATTTCTTAATTCTTTGACACATATTGTAAAAACCCTCTTCTTCCTGATTTTGATTAAGTTTCTTGGAAAGATGCCTTTATATGTCATTTAACTTCTGCCAAGATGCTTTAAATCTCTTTAGATGCCTGCTCTCAATGTGACCATCTCTTGAACTTTATGTATCATAATTGCTCTTCTAGTGATGTGATAATTTTTCCAAATGCTAGAAATAAATATTGTAGTGCCAATGTGTTCTCCCCTAGAAATTTAGGATAGTAAGGGTTATTTGCCCAAGACTACTACATCTATTGTTGAATAGTTAAAGAAAAAATAAAAATGGCATCTACTGATATACATATTATCCAATAAAACAGCTTTCATTTTCTGCAGAGAAGAAAATTAATGAAATATTTCCATTTGTGGTGGAGACTACTATAAGACTATTTCCAAAATGATGGGAAAATAAAATGTGCAATAAATATTGTCAAATAGCACACCTAACTGAGTATGCATCAGAATGGGTATTAAATCACATTTAATAGCAAATAAGGAGAATACACTGGAAAACCAGGCATCTGAGCCTGAGGACAATCAAATACATTGGATTATTTCATCAATTTTGTGCTCCAGAAGTGGACAGTTTTTAATAGCCACCAGGAAACCAGTTTGAGCTGTAAAATGATTTCAAAATTCATTTCTTTGCAATCTTTTTCCTTTTAGTAACTTTGAACTAATCTTTATTATTGAAGAGGCCAAAATTGTAAACAAATGCAAGGCATTGGTAGCCAACTTTTGATATTATGACAAAAGTTTGAACATCTACGTCTACTATCCCCAGATGAATTGTTTCTACTGAGGCTCTGTTGATTTGGTTTCTAATGGGATAGTTGTCCAGAGCTCCGTTCTCTGATTAAGGACAAAAATAGAACACTTTATATGTTGGTATATAGTTCAATTCCAAGGACTCTCAGCTTGGCGCTCACACAAATTTTCCTAAGCTGATTTTTTTCTTAAAAAGCTTACATTTTTGGCTTGTGGAGGATATATGAATGCATGATTATCCTAAGTTTATATTAGGAGAAATGTCATTTTTAAGTTTCATAAATTTCTGCTGAGACTTCTTGTGAAATTTTATTTTCAGCACATTTGATCAAGGAGGATTGGTAACTTTTGAGTGTTGTGCTTTCTATAACGTCAATTAAATACATTTAAAGGAGAGTAAGGTAAGGCAGCCAGGTCACTTGTCCCTTCCCATGGGTCACATGCCCGAGGACTCCAGGGCTGTCAGCTGCCTCCACAGGAAAAGGATGGTGGCTTAGAGGCTTTGCCGCAAACTGGCATCCTCAATGGTACTATGGGAACATGCAAACTGCTCTGCACAATTTCCAGAGGGCATTAGAAAATTGCTATTCAACACAAAGGGATATGCAAGTTATTGGGAAGGGAATGATATGGCTAGTTGAGTTTCAAGTTGATGACCTCTTCAACTTTATAATCATGACATAAAGAGTTGGAAAATACACATATGCCTGATCATAGCAAGAAACTTTATTAAACTGTTTTCCTTTTCTTTTCTCCATTCTAATCACCCTCCCTTTGCCTATGAATGTTCACTTCCTAGCCTTTTAATCCCAGTGATGGAATTTTTAACATTAAGCACTGTTTATTTAAAAAATAGAAACTACATATGATTCTCAAACAGAAAGGGAAGGCCAATAATTTTTGTTACACAGATATTTTTATTTTCTACAGGAGTAAACTAAAGACTCATAAATTTAAGGGAAAGCTTTGCTTTGACTTTAGGAAACAGATTACCTGATGTTTATTTCAAAGACTCGAGTAAATATTCACAGCAGAGTGTGAAATCAACAATATACAGTTGGGCCGTAAAGTCATGGCTTTGGTATATTTCTGGAGTGCGTATATGTCGGTGGGTATGCACGTGCATACAATGGTTTAAGTAGAGCATGGTCACTGAAAGGTGCAAATTCCCAGAAAATTTATTAACTCTTTTCTTCTTTTATTGCTACTGATCTTTCCATCTACCCAGGTGGCACATGGTTCCTTTTAGTCAGTATTTATGCAACTGAACACAGGGAGAGGAAAGGGAGCAATATGCCAACTTGTGATGAATCCACACTTATTTTCTCAGGTTACATATTTTCATACCATAATCTTGTGTTCTGTGGTTTAAAAAGTTTTGTATGTAGTATAAGAACTGTTTGACGACAGTGAAAAAAATAACTTAGGTTAATTCTTTTCTATCATTGGCGTTTAAGTGTAGAATTTGTCTTTGAGTATCATTTTGTAAAAGATTTGAAATGGTAAAGGATTGGATACTTAGCTTTCAATACTTCTGTCTAGGGAAATGGATAGAATGTGACTTGCCATCTGTATTTTTATTCTATTTAGTTAGATTTAAGTTACCATAATTTTTGTGAGTTTTTGTTGTTTGTTTTATCTTTTAATCATTCAAAACTAATTCAGTGACTAGCTTTTTACAAAGCAGCTGAATCCCCTATTGACCCAACACAATATATCTGGGTAACACAGTATATTAAACTTTAGGATGACATGAGTTTGAGCTTAGGTTTAAATATAAAACATGGGAAAATCAGTTTTACCTGTCTCTTAAACTGTTAGTTTTAATCTCTGAAGTGTTTTCCCTATGTTGGAGTACAGAAAGTGCCAGGCCTGGATTAATATCTTATTACTTAGACATTAGTAAGTTAACAAAATATACTGGAGTGCCAGTTGATATTCATTATTTACTTTCAACTAATCGATAGTGAAAAATGAATTCTAAGGTTCAAGAAAATTAATGTCATATTCACATTTCTTTTAAAACAATTTTTTTTTTCCTGTGGCAAGATACCTTTACACTGGGATGACAGAAAACGTTAAATTATGCATAAAATAAAGATATACTCAACATATTCATTTTCCTTTTACTTCCTATTATGATAGATTTAGGAATACATTCTGAGGTTAAAGAAAAGGGCAAACTTTCCTTCTGCAGAGGCCCTATGATGCCTGTTTTTGCCACTAATATAGGTCTGTGGCTGATATCTAGAAGCCTAGAAAGTGTTTCCTTAGAAAGCTAGTTTCCCCACCTATGGATATACCGCTAACCCATGGGTGTGATTGATATTTGGAAGCAAAAAAAAAAAAGAGGATAAAGTAAAAAAGTCATAAAGTTAAAGAAATGTGATCATGTTCAAAATATATTATGTCAAACTCTATTAGAACAATAACGTCAAAATATGAGATGTTTATGCGGGGAGGCAAATTTTGAACTTGAAGATAATTTTAATGGGATGTATTTGAAAAGCAGCCCCCTACCTTCATTGACTACATTTGATTATGGTCTGGTTTATGACTCCCCAATTCCTAAGGAAATAATTTTAAACAAATTGCGGGACATGTGTACACAAATTTATGTCTTGGCTCTGGCATGGAAGAATGGTCTCTCAGAAAGAATAAAATCTTAGGGGTTATAAATGGGTCAAAAAGAATTAGATTTTTTTATTTATACTTCAGAAATGTAACCAAGTGAATGGTTTCATATACATTTTTACATCCAACAACAGTGACACACTGTTCATACATTAATTCTATAGTAAAATGTACATCCTTCGTTTTTGCTAAGTAAGATTTGTCACGTGTTCGTGG
>JAKSZT010053770.1:15312531-15337531 GCA_026826555.1 Tolypeutes matacus
AGGAACTATTGTAACATTTTGCAAGCATGGGCAAAGAACATTGGAAATTTGCAATTATTTCTATTCTGCCCTGCTACTATCAGTTCTAATTTTTCAATTCATAATATAGATTACTCCCTAGGTACAGGTTAGAGACGTTGGGAAGTGGCCATTATAAGCCATTATTGTACACTGTGAGGTAAATCATGAAATTATGATACTGTAGTGATACAAATAAAAAGCCAAGAGTTTGTCACTGATATTTAATGAAACTGAAGCTATTGTGCTTACATTTTATGTGTATAGAAAGTTGTGTTACATCTATAGCATGGTACTACTGATGAAGGGAAAATCATCATTATTTTAGGTCTCCAAGGTACTATTTGTTGTCCTGCACCATATATTATAAAATAGAATGCTAGTCCCTGAAATAACTAATATCTATGTGCATGTATATATACATGTGTATGTACAGATGATTGCAGAACAGTGAAATCCTGAAGTCATAAAACCTGTCTATAAGGATCATTTTAGAAACAAAACCAGTACTTTGACTTAAGAAATCTACCAATTGAGTTCAACAAGTACTTTGACTAAATGGTTCATTGAATTAGGTAACACTTTCAGTAAAAAGATGGATGAAACAACTAGTTACTATGGTATCATGTAGACAAGTCCAGAATTTTAAACATTTATTAAATCTAATGTTAATATTCCCAAAGTACCCTCTAAAATATACGAATGAAACCTTCTAATGAGATTACTTGTGAAAGTTCATATTCATTTAATGACTTTTATAAAATATGACATTTTGATTTAATAATAGTTATAAGTTGAATTTATAATTTTAGATTTTCCAGGTTCAATCTAGGATTCAGAATATTTTAGTAAATGCTAAACGGTAAGTACTGGAAATAATTAGAATAAACTCCTAAGGTTAATATAATAGCACCTTTGTCTAATTAGGTTTCACAAATGACCTGTGAATATTCAAGACTTTCATACTTAAATAGCTGAATATTTCTGAACAGATATTGAGTAACTGGCAAGACTTATATAGATATCTAGGGTTGTTCTTTGGGAATGTCCTCAAGTCAATTAATATTATTGTGGACATCCTATCATTTTAGCTACAGATTTGACCTGTCATGTAATTGGTGTGTCTTTAATATTCTCAGGGCTCTGAGAAGACTTAGGAGGTCTGACTCTGTCTCCTAATCCCTTATTCCACTTCTACAGTCCCTTCATCTGGAGCACTGAAATATCATGCTTGTCTGGTTCATTTATGTTTGCCTTTCTGGGTAAGATTTTACCTGAATAAAGAAACTTGTGGAAAAGTCTCAAGTCCCTGATAAAGAGGACTAATGGAACAGCATATATTATTGAAACACAAACACATAGAGATAATGTTTAAACAGGAAAGGTATAAAATTCTAAAGGGAATTTTAATATGTAAGGACTTCATTTACTTCAATGTGTCATTGCCTTGTACAAAATCTGTCTAAACTGAGACATGAGAGCTGAATCGGCGTAAGCCCAAACCCTTCAGCCATTCTCATTAATGTATGATTTGGCCTCAATCTACCTATAAAACCTTCCATTCCAGCCAGTCAAATATCATAATCCTCAAAACATCATGTTCAGTTCCTACTCCAAGCCATTTTTCATGCTGACCTAATTTGCGCTTCTCTCTCCAACTCTGGGTAGGTACACAGGAGCTGGGATTACTTCTGTCCTGTACTATACTTCCTGCCTACCACTTAAAGATCAACTCATAACTTGTATTCTCCATATAAACTTTGTTTGACCTGTTCATTTTGCTCTCACATCGTACTTTGACCTGCCAAAGCATTTATTTTTTATCATTTTGATGCTCAAAACTGCAGAATCCTTGAATCCTAAGATTGTATAAAATATAAAGATTATCTTATTCAATGCTTCTATTTTACAGATCCAAAAACTGAGTAATTTTCCAAGCACTCTATGATAAGTACAGGCAGAATCAGGACTAGTACACATGCTGACCTCTGCAATGTTTTGTGGGATTTGTTATTTCTGCTCTCTTGTGTTGCCTTAATCAAGTGTACTGTCAATCAGGACTTTCCAGTGATGGCTATATGCTGTCTTGCCAACTAGACTGTGAACCTCACAGACCAGGAATCTTGTACACATAGCAAGTACCCAATAAATACTTGTTGATTGAATAAATGATGTGTCGTTACATCGTTAAGAGTTTCATTTGCATCAATTCTAAATTAGTGAACAAGTTATCAGAATTAGTGAATAAGATATTCAGAGATAGGAAAGATGTAAATACAATTTTCCTTTATGGCCACACTATTAGGATGCTAATTTACTAAAATAAAGCAAAACCAAAGTCAATATTCATTTATGCTCATTTTTAAAAAAGATTCTTTGCCATCTGTTTAATGTCTAAGAAGTAAATAAATGGTGGCCAGAAAACTTTGATCACCCTAGGTATATAAACTGCTTGAAAGTTATAGTACCTATGCCTATGGAATTGTTGGAATCCTTTTCAATCACAATAAAATTTCTAAAGTAATTATCTCTATTTACATAAGGTGTCTCATTTTTGGATCCAAAAGTTTTTACTTGTCAGGCTATATGCCACTTCAAAAGAAATGGAAGACAGTGACGCTACATGCATTTTGTGGGTTGCAGGCTGAATGGTGAAACAGTCTCTTCTTGTGGTCATATTTTTCACTTCTTGCTCTCATTACAGCATTTGAGGGCATTTAACTGATTTCTGAAAAAAAAAAAAAGTGGTTCATCTCTGTAGTGCTCATTTTACCAAATTCTTCAAGGAACCATGTATTATATCATTATAGAATAATTAGGTTTCCTTCCGGGAGAAATGCTCCCCTCCACTATAGGAACATCCCTGATGATTTAAATAAAATAATCTCTTCAAAGAAACTCTCTCTTCATTGCCTACCAATTCTTCTTTGCATATCATCCTCTTCTCCAGTGGAATTATCTAAAGATTTGTAAATTACTAGTATAATTTAGCTCAATAATTTTATGTATTTAGTAGTATTTTGATTAACTTGAAGAAAATATAGCATAAAGTAATATTGAATAGTTTAGGCACTTATTTTATAGTCTTTAATCATTAAGCAGTATAAGATAGTGGTGAAGAATCTCAGCTTTGAAGACAAAGACTTGTGTTTGAATTCTAGTTCCTTTACTTCTTAGCTATGGGACCTTGGGGAAGCTACTTAACCTCTAAGCACCTCAATTTCTTTATCCATAAAGCAAAGGCTACAAAGTACCTACTTTATACAGTTGTTAGGAGGATTAAATGGTTTACTACATATAAACCACTTGGAACAGTGCCTGGGCCATAAGTGATCAATAAATGTTAGCTACAGTCATTATGTAGTATCCTTTTTGGAAGAAGCACAATATAAATGCACAAATTAATTTTTGAACATTGTAAGATTAGTTAACTCTAAAAATATTTTAGCCCCTCCCCCCAAATTGAGATTTTTATTACTGTATCGGAAAAGTCATAAAACGAAGATATATGCAACCCACACACCAGATACCAGGTATTAGGGCTATTATTAATGTCTAGCTACACTTCCTTAAATGTACATTTAAAATAATAAAAGGAACAAAATAACATCATATCTTACTCAAATTATTCCAAAGAATTATTTATCAGTATATTCCCAAACACTAAAATTCTAAACCCAAAGCTCAAGTCATGCCATTTTTAGATCAACAGAGGAAAGTTAATTCAAAGTAGTAGGGCTGTCATTGAAACACTCTGTACACAGAGCAGTTACATTTATTCTCCTCAGTCATTCATCACAGGCAACATCATTAGCATGTCATTTAAATCACTAATATACATGTACCGAATGGTCCAAACCTGCGTCACATTTACTATGCTTGCTGTGATGTACGGAGTTTTGGCAATATATATTTAGCTAGAGAAACCTTGAATAGACTAACTTAAAGTTGACTAAAAAATAGAAATTTTAAGAGACATAGCAACCTAGTTAAGACTGTTAGAAAACAAAATTTTCTGCCAGAGTTTCTTTTATGCTGTAAATGAAGTCAAGTCCCCTGTGTCTGTAATGATGTAAAGACCATCAATCTCACTATGACAGCCAATAACCTATTATCATTATCTCATATTGCCAATTATTAATTTAACAAGCATTTATCGAGTACCTTCTACATATAAGGCACTGTGGGGCCTTTAAATATCTATCAAAGAACTTGCAGTCCATTATGGAAGAAATATGTACTTAAATAACTACAAGATTTCTAGCCATAAGTGTCCTAAGAGAAAAAGCAATTAAGTGATACAAGAAGAGTTAATGACTGGGGGAGATTATTTGACTCTAAAAGAATACCAAAGTAATAATAGCATTAAAATACATAAGTATTCCTAACGAAATTCATTAAATGCACACAAAGTAAGAGCAAGTTCACATGGATGCAGGAGAGAAATTCTTTACTATCCTGGTGGTATAACATACTCTGAATTTGAAGAAGATCTATTCAGGATGGTTTGGGCAGTCATCATGACATTTTTACCCCAATGGCTTGCAATGTATGCACTGCTTCCTTCAGCCAGGATTTGACGTATCTTACAGATTAAACTGCCATCCTTGAAAGAGCCCTTAATAATATGAATGAATAGAAGCTACTTCAAACAAATAGAATGAGTTGCTTCTAGGAATGAAACAGATGATAACATTTGAAAAATGCACTGAAGACTTGGTTTTTTAAAAAACCGTATGAACAAAAGGAAAGAAAAAATACTGTTGGGTCACTGAGCTTTTGTTGTCTGATTTGGGAGTTCTTGCATAAAGGCTAATAAGGGGACTTATTTTTCACATAACTAAGGAATACATCTAAGGAGTCTGGACTGCATGATCTCCCCAGTCATTTGTTTATTTATTGAGCACCTAGCATATGCCAGACATCAGTATCATTACAGACTTCAGAAAACAAACTTTTGGATTTGAAGGCCAGAAGGTAAGTATGTCTACTTTCATAGTCACTGCAGTAGTCCTAAGCCTCGTAAAATGTGTTACATTTGTTTAAGTGGAATCTGAAATAATTTCAACTTTTATTTTAAAATAAATTATCCATTTGTTAAATAATGGTATTCCTTCTAACTAGAATCTACAAATTCATTACAAATGCTTTAAAAGTTGTTCTGTCCACAAAATAGAGGACTTCTGAGTCAACTATTACTTTTAGCCCTTTACCTACTATTTACCACAAAGAAGCAGTGATTTATGTTTCCTCCTTAAAGATGACATAACCACCTCCTAATCTGATATATTTACACTTGAGAGAGAGAGGGAGAGACAGAGCTCTTGGGAACTTCTTTAGATAATTTTAGGGAAAGAAGTATTTAATGATGGAAAGATAAAAGTGTGCTATTATTTCTTAATAGGTTCAAAGTCAGTAACTGAAATGGAATTACTTCTAGAAGCATAAAATTTATTTCTTAGAAGTGAAAAAAATCAACTCAGTAGACATACGTAAAAACCATGGGCTAGGCACGCGGCCTGGTTGGCTGACCCAGCGAGCACAAGCAGCAAGGGGGGGATGGATGAATAAATAAATAAAATCTTGGAAAAAAAACAAAAACAAAAACAAAAAAAACCATGGGCTAGGGGCTAATATGTACCATGGTTCCTGGTCTCATTGTTTTCATTCTAATAGAGGAAGTAAGACATACACACAAGTAACTTCCATACAAAGCAAAATGTGACTGACACCAGAGTAAATGGAGTGTTATAAAGGAAGGGAGACTAATGCATACAGTACAATCAGTGAATGCCGTATGAAGGAAGGAGGTGTCACTTCAGGTAGGTTCTGAAATATGTAAATTAAAAAAAAATCATTATCCAGAGATGAGGGATTGGGCATTCAGAATGGAAATGGGGAAAGTGGGATATCTAAGATGTGTTATGGGAGCCCCAGAATCAGGTAGAGGCCATGAGGGAAGGGCAGTTGGTACTCAAGAATATGTTAGAAAAGCAGAACAGGGTCAGGTGGAGAAGGGCCTTGAATTGCATATCATGGAGTTTAAACTTTATTCTATGACAGCTGAAAGACCATTGATGGTTTCTGAGCAGTGAAGTGAAAAGATAAAGAGTTTTAAGGGATTAATATGTGAAGTATAGATTGAGTGTAGGATACTAGAGTCAGGGTTACCAGTTAGGAGCTAACTGAAATTTTATGAAGGCATTAGGATTAGAAACAGTGGAGAAAAGTGAAGAACTTAATCTGTATATTGTAGAGGAAAGAGGTCTTTGCATCTAAACCTCCTAAACTTATATGTATGTGAAATATTTCCTTTCATATTCTACCATGGGGGCAGTGCCTAAATCCATATCAAACATTCTAAAAGTTGAAATAGTTCATGATGGTTTATATGCATATGTGGTTTTGATGAAGATTTGGATTTGTTGCTTTAATTGTTCAAGGAGGAGAGAAGGAGGATCCCAGATACTTGGAGATATTAGAAAGTGAAAGATGGGAAGATGTTGAAGCAAATTTCACCACAGTATTCTTTTTTTTTATTAATATGCTAGTAACAACGGCCACAATAAATTTGTAATGGCTGTTGATACCTGGCCTCTGGAAATTTTATTTTAATTTATAGTTGGGGTTCTTATGTCATTTTAAGGAAAAAAAATATTTTAAAACTGAATTTCTAAGGAAAGGACATAAAGAGATGTTATTTCTCCAGTGAAAAATGTCTTCTAGTATTTACAGAGAGGAGTAGCAAAATAGAAAATTGGTAAACCTTTTTAAAAGTAAGTAACATATACCTTAGAGAGTCTTGCTAAGTACCTACAAGTAACTGTTGACTTTTTAAAAAAATGCCTCTACTCTATCATATCATCAGCTTGGAGGTTAAAGAACTCCATATTCCAAATTCCTGCCCAGTCTTATCCTGTAGATATTCCTCTTTTGGCAGATGGCTCTTGCCAAGACAAATGAATTAAGGTTCATTCTCTGAATGAGACCCTTACTTTGCATCTTAATCACCATTGCTCATACGGTATCCTTTGCTCTCATTCCTCATCTCTGCCTAATATTAGGTCGAAACATTTAAGATTGCTATTTTTGTAGTTTAAAAAAACAATAAAATAGCAATAATTTCATGAAGGTTAACCTAAAAATCTACTCCATATCAAGCCTTAAGTCAAAGCCATATCCTCCGTGACACCTTTACTGATTCTTTGTCCATTCCTTGGCATGTATGTAGTTAGGTCTTAGACTTCTCATTTTGTTTTTAACTCTCTGCACCACTTCACTGGGTTTCTACTGCATTATCATTATGCATGTATTTATCCCGCTATTATTAGACTTTTATCTCTTTATAGATACAGACTACCTAGCACAGTTTCCAACAAAATATGTTGCACATAATAGGTGATCAAAAAATGTTTATTCAATTTAAGTGAGGGAAACTCTTCTCTAACCCTTCAAACTGCCAAGCCTCTATGGGAACGGGCTGCGAAGAAGCAGCTGCTTTTTATATTCTAGTTTAATCTTTTACTTTTACAGCTTACCCTCAGTAATGATATATACCCAAAACAACGAGAGGACTAGCTATGTTAATACTGATTTGTTGCCTAAAGAAATGTATTGTTTCATTTGTTGTGAAAGTTTATCTTTTTAAATTGTGGTCACACAGCATATTCCCTAGAGGAATGCAAATCATCATTTTCTCCTTCTTGAAGACTAAGTACTAGGTCCTGTCAACTGTTTTTGCTCTTCTTTAGGATAAGAAAGTCCTAATAAAGTTTAAAAAAATAAAAAAGTCCTATAATGAAATTTCTCTTAAACTGAAATGTTCAAAATTATTTTTCATTAGATTATAGAGTCAAAACGGTATTTTCTCATCCTTGCTTATTTAAATACTACTAAATGTCATGATTAATATATTTATATACTATAATCACTTATGAGAGACTCAGTGGCACAATATAAATTTGGTCCTTTCAATAATGAAATTAATGATAATCATTACTTTGAATGATAAAAATTGTTACATCTCAAATTTTAAGATAGACGTCCACAAATGCCGTGAAGAAAAACTTACAAGGCAATTTATTACTCATATCTATAATTTTATCAAGCATTTACAGTCCAGACTAATGGTTAGACTAGATTAAAATTGTTTTTATGTGGTTTACTTGTTGAAGGTGATTCCCTGATACCTTTTCTTCAGATAATCCTAGTTGCCTGAGAAAATGTTCAGTACATTTGTATGCCTATGAAAGAAGATATACACAATTTTTTAAAATAGGATTTTTAACCTTTTCCCCTGCCCTAATGCACCTGAGATATAAAATACTTCTGTCAGTAACCGTGGATCATTGCTATAGAAAATATTACTCCCCAGATAATACTCAAAATGTTATTCTCAGAAACAGCTTTAGGGCTCTAATGCTTCGATTTTACTATGGAAACTGACTTTATTTGACCCAATATAGCAATCTTTATTCAATAAAATGAGCTTCTTACATATAGGTAAAGTTCTTCAAGAAACATATCGAATGTATTGAAATATGTGGAGTCCTTAAACCATGCATCTATTTCCCACTCCGTACAGCCTGTTCAAGTCCCTAATTTTAAAATGTGTTGATTTTTATTTCTACTTAACTTAGTTTGGATACATTTTAACTTACATGGGTTACACTGATTAACTCCAAGAGAAAATGTGTATAAGCAAATAAATTCTTTATCTTTTAAAAAATTATGTCCTAATTGTTGATGAGCAACATTTAAAAATACCAGAATAGCCTGAAATTTGCTATAGGCATATACTCTCCATTAGATTTACAAAGTTTTTTCTATTGCCCAAAATAGCATCAAAAACTTTCTAGCTAAAAGTAAATATCCATTCGAGATGGGATTTTCTTTTAATTATCTACAATCTCTATGTAGTACTGGGCACAAAGTTGTGGAATAAATGATGGTAACTACTACTATCCAAACATTTTAAATGATCAAAGTATATGATTAGCACTTCAGCAATCAATTTCATATATCTTTGAATAAACTTTGACTTAGTTCTAATTTCCCAATGGCAAAACCTACATACTTCATGCTTATGTAAATATTATTGTTTTAAAGATGTTAAGTGAATTTCAAAATATAAGCACAGAATTTTCTATTAAGATATTTAGATTAAAGGAGCTCAGTTTTTGGTTTTGTTTCTTTGTTTTTGAAGAGCTAACATCTATTGACTGATTCTTTGGAACTTTGTAATCACATAAACAGAAAATACAAAGGAAACAGTCTTTTTTTTTTTTCAAAGAAGAGGTTTCACTGGTTTCACTGGAAAACTGGTAAAATAATTTTTGCTCACTTAGAAAGCATACAAAAATGAAGATTCTGTAAATTCAGTATTACTCATTTCTTGCTAGTAGTATAAAAGAAAATGATAGAATTATATCTGGAATTAGATGAGCAATTCATAAAAATTGCAAGATTAGTTATCTTTATTTGTATAAAGTCAATATGAGATGAGAAAGAATTATGTTTCTTAAACCTAGATATTGTTTAGAGTATTATTTTGTATTTATGTTTAGGAAGTATTTTTTTAGGATATCACAGAAATTAACTAATAATAAAAGTGAAATTAAAGTTTCAAGTGGAAATGTTTACTTTAAAAATATTTCAGTGGTTCTTTTAAAAAGGATCTTAAGCTAATGTGAGTAACTAAATTACTAAAGTTATTTATTTAGTCATAAATAAATGATTTACTTGGTTCTACTTTATTTTTATCAAACTTTATTATTCTGAAATGATATTCCTGATTTTTCCCACTAAAATCTACTTTTTATATTCTAAATTTAAATACACTTTAGAGAAAATGTTTAATTCTCTCAGTTACAGTAGTGAATAAAATGTCATACAATTAAAAACACCTAGAAATTAAAAAAAACAGTTCTTAGTTTATCAATTAAGAAATTTTGAACAGTCCTTTACTCTTATGGTTGAACTTTTTGCCAGTTTCTTGTCATTCAACATTGTTTCTCTTTTGTAGATTAAAATAACATTTGCCACAAAAATTCTTGTGTTTGAATGAACTGATTTTTGTTTTGATTTGAACAGGTTTGCACATAGCTGATGCCACTAGGACAATATTCCAAACTGTCACTCCAGTTCTACAGAAATAAAATCCTCTTTCTTATTCCCTGATGTAAAAGAAAATGTTCCTTCTCCTAGAAATATGCAACATAAAAAGTACATCCCCCAAATTGGAGTGAATTAATGATTCCTCACACACATATGCTTTGTATAGTCGGATATATTCAGGATATAAATAGAAAATGTCCTACTAAATTTCCCACATCTTTTCTCCCTGGCTAACAATAAACAGTCAAATACATTTTAATTTTTTCCTCCTCAAGCCAGAATATGACTTCCATCCTAATAATTTAACAAATTTTATCTTCCATATTATATATTTTTAACTGTTTGATTACAAAGGAAGATAATTTTCAGATAATTACAAGTTTCCCTTCTAAGACACATTGGCAGGCTTAATGATGCAGTTTATAATACTATCCTACATTCCAGTAGACATGACCCTCACCTAAAGTTCCAAAGTTCCATTTCAAGTCAACAGAAGTTCTAAGAAATACAACAAAGAGTTGACTAAAGTTAATGAAACAAATTTTATAAGTTGCATGCATATATGTGTATCTCAAAATTTCTCTAAGACTTCCTGCACTTATCTTTGGAATTATATTGAAATTTATTCAAATTTATGCAACATTGTCTAAAGAAACTGGATTTTACATGATTTAGAGGCTCATTCCAAAATGATTTCAGATAGTTTTGTCATGGTGTTGGTAAATCAAAATTAAAAACAAAAAAGCCAACAATTACAGCAATAGCAAAAACAAAATTCTTTCAGATTTCCTACTCTCTTTGAATTAATAAAAATGATAAACACGACCAAAACAGCTGCAATAGCATAAAAATATAGATGTAATTACTTTGATCATGGATGAGTACAAGTAAATTGAACCCAATCTCAGAATCAAATTTGATGCCCATTGTTGGCAATATAAAATTGAGATACAATTGATACCATTCCATTTTATGTCTCATAAGTGGAAACTTTCAACAACCATTCTGTTATAGTTCTAAGGACCCTTAAACTGCTAATTATTGGTCAGGGAAATAAAAGAAAGTCTAAATTACACCTTGAAACTGAGTCATGAAGTCAGCCTTGCTGCTGCTACAACTCTAATTTGATCCATTCGCCTAAAAACTGGGGTTTTGCCTTGTTCCATGGACCAAATTTCAGCCATAAATGTCAGGATGAGTATATGGGATGTATGTCCCAGTTTCTCTCCAATCAATTGCTTGATAACTTGAGTTCCATTGATTCTTAAAGATCTTGACCTCAAAGTCCCATAACTGTCTGTGGTTAGTGTTCTCCAATGTGATTCACCCATGTTCCTGGACTGCTATTTATTTCTTATCGTCAAACCACCTCCATGAATGTTGTCCATGATGGTGGTTCTCACTGAAGATGTCTCTTGGGGTATCTTCACAGACAATGCTGTCCATTACACATGGTCTATGCCACTGATCTATCTAATCTCTGAGACCACCTTCTTTGCTGAAACTATTCCTTTGCTCAAATTAAACCATACATTGACTCAGATTTAGTTTTCTCTTGAACTGTACTGTCATATCTAAACATGAGAATGGAGTAAGGAGTAAAAACAACATGTAATGTTCATTCTAAATATAGTGCATTATGCCCTTCCATGACTTTCTAATTAACAAAAGCCACCTTAGTTTTAATGAAGCAAATGTAAATTTATTGATAGTAATGCAATACTGTATGACCAATGATTACTTTTTCTCTTGCCTGATAAGTGTCTTGCTGATGATACTCTACTTTCAGTCTTCAAAGATTAATGTAATGTTGAGCAAATTATGGAATATTAGTTTCCATAGTTATGTTAGAGTATTTGGTAATCTGTTACTTATATAAGTCACATAAATAATTAAATCTATCCTAGTGTTAGAAACTGCTTAGGGTATGTAGGAACCTTGAGACAGACCTTTTAAACTGTGTTTATTGTTATCAAAGTATTCAAGTAAATCATGGTACTTAAGTGAATGGTGAATTTGTGAATTTTTAATGCTGCCAAAGTAGCCAAAATGTACACAACAAATAGTAAATATAATTTCTTATGTAAATTATCTTTACATAGGAAGTCCACTTTATATGATAACTATCTTCAGTCATAAAATGCCTTTAGACACCAAAAATATACCTACTTCCCAAGTCTCATGTCAAAACCTGAAGTCATATTACCCTATGGGTAGGTAAAAACCTTCATTTTCCCCAGGTACTGGAAGTAGAAAATAATTAATACATAATAGCAATATTCATTCTTTAACAATACAATCAATGACTTTTTTGCCCTCAGAAATAGACAATTTCTAAGGCTCAACCAGTGTTAGGGCAAATGAAGATGTGTCCTCTAACAAAGTATCTTCTTTATATTCTTTATATAGAAGCAGTAAGCTACAACACCGTCAGCTAAAAGTTTTCTGACATACTTTGCCTAAATTGTGGGAATTCACACCAAGGATGTCAGATATCATCTGTATAGTTCTATAAAAATCCTTCAAAACCCTATAGGAACCCACAAATTTCGACAATTGGCACGGTAGGGATACAACATTTTTTAGCTGAAGGCACTGTACCTCTGGGAGGATCTTTTTATTAAGAGGAATTGGAAAGAGTTGTGCCACAGATGGGGGCTGGAATAATGTAAAAAAGAACAGCAGCTACTGATCCACACTTGCAGCACTTAAAAAAATGATGAGATGATAAAGAGCTGGCATAATCATAAGTTCTGTACAATCGCTTTGGAAAGAGATCGCAAAGCTAACTAGCAAAGTTAATGAAAAAGTTTTGAGATTAAATAAAAATGAAATTAAATCAGAGCAAAAATTATAAGGCCCAGAAATGTTAAGGGGAAAAAAAATTAAAGGTGATTGAAAACTTCTGAATTAGAAAATCTGTGAAAACATATGTAAGGCAGAAAATGCTTTTATGTTCAGAGCTTCATAATGCAACATAATGATCCAAAATATCCAGCAAAAATAGTAAGGCTTAACAGGCATGAAGACAATGAGAGAGAGCATTCCACTTGCTCAAGTTGTCAGTCACTTTCAACTGTTTTTCTCTGAATACAGAGCCACTCTAATTTCAAATACTTTTGTCCACAGAGAACTAAGATCTGTAGGGATTTCATAATTTTATATAAAATATCACCCACCAAAGATGTAGGATCTGCAAATTCTACATGTGCCTACAAACAGTAATTTAAATTTTAAAGCAGCCAAAAGGAATAGAAAAAAGGCAATATTTTATATTTGATTCTTTTCATTAATGCTTCATGACAATTCTCAATTTATATTAGATTTTCAATACTGTTTTTTTTTTTTTTTTTTTTTTCAAAATGGGCATCTAGAAGTCCTTTTTAGCTGTCTTTGGGCCCAAAATATATTGCCAGGAGAGACTGAAGCTTACCATTGGCATGAGCAACTGAAGCACTAGTGAAGGAGAAGATGTTATAAAGATAACTTGAGACATTTGATACATAGAAAGTTCTGAGGCATGTAGAAAACGTGTTTGACATGTTAAGCAAAAAGATCAATGTGGTCATTTTTGCAGTTCTGAAATAACACAATATTCCTTTCATGTGATGCCTCAGCTATGATTACCCTACCCTAAAGTTTTGGCTTCCAAGAACACAACAATTTTATTTTCTAGTCTTACATGTGAAAGATTTACATTCTGATTCTATATAGAAGATCATTAACTCTCAATCTTCAAATATTTGCCTTACTAAGAGGGAGCTAATAATAATCATCTGCAACTAATATAGAAGAACATTTAGTTAGTAGAACTTTGAAATGACCTAGAATCTAAGAGGATTCAAGAATGACACATAAGAAATTATCTGAAAACTCAACAGTAGGAGACTCTAATAATCAGAAAGGGGAGCGACATGACTGAAATGCTTTGAGCGTAAATCCCTCAAATACAATACCAGCTTAAGAAGAACATTCACTTTATTCTCTAGAAATGAAATTTGAAAAGATAAAAATGAGAATATCATTTAACATTTTAGAAGAGAAAAAGGCAAATCTGAACCAAAGTATTAAGAGTGAGGAAAACAATTCCTTAATAAAAAAAAGAAATAACCATGTCAAACTAAGCACAGTGGGTAGGTCCTTAAACTCCTTCTTTTGCCTCAGGTTGGGAAGGAGACGGGAAATGGACTGATTCTATACCATATGAGTTCACCTTCCAGGTCTAGTCTAAATTTCTTTTCTTTTAATTCATTTAAGCCTAACATATTGGAGTAGAGTGTAAGTTCAAATTATTTCAGCTTAAACACAACATCCATCCCACTTTTTAAGTAGTGTTTTTAGTTCTATTTCAATATAAAATAGAAAGCTAAAGTAATTTTTATCTATATACTATAGAGCTCCAAGCAGTCGGGTAATAAGGGAATATGGGCACTGACATATATAAGGTAGAGTATTATAAAATAAATGATACTCAGTTCAGACTCTTAAAGAAAGTATCCTTTGTATTTGTTCAAACCATGGATGGCTCTTTAACTCTTCAACAGCTAGTAGAAAAATAAAGATTTAAAAAATTGATTTGATTGAAAAGATTCAAAATAAGTTTCAAAAATTATTATATAGAATCTATATAATTCTACCTAGTCTTACCCTTTCCTACTTTTTGTTAAAATCCTTTGAAAATCACCTGATTTATATTGCATTAATCTCAAAACATCTTTTTTTCTTTGTAAATTTGCCTTCAACAAGGTAAATAAAATTGAATAACGTCTGGGAGGAAAATCAAATTGAGGTGAAGGGGACTGCCACTTTGTATTTCCATCATTTGGATGGTTATAAAATATATATTAACTAAATACTTAAAATTAAAAATAAAGCTTAACAAGTATACTCTGCCAGTATACAGAAAGATCTTTTGGCTCCCTCATAAGGATGAACATTATATTTAGTTATCTCTTCTTCCTAAAATTTCTTTCATTCCCTTTTTTCAGGCTTCTAAGAGAATCCTGGATTTTACTCTTAGAGGTATTACTTCATGAAGTCAAATCATTTCTAATTAACAGCCACTTCCTCTTTATGAAGTGCTTGCTTGGTGTAGTATAATGTGTTAGGGGTTTCATGAACTATAATATGTCTGAAATACAATCTCTGTTCTTAAGGGACTTGCCATTAAGCCGGGGATAGCTACCAAATGAGGACACATATGTACATGGACACATACGCATGCATGTGCACAGACACACACACAGTGTTGAGTTCCAAATAATGGTTCAAGGAGCAAGTTCTTCAGCAATATGGAACAGAATGCAGGTCCTAAGAACTAGTCCTTTAAGGAAAGATAGAATTTAGAGAAAGGGAAGAAGAGGAGGAGAAGAAAAAGGGAAAGACAGAAAGACAAATAGTTTGAAGCAGAATAAATGCACTAGTTTGTCAAAAGCCTTCATTCAGGATACCATAAAAGGTGGAATTGTGGGGAAGTGTTAAATGTGGAACATCAAATTGAGGAATATGGATGAAAATTCAGCACCTCTTGTCTCTCCCAAATAATTTACAATAAGTGTTAACCTGTATCCATTCTACTTTTCAAATGCTTTTTGGCATCTTCTCCATCAATCCCAGGAATACTTCCATATTCTGCTATGTAGAATTTTATTATTTTGGAGTTTAATAAAAGGATTAAGCAAAAGAAAATTTCAACTTTGTTTTTCCTGAATTTAAGGATTTTTAGGTTCTTGGGCTCAGCAAGTAAAATGCTTTCCTCTTGTGAGCCTATCCCCTTGTGCCCTCTATTTCCTTCATGAATAGTTACTATGATTTTTCCTAATTTCCCTCCTTGTCAGCAACATTCAATCAGTTGTCTTTTTTTGGTATTACTTTCCACAGCACTTCTTGTATTGATTTCTTGCTCTCTACTCCCAGCCTTGTACTTAAATCAGGGACTACTTACTGTAATAACTGATCTTCTGCCTCCAATCCCTCCTGATTCCAGAATATTCCAGAAAATTTTACCACATATACACAAGTTTCATTCAGTCACTATTCATTCAGTACACTTTCAGCGTACTCTCGTGTCGAACTTAAGCTCCAAACATTAACAGGCTCCGTACTGACTAAAGCAAAAACACAGCTTGATATTTTTAAGTCATTCAACTCTGGTCCCAACTGTTTTTCTTCCCATATGCTAAATTTTTGTCAAACCCAATATTGAGTGTTTTCTAGGTACAAGTCATGAGTTCCCAATTCAGGGTTATTCTTCTTCTTTGAATTTTTCATTGTCTACAGCCTCAGATAACATCCTCATTTCAAAAAGCCCTGATTCCACTGATGCAAAGTAATGTTCTTCCTATCATAAATTCTTGAGTCATATAGATCTCTTTTACTTTTATAGATCTGCTTATTTCTTGAATTATAAGAGGAGTTGGGAGGAAAAGAAGAGGGAAGGTCAAGGAAACTAAGCACATATATTCATGAAGTGCCTGAAAAAATGTATTAAAATGTGAAATACAACAAATATTTAAATTGTTTATGATCCCATTTATAATAACAATGAGGTATTAAAAAGGCAATGTAGATCAGTAATTATGTACTCAGGGCCATGAGGAATATAAGGAGCAATTATTCTGTTCAGGCACTCATTCATTTGCACAAAAATCCTAAGGGGTTGGTATTATTATTACTTACCTCATTTTCAGCTGAGAAAACTGAGAAAAGAACTGTTTGAGTAATTTGTCCAATCCTATACAGCTATTATGCGTTGAATTGGGGATTGGAACCCTGACATCCGGCACTATAGCCGATACACTTAGCCCCTAGGCTCTACAGCTTCTCTGTTACAATACCTGTCAATTGCATCAGCATAATTAAGCCCCTCCAAAACAAAACAAAAAACTTTACCATGATTTCATTTCAGGAATAATTAGTATGCTAATTATTAAAAGTTTTATAAAATTTCTTTCACTCATATTTAATTTTCAAAGCACTTTATAATGCATTCAATTATATGCTACCAAATTTTGATTGAGAGGATTGGCTTAATATTTTTCTTTTTTCCTCATAATATATATGTCATTGCTTAAGATTCTTTAAATACAAACATCTCAAAAACCCTATTAAGATAAAGATTCAGCATAGTGAAGTGACAGTCCATCAATAATATTTAACAACTAATATACAAAATGTTATAAGAATACTAGTAGAAACACACTCAAAGAATGAATGTCAGCTCAATATTTTGCAAGATAATTAAAAATAATTTATATAATTTAGGAAAAGACAAGATTTGGTGTCCCTCTAATTTTTATCTTTTCCGATCTTTTTCTAGCGAGCCCAGTGATGCTTTCCTTTTGTCTTTCCATGGAAATTACACATAAGTATTTTTCACATGCACTAATTCATATATACACAATATACAATGATAGATTGACTATGAACATTTAAATTTTATAACCCACAGCAGCAGTACATCAGGTACTAAACATACAAGTTTTATATATTGTTTTACATATACTATTATTTCTCTGAGAAATTTCACAATTAAACTACAACTAAATTAATAATTAAAGGAAAATTCTAAAATAGCAATTGCCAAATGATAAATATTACTAACCTAAGAATGTCACAATTCAGCCCAATTATTATTTCAGGTTCTAAAATACAATGTTCAATAAAGTATTTTATTGAATCATTAATTTTTTTATTTTAATATTCTTAGCAGTGGACAATTAACATTAAAAAAGGTACTTCTTTACACATCTTCTATATTTGGTCTATAACAACCTCTTAGCACAGGGAGTTGCATCAACAGCTTAAATACTTTTTTATGAGTGTCGTTCATTTCTCTGAAACAGGTCTTTTTTTTTTCCTCTCTGAAATAGGCCTTTTTTTAAAGGCAGAAAACAGGATCTAACTCTTGTTTGCTCTTTAAAGTTTTATTGTTTTAGCATTTTATACAGGGAGCGAACATTAGCATACTCAGGAGAACTCCTGAAAGTAAAAGGCCTCAAGCTACCCACTGCATGGCTGATAGGATAAAGCGGGGATATAAAAACTTTTGTCTGATTGCTCACTTTCCTTGTTTTAGAGTTCTGCTACTCTCAGGAGCATATATTCATGTTCTTTCTACTTCGAGTTTTATTACTTCTTTTGTATTATTTAATACATCTAAAGACACTTCCAAAAGACAAATTTTTCCATTTTGAAAAGTAATGGTTTGGAACTTGATAAAACATATTAATGTTCACAGTGTGTTTTTCATAAAGGTGACAGAGTAAAAGTGCAATTAGATACATGATCTTAAAGACACTAATATGTCAAATAGAATAAAGTGTTTTAAAAGTCAACAAAAATAGTATACTGTGAAAGGTCAAATGGAAACGAGTACATATAAAGACCATATTTTTCTTTCAGGTCTTTGACTAGATATTTAATCCATAAAACAAGGGCAGAAAAGATAAAAATTAGGAAAAGGGCTATTCTTACCTTAACAATTTTGATATTACAAAAGATATGATTTTTAACTCTAGGAAGTAGAGAAATAAATTACTATTCATAACAACTGAGTGGTGTATACACTTCATTATTCAGAGTCTATTTTTCCCCAAATTCTAAAGTTCCTTCAGGGTCGATACTTAAACAAGAAACTGATATGTTTGACACTATTGAATAAGGCCAGGCATTTTTAAAATCATCATACACTTTCTGAAATCCACAATACATCAGTTTTTAACACTTCTACTCTTTCAGCTCCATTAAAAAGATGGTAGGGGAAAGATTTTAGAGTAATTAATGATATAGTTAGCTGCTAAATATTAATAGGAATAGTAGTCTTGCATAAAATATAACATATAAACCTTGCCAATACAGACACACCAGTAATTAAAGTTGAATATGTAATTACACTGATTTATAAGACAGGCAAAAAGTTACACTTTACCAGCTTCTATGTAAACTGTGGGTAACAGTTAAACTTTGCATTTTACGGTTTATAAAAAACGGCAATGTCTTGACTACAGTTCATAAATGGTTTAGAGACCTGTAATAGTAGTAAAAATTATGACAACTTATTCTATCATGAATATTCTTATTGCACCATACAAACCAAACTGTGATAATGACCCATAAGATCTAGACTCATTTTAGATACCATTCTATGCCCAAGAGGATGTTAGTAGTACTAAGAATTTGTAAAGGACTATAGTACAATAATTATAGGACATTTGAGAGAATCAAAAAGATGTATTAAAACTGATTTTGATACACCATTTCATATCATGAACATGGAACAATTTAATTCCACTAAATGTGCAATTTTTACTTAGACACCATTAAATACTTCAGAAAAATACTAAGTTTCAGACGCACATGAATATAGGTTCTTTCTTTCATGGACTCTGATAACTACACTTACATGTGCGGCTGAGGTGAGCAGCCTGGACTGCTGTTCCCATTGCTGTCAATATGATCCAGGGAACCATTGAGGTCTTCGTGGACAGCCTGCAGTAGGCCACTGGACGCATTATTGATCAGTCCAGGGTTACTTAGCAAAGGCAAACTGCTCTCTGCCAAGGCAGCCTAGTAAAATAAAGAGGGTGTAAAGCAATTTTTGAAATGCCCTTTAAAGTACCTTTTAAAGCAAACATTTTTCAAAGGGTTCAAATAGCAATGCAGATATTTTAGAAACATTTAAATGAAATGTAGTGGAAAGACAAAAATTCATAATTGGCAACTTGTGGCAGAGACACCAAGGAAATTAAAGGTAGTGTGAAAATATAAATAGTAGCTCCTGCAGCCAACTTTCTCACTTGTGTTTTAATCTTCCACATAATGAAATGTTGTATCCTTGCACATAGCGAAACACTGCAGGATAATATAAGCAGTTGCTCTGCTTTTTAAAAATGACCAGAACTTAACTCAAAATAAAGAAGTCTTGACATTTGCCTCCTCTGCATAAAAATTATATATTATAATTAAACTTTAAAGTTTTTGCCACAAGCACCATGTTCCCCAACACTATGATGTGAAATCATTTATGACAGCCAGGATAAATATTAATGCATAGCCGCATGCATTTGCAAAAACTTCTATCAATCTAGCATTTGCAGGAAAACTGAGTGTTCCAGATTTTGCCACAGGGTGTCCTTCTTGCTTCTTTACATCAAAAGTAGCTTGAATTAGAACCAGTGCTTTCTACAGTACTAGGTACTACAACTTACTTGGATGCTAAACCAACTATTAAGAACAGTCACAATCCCACCTAAATACAAAGCCATGCCTATATATATATACACATTTAATGATTTAATGATGTTACCTGCAAACTGGCATTAAGAGCTGCTCCATAACCTAAACTGGTCGGTATATTTTTTACTAAGGTTGGGCTTCTGGAAGAAAAAATATAAAGATGATTTACAAGTCAAAATATAAAATGTAGATATCAACAATCTCAGCTAAAAAGATATGCTCTGGTTTGTTTCTCACACTATTAATCTAGAGCTGATACATCTAATAAGTTGACAGGCTTCAGATATATCATTCTCTACTTAATATATACCAACCTGGTCCAGGAATATAAGAAATACAGCTTTAGACCATGGTGTGCAGGCAAAATGGAACATAACCTTGAGAATCTATAAACCTGTTTCTAGCTATTGCGAAGGTTTTATTTCCAAGAACAAAATTCATATAAAATTTTTAATGTAAATATACAACACAATTACCAATTTGATGCAATCAAGAAATAATTAATGGTTAATTTCTAGAACACCATGAATTAACATAACAAATTACCATAGTTAATTAAGTGACAACATAATGGATTAACTATTTCTTGAATGCGGAAATTAGCACATACTTGACTACAGAAATCAAAACTCAAGGGCTAAGAGTAGATAAAACACATTAAAATTGTCTCTTCTCATAAGGTAGTAGTGGTCTGGGGGAGCAATCAAATGGGACATGGAGTTAATTTATTAGGCACAAAATATGTTCTATTATATCTCTGACTTAAGTTTAGGGGTCCCGTTCTCTAGGAAAAAAAATGACATGAAACTTCACAGCTAGTAATTTTATCTCACTATAAAGATACCTGCCATGGTTGGGGGGAAAAACAGGGTCCCAAAGAATGAAGTTTGGTTTGTAAAATAGAGTATTTGAGAAACAAATACTGTAAATTTTTTTCAAAGTCTTCTCATAGAGGTACTTTCAGGAATACTGGTGGCTGCAGCATTAGCTTTATTTTAAAATAGACTTTATGCTTTATTAGAGGCAGAGTATTGTATAAAAACAGCAGGTGTCTCCCTCTAGAAAACATGTTACATCCTGAAAAACAATTTTTTTTATATAAGTAGAATGCTGAATTGGTGAGAACAGTAACCAAAACAGACCAGTGATTATTTTTATGGAAAAAAAAAGTTAGAAAGCTGTTGATTTATGCCATTTTCACCGAGAGTTGAAAAGCAGTTCACTGACAAGGAAATGTTAGCATAGCATTAGCTAACCATTTCCCCACCTCTATCTCCAATTTAAAATATTCACTTTTTCTGGCAAATGTAGGACACAGGATTACAAAACTATCACAAACATACCCTGTTATCTTCTGTGACCTTCGCTTCTGGTATTCTACTTCGTCCACAGTCCATACTGCCCCTTTAACATTTTCTACTCGAACAAAACACTTGTGCAGGCTAAGATTATGACGTACTGCATTCTAAATCAGACATAAGAGGGGAAAAGGCACAAAAATAATACTGTTGAATAGGACAGCCTAAATACTGCATTATTGATCTTACTTATCAGAGTGAAAAATTTTAACATGCTTAAATATTAAAATCAAAATATGGCATGATATTATAGACCACAAACTTACAAATTACTGGAATCTGCAGTTTGAACTTTGTGATAAGAGAACCTTCCAAGCTATTTTAATAATAGCTGTGTCAAAACCTTCCTTTCATTGAACTGGTCTAAATTGCAATATCTGTACAAATTACAGTATCTTTGAAAATGCCAGAACAATTAGGTCAGCCCTGTTGTGTCCCTGATCAAGCACTCAGGGATGGTTGAAATGTCCAAAGGAACCAGTCCTGCTTGAGGTATTAAAATGCTAAAAAGGCTACAGTGACAAGTGTTAATTTTGCACAAAGCTTTATGCAAATAAGCTCAAAGGCATTCTTTTCATCCCTATAATAATGAAATGACAGAGTTTGTTTATTCTGTATTATTAGATGACATATGCAAGTTACAGTGTAACATTCTGCCTGCACAATAAGATACATTTAGATTTTTTAAAAATTCCCAATAAAGTTTTTGTAAATGTTAAACTCAATTGGAAGTGGTTGCTTGAACCCGAGAGTGCATTTTCTTCTATAATGATTATGCAAACAGATGTTGTTGGCAGCTTTGTATTAGAGTAATTACTCAAAATTAACATTTTTAAATCAAATATAGCCATTCCTAAAATTGTAACTATAATAAATATACAGTAGACAGTATAATTTACCTTGAATATTTTCCATAAATCAAATTATAAATCTAGGCAAATATTTCTTCCTGTCAAGGTACACTGGCATATAGCTATCAAGTACTCAGAAATGACCTAATTCTTATTTTACGAATATAAAACAAAGTAATTTTGATGAAGATTTCTTTCTATTTGCACAAAGACAAGCTTCTGGCTTGCTTTAGGAGAAGAATTCTTTTTAAAAAAGCGTAAGCAGATCTAGCATCTGACCTGAAATCCAAGGATTTGATTGATCTTAATGCCCATGGCTCTGAATATGATAATTTTAATATTAATGAGCAAATGAGCAGTTTTATTATGCATGCGATATAGTTAGAACTAATAAGCTGTTCAGAATGAGTTTTGCTGGATCCCCGAGCTGTGGAGATGAGACCAAGCTAAGATATTAAATCACCTTTCATTTCTTTAAAATTTCTTTCAGTAAATCAAATGACAGAACATTCACTACATTCTCTAATGAGTAACAAAAGAAAATGTATACCTTCGACATAAATATTACTTTCTGAAAAACCTTCAAAACATATATTCCACAGCTTATCACTGACATTTTCTTATATAAAATACATGCAAGTTAGTGTGCATAAATAAAACAATTACATTCATTTACAGCACCACATACTGTAGCAACTAATAACATCTAAACATTTTGTAAATTAAAAGCATTCTGAGCCTCACACCCATATATCTGTAATCGCTTGCCAGATTAATTTGCATTTTAAATCCAAATTAATTCACTTTAGAATATCTCACAGTCTAAAATTCTTAGTATGCTGATGAGTGCTTTGCTGCTTCTATTCTTCTCAGCTACAAACATTTTCCCCTTTTGTACCAAATGGCTTGTGGCTAATTGATGTTTCTGACTGCTTTTTGAAATGAAAATAAAACAGTTCACTTAGTCTGTGCTGAGTGCCCTTATCTTTCCAGACGTTGCTCTTTTCCAAAAATAGATGCACAGAACTAACATTTTTTTTTTTTTTAAGCTCCTTGTAGGATCCAGACAATGAAGTTGTTTGGACAAGGATATAGATGAACCCTTTTGTCTAAGTAAATAAACTGCATTTATGTTCTGACAGGATAATATTCACTTTACTTTCTTTTAGTTCCAGCTGAGTAGCCATGGTCCTCACTGCCGTGGCAGCTTCAGTCTGTATGATGAGGTATGATGTGTACAAAAGGCGCAGACCAAGACAAAACCTACAGTCTCCATTTGTTGCACAAGCCAAACAGACATTTTTCAAACTAATTAGCCAATAATATGCAAGAGAAAAAGTAATATCGTGCGACTAACAAAGGTGTTGATGATTGAGTGCTCACACTGTAATTAGTGTGTCAGGCCCTCGTTTCTCTGCCAAGCCTCAGCTATTAATTGCACCAAATTAGAAAACTATATCAGAGGCAAAATTATTCTTTCACTTGTCATTTTGAGAGAGGGAATTCATTCCATTCAAGAGGCAGGTTAAAAAGAGGGGAAGCAGATACTAATCTGCTTATGTCATGTAAATAAATGTTCCTTGTGCTTTCTGTGAGGAACTGTGCGAGGCATCTTAAAACTGCTGGAAGAGTAGTTACCTTCCAAGTTGCTGCATTACGCCTGAAGTAAGCAAATGTCCGTGTAAACCAGCTGTAAATTTCATTAAGTGTTAACTGCCTGTCAGATGACTCCATGATAGCCTGAAATGAGACAAGATACATAGTGACATAAAATAATGGTTTACTAACTAGACTAGATGACACTTTCTCATCCAAGCCTTACTTTAAGCATTAATGAATTTTAATTTAATCAGGCAAAGTTAATTTTCCTTTTGCTTACCTGCCTTATGAGAGTTGCATAAGTAAATGGAGGTCTGACATCGGCATTTTTATAAAATTCGTAGTTTGGGGCAATTTCTATAAAAATAAAACTATGTGTTAATTCTGTTAATAATTCATATTACGTATAATTGATTTTTCATATTTTCCCCCAGTATTGGTGAAGTGATTCAGTGAGAAAGCCACTGACTAGTGAAAGCACAAAGCATGACAGTGGAATTGAATTATATGGAAAAGGCCATTTCTGACGTGAAGTGCAAATGAAGCGGCCCCTGGTTGTTCGCAGTACTTCAGGAACGGTGCGACCAGCTGGCCTGAGGATTTTTCCAACGTCCTCTTTTAAGCAGGTGGTTTAAGCATGTTCTTACATGGGCTTTTGCCCCTCCCCCACCCCGCCCCTCCCCACCCCACCCCCCACCCAGCCGCCGCCGTAATCTTTGCTTTTCTCTTCTTACACTTTTGAATGTACAACAGGATCATCTCTTGACATGTGTGGCCATCTAACAAAGGAATAACCAAGCACCCAGGTTGAAAATAACTTCA
>JAKSZT010053770.1:15342531-15345031 GCA_026826555.1 Tolypeutes matacus
GATCAGAAGCATTTCAGAAATGACCGATACAGCTATTTCATTGCAGTGATACATCTTATCATTGAGCTTGTCTCAGAGTAATGATTCCTGCATATAAAAGTCTATGTCAGTAGGAACTTATCTGGGAAGAAATGCAACTTTAGCTATGGAGGGGGGAAAAACTTTTATAGCTTTTCTTATGTTAAAAGGTCAGAGAAAACAAATAACACTTCATCTTTTTGTCAATAAGAGAATTGAGGTCACAATTGCCTCGACAGTAACAAGTTACCGAAACCATAAATTAGAAAGCCCATGGTGTCTCTTTAAAGTCCTGTGGACACTGTTAGCAATGGACTAGTGCCAACAGCTGTGAAGGGGTGAAGGGTTCTCAAAGCAAAGTGCCTGCCAGGATTGTCTACACACTTCATGCATTCCCACTGAGGTCCAGTTAGTGCCCCCTGCAATCTGCCATCATCAATCTAATTCAATAGAGTGACAGAGACCAGGCAGTGTGAAACGCTGAACTCTGCCACCGAGTCGGCATCTACACTAGCACTGGGTCTCATTACAACTGACGGACCTTACTTTTCAATCAGTCAGAGATAGCAGGAAAAAAAGAGCCATAATTGGTCATACTGCAGACTGTATCATCAGCTGAACGTTTATGCTTTGGTCTACCTTATAAATGGTAAACAGGTTTACAATAAGCTTTTTAAACTACAAAGTGATGGAGGTTTTTATGTGTTTTACTGATTAGTTTACAGCTCAAAATAAAATAATTTTAATTGTCTTTTGGGAAAAAAGCAACAATACAATGAATGTCAAATAAAATGTAGAAAGGTGTGAAGAAAAAGAAACTGTGTATGGGTAACTAATGAAACAAAGTATTAGCTTGAGAAAAAATATTATTTAAGATGATATATTAGAGGAAGCCTCAAAGGGTTAGTAAAAACACACAAAAAGAATGATATTTTAGGTGATAGAATTGCTTTCTTGTCATTTTATGAGTTCTATTTACTTTGGCCAAATCCTGTTTAAAAACAAACAGAAATTGTTAATTTTTTATTAGAGCAGTTGCAGGTTAACCGAAGCATCACGCAGAATGTAGAGTTCCCATATACAACCCTCAGACTAGAAACTGTTTTTTTTTTTTTAAATTCAGCAGCATTTTATACATTTATTACCATCTGTGATACCACAAATGATTTACCATTACTCCAGTTAAAGAAAAGTGTTAAGAATTTTCGCAAGTTCAATTTTAATAAAAAATGCACAAGAGGCAGGAAAGAAAGTTTTTTCCCAGGGTTTTATATTACAAGCAAGATATTGTAGACACTGGCCTTTTGCTACAATAAGAAATACCATGGGAAAAAATGTAAGATTAGTTCATTTAAAAACTGTCTCCTTCATTGGAAATAAAAATCATTTCCAATTGGGGGTTTGGTCTAAGCTATATTAGAGAAAATTTAGATTTGACTGTCTTAGAATAGGCAAATGTATATGATATAGTCTAAAGGTTATATAAGTTTAAGTGATATGTACATTAAACCATAGCAATCCATTTGGAGTTATCAATCTTTGCCATGGTTAAAAACAATCTAAAATTCCATGTATCTCTATTAGTTAATGAGTTACTGGGACAATGAGATGTGTGCTAAAAGACCCTGAATATACCCAGCACCCAATTTGGCACCCCAGAAATCTGAGAGAAAGAGGTCCATTAAGTGGCCGGTTGACAAACCTGTATTTCTAACTGTTGCACCACCTGCATTTGCACTCGACACTGGGCAGTGCTTCTGTCATCCAATGCATGTTCATTGTTAAGATGCCTGAACAAAAACAAAACAGAATGTTAAGCAGTGATGTCTCAGTGGTATATGCTCCATTTAGAAAGTACTACACTGAAGTCATATTGACCTCTGCAGTGGGAAAAAAGGAACACCTTTAAACTATACAGAGAAAAATTAAATATGTATACATGTTTAGTGAAAATTATTTATGTAATATAAACAGATCCTTCAAATGGCAGAAAATATCATTCTCTCTAAGTTTATCAGTTATTACACAAAATATTTTCCACAAACCACTTACAGAATAATAGTGGAAATCACTAGAGGTATTTCATATATGCATGCCATTTTTTTTAAAAAGTCACCTTATAAATATATGAACCAAAAGTAATTCTGAAGAGAACAAAAGCAATTCTCTATTCCATTTTTGTTAAAGCAGTTTTTGGTTCCTACGATGTTATTTAGTGAGTGATGTCTTATTTCACTGGGATATAGTGTGAATTATGTAAAGTTGGCAAACGATCATCCCATGGAAATATCAATACTTACAAAGAATGATTACTTGCTATAACTAACAAGTAAACAGCATTGAAGATTCTGATAATTGGAATCATAAGAATGACATTTCATGTCTAGTGTCCTATTTGGGAGACATCTGTCCTAAACTTATACAAAATGAGGAAACATAAGTCATTCTAATTATCTTACTTTAATCTTGAATACATACTAAT
>JAKSZT010053770.1:15350031-15370031 GCA_026826555.1 Tolypeutes matacus
CGTACTCGTGCTTTTTAATAACAAAACATATATCAAGATTTGAGATGAATAAAAATGCTTCTTTCCCTGTGTTATTAAGGTACAATATTGAAGTAAAAAATGTGTGGGCTTTCTTAAAGATTTATTTTGAAGTTTTTCAGAAAGAATAACTAGAAGCATTAAAATGCATGATGATTGAGCTAATTCTATGGCTTAAATTACCATATTTAACAAAGAGTAGCAAAAGTCCTCTAAATAATATTAATAAGGGATAATGCAATATATTGATAAGGATGATAATATAGTCAAATGATGAAATATGAAGTTAGTTGTTAAAATTAATATCTCTATAGTCTGTCTTTTAAAAATATATATATTATATTTCTTATAGAGGAAAACTTCAGCACAGTTATCTAATATCTTTAATATTCTCTTTGTTTAGAACAGTATAGTCAATTTCATACCCAGCAAAATGTCAGCTCACAACTGTTTTGATATAATGAAAATATAAATTTTCATTTAAGTTGAGTCACAAAGAGCCATAGTGATATATGAAAAAATTTTCCCTTAATTGGTCAGAAACAAGAAAGGGTTAAAAAAATCTTGTGGAAATATTACTGTAATTCATTTATAAAGTTATTATAATGCCAAGTACTTGTGCTTGTTGTTAAGGTGCTTCTGCTCTATACCCTGTAGTCTACCATTTGTAAACACATCTTTTTGATGTTTCTGCCAACATCCTGGCAACAAAGCAGTGCAATTTCAAATGAGCTAATTAACTTAATTGTTGATGAAGCATGAAACAGTTCATTCACCCTGTTAGCTGCACCATGACAACATAAGAGGCTCAGCCTGTGAAGTTACTCATCTCCATAAACCTATCTGTAGCTCTCTGTTTAGATCTCTTGTATACCAGAATTGTGTGTGGAAGATGTTTCATCAAAGATGAATATTCTCGTTTGAAAAAGAACCCCTTAAGAATTTTTAAAAATAAAATTCCATTTTATGAAGAGAATAAGGATATACAATTTTTAAAATTTTGAGCTAGAAAAGCCATGTAATCTATTGAACAAATACCATTTCTTTATGATTCTGAGAGCAGGTAACAACTTGAAGGAGATATAGTTATTTCTTGAAATTTATGCCACTATTACTTTTTTTCTATTCTTGTGGTTCATTGTACATATTAAGATCAATGATGTTTAATAAATATCATTCTTTAATGATGTTGGAAAAATATATGTGTAAAATGCATCTGCTTATTAAAATGTATGCATAAATAATATAACATGACTATTCACATATAAAATGACCAGAAATTTTTATTAGAAACTTTTAAAATTGAAAGGAATCCTGTCTAGCAAACAAGTCTTTCAATGACTAATGGTACTATTTATTATTAAATATTAGTAGGCTAACACTTTTCATTCATTCAAGAACCTTTATTGAATGATTTGTAAAATATTTTCTCGACAAGGACAAAGAGTTAACTTTCTTAGTCTGACTTTGCTAGTCCACTTGTTGAGAACACACAGAACACTTAGCCTATGCCTGGTGATGGACCTCTACTTTCCTCCTTCATCTTTCTTTTGTTTACTTACATGCCAAAAAGTCCCATACACTCCCCCTAAATTAAAAAAAAAAAAAAGTAAAAAAAAAAAAAAACCTACTTTAAAAACTGTCCAAAATCTTCGCAAATGCTTTCACAGCCTGGCCATTTGCAAACTCCATGCCCATAGAGGGTGTGAGAAGCCCCAGTCTCCTCATGTGACGAGCTGTAGCAAAAGAACACGACGTCAGATTCATCTCAAAAAGCCATAATCGTTGCAGGCTGCTAGCGCCTGTCAGGTTACGATCAGTGACAAACGGGTCAAAACAGGTCAATTCAGCTCAGAGCAGTCAGAAAAATTTAATCGTTCTATTGAATAGTTCAACTGCCAAGGCTAGATGATGTTCCAATTAGAGGAGAAATAGAGCCAAAGATAACTGTTAATAAAGAATGAAAAACTAAGAGGACTGTATAATATCATATGCTAAACCTGCCATATGACCTTAATGTAACATTTTACCTCTAAATAAAAATATTTATTCATATGTGGGCAAGTGAAAAATATGTAATTTTAAGAAAGTAATAGGACGGTCACCGTAAGATTTTTGGGTTGCTCTCTTTAAAGAAGATATTGACCTTTAGGATCATTTAAATTGTTTGATATTTATGTATGAACCGTATATATTTCTACTAGTTTCAGTTGATTAAAAAATTCCACTTTGGAACAGTATTCATTAGCTATATCTTTATACAATTATCAAAAACATTTGGTAAGTGAATATTATATAAGATAGAGAGATCTGAGAGAAATCAACCAACTTCCGAAATATATAATTATCAAATTAATCTCAATTAAAACAACAGGGTGAAAGCATTCAGGCATACCATTTTCTAATAATGAAAGCTAACAAGAAAATTTTTCCACAATACTCAAATAAGGCCAGGAACATCACCAAATTATAGCATTCTATTTTAAACTTTACTGTAATTAAATTTTTTTTTGTTTATGACAAATAATTTGTTGCGACTAGGCAGTAGACAGATATCACATTACACAACAGAATATTATCAATCTACTTCCCTTACTTACATATGATGTTTAGAACTATATTTATAATAAAGAACCTAAGCCTCTCTAAAGACATTCTGCATTTATGCTTCCACCTTAAAAATTTTTTTTTATGCTGAGTATTATTTTAGCTTACATACCTTATGTAAATTACTTTCAAGGACTTGATTAGATAGCTATATGCCTGAATAAATGGAACTAAATGGATGAAGGTATATGGGTGCTCCTTGTACAAAGGCAGTTTTTACACAACTAAAATAAAACAAGACGTTGAAAAGTTATCTAACATAATATACTCAATGTTGGTAGTGAAACCAAATAACTTTTCTTTATGAATTTTGGGTGAATTTAATTTGGAAAATCACCACTATAAGTGTGTGTGTGTGTGTGTGTAAATTCCATCATGCCAGAACAATAAATAAGGCAAACCAGATCTTTCTTCTGGTTTATTATGCTCATGTTTATGTGTTTATGCATATCTAGTCTCTGATTTCTAAGTATATTAAGGGAATATGTATGCATCCTTAATTAGTTGAAATTAAAGAACAAATTCTTAGCTTTCAAAAATGGTGAAATGTTCTCATAGCAATCAGGTTAATCACAACATCTTAGTCATAGTAATGTATTTACACAATCATTTCATATGCACTTGTTATAAAAGAGATATCTTCAAGCAAACTCCCCAATGGTACCCATAAAACTGCTGGCATTTGAACTTCATTTTGTCTTGAAAAAAGAATTTTAAATATAATCTAAAGGGTTTCTACTCAATTTGTGGTTCTACACATTGTGCCCCTGTTAAGTATGTGTCATTATTTTTTATTTTATCGCTGCTGAAAGTAAAATTTTGTGATAGGTAAACATAGAATAAATTTCATGAAATTTACCTGTCTCGCCTTGCATTTAGAACTGAAGACTGTCCGTTCACGATGGAATGGTGAGTTATTGGTGGTGATGCTTTGGACGTGGTGGAGGAGGTAGTCGAAGAGGAGTTGTTAGTAGTGAGGTCCAGCCCTCCATGCTTAATGCCATTGTCTTCCATACTGTGAACTCCAGTCACTTCTTTCCATAACTGCTGAATCTCAGCAGGGCTTAAGCCGGCTATAAAATGAAAGAAAGTCCCAAAAAGATAACAACATAAAAAGTTTATAAAGAGCTTAGTTTTATTATTTAATCAATTAATTCCAACAACAAAACTGATGTTAGCAGCATAACTAATATACAATTAAAAATCACTTTTAACCACCAGCATCATAGCTCTTCTCGCGAATAACCAATTATTTGATAAACACTACCAATTTGGGAATAGTATCAAGAATAATAGTATTGGGAATGATATTAAGGATTAATAGAGAAAAAACAGCCTGTTCTGTTTGAAAATTAAACTATTCAAAATTTCACAGTAGCTTTACTCATTGCTAGTTTTTATCAGTATATCACATATCAAAAGAAATGAAAAAAAGGAGGAAGAAAAGAAAACAAAATGTCAGGGAAAAATAGCGAACAGTCAGCTTAAGAGAAAAAAGAGATTTGACAATTACCTGATTATTTTGAACTTTCTCAGACAGACAAACTAAAAAAAAATTGAATTTCATTTTGGAGTCCTGAATAAACCCATGTGCTTACTTCCCTGGATCATTTAAGCAGATAATATGTAAACCTAGCCTTCATTTTATTACTGATAGGTAGAATAAATCAACTACTCATTATAAATAATTCCCTAGATCAGAGTCTATAAATTTACCTGATTTATAAAACAAGGAAAGTAGAAAAGTTAGGTACAATCCTTAAGTTTTTAACTATAATTTTGTAATAAGGTATTGAGAGACAGCCATTTACAATATTTGGTTTAGAAAAGAGTACTTTAATATGTACCACGTACTTGCCTTCACATACTCTTTGTATTCTTATGCACTTTAATTCTCACTACAATCCTATGAAGTTGGTGCTGTTATTTTAGCCAATTTATGGATAAGGAAACAAAGGAGAGAGAGGTTCAATAATGTGTCCAAAGTCACAAAGCTTACATGTGGTAAACCTGTGATTTCAATCCAGGTAGTCTGACTTGAGCACCTTTGCTCTTAAAATAATGTATTAAGAAAATCCTGAATAAAGAAGTACAGGGGAAAATGGAGTTATAACGGCTTTCATTTATTGAGCATTTACTATATTCTGAGTGCTTTACTATGCACATTAAATTTATAATATCAGTTAATCTCACCTGAGATTAGGAATCATTATACTTTACAGATGAGGACACTGAGGCTCAGAAAGATTAAATATGTTGTCCAAATCACTCAGTTCATAACTGGTGCACAGAATTCAAACCCAAAGCCCCAAGGCTCCAAAATCTATGCTCTTTATTACTATATTCATCTAAAATATCTAACATAAGTATGGAGGTATTATTCAAACTAGCCCCCACCCTTGTATCAATCCTTAATCCAACACACATCTACACAAATTATAGTGTTCTTGTTCTCTGGGGAGGAATGGGGGCTGGGTGAGATGGAACAAGCAAGGAACACAGGGCAAGATAATAGAATATGATCCACCTCCACCTCTGCAAGTAGAAAAATTACTGATCTAGATGTAGTGGTAAGTAATCCGTGGCAATAGAAGAATTCTCACTGTTGCTAACACAAATTTGGTTAAATTATTCATCATGGTGGCTCCCTTAAATTGCTGTGCCTATTGCAATTTCATGGAGATAGTCTTACAGAAAACTATCATTTTGGAGATTCTAGCTCTTCAAGATTTTAAGTACAGCCTGAGATAAAGAAAAGACAGGATAATTCAGGTTTCCAAAGTTATTAAAAACTCTTTTTTTCTATAAAAAGAAGAGAGTGGCTTTATAAAGGTAGGTATTTTCTCTATTACATAGGAAACAATTTGTAACTAAGGATTATTAATTATTGCTTTAATTCTAGCTTTCACCTTGAATCTTGAAACTTTTCTGACTGTAACTTCTTGATTATGTTGCTATTAGAACAAATATATGTTCCTGTTTCCACCTTGCCTTTGTATAATTTACTCTTCATACAGCAGAATCCTCCCTGCACATGGTCCATCAGTCCCTTCTATTCAAACCTGTATGTGAAGCTGGAGTTTGTAGGTGTACTTCCAGACACTGGAGCCTCTGGCCTGCCTATGTGCCAGCTGTGCCTGGAATCTCGGTGGAGCTGCAACTCCTACTCTACAGCTCAATGGGCTCACCCAAGTTACCTGGTGAGGAGACGATAATGGACAACGGCCATCCCAGGGAATGGAGAGAACCTACAGCTGAAGGCAGGATAATCCCATCCACCGTATCTATGGGATATAAGCCCCCTCTCACTTGGAGGTGGAGTGGACATCACCATTCCAGTCCCCTCAGGAGTGGGGGAAGAGCTATGCACTAGAGTGGACTTAATGGTATTTTGTTATAGACATATTGTGACTCAAGCAATGGAAGAAATTATAACAGTGAGGTGGAGCCAGTGACCACTAAATGCTTTCGGGGCAGGGAGGGGAAAAGCAGTTGTAATACAGGGGCTTTTTCAGGACTTGGGGGTTGTCCTGAGTGACGGTTCAGTGATGGATATAGGCCATTTTACATCAGCATATACCATGCAGAACTGTGTGGGAGAGAGTGTGGTCTACGATGTGAACTGTGGTCTATGCTTAGTGGCAAAGCCCCAGGATGTGTATATCCATTGCAGGTGATGTGCCACACTAATGAAAGATGTTTATGTGAGATGATATGGGAGGTGTGGGAGGTGGGGAACATGGGAATCCCTGTAATTTTTGTGTAACGTTTATGTAATCTAAGCATTTTTAAAATATATATGGAAAAAAAAAGTAAATTCGGTCATGTCACTTCCATGTCAAAACCTCTAAAGCCTTTCCAGAACACTTAGAAGAAAGCCAGAACAAGGAAAAAACAACAACAACAAAAAACAAAAACAAACAAACAAAACCCCAAGAGAACAAAAAACCCTTCCTGTGGCCTACGAGGTACTGCATTTTTTACCTGGCTCTCACTGCCTTCCTGACTTTACCTTTCACTCTCTCTCCACATTTCTTTCTGTTACACTAGCCTTCTGGTGCATCTCCTCCCTTTCCAGTCTCGTTCTGGCTATTCCATAGCCTGATCTCTCTTGTTGCAGATCTTGGCATGGCTTCCTCTCTCCCTACATATAGATGATTCAAAGCCCATGTCCTCTGAGAGACTTTTGGCCACACTCTCCTCTACTGCCCTTCTTCACCCTGTCTTCCATTATTCCCTAGCTCATCATCCTACTTAATTTTTCTTTAGAGAATTTATCAGTTTCTGAAACTATATTACTTATCAATTTGTTTATTTTACTTACCACTAATCTCCCTCCACTATAATTTAAGCTTTATAAGAATTTCTTTTATTTCTTATTTTACTGATGTATCCCCAGTGCCTCAAATATATGTGTTCAATAAATATGTGTTGATTTAATTGATTATAACAGATTCATACAGTTCTTCAAGACATTTTGGTTCCCACATGGAAGTTCTGTGGCTCTTAAAGGGCATTCTATTTATGAACATTGCTACAGTGTAAGGCCCATGTCTAAAGAATTATAAACGGTACTAGTTGATTCTGATTTAGATTAAGTGGCTAATAATGTTTTATAGTTCGGCTAAAGACTCTTAGATGTTTTCCGAGATTATACCAGCTAATGATGATATTAACAATTTAGTTTTCAGATTTTATTAACTATTTAGCTAAACTATCTACTTACCTTTTAAAAATATATTTCCATTGCACTTTTCATTTGTATTGAACATTCATGATATCACCACAATATTACAATGATATAAAAAACTGCTAGGCACTTAGTAGGCCCTCAATAAACATTTGGTGAACAGATGACTTGTTCACTATCCAAATAATGATTATTAATTAAAAGCAGGAGGAAACAGTTTTTTAAATATTACAGATCAAGGGCACAGAATAAACAATGTCAAAAGGAGATTGATTCTTAGCCAGAGTGGATCCTCAAAGCATCTGCTTAGCAGAATCACCTAAGGAGATTTTCAGACATCCAAAAACCAGGCCACAACCCAGACCAATTAAACCACAATTTCTGGGGGCAGTAATCCATAATTTTTGAAGCTCTACAGGTGATTCCAATGTGCAGAAAATATTGGACGAAAAATTTTAAATACGAACTATCTCCTAGCTCTTGGAACAAAGGGTTTCCACCTAAATATTACTTAGCTTTTTTCTGTGTATACAAATACTATTTATGAATATGTAAAAACCAGCCAATCAGTTTTGTAAATTTTGACTTTTTTTTTTTGAGATTTGAAGGTTTGATTGTTTACAACAGTTGATTTAGGCTATTTTTCAGGCAATAACATAATTGGCTCAGTGTTTCATAAACTGTGTTCTATGGAACAGTATTTTTCTGAAAGCTGTTAATCTAAAAGCTCTGTGCACTCATTCTCAGAGACATGCAATTCATGTTAGCATAGAAAAGTCTCTGAGGGGGAAGCAGCTGTGGCTCAATCAGTAGGGCTCCCGTTTACCATATGGGAGGCCCCGGGTTCGGTTCCCGGGGCCTCCTGGTGAAGGCAAGCCCTCCCGCACGGCGTGGTTAGCTGACCCAGCGAGCACAAGCAGCAAGGGGGGGATAAATGAATAAATAAATAAAATCTTAAAAAAAAAAAAGTCTCTGAGGTAACTAGTAAAGAAAACTTGGACTTTTTTTTTTAACTCAGTGTTTTCCAAATATATTTGAGGGAAAAATTTTTTTTTACAAGTACACTAATTTATATCAGTTTTACATACCAAGTCTAGGCTTAGGAGTCACAAATCAATCTCCATTTCAAGCTCCTCCCTGTGCATTTGGCATCTCCATTTAACCTTTACCAGGCTTCTCAAACCTTACAAACCTTACTTTATACAGTGTCCTCCCACCCCACCCCAATTCATTCCCCTAGTAATATTTTTAATGTTAAATAAATTTTATACATTATGATGCAAGGTAAGTCTATTGTGAATTTTTCATTAACTTATTTAATGGCACTGCTTATTTTCTATGGTTACTTCCAGTTAAAGGTATTAAAAGTGAATTTCAGTAGATGTATATGTGTCACTCATCTATTTGGTTGAATGAAATTTATATTCAACACTTTAGTGTAAATAATTGAGATATTTATCATATAATTTGCACTCCTCATTTTAAATTTTACATTTTGAAAAACTAGTATACACACATGGCCAAAGAAATTGAATCTCAGAGAAGGTTTTTAGGGAAACTTACTTTTTAATAACCCTGACATCTGAGTCCCCAGTTTTTGCCAGAGGTAACCATTAGCCCAGTTTCTTGTATATCCTTCAGATATCTATGTGTTAATTTATAATTTGCCAAATGTAACACATTATTGATTTATATTTGACTAGAGGTCCACTATAAACTGCAGGTATAATGTCCATTTATATGTTTAATGAGAGGTGCACCAAATAAACATTTTATCCAAATGGTGAATTATGAGGAGTAAAAATAGGTATTTATCTGAAACTCTGTCCAAGGACAAATACTCCTACCAGAAAAGAACTTCTGGGATGCAGTAATACATCAGATATAAAAAAATTCCTATTACAATTTTACCATTCAAATTTTTACTGCATGTTAAAAGTTTGATATTCTGTTACAAAAACAATAATTTCTCAGGTTTCCTCATCATGAAATTTTAACATGTCAAAATTGATACTCTGCTTTGGTGTCTTTCTGTCAAGATATAAAGAATTGTCAAACAGAACTTGAAAAAAAGACACGATCTAAATAGAATTAAATATATTTTAATGTTATATATGCTAGGACACTAAACAATTCTACTACAACTATAATTATGATATAACTTAATCTTCATCATTCTATTTTATTTATATTTTCCCCAAAACTAACTCAAAACACTCTTTATATTTCCCTATTTATTTAATCATTTAGAGTTAGTTTTTGTACATTAAATTAATAGCACTCACATGCATCTTTGCAGAGTTTTATTCCAGCAATAATAAATAAACGTTTAAACCTCAACTCACTGATGGAATTTCAGCATGTATAGCCCCAAAGGGTATTTTCCCTAAGTTACAAATTGAGAACTTACAGATATTTGAAAGGAAATACTCAGATGGTACTAATAATTCTGCACAGCGAGTTGGTTATATTGCTGGTATTGTTACTCTGATTAGATACAGTGGTCATCTATGCAAGGACATGATCACTAATTATGCAAAAGATCAAGATTCCAGAAGTGGTGCTGTAGCAGGCAATTGGCTATTAGGACATCCATAAGCAGAGAATGAAGTCAAAGCTAAATAGCTGATTTTTTGTTGTTTTTGTTGTTTTTGTTGAGGTACTGGGACTAGGAATTGAACCCTGGACCTCATATATGGGAAGCTGGCACTTAACCACTGAGCCACATGGGCTCCCCTGGGCTCCCCTCTGAGTTGGTTCCTTCATTTGTTTGCTTGTTGTTTGGTTTTTTGTTTTTAGGAGGCACCGGGAACCAAATCCAAGACCTCCCATGTGGAAGACAGGCGCTCAACTGCTTGAGCCACATCCACTCTCCTAAATAGCTGATTTTGACAGAATAACCGAGGCCAAAGATGAACTTCAGCACTTTTTAAACCTAGGATAAAGGAAATACTATATTTTATTTCAAAATATTTGATTGTCTTTATTATTCAACAGCTCTCTGATAATAAGCTTATGTAGTTCTATAAGGTGTTAGTTCAAAATAGTGCTGGCTGGATATCTAGCATTCTCTATTTAGTCTTTCAGATGGGTAATGAAAAGATTATTATATTTTAAATAACTTTCACAAATTCAAAAATATTTTTAAAAAGCTTGGAGTGAAATAAGTTTATATATATATAAACTCACTTCTATTTGATGTCAAAAACATCAATGTTTAAAGTGCATGTGCAGTAATTTCCTATTTTTTAACCTGTAGACTATGGTACTGCATCATGAAAATGTCCCACTAAATTTAGTTACTAGTTGATGTAAAAACTATTCTATCTACACAGTATTAAATAGTTTTATAAACAGTATTTTATTTGAAATTGGTTTACAAATGCCTCCTTTATTATTTGACTTCTGAAATTCTACTGTTACTCTCTCTATAAAACATGCACTCACATAGAGATAGTCTATTAATTGCATATTTTGCATAAAAACTCAATATAATAATAATAATTGTGATGATTTTAATGTTTTATATTTAAAATAATTTACTTTAAAATGATGAAATATAGTCAGGAGGTCATTCCAGAGGTTACACTTACGCACATCTCAGCAGGATCTCATTGACTGCCACAGTAAACAATACCTCAAATAGTGGGACTCCTGAGGGCTCTAGATCCATCTAGAAACTATAAGCAGGACAGACAGGCTCAGGAATTTAGCATCCTGTCAGTGGCCTTAGTTAGGAATATATGCTACCCAGTGTAAAAGAGTTAGACTCATTTATAATTTGCCTACATGGGCCTCTTCTGCCCCTTTTATTTGAACCTATAATTAGCACTATACTCATTAAATATTTGTCCCAGAGATTTAAATCTTCAGTCTGTTCATATGCCGATTGAGCCCTGAATATCATCAGAATTGCAGCATCTACTCTCCAGTTCATTGAACTCACCCAGGACAACTAACAAAATGATGATGATGGACAATGCCAAAAAAACAGAATTATCTACAACTGCAAGCAAGACAGTTCCACCCATCTGCCCCATGAGATCTAAACTCCCTCTCAATCAGAAACAGAGTAAGCATTACCACCCCAAAATCCTCAAGATTGAGCAACAAACAAACATAAGTGGGGAATGCAACTATAGACTAAAGTAGACTTAATATTATTCCAGCAATGGAAAAACTTGTATCATTGATATACAAGCAGTGGCCACCAGAGGTTCTGAGGGAAGGGAGAGGGAAGAATAGGTGTAATATAAGGCTTTTTTGGGGACATTGGAATTGCCCTGTATGACATTGCAATGATGGATACAGGCCATTAAACATTTTGTCAAAACCTATAAAATTGTGTGGTGCAAAGTGTAAACTATAATGTAAACTGTAGACCACGGTTAGTAGCAATGCTTCAATATGTATTCATCAATTGTAACAAATGTACCACACGAATGAAAGATGTTAATGGGGGAAAGTGTGGGAGGGGGAGGGAGATATATGGGGATCCCCAATATTTTTGATGTAACATTTATGAAATCTAAAGCTTTTTTAAAAAATAAAAAAATAAAAAAATAAAATAAACCAATATAATAATATTCTTGATGATTTTAATGCTTTATATTTTAAATAATTTATTTTAAAATGATAAAATATAGCATTATATTATTTTGCAATATAAAGAAAAATGTCCATGAATTGACTACTGTATCAAAATTGTGATTTTTGCATTTCGATCTGATTGTTATACACATATTTTTATATAGTTACTTTAACAGCAGCTTGAGAAAGTCATGCTAAATCATGGGGATAAATACAAAAATGATAAAATTGGTAAATGCAAATATGGCATATTTTAAAAGACAAAATGATATCATCATTGCATATGAATTCCACTTGATTTGCACAAGGCTATTATTATTCATGGCTAGTCAATCAATCAATTAAAAGCCTGGTACAAAGTGACCTTGGAAACTGATAATAAAAATATCCAAATACTTTTACCTGAAATAACTAAGTCACTAAGGCAGAAAGATTTAGGGCTTATGTTAGCCAACAATTGCTTCTTTCCTTTTTCCCATTCCAACTTTGGGACTCTGGCACACTACTATAAAGTTAAGTTCCTTTACTGTAGCTCAGGTATCTGACACAGTCTGCCTATGTTTGGCTAATAGGTTTCCACAATGGAACTTTCACACTCATCAAAATGGTGAAAACTTCGTTGATGACCTCAGATTATGTGGCTTACATGGTACCAACAAACACTTTGGTCAGTAGATCAACTGCATTTATTCTGAGACTTTTCACCTTTATTAATGGAAACATGTTTTAGTGATTTCATCTTTTTTGTTTTATACATGAGATTTCCTCTTAAACCCAGATATGTTTTCAGCTTTACTTCCTTTTCCACTATGTTCATCACACCATGCATTTTATCTCTCATATATCTTATGAAGAGTGGAAATAGAAGAAGAGGGAAAAAAAGATAAATCTATCAAAAGCAAGCTTATAAATAAGAGAAATTTTTTATTTGAAAACAAATAGAATGGTTATATGATACATTTTTCATTGTTCAGTTGTATATTTATTTGTTCTTGATTTTCTTCAGTGTGTCCTATAGAGTTGGCAAAATGTACAGCAAATGCTACTATAATGTGAGTCCCTCTGTGACAAACATAATTAACTTGAATTAAAGTTCATTTGGATTAAAGTTTGTTCCAACAAAATCCAAATGCAAATTAGAATATCCTTATATGAAGTTTAATGATATATGACTTTTACCTGAATAAAAAAATTTAGCACAGTCATTTTACCATTATTTTTCTTTATTCCTTAGAACTCTTTCCATTTCCCAAAAGTTAAGAGTTTAAATGATGCATATATATTATTTTCGTTATCACAGTAAATCCAAAGTGGTCCTTATCAGAAAAACAAATAAGAATACAGTTGAAAGCTTTCTTTTTTAAATTTACAATAGAGTCATAGACAATATCATTTTAGAGAAAATAGGATCAATATAGTCACAAGTCATTGGATGGAGCTCCACATAGGCTAACTTGGCAAGTGCTGTACAGAAATACAAAAGCCCTTCTTTATATATGAAGATTTCAATGTGATGACTAGGAACTTCTATCTTTTTTCTTATCAGTTGTCCACCAAGACTCATATTAGCTCACTTATGTTAAATAGAGTGCTGTTAGCTTTCCCACTAATCCAATTCCCTGTACATCCTTGGTATATATTCAATAGTGCTTGAATTGTGTTGCCCTCACAAATTATTTTCTGCCCACAAGACTAATAAATACACATTTAATTTCTAACAAGACACTTGAAAGCAGTTTTATTACACACTTGAAAGCAGTGTGTAGTAAAATTTCTGGGCCTCAAGAAAATGAGTCATGCAACCATGTTAGCAATCATGTTTTAACAATAAACTTGTAGGTCACGAAAATAAAAATTTCTCAAGGTACAAGGTAGTCTGGCCATGAAATGGTAGAAAGTACAAGATTAGAAATGAAGTTTGCAACACATTTTGTATGTACCTTGAGGCAGCGATTGGACAGGAAGTGCCGCCTGGCCAGGGGGGATGGAGATGAGTCCCTGACGCTGAAGGCTGAGCAGATGTTGCTGCTGCTGCAGTTGTTGCATCTGGAGAAGCTGCTGCTGGAAGACAAGCTGCTGGGCTGCCAACTGCTGCTGCTGCTGGTGGTGTCAGAAAACTCAACCCAGTAAACAGCAGAAAACATGGTCTGCACCAACGGCCTCATACAGAGAAATGCACCCCCCTTTCATTGCATCAGTGCGTTTCTGAATGGTCATCCTATGGTCAACGTTCAGGGATAAAATGTGAGCATGTTCTAGATTTTAGGTTGCCTTTCTCTCAAAAATTAAGCATTAGCAGAGAACCAAGGAACTTGCACTAAAAGAGTATAGAATAATGTCTAGAGAAAGTACATAACAAAGGTTCAGATTTCCTTTAATCGGCTTATTGCAGATGATAAATTTACCGAGACTAAAAGAATAACACTTTATAGACACAGTCAACTTCAACAGCACTATTTTTTTTTTCCAGTTGAGTAAGTTTGATCTGCAGAGGTCCATAGTGTGGTCTCTAGTGATCTATTAGTAAACTGGGATGCAGCCGTCATAGGACAAGCCTGTTAGCGCTCTCTCTCTCTCTCTCTCTCTCTCTCTCTCTCTCTCCCTCCCTCCCTCCCTCCCTCTTCTCTCGTTGGAATATATTAAAGCCAGAATTATGTTCAAGGCAAAATAAAAAATAAAAAAAAAATACCCTTATTATAAAGAAAAGTATAACTTCCAATTTTGTGAGGCATTACAAGACAAACCAGAGTTCTTTGGCTCGGGAGGGTATGAGAAGGTAGTCACACTTCAGAGAAAGACAAGCTGCTGTAGAAGACCTTTCCTTTTTAGTTCGGGGAAAAGAGAAACTTCTGATGCACTCACTGGAAAACAGACTGCATAATGGAGCAAGTCATGTGGACTGCCCAAAGCCTCCGGAGAAATAAGGGAGCAATTTCTATTCTGTAGTTGATGGCTGTCTGAAATTCTATTCACAAATCCAAACAGAAACAAAGCCTCAGGAGGTCAAAACTGTTTCCTGTACGTTTGCATAATGGGCAGCTTGAAGACAACGGCTCTGATACCTGCTGATCAATTTAACTACTTCAACATGTTTTGTTTGTATTATGTTTATATTTGATGCAGTTTGCTGACAAGTGCAAGCTAGGCCTGAGACGCCAGCTTGTCAGCTTGATTTATGAGCATATCAAACTGCAACTTTCTACTCGCCACTCCAAACCTACAGTAGCAGTTCATTAATCAGGGACCTGTGACTTCGAAATCTGTGCTCAACCGATTTCTCCCCTGGTCCCCCTATCCCTAACAAAAGGCTAAATTTGCATGCATGTTCTCTGAGCTGCACGACTGAGAAAAATAAGGTTGCCTCACCAACTTCGAGTCTCGGTGAATACAAGAATCAGTACTTTGTCCACAACACAGCTTGCGCTTGGTGCACTGTGATTCATTAGTGAGCATTAGACGGCAGCAGCATTGGGTTGTAACTCTCAAGTCCCATGCTACAAAAAAGGAGAGCATGAGGGTTCTCCTGCCACTGTTACTAAGCTCAGTACAAATATGTAACAAAGCATCTTTGAGAGCAAGAGCCTTGTCTGGGGAAGACCTGAGACTATTCTTGCTTCTCAACGCCCCTCGTCAATCTCAAGCCATTATGCATCAATGAGATGAGTGGCTCCTACCTCTTTTGCTTGCTTTCCAGGGTGCTGCTGCTGCTGCTGCTGCTGCTGCTGCTGCTGCTGTTGCTGCTGCTGCTGTTGCTGCTGCTGCTGCTGCTGCTGCTGTTGCTGCTGTTGCTGCTGCTGCTGTTGCTGCTGCTGCAAAAGCTGAAGATGTAACTGCTCTTGCTGTTTCTTGTAAAACTCTTGTAGTTGTTGCTGAATAAACCATTTTGACTTTAATAAATAAAGGCAAAAGTTTCATGTATTATAAATCTCCTAAACTCTTCTAGATTGGTCTACGGTAGCGTGTCCATTAAGATTCACCTCCCCAAACAATGCAAAATATGCACTGCATTCAAGGAGACAGCTCTACATACATTTTCCTTTTTCCCCAAGGCAGCTCTGAAATTTTCCAATGCAGAGTCCAAACTATCCTAAGCAAATGGGCAGAGAAGATCTGTATTCCAAGGGGCCAGAGCCAAATGCCCTCACGTTGGCAGCTCATGAAAATAGTTCACACTCTACTGCTTGCATAAGCCAAATTTTAGCTAGATAAAATCAGATTGCTCAACGCTTGCTGGAAAAAAAACTAATCCATCAGATGTACAGAAGAATGTCTGATTTAGCAATACAGGCAACTGGGCCACAGCAAATAATTAGCAGATGAAAGCAGAGAGTAAAATAATGAAATGTATAAGAATTCAGGTAAGACACACTTCCTCTGTTACAGGTAAGTATATAGCATGAATTCCATCTAAATGACACTCAGGGCTCTAATAATTACATATTAGGAACATTATTTTGTTGTTCAAAAAAGATAAATTTCATAAATTTGGGCCTTAGCTACCTGGCTTTAGTTCTAATGAGTAGGCTCTTCTTTCATAAACGCAGTGCATTTTGGAAAGGAAAAAGTGTTAATGTTACTTTCTCTATTGTAAGAAAATGGCCATTTCAAATTTCATACTCATGTGAACTAAAAGGAGTGCTAAAGCGTTAGGAGTTTTAAAAGCAACAATTTTACGTCTCTTTAGACTGTTTTTGGTAAGTCTACAAATCAAATGTACCTAAGCATTTGAATATTTAAATATTGATTTATTCGATGTTCAAATTACACCTCTCTTTGCTCTTATTCTACAGTTTAATGGATTTAAAAAGACTAACAGAACTAAATTTTCTTACACAGTTCTGCAATTAAAATGTTACATTTCTGGCCTATTATGCTGATAGGTTGTTCTTTGCAAATGGAGAATAAATTGCCAGCTACGCCCATGACACAGTCAGCATGGTGCACACCTTCTGAGCCAGGTTGGCACACCAAAGCAGGTAACATACATTACCTGCTGCAGCATGACTGCCTGCTGCTGCTGGAGCAGGGCTTGGAGCTGCTGAGGAGACAGGACTTGCTGCTGAAGGATCTGCTGCATTTGCTGAGGGGTGATCACCTGGGGAGTCATCATGGCCACTGACACTGGCACCTGACAGAGAGAGAGAGAGAGACAGAGACAGAGAGAGAGAGAGAGAGTGGTCATGACCAAAGGCTTGTCTGTGAGCCTAATTCATTCCTATGCATCATCTTTCATGAATTCTTGCTCAAGGATGGGCACTGATTTTTATATAATAAATGTTATATTACCTAACTATGTAAGAATAATATCAAAGTACCTCAGTACTTAGACACTAGCTTTCCACAGGCAGCAGATTTCATCAGACGCAAGCTTTATGTTCCATACCACTTGCATACTATGCAATGAGGTTTGAGTCTTGGCTAGCACAGGCAAAAGTAAACAATCACACAGCAATGTTCTCTATACTTCACAATTGATAATCTTGTCACAATCCATAAATGTAAGGGCTTTTGAAATGGTTTAAAAGGTATCATTAAATATATAATAAGCAATTGGCAATAATATGTATGTAAATATCTGTTATCTAAAAACTAGTAAAAAGCATACATATAGAATATACTTAGTCATAAAACACATTTTCAAAATTATATATAAATATATATTGTGTGTATAGTACCAAAAAACACATAATAGTACATACTGTACATGAAGTCATTTATATAGTTTATATTGTACCAGAGCTACATAGATAGGTCTTCCAAAGGAAGGAATCATAAGACAAATATTGTTTATATGTTCTTTATATGTTTTCTTTTTTCAAGTTTCTTCTTTATATGCTTTTGTTTTCAAGCTAACTAAACTTATATCAGGATGTCCAGAAATCTACATTTTACTCAAAAATTATTCGTTAAACTGGAAAAGACAGTATTTTGCTTGAAAGTTCCTTTCTACCATTTCATTTCTCTTCAAGATTTTGAGACTGAATGAGGCCAAAAAGAAAAGAAAAGAAGGAAGAAAAAGATACAGAAGATACAGAGAGGAAAGAAGGAAGCAAGGGTAATACAGAACAAGGAAAAGCTAAGGAAAAAGCCCTAGATAAAGAAAAAAAAGAACGTGGAGAGACAGAAAAAGGAGAGGTGAATGAGTAAAACCTTGTAAAAAGAGCCTGAACTGTATGCTTAGTTGGGTGGCAGTTGCAATGTTTGAAGTCAATGCTTCCACTAACCAGCGCGTAATCAGCTTGTCAACTTGCCAAGTTTGCAACCTTTGAAAAAACAATCACTTTCTTTCATTAGAAATAACAATTCACTTTTACTGTAAATAAAAGTAAGTATTCATATAAATACTCCTTTAGAGCAAATTCATGGGACAACATGTGTCTGAAAACAAAAAGAGATTAATAGAAAAAGTACACAATTTATTTAAATAGTGATTTCTTAACACAGTTCGAACTTTTCCGGTATGGGACCTTATGTTATTAAGGAAGGAGAACTGATTAATGAAACAAAGGTTAGAAAAAGAAAAGAAAAGAAATCCAAAGTGGATTAATTTCTCTCTCAAAAAAACTTCATATTTAACACTGAGATATAGCTATGTCTTTTATAGGCCATGTTGACATTTTGAAACACAGATTAACTAGATCTAATTTCCAAACACGAAGAAAAAGAATTACACTATGACAGAAAGGAATTCAGTGATTTTCAAAAATACTTCTGAACTTTTAAAAAACATATTAACATACTATTGATTACTGTATTTGAATTTATCATGACAAATTTATATTCTGAAAAGTATGCTAAAAATTTCGTTGACATGATGGGTTGCCCAAGTGTTTGGTTGTTTAAAAATTTAATGGCCAGTTTACTTAATTGCTTGTTTTTGATAAATAAATAAAATGGTTTGAACAAGCAACTCAGAAAAAATTATCTATCTATAAACATGCCTTTTCTTCCAACAATCATTTACCTCATACTGTCTCCAAATAACAAGGAACCAAAAACTGAAATGAAGGGACAGAGAATGACAGAAAAGCTAAACTTAGAAAAGGTTGGCATTCTATCTCTATATCTATCATCTCTCTCCCCCCTCTCTCTTTTTCTCTTTTATCTAGCTAGCTAGCTCTATATCTTCCCTACGAAGTCTGTCATGTGATACGAAGCTTGCCACACTTCTCACCCAACAGCCCTTTGTCACTTTTCAGCATGCGGAGAATGTTCACTTAATTATCTTTATATGACAAGTAAAAGTTCTTTATGTGTAACTGGTAACAAATGCATTTTATGAGAAAAGTTTAATGAATGGAGGCATGACATAATGCACTGCAAGTTTACAGTCACATTTCAGCCAGTACATATTATATGAATATAGCTTGTTGCTTTATACTTTTGGCTTATAAGCAAAGTAAACAGGTTTTCTACCTTTGAATTCTTCGCATTCTTCAGAGTTTGTTAGTCCTTTCAAAAATGACTATATTTTACTCTTAAAAATGCTACTTGTTGGTGAATATTTCCCTTAAAATTAAAAGTTCATGATGAGAAAATAAACATGACATCATTGTCATCCTAAAACCATGTACATTAAGTGCTCACATGCATGTGATATTGTGCAAATTTTAACTAGAAAGTTAAGCCAACAAAACTAATTGAACACTCTACTTCCATAAGACATATATGAAAAGCACAAATTAAAGTTGGTATGTGTAGGAAAGCACAGGTGCACTTCTTAGGGATTTCTAACATTACAAATAAGCCAATACTATCACCTCGGAATCCATATACATAAGCTCATCCAGGATAAAATATTTGAGGTTACTAAATACTTAGTTTAATAAATAGGAAATTAGTTTTTCCTACAAAAATAAATGTTATACATTGCATGTGGACTGCACCACTCATCTTGTTTAGAAATGAATAATTTTCCAAATTTAGAACATCTTTATTTTTAAGTATCTCATTTCAAGTGGCATATTTCCTTTATTCCTCATTCATCACTGTATTTACTCTCCTATTGCATTTCTTTGCTTCCACAAGCTACTTTAGGCATTCATTGAGTAAATGGAGATTAACTGAGTATATCAGAAAAATTGGAGACTATGTT
>JAKSZT010053770.1:15375031-15490031 GCA_026826555.1 Tolypeutes matacus
ATTATAAAGCTGTGTTTAAGATACAGTTTTGCTCATCCTGTCTCAATAGACTTCTGCGATTACTTTTTACCAACTAGTTTTGTTGAAAGGTTTCTAGTATTATAGGTAATGTAAAGTCCATTAGGTCAGGCTCTTCATAGCATGACATGCAGTAAATTACAAGTGCTTCAAGCAGCTCAGTGAATTACAGTTCATCACTTTGAAAGGTTTCCCACTACAAGACCACAGATATCAGATCTGGCAGTTAGGATCCAATTAACACTTTGGTCAGAATAATCAGATTGCATGTGTAAGACTTGTATAATTCGTTTATTGCTTCCATGCATCTTCTGTCTGTAGGTAAATTTGTTGCTGATATTTCAAAGCTTGGAATCAGTACCTCACTTGCCTTTAGGTTATATTTCAAGTTCTTTTGCAGTGCAGTGATGAACTCCCCTTATTTCAGCAATTTAGATCACTTGTCCTATAGATATTACAGCTTAAGAAATGGTTTGTTTCTGGTAGTTTTGTTTGGTGCTCTTACCATGTCATTATATGTCTAGAAAAAAATTGCTAGCAATTTTTACTAAGCATGTTTTATTTAGAGTATCAACGTCAGTTTTCTCCAACATGATCACTGACTCTTGCATAACAATCCTATACACCATAAATGACATATGCAATGACATTTACATGTGTACTGTCATGCAAAACTATTTCCTGCTACACTGAATATAATACTATGACTGCATGAAAAAAAAAATCTGATTTGGTGATATCATTTTTTTTTTAGCCATGGTTCAGTTTATTTGAAAGCGATCCTAAGGGAAAAAGAGAATAATATACCACCTATTTGGTGCTTAGGGCCAATATTTTGATAACCTGTTTAGTCACACGTTCAAGGATAGAAATCTGGAAAGAATAATTTGACCCAAAAGATGATATAGTTTTTCTAAAAAATGGGATATATAAATTTCACTGCTGTAATTTTTTAAACCACAATGACCTAACAACTTTTTTATAAATTAAAAAATGCCTTAATAACATTTTGTGAAATAGCACCATATTCAATTCTCCATGAAGTTTATTAGTTATAAATTACTGTTTCTTTATTCTCTTTTACATTATACCTAATGCAAATTTAAGTTTCTAGATTGAAAACAATTTCAAATCCAATATAAACTGTCACAGAACCATGAAAACACAGTGAAATAAATTCTACTCATAAGATGTGTTAAAAATGATTATACTTTACAGACGGAATCTAAGTGATAATACTGTACTTACTTATTGGAAATATGCCCCAGGTTTGGTTTTACATAGCTATTTGGTGATTAGTGAAGATCACACAACTAGTGTTCACAGTTTCTTTTCACAAGTGGCCATTTCTTTTTTCATACAATTATACTACACCAGAGAGTCAAGCAGATAACGCAAATAAAAATATTTCTTTTTATGAATGATGGTCAAAACAAATTAATAAAGATATAGATAACAAAAAGCAATGTGTCATGACAGCTTTGAAACCAGAAAAATTTAAGTTGAATCTCAAGTCTCTCACTTATTTGCTTTGTCTATACTCTAATTTATTTGATACTCTATCAGTAAAATAAGGGTAAGAAAATCCATTTCACTCAGTTATTCTGAGGATTAATTGTGGTAATGCATGTAAATATATAACACAGAGTAACCACTCGAATTATCTTCCTTCCCTCCCTTTCCTCTTTACCCAGATGAAATTCTCCTTCAAGAGACTTAATTATTCATAATAAATTGCCTCAGTTTATACAGCAGGAATACAGAAAGAAGCCATCCTACCTATAGTCTCTACTTAGGTTTAAGATCTAAAAACATTAAAAATGTTAAGGATCTCACAATCTATACTGAATCCTGGGGGTTTTTATCAGAAAGTAAAAAACAAAACAAAACAAAAACACCACCCCAAACCCAAGTGATACATAGTATACATTAATAATATTTTGTGAGTGTATTTTTGCACTTAACTCATTTATTCAAAAGGAATATTCTGGTACAAAATATATGCTAAGCTAAATATTTTGTTTGTTTTGTTTGTTGTACAGCAGGCAAACTTGGTCTGAGTAAGCCTGTCCTTGTTAAATCCCAACACAGCCTTACAGGTAGCCTGAGTAGGGCTAACTTGTAGCAGGCTCTCCTGGTATATAACTTGGTTTCTAAATGTTTGGGTTCTAACCCTTGGTAATGGGACTCCTTGTTGTCTCACACTCCATACCCTGTTTCTGGTTTCATTTACACTAGTAATCTAGTTTTTGATTGTCTAGGTTTTATCTTCCTCCAACTCAGGCTGTGGGTTCTAACCTTGGTTTCAACATCTGTTATATTATTTTTTGCTGAACAGACTCCTGGATCACTCATTCATCCAACAATTTTGCTACTTCTAGGAATGGAGGTGAAGATAGGTAAATGTAGTGTGACAAGGGTTATAACAGAAGAATGCACAGGGAGTAACAAGACAAACATTAGTCTGGCAGAATCAGGAGAGGCTTTAGAGAGGAGGTAGTGCTCACATTGAGGTTTTTTTGTTTTTGTTTTTTTAACATCCCTCCCCCGCCCATGGTTCCTTCTTCTGTTTGCTCATTGTTTTTTGCTCATTGTTTGCATTCATTGTCTGCTTGTTGTTTTTGCTCATTGCTTACTTGTTGTCTGCTTGTTTTTTCTTTAGGAGGCACTGGGAACTGAACCCGGGACCTCCCATGTGGGAGGCAGACGCTCAACTGCTTGAGCCACATCTGCTTCCCCACATTCAGTTTTAAAGAATGAATAAGAGTTAAGGATGTTAGAAGGCTTCTTTCTGCAGAGGTGTGGCTTGGGTACAAGCAGGAAGTGTTCTAGGTAATAGTGAATCATTTCTTGTGACTGGACTATGGGATACATATGACACAGGTAGAAGCCGGATTATGGAGAGCCATGGCTACCACATTTAGACATTAAAAATTTCTTCTACAAGCACTGATTGAGTAGGATGCAATTTCATGAAGGATTTCGTTAAAAATTTCTTCTACAAGCAGTGATTGAGTAGGATGCAGTTTCATGAAAGATTTAAGAGTGATATGATCAGATCTGAATTTTAGGATTATCCCTGACAACAATGCGAGTTAGGATATTTTTGTGGACATTTTGGATTACTTTAGTGGGATAGAGGAAAAGGGAAATATTTGAGAGTTGTTAAGGAAGTGAAATATACAGGACTTGATTGATTATAGGTAGGGAGTGTGAAAAAAAAGGAGTAATCTAGGATGACTCAAAAGCTTCTTAGTAGATGATGGTCTCATTTATTCAGATAAAGAATACATAAAGAGGATTAGCCCTGCATGGAAAGATACGTTAAAGTTGGACATGCTGGTCTATGGGATCTAAGGAGGGAAGTCCAGTAGGCTGTTAAATACATGATTCTTGAACCAGAGAATAATGGCTTCAGATTTAGATTTGAGAGTCATTAGCACATCAGTGGTAGTTGAAGTCATGGTATCGGTGAAGGTACCCATGAATCTGTGTGAGGTGTGAGAATGAGAAGAGCAGAGAGCTGAGGATAGAATTCTGGGGAATTAATTTCTTCAACAAATATATTTTGAATATCTATTATGTAAAATGCACTGAGCTAGGACCTTGGAAGACAATGGTGAATCAGTAAGACCAACTTTTCTTCCTTGCTTCTCCCTCTCTTCTTTCTCTTCTTTTTTTCCCCTTGCTCCTCCCCTCCCTCTCTTCTTTCCTTTTTTATTTCCTCCCTCTTTCCCTTCCATCAACATGTATTTATTAACCACCTAGTGTGAGCCAAAAAAGACATAAACGGGTGCTATCCTTCTATATTCTAATGGGGAAGCAAGATATTAAATAGGGAAAATTGGTAAATAAAGAAATTAAATAATTACATTTGATATGTTCTAGGTAGGAAATAAGTGGAGTGATAAAAATGAGATAAAAATATTAAGGAGGATCTTCTTAAATAATATGGTTAAGGAAGGTCTCACTGAGGAGTAGCATTTAAGCTAAGATTGTAGGATAAGAAAGAGCCAGCCATGGCTCTCATGGCTAGGAGAGAAGTGGGTCCTTCTGAATGAATGCCGTGTGTGGATATAAAAACTCTTGCTACCTCACACCTTACATCAGGTTAAATTTTTAATAGATCAAAGATTTAAATGTAAATAATAAAACCATAAAAATACTAGGTAAAATACATGGAATGATTGTTTTCTAATCTTGGAGTGGGCAAGGTCATATTAACAATGACACAAAACCCAGAACTTATTAAAGGAAATACCAATAAACTCAATTCCATTAAAAAAAACAACCTCTAAAACTGGACTCATACTATATTCATTCTTTTGTGACTTGCTTCTTTCACTCAACATTATGTTATTTGAGAATTATATAAAATGTTATGCGTAGTTGCTTAAGAATGCACTATATGACAATAATCACTTCTCCACTATTCTGTTGATACACATTTGGATTTGTCTAGATTTTTGCTATATGAACAACAGTACTATAAACATTTTTGACTAACTGATTCCAAAATTAAAAAGTCTACAATATTGGAATGGGTGTGGACCAATGGACAATCTTATACTCTGCCAGTAAATGTATAAATTGGTGCACCCACTTTAGAAAATATTTGGCATTACAGTGTAAAATTGAAAATTTCCATAACTTAGTAGGCAATTTGGCAGCCATAAAAGTGTACTAATTAACTTTCCATTCAAGAAAGAACTTGAAGTTGAGCTATAAGGAATGCAGATAGTTGACAGTTCATAGTTGAAGCATCTTTACTATTTCTGCCCAACACAGGGTTCCTCCAATGAATAATCTTTGTTCTAAAGAACTCCTTTGGATTGGCTGAGACTTTGCCAAATATACCTCACAGCCTGATGGTTTTCTCTGACCAATTCTGATTTTCTCCCTTTACTTTCAAAGGTGTTCCTCCCACACCCATAAATCTCTTATACTCCTATTTTCATTATTCATTTTTCAAAAATCTAAATAGTAAAAACCACCATAATTAAAGTCAAAAGCAAATGGCAAACTGGGAAACGTTTTCTCATGAATTCTTGAGTATATGAAACACATGACTTCTTAAATATATGAAAATTTTCTATATATCAATAAGAAAAATACTAACAATTCAAAAGAAAAAATGGGCAAAGTACTGAACAGTTTTTCTATTTTGCACATAAAAACATATTTGACATTATTTACAATATATGAAAGTAAATTAAAGATATTCTGAGAAACCTATCAGATTGTTTAATAACATACTATGTTGGTGAAGTTGTAGAAAGTAGACATTAGCTTACAAAAGTGCAAAATGGTAACAATTCTATGGATAGCATTTGGGTAATATCTATCAAAATAACAAATGAACATATTCTTTGACCTAGGAATTCCACTTCTAAAATTTAATTCTCAGAATTGTACATGTGTGAAATGGCATGTTTAAGGCTATTCACAATTTATTGTTATTAAAAACAATAAACTGGAAACATCCCAAGTGACAATCAATAGGAGACTAGTTAAATAATATGGTACATCCACCAGCGGAACACTACACAGTCACAGAAATCAACGAGGAAGCTCTTTATGTAGTGTTAAGTACTGATTTTCAAAATATATTTTTAGTGCAGAAAGCAAAATGCAAAAATTTCTTCACAGAATGCTACCATTTGTATTATATATATATAGAGTGAGCTTGAACAAGTGTGAAATATATAACATGAAACTGATAATATATTGGTTGTATCTGGAAAAGGGAACTGGTTTTCTATGGGACAGTGGTAGAAGAAACACGTTTTGCTTTTTTAAACCTTTTGAATTTTAAGCTATGTAAATATATTAATTTAAAAAATAAATGCAGTTGTGAGACATTTTAAGATTATAAAGGGAAGTGGCTGTGGCTCAATCAGTGGGGCTCCCGTTTGCCATATGGGGGGCCCTGGGTTCGGTTCCCGGGGCCTCCTGGTGGGGGTGGGCCCGCCCGCACGGCGTGGTTGGCTGGCCCGGTGAGCGCGAGCAGCAAGGGGGGGATAAATGAATAAGTAAATAAAATCTTTAAAAAAAAAAAAAAAAAAAAGATTATAAATAATTCATAACTTTTAAAAATAAATGTCTTAATCTTCAATAATGCCTCAATCAATAAAATGCAAAATATATAATGGAAAATACTTCACAGTAGTTTTAAATTATTATAAATATACCCTAAGCAAAATCATTGATATAATACAAAAGTAACTTAGCTGAGACTCCAACACCATGGTAATGTCTTAAAGATTTTGTCAGGCTTGCAAGGTTTTCAAGTGGATTCTTTAGGAATATATTGCAAAAGAATATTAGTAAGCAAAAATTCTAGTTTGAAATAAACAGGTGAAAGAAAAATTAGATAAAATGTATCAGATCTCTTCAGGGATACCACGAGAATATCATTTATATTTGTAAGGAATCAAAGGCTTGATAAATGCTATTATCCCATTCAATTGACAAAATCTGGAAGTGGTAGACAATTACTAATTCTTTGGTTATAGGAATATAAAAATGCCACAATGTGTATCACTCCTGTGTTCTGTCACTTCAGAGTGCATTATATTACAATCAGGCTTCCTGGCATTCCATCACATTTCCTTTAAAAGATTAAGGCTGCAACTTCAACATTCTCTCTTTCTTTATTTGTTTTAAGGAGGTAAAGGGATCGAACCCAGGACCTCGTACATAGGAAACAGGTGCCCAACCACTCAGTTGTATCCACTCCCTGCCTTCAACATTCATAACCTTCTCTTGAATGGCATTTCTGAATCTATTAATGAGTGATTTATACAAACCTTGACAGAATTTAATTTATTCACTCATTCACTCCTCTAGAGAAGACAATATTATTTGCCAACATGTACTTCATGACACTTCTAACCTTACAGGTTTGTCTAGCTGAGATATGGAAGGATTAAGCTCTGTATTACAACAGTCAAAATACACAAAGATTTAGGATACTGACTATTCTTCCATGTGGGGAGAGAGCATGAATGCCCTGAGCATCTCTTTCATCAAGACAGCCTTGGATATTATGGGAGTCTTCCAGATCCCTGCCCTCAAGTCTCAGAGTTCTCCAGATCACATCCAGGACCACAAATCTTCTGACCCTAGGAGGATGAAATCTTTCTCTCTTGTTTATTTTTCCTCCTATGATTTTTGCCATGTGGAACTAAGAGGAAAGAAACAGTATGAACCATATCCAGCTTCATTTCTATGCATTTTTAAATGCTCTGATATAGTTGTTTTTTTCATATTATTAACACAGTCTTTAAAAAGTAGCTTTTAAAAAGTTTTTCAGACAATGGGGATTGAGAGGAGGAAGGTGTCATGGCACACCAGACATCCGATAACACAGTGATAAAGGGAAGGAAAAGGGGGAAAAAAGAAGAGAGAAAGGAAATAAAAATGAATATATATATATATATATATAAAAAAAAAGTTTTTCATAATGCATAGTGCATCTAAATTGCCTTTTTTTTTTCCCTTTTTAAAAAAATTTTAGGAGGTACCAGGATTGAACCCAGGACCTTATATATGGTAAGTAGCGCTCAGCCACTTGAGCTACATGTGCTCCCCTAAATTGCTTTTCATTCCCTTCACCCACCCCTTCTGCTTTACTCTTCACCCTCTCACTTCCCTCCCTCTGTCTGCTCTTTCTCCCTCTCCCAGTCTCTGAACTTTTATCTGAATACCTTTACCCATGAAAGCAGCATTATTTGTTGATATTGTAGACTTATCATAGCCATTCTTATCATTACATTAGACCAATATCTACAAAGTTGGAATTGTCATGTTGTGGCTACAACAAAGTAATGTCAGTATAGATGTTTTCCTTTGGAAAGCACAAAAAAGAGAAATTGTAATTATAATTAAATGCCAGGGGGAGGCTGAATGGAGTTGATGCACTGAGAAAATATTCCTGAAGGTCTTTTAAGCAGTGAAAAGTATTCAAAATGGAGCCAGTCCTATGAATTTTAGTATAAATGCAACCTGTTTTAGGCTCTTTTTTCCCAAGCTCTCCATGGAAGGCTGGTCCAGTTGTTCACTGCTGTACACTCAGGGTTTAACATTGGTATTTGGCACAAAATAGATACTCAAAATTTTTTGAAGAATGAATTAATGAATGAATAATTCCTCCAGGTATCAGTTATGTGTTTCTTCAGAGGGGTATTGTAGTATGTGGTGATTAGAAAATAGGAAAATCCTATAGAGAATGCTTCTGAGGGCATCCAAAATAAAATATAATGCATTCTTTTCAATATACCAGACCCTTAAATAACACTCTGAAAGAGAGTACAGATGTAATTATGCTAAACTCTTTGAAAGTGTTCGCCAGAGTAGTTCAGGAGAAATCCTAATTTCCAAATCAGAGGGAAAAAAATCAGAACAAATTTCAAATGTTCCCAATGAGGCAGATGGAGTTTATATATTTGTTTCTTTGGGCATGTTTATAAAGAAGCCTTAGAAAGCTATCTTTTTTTTGAGGTACCGGGGCCAGGGATTGAACCCAGGACCTCGTATGAGGGAAGTCAGCGCTCAACCATTGAGCCACATCGGCTCGCCTAAAGAAGCCTTAGAAAGCAAGGTAACTCCACTGGCATTTTGATTACTACTGGAAAACTCACTTTAGATGCCCACAGATAGTATGCGACATAATTTCTTCTGCCTTAACCACAGAATTTCACATATTTTATCTCAAATTCTTTCTCTTCACAGAAACTTCAGCATTGAAATAGGAATAGCAATATAAAAAAAAAACAAAACAGCTAAGAGTTATTGCTCAAATTTCATTTATGGAAGTATGTTAAATGCAATATTGCATACATTACAAAAATCACTGTTGGCTCTCCAGTCCACATCATGATCAGTGACCAGTCATGTCACTTCTTTCAAAGTCTGTTGGGAATTGGTCATTGCACACCTGTTATTCAGTTCATGCACAGACAGCAAAGCATGTGCATACATTACCTCCTTGTATCCCAATGATAAATCTACACGACATTTTACAAAAATAGTTAATCGAAAGAGAGAATCGGCCAGTGTTGGAAGTGAAATTTGAATTGAAAGAAAGTGGAGTTATAAAAGAAAGAGCTGACCATTGGAAATGCTTATATGGCCACCGTTCAAGAGACTCTAAATATGTAGCCAGAGGAATTTAGTAAAGGCAAACTTACCAGCATAAATGAAGAAAGTAATTGCTATAAAAAAGGACAAAGATGTCCCAAATATGCTGCAAAAAATATCACAATAAAGGGACTTTTAGAGACATTTCACAACATTAAAAGCAGAGAGGATAAAATGTTGGAAGCTAACCCAAACTTAGACAATTTGCCAAGGCATTAAAAAGATGCTCTCTTCGTATTGTAAGTCACACGATGAGAGCAAGGCAAGCACTCTTCAAACTAATCTTGATAAGCATTTTACAAAGAAATACAACATTTTGTCATTGTTTTTAATTTAACTAGTAAAACACTAGTTTTACTATTTTTTCATTTTCCTGTATCTATATTTATAATTGACAATAATATATTTTTAAATGTTTGGCAACAATTTTAAATGTTATGCTACAATCATAATTTTTTTCAATGATTATTTAGATTGCTTTGCACAGTTTCACAATTATTTTTATGACATTGTACGACTGTGTGAAGTGAAGACTGCCTGTATATGAGTTTCTTTTTAAAAATGTAGGTGTGGTGAACTTCCACATCTGGTAGCAAATTTTGACAGAAAGAAACACTTTTTCAGAATTTCTTTTATCCAGTAACAGGGTTCATTAAAATAATGAAGCACAATAATTAATGTGATTTTTTTGTTATTATTGTCGTTTTTAAGTTTCATACAGATGCAATCGCAAAAGGAGTCAAACTCTTCCATGCTTTTTTAAGTTCATGATCTTGGTCAGCGAGTGGCTCACTCAGGTGAAATATCCCTAAGAATGTTATTTCCCAATGATCAACGCCCTTGTATAATAGCCTCCCCTTCAATGTAGGCAGGACATGTGAGTTGCTTCTAAGCAACAGAATATGGCAAAGATGACGGAATGTCATTTTCTTGATTAGATGTTATATGACAAAGGTGCTGGGATATGACTTCTGTGATTAGTTTTCTTTATATAAGTCTCCATCTTAGCAGACTCTGCTTTTCTCCCGCTGGCCTGGAAGAAGAGGGCAGCCTCTAGGACCTGAGGTCTTGGTCATATAGCCACAAGACAATTACTTCTGACAACAATCTAAATGAGCTTGGAAGTAGCTTCTTCCCCAGGCAAATCTCCAGATGAGAACACAGTCTGGCAGATACCAATTACAGCCTTGTGAGGTTCTGAACGAAGGACCCAATTGAGCTGTTCCCAGACTCCTGACCCTCAGAAACTGTGAGATAATAAATGTGCTTTACAAAGTCTCTAAGTTTATGGCAATTAACTATGCAGCAATAGAATAGTAATATATTCTATTACTGCATACAATTTTTGATTCATAGACTTTCCCTTCAAAAGTGAAGATATGGCACCAGTATCTTCAGGCATTTGGTCTTACAGAGGACAAAAATCTGAGGTCAGTTCATTTTACTCACCCGTTTTGCAGGAAACCTTCTTTCTCCTGCATAAATAATTGTAAAGTTATTTCAGTTGTGCTTATATTTCAAGAAAATTGTCAGGAAATATTGATCTATAAATATCTCTCTTCCTCTCCCTCTCTATCCTTATTTCTTTTATCTCTTTCTTTTTCAGAATATGCTATTGGATTTTATGTTAGATTACAGTTTGTTTTGCAAATATTTTGATCTCCTTCCATTAAAGACACGTTTGTATTCAGGAAGTCCTATTATTTTTAGGCTCATATTCCATTCTCTGCCCTATCTGTTATTTGAATATAGCATTTTAATTTCTATACAATTTATATTTTATCATGATTTTATCTCACGCTTTTCAAACTTAAACAATTTTTTTCTCATCTTACCTGTTCTGATCTTATAGCTCTTTCTCTTTTATGGAGCACATGGTTTTCTGAATCCTTTTGAAGATGCTAAACATTCTTTTTTAAAGATTTATCTATTTATTTACACCCCCCCCAGCCCCTGCCCCCACCACTTGTTGTTTTGTGCTCACTGTCTGCTCTCTGTGTGTTCTTCTGTGTCTGCTTCTCTTCTCTTTAGGTAGCACCGGGAACCGATCCTGGGACCTTCTGGAGAGGGAGAGAAGCGTTCAATCTCTTGCACCACCTCAGCTCCCTGGTCTGCTGTGTCTCTTATTGTCTCTCCTATGTGTCTCTTTTTGTTGTACCATCTTCCTGTGTCAGCTCTCCAAGCGGGCCAGTTCTCCGTGTGGGCCAGCATTCCATGCAGGCCAGCACTCTGCGTGGGCCAGATCTCTGCTTGGGCCAGCTTGCCATGTAGGCCAGCTTACCTTTCACCAAGAGGCCCCAGGAATCGAACCCTGGACCTCCTATATGGTAGAAAGGAGCCCAATCACTTGAGCCACATCTATTTCCCCCAAACATTTTTACATTTCTTTTATTTTGAATGATGTAGTAAAGTAATTCTCAAATTCATTCTTCCCCTCAGTTCATAGAACAAATTCATTTTCTCTGGTTCTACATTTTCACATCTTCTCTTTCTTTAGTGATGTATCTAGCCTTTTTCTTAGCAACAGATGGGTTCAGTGTATTACAGTTTACTGGAGTTACATGGATACAGATTGAATCTTCTCAGTTGTACAACTGTGGATTAATAAACTATGCAAAAAGTAGCCCAGATGTCCTCGGGGTTTAATCTAGTGTAGCTTTGCTGGGTCAAGGTGAAATCCTTCTCCCGTACTCTCTAACATCTTCATACAGCAATAGAGCACAGATGTTAGGAGGGTAAGATCTAGAGTCAGTGGTGCTGGATGGATGTACCAAGTGTCACTAGCAAATGCTGCTATGGCCAAGTCATTAAAATTTTCTCTGCTTCAAATACCATGTAGGTAAAATGGTGACAATCATACAAAAGCCTCATTAATTTTGAGGATTAAATGAAATGATGCATATGAAGTGCTTAGCACAGTACCTGACACTTTGTAAGCACTCAATATTAGCCTTCCCCTAATTTGATTGTTAGCCTAGTACAGAGAATCCAAACTCTTCTAAGTGTACTGTTACCAAGTATCTTTCTTTCTTTATTCCCACTTCTCTGACTTTATTTGTGGGGATGCCCCTACTGGATTATAATGCACTGTTACCATGTAGAGAGGCCCTCTTCTCTACAATATCTTGCTCATTTTATCCATCAGATTGCTGTTTCTCACTCTATGTAAAAAGAGAGAATGAGGAGAGGGCAAAGGGAAGAGCACTCAGGTGGCTTTAAAAAGTAGCTATGTGTAGCAAGATTTCAGTCTGCTGATTGCTGTAGACCTCATGTTTTGGCATAAGAGGACTGACAGGCAGAAGTGTGATTCAGGTGAGCCACTAATTTCAAGGAAATTTTAAAGTTTGTGTAGGCCTTAAGGAAATTCCTTAAAAATTCTAGTTCTGGTTTAACTGTGAGTTGCATGGCTTTGACAAATTTCTCTGCACAGTTCATAAAGCATATGTATTTATCATAAGTGAGTTCAGGATCTGAAAATAAAACTGCCTGTTGTACACATGCAGATAACTAGACAGCCCCACCTGCACCCCAAGACAATCTTGATCCCGAACCTGCAAACCTGCTTCTCTTATTATGAATCCCATCTCACTGAATGACACTATTATCCTCCCAGTCAGCCAAGCTCAATATCTCAAGGTAATTTTTACTCCTCCTTCTACCTCCTGTTTCCAGTCAGTCAGTAACTACTGCCCAATCATTTCCACAATGACTGTTGTCCAAGCCCTTCTTTGCAATTCACAAGTCTTAATGCCAAACTTCACCATTTTTCATTTAGACTATTATAACATTCTCTGAAGTACTCTCCCAGCCTCTAATGTCTTGCTTCTCCAATCAATACTACTCATTGTTGCTAGAATTATCTTCCTAAAATGTGAAACTCATCATGTCACTACCCTTGTCAAACACTAAAAAGACTTCCCAATCTTATAGGAATGAGTTTATTTTCCTGAGCTTGAGACTCATATTCTATTCCTAATCCTTCTCCAGGTCCATCTCTTCAAAGATCTCTCCATTGCATGTATCAGTGCCAGTGGCCCAGTTGCCAGATGAAAATACAATGAATTAGATTATGTAACTTTCATCTTTGGCACCATCTAGTATTTTGGGGTCACTTAATCAGCCTAGAAGATATAATGGCAAGATAAAATATGTAAATGTGAGTTTCCAGGGCACAGATTGCCCTCCTGCACCGTAATTACACTTAATTCAACTCTGTGTTCTTGACAAGTGCAACTGAGTTATATCATATTGTGAGTTTGTTAGTGCCATGTGTATAGCATTTTAAATTTTACAAAGTATTTTCACATTTCCTTTGTCATTATATAATTTATGAGATACCATACTTCTTATTATCCATCTTTTATAGACTCAGAATGCCCAAGGCATGTGACAGAGTAACTAAGAGGCAGAACTGGTACTTGAACTGAATCTTTTTTATTTATGCCAAATCCAGGCCGTTGTTCACCACTCTTACAACAGTTCAATTTTGTTGGGTCCTCAGTGTCTGTAAGAACTCGATTCCATAATTGAGAATTAGGATTTATGGCAGTCTTTATTAAAGGTCTGAGTAAGCTTGACTATGTGATAGGGTGACCATAGAATTTCCTGGGACATGTTTGGAAGTGAAAAGGGGTGCTATTAATAGTTACCTGGAGACAGTAGATGTAAACCTGGGTTGTCGAGAGAAACCAGAATTTGTGATCTCTCCACTGGCCTTAAAATATTGAGAGAATCATATTTTCTCTCCTGTCCCAAACCAAAGCATAAAAAGTTAATCAAGAATTTTCTATTTTGAAATGTTTATAAGTTTCTATTGGAAAACTACATTTATAGCAATGCAATTTTTTGAAATTCAAATTAACTAAAATGATTTCAATAAATATTTAGTTTGAAATAAACTGTAAAATGTTTATATGCTAGTTTTGGGTAAAAAGCCTATCTGTCCCCCAACAACAAGCATAAGTAAACACATCAGAGGCCATTCTGAGAAAAACAACAGCTTTAGGCTTATTTGTTGTACTTTAAGTTGCAAATAGTCTTATAGTTGATATTAGACAATTTGTTGAAAGAATTTTGAATCTTTGACATTTCCAAAGTTTCTGTCACTGTTTTTGTAGATGCATTTATATATTTTTCTAATTAAGAATTTTTAAAACACTGTACAGTAAGAACACAGGTTAGAGATTGATTTATAACAAACTACAAATAACTTTGGCTTTTAGAGTTTAAATATTTAAAGGGCTTTTGTTCTTTAAGGCTTTAAATTCAGCCTTCCCTTCCCTTGGTAAAGTTTAAATCCTTATAGTAATCCATATTTCTGCAAGTGAAATCAGTGATCTATTATAAAATATATGAACTACAGCCCAATCATTCTTATTGCAAAGTGACCTAGAATTTTAAGTCTTTAATTTTATAAAAATTCTAATTTGCTTTTCTATGCAGCACTCTGAAATTTACTTGTTAACCTAAAATGATAAAAAACGTCTTCAAAAACTGCAACTTTTCTTGTTCAGTCAGTATCTAAAACCTTCCTCCAATGAGAAGCTAGGTAGTTAAATTTCTGTTACAAATTAATTGGTCATTATGTCAACAAACATATATTAATGGAAGAACTGCTGTGCAAAAAAGGTCAGGAACACTTTTATCTTTGGGATGCAAATCAGGTTTTCTTGAATTACATTAACCTGTTGGCACAAATAATCCTAACTATTAAATTTTGATATTTCAAGTGCTCTGAGAAACTTTTGTAATGTTCAGCAGTTAAAGGGCTTAATTCTTTGGTTTTATAATAGTGGGTAAAATTTTGATATTAATGAATACAACTTTGATGTCTGTGTATCTGTACCTTGCCTTTAATAATCTAGTATAACTTGTTCACTGGCATTGACTAGATGCCCCCAGAAAAACTGGCAAAATGGTAGAGTACAAAGTTCCATGAGAGAAAATGCCAAAGAGCAATCATTATTGCAGCATATACTGACCTGGTAAATAAACTCACTGCCATGGCAATACCAGGACATGAAACTTTTTGTATTAACGCTGTAATTGGTCCCTAATATTGTCACATTGTTTTTAGGGCTGTTTCAAAGGTGTGAAAGTAACCACAAAGCAATTTCATGATATCTACAATATTGCAATTGTTTAGTTTTCTATTTTTGGAAAAGAATGTTTATATTTTATTAAATAGTATTTTTAGAACAATTCCTAGTTCTTTGTATTTTAATATGAAGAGTTTTAATAAAAGATGATTAAAATAAGCAAAATAAATGTTAATAATTTCATTTTGCATTAGTGATATAAATGATTCATGAAGAATTAATATAATGAATGAAGCCATAGTGAAATATTATTAAGATTTGTTATGGTAGATTGGGTTATGAACCTCAGTAAAACATATTCTTAATTTTAATCAGTTCCTGTGGGGGTGAAGCCATTGTAAATAGACCTTTTAATGTGGTTATTTTTAGCTAAATCTGAAACCGGAGTAGGAAGGAGAAGATATCATGCATTGTCACATGACAAAAGGTCAAGGACCAAGGATCACAGGCAGACAGACCAGAAAATCTTCTTCTTCAGGGAGAGTTGCTCACACCTAGATTTTGAACTTCTCCTGGTACCTAAACCCTGAGCTAATAAATTCCCACTCTTTAAGCCAACCGATAGTATGGCATTTGTTAACAGCCAGGAAACTAAGACATTTGTTTTTTTCCACAACCACTAAAAACAGCAAGCTGGCTGACAGAATTTAAGTAGGCTTCTGGGATGAAATTTACTTTTTCATTGGAATACAGAGAATATGTTATTTCATATATTATTATGCCTCTAATAAACTAAAGAAAAACATAGCAAATATTCCTTTCTAGGAACTAATTTCAAAATAATCATAGAAATCTTCTAGGGTCTCAAAAATATACATTTTTTGATCTATGATAATTAATATTCTGACATATGTTTCATTTATCTACAGATCCATGGTAAATCCCATAAGTCTCATTTTAATATTTCTTTATAGAAATTTACTCTGAAAACTTTGGTAGAGAAAATATCATGACATCAGAGTTTGCTTTTCAAAGACAAAAGTTACATGTCATATGTATAAGTCAAAGAACGTTAAGAAAAGCGTCTAGAGGTTAAAACCTTGAGCTTAGAAGTTCAGAAAAATGGGGGAAAACTAATAACCACTAGAATTGGTAAACTATGTAGGGAAATGAAAAAAAGGGCTAGAAAGAGAAGTTCAGTGTTTTAAGACGGTATCAAACTAATGTGTGTCTGGATCAGTAATTTACTTCAAAATAGCTGCTTGTTTCCCCCAAAATCCAACACACTGAGAAAAATAAACTGGACACTGGAACTGGCTAGGACTGTGAGAATAGTGGATTAGGTGAGAAAGGGTTTATTCCTACAAAAAAAGTGAAAGGAGGGATAGCTAAGGAAAACAGCAATTTAATCTTAAGAAAAAAATCCTTTTTGTTTTAATCCCTTGAAAAAATTATCTAAGACAAGAAATTGGGGTACTAGATTGAAATCTTCTTTGGTATTGGTGCAGTTTGTTATCCCTCATGCCATCAATAAGATATATTGCCCATAGGTGGTATTTAGAATATATAATATGATGGTGATGATTATAAAGGTCCAATTGAAAAAAAAAAAAAACAAAAGAAGTAATATTAGAATAAATATGAACTGATCATTAATTACTCTCAAATGTTCATTTTTCCAAATTTTTTCACAGGCAACTTAGATTTTACTCACGTTTCCAACTGATAAACATGAGCAAGATATTAGACTAAATATGAATTAAGACAATTTAGAAAGCCTTCATGTAAAAATCATATAAACATTAGACTGGCAGCAAATTTAGGTATCATTTACTCCAGTTCCCCAGTAAATGTATTGTTTGTTACACAAGCATCTATTTTGCCACTTCTCCCATTCTTCAGTTGACAGTACAGTAGGACTTTGTATTTGTTTCTGTTAAACTTTATCTTTTGGGGTTGATTCATGTGATTAAAATTTTTTTGAATATTAATTGCATAATCTAATCTCTCCACTACACTTTTAGCTTTGTATCAATCAAAACTTTGATCATAATGACTTTAATCTCATCATAGTAAAAAATGATAGATGCAGCTATATATTAATAATCATAGTAAAGGTAAACAGATTTAATACTCCAATTAAAAGATGCATGTTGGACTGCATAAAAATAAAAACCAACTATATGCTGCTTACACTAGATATAAGTTAACTATAAGGATATAGAAAGGTTAAGAGTGAAAAGACAGTAATAAATATAGCTTGGAAGCACTATCAAAAGAAAGCTGCTGTAGCTATCTAATATTAGAGAAAAAAAGACTTTAAAGCAAGAATCATTAACAGAGACTCAAAAGGGCATTTCAGAATGATAAAACATTCAAATTATCAGAAAGATGTAACAATTCCAAATATGCATGCATCTAGTAGTATAGCTTTAAAATGCTTAAGGAAAAAACTGACAGAACTGAAAAAAGAAATAGATATATCCACATTCATAATGGAGGATATTGAAAAACCATTCTCAATAACTCTAGGTAAGCAAACACAAATTCAGTAAGATTACAGAAGATGAAAACAACACTTTAAGTATCAAATTGCTACAAACACATACATATTCTTACCCATATATAGATATATAAATATAGATATATAATATATATAAGTGTAATACTATACAAAATAATGGCAAAATAGGCATTCTTTTCTACTGCATATGGAGCTTAATCATAATAGTCCATATCCTGGGTCATAAAACAAGCGTCAACAAATTTCAAATGTTTGAAATAGTCTGACTATACCACCACAATGAAATTAATCAGTAATGAAAACAAAAAAAAACTTCTGAATTCCCAAAATATTTTGAAATTAAACAATGAACTCTTAAATCATGTATGAGTTAAAGAAGGAATTATAATGAAAATTATAAATATTTTAAACTGAACAATTATGAAACTGCATTAAATCAACTAGTGGGATACAGCTAACACTGTGCTTTGAAGGAAATGTGTAGTTTTAAATGCATACATAAGAAACAAGGAAAGTCTTTTCTATGATCTAAGAATATATCTCAATAGATTTTAACAGGAACAGTAAACTAAAGCCAAAGAGAATAGAAAGGAAGAAATAACAAAGCTAAGAACTGAAAAGAATAAAATAATCTAGGCCTAGAGATAAATCAATAAAACAGATGGTTCTTTGAAAAAAAAGATAATCTTATCAATGCTGATCAAGTAAAAAAAGACAGAAGTGACCAATAGTTGAACAGAAAAAGGCAACAATACTATTTGGGATCATATAAGAATTAAAATATATCAATACTATTAAATTTATGCCACTTAATTAAAAAATTTGGGTTAATTGAACAAATTCATGGAAAAAGAAGTAGAAAATATAAATAATCTCTTATAGTAAAGAAATCAAATTTAAAACTTTTCCCACAAAGAAATCTCTAGGCCCAGTTGAGTTTATCAGTGAGTTCTTCCAAATATTTAAGAAAGAACACCAGTCTTATACAAATTTTTCCAGATAATTTGGTTTAACACTTGAAAATCATTCAATGTGAGTCATAGTCATAAAATAAAAAGGAAAGATAATATGATTATCTCAAAATACACAGAAAAAATTTTTTGAAAAAATTCAACACCTGTTCAGGCTGAAAACCTTTGGCAAACTATGAATAGATGGGAACTTTCTTAATCTGATAGAGAAGCTATGAAAACCTACAGCAAATATCATACATAATAAGAAATACAGAGGGAAGCGGCTGTGGCTCAATCAGTAGGGCTCCCGTTTACCATATGGGAGGCCCCAGGTTCGGTTCCTGGGGCCTCCTGGTGAAGGCAAGCCCACCCGCACGGCGTGGTTAGCTGACCCAGCAAGCACAAGCATCAAGGGGGGGATAAATGAATTAAAAAAAAAAAAAAAAAAAAATATTTAAAAAAAAAAAAAAAAAGAAATACAGAGAGCTTCCTTCAAGACTGGAGATGAGACATGGATCACTGTACTGGAAGTCCAGTGCAGTATGTCAAGGATAAAAAAGTATGAGATTATAAAAGAAATAGAAGTATCATTATTCATGGATGTCATGGCAGTATATGTAGAAAATCCAAGAGAATCTACAATCTATTAGAAGGAATAAGTGGATTTAGTGATGGTATTATATCCAAGGTCAATATATTAAAAATAAACTATTGTATTTCTAAATTCCAGCTGCACATAATTAGAAAATAAAATTTAAAAATAGATTTCAATGCTATTTACATTAATATCAAATATTATGAAATACTTAGCAAATTATCTACTGAAAGATAGGAAAAATGTTTCAAATGAAATTTACAACACATTTGAAAGAAATTAAAATCTAAATAAATGAAGGGAGTAATATATTCATGGATAGAAAAATCAATATTTTAATGATGTCAAATTTTTTCCAAGTTTATCTATAGATCCAATGCAGGGCCAATAAAAATCTCAACAAGACTTTTTGGTGAAAATTGTAAAGATGATTCTCTAATTTATACGGAAATGCAATGAGCCAAGAATAACCAAGGTAAAATTGGAAATGAAGAAATATGGGGGATTTTTACAACCATACATCAAGACTAATTATGAGACAGTATAAGACTGGAGCAAAGCTAGACAAACAGAGCAATACAATATTAGATTTCAGATTCAGACTTACAAAAAAACAGTCATTTGATTTATGTCAAAAGTGATTTTGGAGTATAGTGAAGAAAGGACAGCCATTTCAATAAATGGTACTCAATCAATTCGTTATCCATAAAAAAATGAAGCTTGACCATTTCTTCATACCAACACATAAATTATTTTCATGACTTTGGAATAAAGGTTTCTTAAATGGTATATAACCTGTTTTAGTTTGCCAGAGCTGCTATGACAAATATCACATAATGGGCCAGCTTAAACAACAAGCATTTATTTTCTCATGGTTTTGAAGGCTAGCAGACCAAAATCAAGATACTGGCAAGGCCACACTTTCTTCTGGGCTTGGTAGTGTCCTGGTGATGGCAGTTCTCTTTCATATGGCAGTCTCTCTCTCTCTCTTTCCTGCCTGGCTTCTAAATTCTTTTACTCAGTTTTCTGAATTTCCTCTCTTTATAAGGCCTGTAGTTACCTGGATTAAAATCCACCCTGATTCACTTTTGCCACAACTAAAAAGGATCTTTGAAGATTCCATTCATAAATGAATCTGTACCCTGCACAAATATATTCACAGACACGATTTACAAATGGGTTCACACACACAAGAATGCAAATAAGACTTGAACATGTCTCTTGATGGGTACATTATTAATTCCCCAACAAACTTTAAAGAAAGATATTGAAAAATTGGACTACATTGAAATTAATAACTTCTTTTTTTAAAGGATACTATAAATAGAGCAAAAAGTGCAAGTCACAGAATGAGAAAAGATATTTACATTGCAAATATCTGACATATATCTCTTTCTGAAATAAAGAATACCACAAGTCAATTAGAATTAAAAAAAACACAATTTTTTTTAACTGGTCAGAAAAATTGAACACATATTTCATGAAAAAAGATATCCAAACATATGAAAGGTTATTCTACCTCATTAGTCATAAAAGAAATGCAAATTAAAACCACTATATAGATACCGCTATATATCAATCAGAATGCTTAAAAAAAATACCAAGTTTTGGTGAGGATGTAGAACAATTGGTATTCTCACACATGCTGATGAGATTGTGGATTTTTATAACTACTTTGGAAAACACTTCGGCAGTATCTACTAGAGGTGATCATTTTCTATAAACCCCAAATAACACTCCTAGGTATACACATAACAAAAATGCACACAAAGCTACAATAATATTCAATAAATATTATTTATTATAGCTCTAAATTGTGAACAGTACAAATATCCTTCAAAGTAGATGTGGTAAATAAGTTGTATTATTTATACAGAAGAAGGCTCTTGGGGATTGAGTCATGTCCCCCACAAAGACATATTCAAGTCCTAATCCCTGGTCCTATGGGTGTGAGCCTATTTGAAATAGGCTCTTCAAAGATTCTATCGAGGTGCGGCCATATAAATCAGGGTGGGTCTTAATATGGTATGACTAGCGTCCCTTATAAGCAAAGGAAATTTGCACACAGAAATACATGAAGCAGGAGGAGACAAAGACAGACACCATGTGCCAGCAAATTGATTGCCAGCAAACTACCACCAGATCACTACAGACTTGAGAGAAGTCATGGCCTGACAATAGCTTGACTTTGGACTTCTAACCTCCAGACTGGGCCAATAAATTCCTGTTGTTTAAGTCAACCAGTTTGTGCTGTTTTGTTATAGCATACCTGACAAGCTAAGACAGACTATTCAGTAATGAGAATGAATCAGGATAGAGTTTAACTTTACAGAGAGTCATAACTGAGGGTTTGTTGGAATGTTTGCTTCTTGATCTGGACGGCGATTACATGAGTGTACACACTCTATGAAAACGCACAGCTATACACTTCTCATTTATTCACTTTGCACAAATGCTATACTTCAAAAATTTACTTTAAAAATATGAATTCCCTTATGAAAGGAATATTACAGAATAACAAGTCTAAATAACACACACACATACATACGAGTGAGAAACACTGTAGCTTAACATTACAGAAACTCCTCCCTATTCATCCTATGCTGTCCAAAATTGTCACAATGAATTTGGTTGGAACACCATTCCAGAAATTACAATCCCTCAATATAAGGAATTATCCATCATGAGACATAGCACTGTTTTAATAATAGTTTTGGGTGAAAAAAAAACAGCACTTTTTTACTCGTAGACATATTTGAAATATGAATATGTGCATATCTTACAATGAAGAAAATGTGGGATGCCTATAGGCACGAAGCAAGATAGACAGGTTTGTCTGTCCTTGGAATATAGAACCAATGACTCAAGCTAGATATAAACAAGCCTTTCCATCGAGGGATCTTAACCACAAGAATACTCACAATTATGATGACAGAATCCAAAGGACACCAACATTACAGGGAAGTAAAAGTTATTCTAGCACCGATGTACTTACATATTGATTAAACAAACATGAGCCTAACTCTTTAGGATATTAGCTATCTGGAACATAAAACTATTAGAGTAGTGTCAGGTTCTAAAAAAAAAAAAGTCTAGGTCTGGTGATATGACATTTTTGTATGGTGAAAACTTCAGCTAACAATACTGGTTTGTCTAGATGAGATAAATCTTGATAGATGTGCAAGTGCACATTTTCATAAAGAAAAACTGACTCTGTTCCTTCGGTTGATTGTTGCATGCCTGCTGGTTGAAAGGTTTCTTCAAGTTTTGTTGTACTCGATTGTAGCCTATCTATCCCGGCCAAACAGCTGCCACTAGTTTCTTTTGTCCTCTCAGGACAGATTCAGTTCCTCGGGTGCATAGCTTGCGGAAGGACTGCAGGCTAGATTTTGGCCCCAGTTGTCCCCTTGAGCTAGTGCTCTTGGGCAGGGCACAACTTACACGACTTCATTCAGTTTACCCAACGTGTGCATACTTTGGTCTACTGATGAAACCTAGTTGCTCTCTTTGCTGGCATTTATGGTGATGGCTGAACATTGAACTCTCTTGAATAAGATTATCAGTATGTAACGATACATTCTACTGAACTGGCAAGGAAATAGGGGCTTGCAAATGGACTGTAACGGATGTGACACTAGAAATAAGTATTACCTCTGCTCCATAGACAAACAATACTTTGTTTTTTGAAATACTTTCAAACACATTCAGGAAAATTATATCTGGTACCTCTGAATGGAGTTTGTCTTCAAAGAATTGTATACTGATGAAGGGGAGGAGTGCTTCAGGGCTTCAGGCACTTCTATACACTCCTGCCTGAGAGGCATCCTAATAAATTATGGTTCTCTTTGATGTCCAGAGTTGTTAACTATAACCTTTCAGATGTACATATTATAAACAGACTCTTTTTTAAATGCTTGCATGCAGAAATGTCACTGTAAATTTGAAACAATTATATCAAATACATAATTCATATCTTAAAAATATGAGCATTGAGAGGAGCCCCTAATTTTTCTTCATGCAAAAACAAAAGAAATGAATAGGTTTTCTTCAGAACTATAACGATTCCAAATTATTTCTGATTAACAAAGAAAATGGTCTGCTACTTCAATGCCTGTGATTATATTACAGTACAATGGAGAAAAGTCACTAATGGGTAGCTCCGAGGTCAGGACTGAGGCTGCAGCATTCATATTTGTTTATTAATGAGCCCAGGACAGGGCTATGCTGCTAGGATGTCAAGATTTGTTAATAGAACAAAATGTGAAGTGCTGTTAATATCTTACACAACAAGATTATCTAAGAATATCATCCTAATGTATATAGCTTCTGAAATAATGAACTCTCTTCCAGACGCCTGTGGAGGCAAGAACTGAATCAGTGGAACTGCCATTCTTTCATCAATGGCAGGAGGAAATTGGGATATTCAAGATGCTGCAAAGAATTACTGCAAATATGCGTGCACTTTTGGTCACTGCTTTTTGATGAAGAAAATATTGTGCATAATAACTCAAGAATGTATTTAACATAAATTATATTTGCATGAATTATGTTTATTCATATGGTCAGGCACATAATGGCTTGCTTGATAAATGGTTGATTAGACTTATAATCAGCCCAAAAGGGACCTGCTTTGAAAAATTCTCTCTTGGGGATATCTGACTCGCTAGATATTTTGCCTTTAAAAAGTGAAATGTTGCCAGCTTGGTCACCAAAATCAGCTTACTCCCAGCTTCCAGCTTGCAACCTGGGTATTGCTTCTTTGGAATGGAACGCCAAGGGAAATGACAATCTCACCACAAACTACAGAGTTTCAAGGAGCACAACTAAGAAGTTAATGAAATGCTACTGCAAGAAAGGGGGCTATGCATAAAGAGAAAACTTCTTTGAGGGGACCTTAATTTTTTCTTTATTAACATGAGGAAAATGTGATATTTCTGTTGAGGAGAAAGTATTACTGTAAATACCAGAACTTTAATCACTGTGCCTTGATGAGACTACTGTCTCCACTTGAGATCCCATGGCATGTGCAGATTTGGAATAAGATTGGTCTTATTTTTTTCACTTTGTTTCTTGTCTCAAATAACTTGCCCAATTCTTCAGTCCTAACTCCTTAATTGTCACTTTTTCTGGGAAGCTTCCCCTGACTGACAACAGCCCCAAATCCCAGTCTGGTTAGGTGATCGTCTTACACTTTCCCATAACAACCTGGACTCTCCTGTTTTGTAGCACTGATTGCACTGTGTCATAATGGTCAGACTAGTTGTCACTCCTCAATCTTCTTTTTGTGGCTTACCATATTGAAATCTCTTAGAAATTAGCCTTGCAAGAAAAGACTATTTCTTTTCTTGCAAAGCTAAAAAAATATTTTTCCCTTATTTGACATTCAGTCAATGGTGAATAAAACAATGAACTGCCTACAACACAATTTACTTCCATTACATACCAAGGTAGTCATCCTCACCCTGTCTATTACACTTAATATTTGGTTATCTGTTAGCCTCTGCTCTTTCCATTAGCATAAACTCTTTTCAGGAAAGGAAATATATCAGATTGTGAAAAAATTACACATTTTTAAAAAACCCAGTATGATATCATCTTCTATACTTTTAGGTAGAAAGTTCTGAGATATAAAGCACCTCTGTGTTTAATTGAGTATTTGATACTATTTTGTTTCTGACATTTAATGAAAAGGATCTGTGGGTTTAAAAAAAACTAGAAAAATTAATATAGACATGTAATAGTTAATTATAACACAAGAAGTTAATACAGCAAAGCCTGTAGCAAAAAAGTATTATAATTAAGATAAGGAAATTAAAATAGCACAGGATTTTCACCTTTACTCTCTATTACCAGGCAGGAATGACCAATTAGGTCAGTTATAGATAACTAATTTTATGAATCATATGGATGCCTTTTCCTTATTTTGACTGTTTCCTCATAACATAAGTTCATTATGTTATAAATAATATGCACTTGCTCCTTGCCAAGATGAACAGTTTTTTAAAGATCAAAGTACTGGATTTGAATAAAGCAGTTTTTAATAAAACATATATGGATTACAGTGCCTACCACTTTTTGTTTTGACTGTTTCTTTCTCATCAAGCAGTTTACAACTCTGAGAATTGATTTTTATTTATTGAACATAAAAAATATATACAAGTATAATATATTGCATATTAAATGTTACCTATGTGCATTAAACACTAAGTAAAAACTCAATTCAGTCTTTGGAATTTTAGTAAGAGCTATGCTCAAATAGAAAGTGTCAACAATATGGCTTATTTCAGCATAAGCATATTCTTTTGAATATTGGCTTTGCTTAAATACCTGCCACCTTTCAGAAGCCTTCATGAAACATTTGAAGCAAAGTTTTTGCTCCCCAAATCTTGTTTTAAATAGTTCATTATTAGAATTGACTCACACTTGCTGTTTTCTGTTTTTGCAAAGTTCTTCTTTATTTAGCTTACCTTCCTCATTTGCTTTACGTATGTCATATAACAATAGAAGAACTTCAAAGTGAGAAAACTCAGCACAGTCAATACCATTCCCTGCTCAAAAATACTTTCATTCTGCCATCCATTTGCTAAGCTTGGCTGAAACAAAGCACTGATCAGGCAGCTGTGAAAAATGTATAATGCCTCTAATTGTGATTGACAGCCTAATTAAGTTGGGGGTGGGGATGAGTGCAGTGTGGGTAGCCAATGTAGATGATTTGCCTAAACTGAAACTCCCTTTAACCCCACAGGACACTCAGCCATTTAAGAGATGGACTTGGGGTTTTTCTTCTCTTAAAAGAGTTTGCATTCTATATATTTCATTATATAGAAGAATTATGTCAAAATTTATTTAAATATTATAAACAAACATTATTGGAAAATGCCTGTTAATATCTGTGGTTAAAACAGGCCCCATTTTGATGCTTACCAGTACATTACATTATTTGTGTTTTTAAAATACATGCATATTTATACCTTCAGTTTTCTATAAGATACCTATTTTATAAAATAGGACCATGTACACTTAGCCAAAGAAATGCTTCCAAAATAGAAACAGAAACTTTCTTAAATCTACATGAAGACATTCCTAATATTTAAAGACCAGTTTTGCAAATGTTTAGTGGCTCAATCAGTTGATAAATATTTGTTTAGCATCTACATTTTCTTAGCAGAATATAAATAATGAAAAATAGAATCTCTTTGCAATTTAGGCTGCAGCACTACAACCTAGCACATTTGATTGCTAATTAAATTCCTAATAAAATATGGTAATTAAATATGATATTAAATAGTGTATAATGGAGTTTCATGAAAAATGTGTTATAGGACAAGATATTTTGCACAAAGGGATCTGGATCAAAGTAAGATTTAGGAAACACTTTATATGTGAAAGTTCAAAATGCATATTACAACAAGACTGGCTTAATCTAGAGACATATAAATCATTTATAAGCATGAAGAGCTATTTAATTTCTTCAATAATCAAGAAAATACAAATCAAAACAATGATAAGAAATCTTTTTTTATCGATTTTAACAGGAAAGATGCAAAATAAGATAATCTTCAGCATTGATAGAGAATTGGAGAAATCTCAAGCTTGGCTGATTATTCAGTTAATTGGTATCAACTTTCTACATGCATTATGTATCAAAAATGTTTTTCCATTTAGATTGAACAATTCCTTGTTTAATTCAACCTAAAAAACGTGAACTTAGACTTTCTCTCATATACACACAACACAGTATCTAAGTTTGAATTTTTTTTCTGGGCTGTATTAAAATTGGGTGGTGAGATAAGATAGTTCCTTTATTTTTTGCTTGTCTGTATTTCCTACCTTTTCAAAACTGAAGTTTTGAAATGATATATAAAAATCTTTTGAAAAAATGTTCACAATTATTTGAACCTAAAATTCCACAATAAACTTTAAAATCCTCATTTTTAAATGACTGGAAATAAAACCCAAAGCAGAGCTATTCAACTCGATGATTCTTAATACTCAATATTAAGAACCTCATAGAAAGTATTGATATAGAACCCAAGGAACTGGACAAAGATAGCTATTTATATCCAAGTGAACAAGACTAAAGACAATAAAAACAAAGAATAGCTCAGATGATCCTCAAATGTGTTATTATTCAGTCCACAACACTGAACTTGGTGTCTCAATTTGTTGCAACGAAAGATGAGAGCTAACTCATTATTTGAAAAAAAACCACTTGATGTGAATGGACATTCAGAGAAATATCAAGCTGATGTCAAAAGACGCCAATTTTTAACATAATAGAATGCTGAAATACTTTCATCTTCTTAGATACCTTACTGGGCCTTTTATTATTGTAGTATCCATTGTTCTAAAACATTATATCCTTAAATATAGAACCATTAATAGTCCAAAGGGACGAGTTAAAAGTAGTTACAGACTATTACCACTACTTGGAAGTAAATCTAGAGATGGAAGGATAATCAAGAAGGAGGACAATATTTACAGATTCAGATTAAAATAGATCAGAAAAGAAAATAGAACATTATAGTTCCAGTAAAATAAGCAGTGATGTTATTCCATGAGAAGAGAAAAGGGGAATATAAATTAAGAATAGCCATTTGTATATGCTTAAAAAAAGTCTTTCTAAATAAAAGTAATTATGCTTGTGGGAACTCGTACTTCCTGTGAAATGTATTTTATTTAAAATCAATTTAAGGGGTACTGCAGACTCTAGTGACCTGGATAAGCAGATAGCTAAATGTGAATTCAAAATTATAAAGTAAAAATATAAGACTGATAAGAATAATACATATGTAAATTACTTTTAGAATTATACAAATAAATGCAATATCTCTAAATAATTTTTCCACCAAGAATGCCATATAAGTAGAAGTGCTATTTCAAGATTTCAAGTCACTTTAAACTTGGGAGGTATTTTTAAATGTAGCTAAACTTTTTATCACCTAGGTTATTACCTGATTCAAATTTCAAAGTAACCCTCTCTATGCTTATATCTATACTAAAGAAGCACTATAATAGCATCTCAGTTATTTCCATCTTCTCATTGTGCAGTCTAATACGGTAGCTATTGGCTACATGTGGCTATTTAAATTTAAATAAATTAAACTTAAGTAAAAATTCAGTTCCTCAGCCATACTAGCCATATTTCAAGTCCTTAATAGCCAAATACGTCTAGTGAAGTGGTTCTTAACCTTTTTTGTTCCATGGACCCCTTTGCCAGTCAGGTGAAAACCATGGACCCCTTACTAAGTCCACACTATACTGTGTATTATTTAATAAACATATCACACCCGCACGAACATGTCATCACAAGAAAAATGCTTTACTGAATTTCAATTCAACCTCACAGACCCTTGGTTAAGAACCCCTGGTCCAGTGGTTCCTGTATTGAAAAGAACATATATATAACATAGCCATCATCACAGAACATTCTATAGAGAGTGCTACAGAGAATGCTTAAGAGGGAATACATGGCCCTGTAGGCAGCTTGTTCGCTGTGAAGAAAAGCTCATGTCAGAAACGAAGGTATAAGCCGGGTGCAATTTCTGGATTCAGTATGGTGATTTGAGTCAGAAATGGTTATCCTCATTTTATAGATTAAGATGTTTGCCCAGAAAGATAAAATCCCTGCCCAGAGAGATATATCTGTGTACGTGGCAGACCCATGAGAAGAATCCAAGTCTCACCTAGTTAGAGACTCTTTAGGGAAAAAAATCCCTAATTAGCTTCCTCTCAAAATATAACTGAACAGGAGTCATTAGAAGGACAGTCAATACAATAAAGACTGTCAAAATTTTTCTCAAACTTTTTGTAATAATATTATTAAAAACTATAGCAGTGCAACTAACTTAATCTTATTTAAACTGACTGGATATAAACACTCTGCAAAAATAATTTGACCTGTATTTTAAACAAATGTTTAAAGTCTAACTGGATTAACAATACAGAAAAACAGTTAAAGTGTAGTAAGTTCAGTAAATCAGCCATTTAAAAACCGACTTCACCAGTTAGATAATTTTGGTGAACTGGCTATAGTTGTCAAGTTAATCAGGGACCAATGCCTGGCCCACATGCAGTAAGCATTCACTTAGAGTTTAATAGAATTTAACTTTCTCTATTTTAGTTGGGAAAATATTGTATATAAAGCAGTATTTTTAGGATTTTAGGATTTTAGCAGATTTTTAGATATGTGGAAAGCCTAAAATGCAATTTGAGAAAAGATACTGTGTTAATAGTAAAACAATTTTGGAAGAACAGGAGCCCTGAATTAACTTCAAAGTTCCTTTTGTCACTGTGATTTCTAAGTCCTAGAGAAAGCAAATAGTATAATTATATTATCCTTGTTTAAAAACAAAATACTCATACTTTAGTTAAAATAGATGGTCTGATTTTCCTTCTTTATGTCCAACTGGGAACATCTTGCATGACCAAGAGAACACACATACCTTCCTCTCTAACTCTTCTTCCTGGATATCTATTCTTCATCCTCCTCTGCTGGCAAACACACTAGCCCTTCCCACATTGGAGCACTTCTATTCTCAAAAGAATTTCAAAGCCATAAAGCCCTCAAAGGTCAGGGGGCGGATGTGGCTCAAATGGTTGGGCATCTGTCTCCCATATGGAGGGACCTCGGTTCGATCCCCCTGGACCTTCTGGTAAAAATAAAGAAAAATACAGAAGTTACGCTGGCCGCCAGGCCCTGTGAGTGGGTGCACCATCAGGCCCTGCCGAGCCACGCAGCAAGATGATGACCTAACAGGAGAGTGACACAAGGGAGACCCAAGCTGAGATGCGCTGAAAAACCAGGAACTAAGGTGGCGCAGGTGGTAGGACACCTCTCTCCCACATCGGAGGTTCCCAGGATTGAATCCTGGTGAAGACAGGAGGAGAAGGATGAGAAGAGAAGTGAACCTAAAATAAATAAATAAATAAATCTTAAAAAAAAAAAGTCCTCAAAGGTCAAAAAATGGTTCTAACACTTCTCTGCAGATATCTGCATATAGGAAGCACCACAGTAGGACCTGTCTCTGTTACATCTACCTTCCCTCAGGAACAACCTTGGGAAGCTAACACAGGGATCCCTAGGCAGTTTGCAGACTATGGGAGAAAACCTAATAACAGTATAACCCTGGGAGCAGCTTTCTGGATCCTGATCCACAGATTGGTACATCAGGCTTAACAAACAGCAGGCTATAGGGTTTACTGGAGTGCACTTTAAAATGACAAAGCTCTTTCCTCTAACATTTGGCCAAGTTCGTGGCTTTAAATTTTCATGATAGTCTCACTTGTAGGCAGAATTTCTTCGGGCTTTCTTCTTAATACTAAGAAAGCAACTCAAACTGGTTTTGATAGGAATCAAAACTAAATGAATTAAGTGAATTAAATGAATAACAAGGAAAATTTGTGCCCTAAAAAGGATTTTGCAAATCCATAAGCCAGAGCATACTCTACGCTTTAGGTAGGAGAATGTGGCATCAAAGCCCATTACATGGTATTTTGTAACATAGACATGTGCATAGTAGGTGATCATGAATATTTATTGCCTACATGTAGTATACTACTTTATTTTAAAAGAATTGTAGACCTCTGGTTTAGCATAATTTAATGAGCACCCAAGCTCCCTCCTTTTGTCTCCCTTTGTTTTAAAAATAATAAAAATTATGCCTCTGTTGCAAAAAAAAAAAAAAAAGTAAAAAAAAAAAAAAAAAAGAAAAGAAAAAGAGCCAGCAGAGGAGCAGAAAGTTCGAGAAACTGGGTAGATTGTGCGCAGATGAAAGGGCCTTGACTGACATACAAAAGCATACGGAAAATGCAGCCTACAATACCATTCTTCCCACAGAACCCAAAGGGGAAGGACGGACCACGGTAATAGGCCACTAGGAATCAGCAGGCCTGTAAAACAACCACTTCTGCCACACCCTCTCCAGGTAATAGAACATGTCATCTCACAGAAATGGTTTTTGCCTTCAGGACAAAGTCTGAGAAGGGCATTATTAATCTAAGAAAACAAACCATCTGTCCAGAGAAAATGTTTACTATGAGTGTAGGAATGTGAAAGATAAACAGAGCAGAGTTTAGAATAAACTCCCAGCTCGATTATCAACATAAGTCTACCATGCCAGAGTAACACTGTCCTTACTTTTGCAATGGTGATGATGTGGTAGAATCAACCCTCAAGTGAAGATCCTAAAGTGAAGGCTGGCCGTCAACACATTCCTGTTTAAGGGAGAAGCTTACTGTTGTAACCTACACAACAATGAAGAAAATTTACCCTAGCTATTAATCCTATTAGTCAACCTAGTCCTTCATTCATATATTGAACCAACAACAAAAAGCATCACACATTTCAAGAAAACCACTGGCATAAAAAGAACGAAAAAGACTAACAAATGCATGAAACAAGTAGTAAAAGATGAAACACAAATAATTCAGGGAACAAAAGAAAGCTTTAAGAACATTCTAATTTGTATCCTCAAAGATTTTAGTGGCTTCATTTAATATAAAAACATCCTATCATTTTTTTTTTGTTTTTTTAATCTACTAATTTTTAAAATGAGCTATATAGCAAAGAATCAACAGATAGAAAGAATAGATATTTAAGTTTATTTGAATAGCAAAAATTATTACTAGAAGAACTCAAAATAATAGTAAAACTAGCAAAAACTGGTAGTGGTAAAAATGCAAAATTCCTAATTTTTTATAGCAGGAAGTCAACATATTCTATCTATAGTTGATAAGTCAAAAAATAGAAGCAGTATATTCCATGTAATTAAATGCTGTAGGAGTTCAGAGGAAACAACCAGTTATTTTGGGGGGAAATAACACTGAATTGATTATTTTTAAGAGTTTGTGTGTGGAGACAAAATTCCTGTACTTAGGAAAAATATTCAGGCACATTAACTAGTGTATATTCAATTTGCTTGAAAATGGTTCTCATGACAAATCTAAGCCAGTAATTAACTACCTCTTTATTGTCGCATGCTCCCAGAAAAGCAATCACCTTCTAATACCAAAAAGCGATAGTCAGGTGGAAAATATAAACTGTAAGTTTCTTGAGGGCTGAGAGTACTACTTTCCATTTTCCATTGTCAAGAGACCTAAAAACACAGACACTATAAAAAGTATTTTCTTCCGTGGCTGCGGGAGAAGAGCTACTTCTTACAATTCTGGACCATTTTACATATATTTGTTAAACTATGTGCAGGTATTATTTAATTCCTTTAAAATGGGTTAAAAGCAATTCAATTCAACCACGAGCCTGGGACTAGAAGGTTGAAAACTGAATGAGGAAGTAAAATAAATATTAAAGACACTTTAAAATGAGGATGAGAATGCCATAATGATCAACGAGGCACTAAGAAAGATGGATTTAATTACTTCATAGTCACCAAATTAGCAAATGATTTGAACTTCGAGAAATCATTTCATGACTAGTATGAAAAAGGACTCCTCTTTCTATACAGGTTTAGGAAATACTCCTGTATTTCTACCCTTGGCTATGCCTTTCCTCAAGGTATTTTATTCATATATTGTCAAAAATACTGAAAACAAGAATCTATATAACCCAAATTGAATTAATATAACCATTTCCCAGTTTTATGAATTGCTATGTTTTTATGCATTTAAGGTTTGGGTCATTCAAAGGACTAAAGCTGAAACTTAGCAAGAATAATGAAACATCTACAATTTTAAGTGAATTAAATAATGAGTACCTACCAAACTCAACACTTAAATACTAATGGTTAATTAAGTTTTAGTAATGCTAGTACTAGTAGCACTTTATTAGTAAACCTGCATCACCAACTGCATTGCAAAGGTGGTGCATTGCAAAGGCAAGAAATATCATAGCAGTCCAAAAGAAATTGTTTACAATAGCAATATGCTGTTAAAAATATATTTAAGCATTAAGTAAAAGAACAAGTACTATTGCTTTGGAATCTTGATATCCTGATATATTCAAAATGACAATTTTGGGGAAAAGCTTCCTAAAAATGTCTCAATTAAGATGGATATGTACTCCATCTAATACTGATACATATCATCATCTCAGAATTGAGAAATAGAAATAATTAAGATAATACTTAGAAGTACTTTATTTTTAAAATATTCAATAAAATCAAAGAAATGGTTAACTAGTAACACTATGACAAGTCATTATTATGTGTATTATAAGATGCAAATATTGTTAAAATATATGTGCATATTTAATGCATGAATTAAAGTCATCAAGTATTCCATAAAGTGTCATTTAATTTAACAAATGATAATAAGGTATTTATAAATGGAATCTTAATAGAAGAGTAAACATCACTAAAAATACTTCCAGTACCTCACACTGTAGTAAATCTCTTTATCCTCTCTACATCCCACAAATAATCTTTTTACTCCTGAAATACTTACAGGACATAACAGAGACTAAGTGACTAAAGTTCTTTTTATTTCACACTATAAATAGGCCCTTTTCAGTTCAACCATTGTGTTTTACCAGGTAAAAAATTTGGTCCAGCAATTTAGTTGTATTTTGCAGGGAAAACTGCAAAAACATATTACTAAAATTATCTTTTTAATGGAATTCACTTAAAACAATTGGTTTGTGCAGATACAGTTTTTGTCTTTCACATACACACAAACATACACAGACATTAGCTAAATAAATAATCATTAAAATTATGCTAAATATTATCACAGATACAAAATTATATTTCCCTCAGACTCTTAATTATTACGTTAAACTTGAGTGCCTAACAATAGCAAACTATATGGATCCTAAATATTTTTAAAATTATAAACGCATTTTCATACTATCTTGGAGCACTTTCAAAACAACAATATATATTTAAAAATTCTAGGATAGAAGGTTCATTTTTTAATAACTGTGTTTAGAACAACACTTCTCTAACTTTAATGAGTGTGAAAATTAGTTGAGCAGCATTTCAGTTTCCTCCACAGAAAAAAACATGTGTAAGTGGATTTAATACATTTTCTCAAAGAAATGTTATACCTCAAAAGGTTGTGTATAAAATATGTAAATACCTTAAATAAGTTCCCGGCACATACTAGTTTTTCAATAGATATTAATTCCACTCTCTATTATCCATGTAGTAATGTCGATTAACTTTGGAAGTTTTCCAGATATTTTTATATAGCATACCACTTGTCTGATGGCATTCTTAAAGAGAAAATATAAAAATTCCTAAAAATGACACCACAGAAGTACTGAAGCCATCACTAAGACAAAGAACTTAAGTAGAAGTTACAAATAAATTTCTGCCAAAGTGACCACATTGTGATTTACCACGTAAAATCTGACATCTTAAATATATAGCAAAATACTTGATACTTTCGCCAAAACTCCAGTAAAGAGAAAAGCAGAAAAACAATTTAATTCAATTTGTATAGCTACAACAGATTTTATTAGTAGGTAACTGAAAACTGGAAAAAAGTCAAAGATTCTGGCAGGTATGTTAAAATGAATTATTTTCAGCAAGAATGATGAAAGAACTATTTGCTCAGAAGTCACAGAAATATTTGGAGAGAACAGACTTTTCAGTTGTCAACCACCAATTCTTGAAATTCTTCTAAGTATGGTCTACTTTGTAAAACAGAAATAATATCTGTTGTGGGTAAGCAACTATTTTTCTCTGAAAAGTAATTTATTATCAGTTATCATCTTTGAACAAATATATTTAGCAGGTTATTCCTTGGGTAAAGGTGTTTAAGTGCATGTTTATAGGGGAGAAGGTTGAGGATAAGGCCCAGGGGTTTGTCCTTAGACATTTACTGGGTATAGCAGTTTGGCAGTTTGATGTAGTTATGAATTCCAAAAACAGATATTGGATTATGCTTGTAAACTGGTCTGTTAATCTGGGCATGATTAAGTTATGATTGGGGTATTGACTGGACCATGTCAGTAGGGCGTTGAGCCCCACTCCTGGGTGGGAGGGATCTTGAAGATAAAAGACATGGCAAAGGACAGCGTTGGAGCAGTTTTGAGTTGGAGTTGTGATGCGGAGTCTTGAGCTGGAGCCCCGGGAAACAGTGTACAGAGGAGCTTGGTCGTGAGGAAAGAGAAGGCCCTGGGAAGAAAAGCAAGCCATCTGCCTGATAGTCTACAGCTGGCCTTGTGGCACAAAGCAAGCCTGAGCCCAGAGAGGAAAGCTCCAGGAAGAGAGGAACCCAAGAAGACTGAACCCTGGCAAACGTCGGCAGCTGTTTTGCTCCAACACATGGCAACAGACTTTGGTGAAGGAAGAAACTTATGGTTTATGGCCTGGTAACTGTAAGCTTCTACCCTAAATAAATACCCTTTATAAAGACCAAAGGATTTCTGGTATTTTGCATCAGCACCCCTTTGGCTAACTAATACACCAGGGCACAACACAAAGAAGACTGGAATACAGAGTTCTTAGAAACGTAGGGTGAAGTTCAGATGTTACAAATGTGCAATGAAGATAAAGTGATCATGAACGTTTCCCAACTGGGGACTCCAAAAACTAGATTCCTACTTGTGTCTCTTGTTGTTTTTGTTTTTCTTAAAATTTGGTTCTGATTTTCTTAACAAAAAGAAAAGAAGGCTCTTTTGTTTAAGGGTATGTTTTCCTGTCACATCTTTGTATTCGTTTTTTAGTACTAAATGCAGATTTAACTGACAATACAGTGAAAAGAGACTATCATAATATTTCTGCATATGTTTCATTCCTGTTAAATATTCTGTTTTCACTAAAAGGTTTTCATAAAAAATGAAAACTTTTATTTTATTAATTACTAAAAATTAGCCAATTACCTAAAAAGTTCAAAATCTTAATGTATCCACGTGTTTCAAAAAATAATTAATGTTCTTTAAATTTAGATTAATCTATCTTAAATTTCTGAGGGGAAGGAAAGAACAGTTACATTGTGGCTGTGTTATTAGATTCTTTCATGAGAAAAGAGTTGCTAAATGTTAAGTCTAATGAGTAGTTATTCTATTAGCTAATAATATCATGAAATATAACAAATATGGTGAGAGTAAAGTTGACAAAGCTAGAAAATTTCAGCAACCATAAACATAACCCTCTCTTTTTTTCATACGATTTGTCCTAGAAGCAGGAACATTAAAAGATAATATAAAGTCAAAGTCAGAGTCAAGGCACTGGAGGAGAGGGACACAATAGTCACAAGGCACAAACAGATCTGTCTTCAATTTCTCTGCATTGTTTCCCTCTTCTCACTCTCCCTCAACATTATGGGCCCCAGCCTCCTGCATATGGTATGACTTTCAAAAATGCATCATCTCCAACTCACTGCTAGCTGCCTGCTGAACAGGTCTACATGGATATCCCATAGGCAATACAAATATACTTCTCAATCTAACTTCCTACTGCCTACTATCAAACCTGCTGTTCTTCATGTGTTCTAGATATCACCATGTTCACAACCAGCCACATACATGTACCTAGCTCAAAATTCCAGGGATGTCTATTTCTTCTGTTTCTTCAATCATCAACATTATCTTCTGAAATTAAAGCTTTGAATTCACCCTTAAATCTTTCTTATTTCTTTTACCCCGACCTTCCTGTAGTGAAGAGTAACATTATTATTTTGTTTACAATATCCTCTGAACTGGGCACAGAAACTCAAATATTTTTCTCATTCAAATCATTTCTTCATATTGCTCCCAAGGATATCCTTAAATAGGATGGTATCATTATATTACATTCACTTCCTTGATCAAAATCTTACAGAATATTTAAGATCCTTAAAAAAAGACATTCAAAGATGTCAACTTTTGGCACTGATCCATATAATTAAAGACTAAAATATGCCAATATTTCCCCATAATATTCACCTATTTCTCAAGATACAATGAGATGTGATACAATGAATCCCCTATCCTTTTCTTTTCTCTCTTCTGTAACTTTGCTTATTCTGTTCCCAATGTGTGGAATGCCCTTCACACTTCAATTCTGACGAACTTCTCTTTCTTTATTAAGTTTCAACCCAGAGAATACCTCTTCCATCTAGCCATCTCTAATCCTCCAGTACAATGATTAATTCTCTACTGACAGTTTGTATTGACTTTGAATCCTAACTTAAAAATTTCTCTTCTTCATAGCTTAAATTTCTCAAATGTGATTACTCATTGTTTTACTGAAAATTTTGCTAAGCATTGTGAGTTATACCTAGTATATGCTCAATGAATATCTGCTGAAAGGAAATCAGTATCAGGAAGTTGTATAAGTACAATTTCAGTGTGGATTAGATAGGTATAGACACACAAGATCAAAACACAGAATGGATCACTGTTGCTATGTTGATGAAAATGCATTTACGGGGAATAGTAATTGAGCTGGGCCTTGTATGACCCATAGGATTTGAAAACAGAAAATAAGAGAAAAAGGAGGCTTCATAGGGATAATACCACAAGAAAAGGAATAGAAAAAAGAATGGAATGTGATATTTTTGGAAACAAAAAGTAAATGCATCTGTCAGGACCCAAGGTTTTTGCTTGTGAAATAGTAAGGGAAAAGTTTGGGAATAAGAAAGGGTCCAATTTTGTTTCGTATGGTTTTTGATTTTTTGGGCGGGGGGAGAGGCAGGAGCACATCACTGCAAGCCTTAGAGTGTTCAAACTATCGAACAGGCACTGAGCAGGCATTAAAGTCAGGGTACAAGTTATGGCAAAGACACAGAGGAGCAGTTATTTATCCTGTGACAGTATCAATAACAAAACACTATATGCTATTAACACTGGTAGATTTGATTGCTTCAGAGGACTTTTCTAGAACCACAGTTTCTCAACAAAATTCTAATCTCTATTCATTTCATTGATTTAAGTGGTCAATTGACAGCAAGTGCTATGAATGTCTTTTACAGGATAAAAGTTGCATGTTATAGACTTAGTGTTTTCATTTGGTCAATTCAAGCATCAGTTTTGGTGTTTATATATTAAAATGTCTAATATTTCAATATCAGACAAAGTAATGTCTCACATCCTTTTTCTTTGTATTTTAAGGTTAGGGTGACATAGACCCAAAAACCGCTTATTTTCAATTGTTCAGACATAATATTTATCTGATGGATAGTAAACAGAGATCTTGAAAATCCAGGGAAACCCTCAGGTATTGGTCCTCTCTATAGGGCAACTGATCTTGCTTGGATGTGTAGTCTAAATAAAGGAAAATTGATTGTAAAGGAGTCAGACTTAGAAAACATTAAACTTATTCCTTTAAACTTCAGTCATTAAATTTGACATTCTTTATATACTTTCAAATATTAAATCTTTTTCTATCTGAATTCCTAATAAAAGAATGTAAGCAACAAATCAACAGTTTGGGATTTCACAATTCATTTTAATACTGCTCAGTGGTTACTTGAGAATTATTGAAGACCCTTGATTTTTCTTTTCTAAAACCTAAACTTATAAATAAACCATCTCATAGATCCGATTGTGATCAAGTAATATGTTGGAAATTTCAAAAGTGATCAAGAAATCTATATGGCTTTCAAAACCTTTTTGTAGGAAAATGTGATTAGCAACAGTTTGGAAAACTGGGTGATTTTCTTACTTGACATATATATGGAATTAAAATTAAAATATAGATCCTGCCAAAATTGATACTTAAGAGCCATGGCTGAAGACTAAAGAATTATCAGATCATCAATAATGCCCCCTTGAATTCAATGGGTAATAGAGAGCTAGAAGTCACTTAGATTCTTCATCGTTATTTTCTCAACAGTAAAATAAAATAATTGAATTGGATGAATCATAAGGCCCCTTTTAGCCTACGTAGGGTGGGAATACATTTTGGGTAAATAGCTCCTCCTCTTCTTGCAGAGGGTATGCTCCTTCCTAGTACAGCAGAGTGGCCACTCAGGTAATGTATAAAGAGAGGATAGTAGACAGGCAAAACAATAATATTTTCCAGCCTTAATATATGATAGTATAAGATATATGCAATGTATAGATAACAAGTATTTAATGAAAAATAGGGATAAAACAACAGTACACTTGCTATTAATATGATTTTATTTTTAATTTCCTATTAATTAGCTCTGTGTCAAAAATATTCATTATATACATATATATGATATTCTAGAAACATTAAATTCCTAAATTTTAAGTGTGTTCATTAAATTTGGATGACATTAATTTGGCAACATTCTCTCCCTCTACAATTTATACAACTGTTATTGAAGACGGTGTGTAGGTTTTTTACTTAATCACAAGACAGAATTCAAATGAGCCACAAATTAAGCAAGTAGAGAATTTATTGGGCGGGGGAGGGGGTAAAGCAAAAGAACAGAAGTGCACCCTCAGACATATGACATAGAGGCAGGTGTTCTTAAGGGAGGGAAATGTAAAGTTCTGCCTTGTGGTGCCCTGTTTTACAGGGGTACAGGACTCCAGGGTCGGCGCCGACTGGCATGTTTGAGACAAAGCAAGGGAACTCTATTGGGATTTGATTCTCTTAGGGGGTTAGGGGTTGCTGTCTGGTGGCGATTGGCTGCTGGCTATTGTCCACGAGCTCTGCAGGGTGTGTTGACCAGTGGTAATTGGCCTCTGGTCACTGTCCGCGAAGCGTGAGGTAACCTGAAAGTAGGTGGGGGTTGCTCGTGCCCCTCTAGTGCCTTCCCTCTTTCCCACCATGTAATGATGTTGCTGGTTGCCTTCTGATAAAGCAGCCGCTGGGTGTGAGCTGTGTGCTGTAAGCTGCAGGGTGCTTGTACTGTAAGTTGTCCCTTCCTAACTTGCCTTTGTGAGTAACCAGGCTGAAGTAAGTTAGTGACTGTTGCCTCAACCTGTGTAAGTCAGCAGGACATTGCCTCAGTTTCTGTTTGTGTGGTTTATTAGGTTTTCTGGCCCTTCCTCCTTAGGTCATTCTATCCTGCCTCACAACCACATTTGAGTTTATGAATTATCTTAATTTAATAAGAGAATTTATCTAGGAGATGTTAGCTTGATGTTTTGCCTTTATTGTAATCTCTCACAGTGAAGCTCCTTTTACTTTCATTCTATATTGCCTTTTATTAAGCCAGACTAGATATTTCACATTTAAAATTCTGAATTAAAATTAAGATATTATACAGTTAATCTCAAAATATTAAATAAACAACCTATGTATTCTGGCATGTGATGCTATAACTAGTACCCTGGATAACACCAAAACCTCTAAAAATGAGAAGGACTGCTGGAAAGGGTAAGGAGCTCAGCAACATGGTGGCAAGATTCTGAGTACCAGCATGTTCCTGAATGTTGAATATGGCAAAAGTTCCATCTTGAAACCCTTAACTTGGAAAAAGACTTTATTCTTTAGTTTCTCTTATTCATTGTGTGAATCTACTTGTGCCAAATATATTGTTATTAAGATAAGGAATGTTAATTGGAAGTAAACAAGTAAACAAATGAAATTTCCTTTAAGTTATATGATGCGTTTCATGATTAGAACATAACAGAACTCTGATAATAATAAACTTTCTGAAATCACTGGCTAGAGCCTTAAAATACTAGATGCAATTTCTGTTTTAATGTCAGTAGGAGTCATGTGCTGCTTAATGTGACATTGTATGTACTGAAATTAGGTGAAATTAGGTGATATTTAGAAACATTTTTGAAGTAACTAGAGGAATAAAAATCAATTCTATATATTGTTAATCCTGTACATAAGCAAACACTTCATTTGACCAATACAAACAATAAATGTAAAAAAAAATTAACTTCAAGAAGAGGAAGAAAAATGAATTGCAGATGGATTTCAATAAAACCTCACATACATTCTCTTACATAATTGATTAGTTAGCTCTATATGTGTATGCTTATGTGTGTATGTGCTCGCCTGTGAAGATTTACACATTAGTATAATTTTTCTGTGTCTTTCACTTACTATTATGCTAAAATAAGATGAAGCAGGAGATATACAATGAAGCTAAATAAAATAATAAATATTGAATACACATTTCTTATGTGATGTTCAAAAATATGCAAGAACTGTAGAGAGAAACATTAGAAGTTCATGTAGATTATATTTCATATTGTATACTATCACTAATAGCTTATTACAAATAAATTTAAAATGTGAAAGGAAAATATAGTCTGTCCTAATGGACAACATAAATTCACTTTATTGCCACATACATAGTCTAGCGTGTATCACTTTATTTGATGAAAAATGTATTAACATCAACAAAACCAGATAACTAAATAAATAAACTTTTCATCTGTCCCTGATTTCTTTCATACTAATCCTTTGGTAAATAATCAACAGAAGTAAATTATTCATTATAAATTTCAAAGCAGATTATCTATAGTAAAATTTTTGCTACTGGTCCTTCCTGGAACCAACATGGCAGTCTCAAATATTGCAATAAAATCAAAGGTGAGAGGAGCTCATTCAGGAGAGGACTCTAGAATGGCCTGAGCTCAGGGAGTCTACAGCCAAGCTGAGTGAGATGACTAAAGATAATTATTAATATCTTGAATTATAATATTAAAGAAAAAGATTAATCGAGAGGTTGCAAACAACCTTTAAAAACAAAAAGCCTTATTCTGTTTCAGATGAAGTGTCTGGAGGGCTTTTTATAAGAACCCTAAACATGGCCACTATGTTCTATCTTTGCAGCATGAACTAATCATAAGATAAATAGGTAAAGTAAATGTTTGAAATATTTGGTTAAGGTTTATTTCCTACCAAAAGATGTTGTATAGTACCAAGACCATTATGAGTAATAGAGAATAAAAATATTAAAAAACAAACATGGCAATTTAACAAATCTACTTTGTGCTGCCTCTAAATAAATTCAAGTTTATACTAACACAAATTCACAACCAAATGCAATGAGTTAAATTTTACAATATTTTATAAGATTTATAAAATTTTGTAAGAAGGACTCTCCGAGAAATGTACCAGTAATTAACTCTGATTGTCTCTACCATGTTAGTTAAAACTATTGAGACTATTAATAAATAGTAATTTATTTTTAACTTCTCATGAATCTCTGCTGATACATTTATAATAGGTGAAAGAATAAAACATTGTGCGGTATAATGACATTGCCAGATGTATTTCCTAAATTTGTATCTTCATATGCTCTAGGTGGATACAGACATTTAGGGAACATTCAATTTTCCTACCATCTTTAGACATGATTCTCCTTGGCTATAGGAAGGACAAAATTTAGGTCTGTTGAAGTAGGGCATGAATCTTCCAGTTAGTGATCTTCCACTTAACAAATCAGAAAATATCTGTATAACACTGACTTTTTTGTGAGTGAGTAAGTCAGTGTTCAACTTAGTCTAGTGAATATAAAGACATTCCTCTTCGTAGGAAACATCTCTATCTGTCTTAGCCATAGCCTAAGATACAGTGCCCAATGCCTCTTTTAGTGCAAATACAAGCATATATTTAAATTTACATTGAACAGAATTTCCTCTTAAGTCTAGTCAAGAATATATTGATGTAACTATAGGTACTTAACTCCAATATTTATTGGACACTTACTATGCCATAGTCATCATGGTAAGTATTTCAGGTATTATCAAATTTAATCCCAATTACCACCCTGTCAGGTAGGCAATATTATCATACCAAAATTACAGAAGGAGAGCTTGAGGCTAAAAAGCCTAGGTAACTTGCCCAATATTCAATCCCAGACAGATGATTCTGGAGCCCATGCAATAGATTAATTGGTGCTGGGCTAAATTTACGTAAATTTTAGAGAGACTTGGACTGGGTAACAGAAAAATATTTTAAAAAATCATCACTATCCACTTTTCCTTATTTCCTCAAGTCAACAATCCTTATCAAAATGAAACATTCAGGAAGCAATCTCAATAAACACCTGTAAGGGGAAAAATCAACTGTGGACAATGTAATTTAATTTGAATAAGATATACACCAGCTGGACCAAGGCCAGCCAAATCTCATGTCTAGATTATAGGCCCAACATATTTTGATCATCAAAAGGCCCCTTTGACCAGATGATAAAGGTTTTGAAACTAGGACCCAGTGGACAAAGACCCTAAACATTCAACATAATTGCCTTAGCAGTAAGAGCTAACAGGCAGTGATCTAAAGTAGTACTGCTTAGGTATAAAAACCTATAGGCAAGACTAACAATTGTCTGCAGGTAGGTGTTAATGAGGCCATTCAGAGAGGAGGTAACAACAAGGTCTGAGTTACCAAGGAGAGAATTTAGGTTACTGTTTTGTGCCAAGGATGAAATTAAGGATCTTGACAGAATTAGTCTTTTGTAAAGCTATATATCAGGAAAAGAAAGCTTCTATCCTAGTACTAAAGTCAAAATTTCCAGATTACAGTTAAAATATACACAATTTGAAAAAACTGAGTGTGAAAAGTAAGTATTGAACAATAATATTTCACAATGAAGTGCTCTTACTTTCATTTTCAATTGTCTGTTAGAGCCAGAAATTTATCTTTAAATTCAAAGTTATAATTAGGATATTATATCATTACTCTTAGAACAATGAATATACAACTTAGGTAGCCCAAACATTTTATTTAAATACAAGAAGCGGTAGATAGAATTTAGTATTACAATTTTCAGGTATAGATAATGATAAAAGAAGGTAAAATTACTGTCCAACTTTACAATGAATTAGTAGAGGCACAATAAATATAATCTATTAGCAGGTACACAAAATTATCACCAGTGTTCAACACTGTGACAGTAAGGGAAGTACTCCATACTCAGTGGATGGTTAATATCTGTTGGCTAGCTATTACCAAAATACCAGAAAATATCCCTCCGAAATATATTTGTATTGCATCTTTTGTTAGTAGTTAGAGAAAATAAATATCTGGAGGAGAATGGAATGATAGAGAGATTTTGACATCTATTTTATACCAAATATTTATTTCACATCTTTAATGTAATTTGGGACAATAACCTACATTTGATAATTGTAAGTGACTTATTTTGCCAACAATTTTTGCACTTCATTTCAGGCTTCTTATTAAATTTAAAGGATTTTTATTTAAGTGAAGTAGGTGGGGAAGGGGAAATTATTTTAATTTTCCAATTTGGAACACATGCATGAATACTTTTACTTTTTTTGTGAAGGTTGACCAACCATGGAAATAATAGGTGTCATATTAAAATAATCCATTGATATACCATTATGTAGGATCTCTTAAAAATTTAATTGATAACTATTATAAATAGTTCATTTATATTATAAATGTTTATAAATGTTCAGTTATATCAATGATAAAGGAATATGGCTACTTTAGGTACTCGTATATATCTTTTTCCTGTTAGACCACCAGGAATCTTATGTTAGTAAGATTATGGTTCTCTGATGTAGGATAGTACCTTTCCAGTATGGTACTTTAAAAATTTAATGAGGCTTCTGGCCAACCAAAATAGCAGAGTAAGAAGTTCCAGAGTGCTATATCACACAGAATATTTGAACAAGTAGCAAAGACAGGCTAAGCTGCCTTCCTCAAAACTCCACAAAACAGTTAAATGGTTATAGTAACTGAGAAAGTGCTGAAACAAGAAAATGAAGCTTTACAACAGTAGAAGAATCTCCTGCCACACTCGCTGCCATACTTCCACTCACTCCCTGGCACGGTGTGGAGCTAGCTTATGCTCCCACTGTGGGTTCCTGGCCCTGTTCCTGTTCCTTTCCTGAAGGAGGAGAGCAATGCCTACACACATACTGAGGTGGCTGTAATTTGGTGAAAATATATATTGGGTAGTAGCTTGAAAGACTGAACCAGAAAACTCATCTCTGGCTTACCTTCCCCAAATTTGCCCTTCAGGCAGAGCTCCATGTAGATAGCTAGAGCTGCTTAAGAAACAATTAACTCAAAGTAGTCAGGGACAAAGGATTGCCTACTTTAAGCCACAAGATAGAACACAGAATGGGGGAGAAAGTCTATTTCATAGCAGTAGAGGGGACATTTGAATTCCTGTAAATGTGGAATTCCTAAGGCCATGAGCACGCACAAGTCCTGGACAAGACACAGGCTCAAAAAAGAGGGAGAGGATCCTGTATTTCATATTTGTTTCAAACTGATGTTCCTGATAGGAGAGGTAAATTCTGAAGGAGAACACCGTAGATGCAGAGCTAATTTATAAAGACTGTGAAAGGTGTTTATTTTTCCCATTGTTTTGGTATTTGTGTTAATTCCTATAACTCAAGGAAATTCCTGTCATATCACAAAACGGATACAAACTTAAGGAACATACACATCAGAGAATAAATCCCAGAGCTAACAGTTTAAAATATTTAAATATACAGTATATGACTAAAATTTACATGAGAAACAAAGAAATAGAAATGTTGGTATATCCAAAGGAGATAAAAATTCAAAATCCATCAGTGAAGATAACCAGACTTTGGATATGCTGGACAAAGATTTAAAAAAATAAAAGATTCTCAGTATTCTCAAAGAGATAAAGGAAAATGTGGAGAATGAGCTAAAGAATATCAGGAAAACAGTGAATGAACAATATGAGAATAGCAATAAAGAGACACATTTTAAAACAGAAACTGTGATGGTTAGGCTAATACAGAGGTCTTCCACCTCAGTGAAATTCCTAGGTGTCCAGTGCTGTGGGGCATGTCAAGATATCCTTTCTAAAGTGAAGGATAAGCTGCTGCATCTGGCCCCTCCTATAACTGAAAATGAGGCACAACACTTAGTTGGTCTCTTTGGATTTGGGAGACAACACATTCCTCATTTGGGTGTGCTACTCTGGCCCATTTACCAAGTGACCAGAAAAACTGCTAGTTTTGATTGGGGACTGGAACAAGATGAGGCTCTGGGACAGGTCCAGGCTGCTGTGCAAGCTGCATTACCACTTGGGCCATATGATCTAGCAGATCCAATGGTGCTGGAAGTTTCAGTGGCAAATAGAGATGCTGCCTGGAGCCTTTGGCCGGCCCCTATAGGAGAACCACAACACAGACCATTAGGATTTTGGAGCAGAACCCTGCCATCCTCTTCAGATAACTACTCCCCTTTTGAGAAGCAGCTTTTGGCTTGCTACTGGGCCTTAGTAGAGACGGAACACTTAAACATGGGCAATCAAGTTACCATGAGACCTGAGTTGCCTATCATGAGCTGGGTATTGCCTGACTTACCAAACCATAAAGTTGGGCATGCACAGTAGCACTCCATAATAAAGTGGAAGTGGTATATATGAGATAGGGCTCGAGCAGGTCCTGAAGGCACAAGTACGTTACATGAGGAAGTAGCCCAAATGCCCATGGTCACCACCCCTGCCGTGTTATCTTCTCTTTCCCAGCCCACAGCTTTGGCCTCTTGGGGAGTCCCTTACAATCAGTTGATTGAGGATGAGAAAACTCAGGCCTGGTTTACAGATGGTTCTGCATGATATGCAGGTACCACCCAAAAGTGGACAGCTGCGGCACTGCAGCCCTTTTCTGGGACATCCTTGAAGGATAGCAGTGAGGGCAAATCCTCCCAGTGGGCAGAGCCTCGAGCAGTGCATCTAGTTGTTCATTTTGCTTGGAAGAAGAAATGGCCAGAGGCGCGTTTATACACTGATTCATGGGCTGTTGCCAATGGTTTGGCTGGATGGTCAGAGACTTGGAAGGAACATGATTGGAAAATTGGTGACAAAGAGGTCTGGGGAAGAGGTATGTGGATAGCCCTTTCTAAGTGAGCAAAAAACATGAACATATTTGTGTCCCACGTGAATGCTCACCAGAGAGTAACTTCAGCAGAGGAAGAGTTTAATAATCAAGTGGATAAGATGACCTGCTCTGTGGCTAATGCTCAGCCTCTTTCCCCAGCCACTCCTGTCATTGCCCAATGGGCTCATGAACAAAGTGGTCATGGAGGTAGGTATGGAGGTTATGCATGGGCTCAGCAGCATGGATTTCCTCTCACCAAGGCAGACTTGGCTACAGCCACTGCTGAACGCCCAATCTGCCAGCAGCAGAGACCCACACTCAGCCCCCGATATGGCACCATTCCTCGAGGTGACCAGCCTGCTACCTGGTGGTAGGTTGACTATACTGGGCCACTTCCACCATGGAAGGGGCAGCAATTTGTTTTAACTGGAATAGACACATACTCTGGCTATGGGTTTGCATTTCCTGCATGCAATGCTTCTTCCAAAACTACCACCCATGACTTACCAAATGTCTTATCTACCACCATGGCATTCCACACAGAATTGCTTCTGATCAAGGAACCCACTTCACAGCAAATGATGTCCAGGAATGGGAACATGCCTATGGAATTCACTGGTCTTACCATGTTCCCCATTACCCTGAAGCAGCTGGATTAATAGAACGGTGGAATGGCCTTTTGAATACTCAATTACAGTGCCAACTAGGTGGCAATACCTTGCAAGGCTCAGGCAATGATCTCCAGGAGGCTGTGTATGCTCTGAATCAGCGTCCTCTCTATGGTGCTGTTTCTCCCATAGCCAGGATTCATGGGTCCAGGAATCAAGTGGTGGAAATGGGAGTGGCACCACTCACTAATACCCCTAGTGACCCACTAGGAAAATTTTTGCTTTCTGTCCCTGCAACCTTAAGCTCTGCTGGTCTACAGGTTTTAGTCCCAAGAGGAGGAGTGCTGCCACCAGGGAACATAACAATGATTCTATTGAACTGGAAGTTAAGACTGCCACCTGGCCACTTTGGGCTCCTCTTACCTGTAAATCAACAGGCAAAGAAAGGAATTACTGTACTGGCTGGGGTGATTGATCCTGACTATCAAGGGGAAATAGGACTACATCTACATAATGGGGGTAAAGAAAAGTTTGTCTGTAATGCAGGAGACCCTCTAGGGCATTTCCTAACACTGCCATGCCATGCCCTGTGACTAAAGTCAATGGAAAATTGCAACAAACCAATTCAAGCAGGACTAACAATGGCCCAGAATCTTTGGGAATGAAAGTTTGGGTCACCCCATCAGGCAAAGAACCATGGCTTGCTGAAGTATTTGCTGAAGGTAACGGGAACATGGAATGGGTAGTGGAAGAAGGTAGTGATAAACATGAACTTCGACCACGTGACCAGTTACAGAAACGAGGACTGTAATAGTCATGAGCCCTTCTTCCTTGTTTCGTTATGAGTGTGATTGTATATGTACACAAAATGAATTTCTTGTTTTCTTCTGCAAGATTTTCCCCTATCATATGAAAAGTTATATTAATTTCACGTCATAATATTTAAGGATGTCAAGTTTAAGAGTGAATATTACCCAAGGACTTGTACCCTATTCTGTGGGGAATTAATGTGTTTCCGGTTGTACCCAGGGGAGTTGAATATTGTTAGGCAGAAATATATATGCATGCTTGTCTGTTACTGTTTTTACTTAGAGACTAAGTATGGTTTAGGGTAATGTGTATGATTGCTGAGTTAACAAGGGGTGGACTGTGATGGTTAGGCTAATGCGTCAAATCAGCCTGGTAATTGTGTCCAGGTGTTTGTTCCAGCAAGTACTGGGCTAATTGTAATACAAGAGCATTTATGGACTTCGATCACCAGTGAGTTTACTGCGTGGATGGCTGATTACATCTGCATCAATCAGGGAGATTGCATCATCAATGGGTGGCACTTTTATCCAATCAGTTGAATGCTTTAAAAGGGGAAGTGCTTTCAACATTCAGAGAGAATTTCCCAGTTCATTGGACAGCCAACTTCTCCCAGAAACTCATTGAGGACCTTTCATCAGACTTTCATTGGAGCCCCTGGTTTGCAGCCTGCCTGTGGAACTTGGACTTGTGCATCCCCACGGTTGTATGAGAGACTTTTTAAAAATCTCATATTGTTGATAGATATCTCCTGTTGATTCTGTCTCCTGAGAGAACTCTGACTAATACACTGACCAAAATGGAATGAAGGTAGGCATCCATAACAGAGGGAAAATTGGACAATTTACAAATATGTGGAAATTAAACAAACACATTCTAAAACGGCCAATGGGTCAAGGAAGAAATCACAAGGGAAATTAGGAAATACCTTGAGGCAAATGAAAACAAAAATATAACACACCAAAACTTATGATGAGAGGGAAATTTATAGCTCTGAATGATTACATTAAAAAGGAAGAAAGATATCAAACCAGAGACCTAACCTCACAAGTATAGGATCTAGAAAAAGAGAAACAAACTAAAACCAAAGCAGAGGGAAGGAAATTTTAAAAAATGTGGAGACAGAGAATTAAACAATAGTGAGTATCAACAAAAGCAAAAGTTTGTTCTTTGAAAGGATCAATAAAATCAAGAAACCTGTAGCTAAACCAACCAAAAAAAAAAAAAAAAAAAAAAAAAAGTGAGAAGACACAACTAAAATCAGAAATGAAAGGGGGGATTTTAGTACTGACCCCACAGAAATAAAACCTATTATAAGAAGATATTATGAACAACTGTATGACAGCAAATTAGATAACCTAGATAAAATGGACAAATTCCTAGAAGCACACAAACTACCTACAATGACTCAAGAAGAAATAGAAGATCTCAAGAGATCAATAACTAGTAAAGAGATTGAATCGGTCATCAAAAACCTTCATCCCACCCCCACCCCCAAAAAAGCCCAGGACTGGATGGCTTCCCAAATACTCCAAGAAGAATTAGCACAGATCCTGATCAAACTCTTCCAAAAAAACTGAAGAGGAGGGGATACTTCCTATGAAGCCAATATCACCCTTATACCAAAGCCATATAAAGATACCAAGAATAAGAAAATAGCAGACCAATATCCCTTATGAATATAGATGCAAACTCCTCAACAAAATACTAACAAACTGAATCTAACAGCACATTAATAGAATTATACTGCTGAGCAAGTGGGATTTATCCAGGTATGCAAGGGTGATTCAACATAAGAAAATCAATTAATATAATAGAGGTACACAACACAGATCATCTCAACTGACACAGAAAAGGCATTTGGCAAAATCCAGCACCACTTCTTGATAAAAATACTTGAAAAATTAGGAGTGAAAGGAAATTTCCTCAACATGATAAAGGTTTTATATGAAAAACCCACAGCTAACATCATACTCAATGGTGAAAGACTAAAAAGCCTTCCATCTAAGGTCAAGACCAAGGCCAGGATTCCCACCGTCACCACTGCTATTCAATATTGTACTGGAAGTTTTAGCCAGAGCAATTAGTCAAGAAAAAGAAATAAAAGGTATCCAAATTATAAAGGAAAAAGTAAAATTTTCCTTATTTGCAGATAACATGATTTTATATAGAGAAAATTTGAAAAATCAACCATGAAGCTACTAGAGCTAATAAATTCAGCAATGTGGTGGGATATAAGATCAATATGCAAAAATCAGCAGTATCTCTATTTATTAATAATGAACAATCTGAATAAGAAATCAGTAAAAAACAATCTTTGCAATAGCAACTAAAGAGTAAAATATTTAGGAATAATTCTATCCAAGGATGTAAAGGACTTATACATAGAATAATATAAAAAATTGCTAAAAGAAATCAAAGAACACCTCAATAAATGAAAGGACATTCCATGTTCTATGATAGGAAGACAAAATGTCATTGAGGTCAAATCTACCCAATTTGATTTACAAATTCAACACAATCCTAATGAAAAATTTAATAGCATTCTTTGCACAAATGGAAAAGCCAATTATTACATTTAGGGCCCCGAAAGCCAAAACCATTTTGGAAAAGAAGAACAAAGTTGGAAGACTGATACTTCCGGATTTTAAAATGTATTACAAAACAACAGTAATCAAAATAGCATATTACTGGCATAAGTACAGACATATAGACCAATGGGATTGAGTTGATAGTTCAGAAATAAATGCTCACACCTATGGCCAATTGGTTTTTGACAAGGGTGCCAAGTCCACTTAACGGAGAAAGAACAGTCTCTTCAAAAAATGGTGCTAGGAAAACTGGATATCCAATTGCAAAAAAATGAAAGTGGACCCGTTCCTCACATCATACACAAAAGTTAAATAAATTGGGTGAGAAAACTAAATATAAGAACCAAAACTGTAAAACTCCCAGAAAAAAGATAAGGAAAGATGTTCAGGATCTTCCGTTAGGCAATGATTTCTTGGACTTTATACCAAAAACATGAGTAACATAAGAAAAAAATAGATAAATGTGATTTTATTGAAATAAAAACCTTTGATCATTTAAAGAACTTCATCAAAAATTCTCAAAAGAATTGAGAAAATATTTGGAAATCATATACCCAGTAAGGGTTTAATATCTAGAGTACATAACAAAAACCTACAACTTAACATCAAAAAGTCAAACAACCAAATTAAAATATAGTCAAAAGACTTAAATGGACATTTCTCCAACAAATATAGACAAATGGCCAAAGAGTACACGAAAAGATGTTCAGCATCATTAGCCATTAAGGAAATACAAAACAAAACCACAATGAGATACTATTTAACACTCACTAAAATAACAACTATTGAAAAACAGAAGTGTTGGAGTGGAATATGGAGAAATAGGAACACTTGTGCACTGTTGGTTGGAATGTAAAATTGTAAAAGAGCTGAGAAAACAGTGTGGCACTTCCTCAGAGAGTTAAGTATAGTATTACCATTTAATTTGGCACTCCAACTTCTAAGTATATGTCCAAAAGAGTTGAAAGCAGTGACTTGAACAGATATATTTGCACACAAGTGTTCATAATGGCACCATTCACAATTGCTAAAAGATGAAAGCAACCCAACAGAAATGGATAAACACCAATTGGTATCTACATACAATGGAATATGATTTAGCCATAAAAAGGAATGAAGTTCTGATACATGGTAGAACATAGATGAACCTTGAAGACATCGTGTTGACTGAAATAAGTCAGACATAAAAGAACAAATATTGTATGATGTCACTGATATGAAATATCTAGAATAAGCATATTCTTAGAGTCAGAAACTAGAATACAGTTTCCTAGGAACAGGAGTAGAGGTAGACTATGGTGACTTAATGCTTGGTACAAATTTTCTTTTAGGAGTGATGAGAAAGTGTAAGTAACGGATGGTGGTGATGATAGCATAATATTGTGAATGCAATTAACACCAGTGAATTGTATGTTTGAATGTGGCTAACAGGGAAAAATTAGGTTGTATATATATTAGTAAAATAAAAATTTTAAAAATAGAACTGTTGAACACAAACAGTGGACCTTAATGTTAACTCTGGATTATAATTAATAGTATAATTATAATAATATTGTTTCATTGATTGTAACATAGGTACCACACTAATGCAAAGTATTAATAATAAGGAAAATGGTGTGTGGATGGGGCCTTATATGGGAATTCTGTATTTTCTGCAAGATTTTTCTGTAAATCTACCACTTCTCTAATAAAAAATTAAAAATATTTAAAAAGTAAAAATATCACATATAATTTAATGAATATGAAGAGAGTACTATGCCCTTACATAGAAATGTCAACTATAGATAATAGATAGCATTATTTTTAGTTTTCCTCTTGATTTTAAACCATATCTAGCTACTTGAGCTTGTATGAAGTTTATATCTAATGTAATCAATAAAAGAAAATAAGTACCTACTTAATAATATTTAAATAATATATCCCTTGTGTTATGAAGCCTAGAAACACCAGTTACAAAATAATTCCGTGACTATTTTAAGTATAATGAAGGGATGGAAAATACCTGGTACATGCACTGCCATCCTTCCTCTGTCTACTGCCCCTCCCTCCCCAGGCATCCATAACAGATCACATTAATTGGTCCAGAGACATGAAACAACCTCACATTGCTACTGAACACAGCATTCAAGGCAGCCATGAAAAAAATGGAAATCCTTTGGAAAGACCCATATACTCTTGATCACAAACTTTATCTATAGTTATCTTGGCCATTGAAGAATTATATGGCTTCTGGTGATTCACCTAATTTCTCTGTTTCATTTTCTTTCTGAAAATAAATCAGTGACAATATAAGAACTAAATCTGCAGATTTCTTTTTACATCACTAGTGCAAAGATTCCTTTTTTTAAAAAAAAATGGTAGAAGTACTCTTAGATATAGGAACAAACATTGACGGAGTTAAACCAGCTTATTCTTCAGCTTTAATGAAAATAATTTTTCTATTGTGATTCTTTTAGAAAAAAAGCATTACTAAACAGGACACTGTGCCATTTTTGATGCATTATTTTTCTCAAAGTATAATTTTGGATGAATCTTCTTTATAAAGTTAAAGTGTAAAATTACTTTTGAAGTTTAACTTAAATTTTTCTTCCTTTAAAATATGCAGAGAATACTAAGATTATTTCTTAATATTCTTAAATATTAAGCTTATTTTAATATTTCACAACATTTAATTATATCATTTCAGTAAAACTGATCACCACTTTTTAAAAACAGAGCCCTCTCTACTCCATTTTTAATTTTTGTTATTTTTTCCAAATGTTGTCAGTTAAAGGAAAGCTCAAGTAGTCCTAACACTTTAGTATTAAAATGAATGAGACTCCAAACCAGATAATTTGAGATCATCATGAAACCTGATTTTATATACATACTTTATTACCAATCCTCTGCATTCACTATTTCTATAAAATAGTACATGTTATTGCTTTTTTCCAGTTCTTAGTTTATTTTTAGATTGTATTTAACATTTTTAAATATTTCATATCTTCCACAAAGAGTAGCATTCTATATTAATTTGACACCGTTCTTACTGAAAACATGCTTTTTCCTACTTTTAACAAGGTATAGAATTAGACTTCTTCATTAAGGAAGAGGCTGATTATTTATTTCTAAGAGTCTTAAAAGAGTCATTAAAATACTTTCTTTTGGGTTTGTAAATTTAAGGATACTGCTAGCCTTAATCTAAATAAGCACATTACTGTTCATTTCCAAGGCTAACTGGTGTGTGAATTGGGTCACGAAAACAATTTTCATTGCTTACATTGTTTACAATCCTTAGATTACAATCTAAAGAGACACATTACAATCTAGTGACAGAATATGTTAAAAAAAAAAAAAAAAAAGGCCTTAGTGTATTCATATGGCAACAAGAACGAGGAACAGCAACTTTTCCCTAAAATACGTATTGGGTCAATCTATAGTCTTTGTTTATCTTCTGTATATTTTCACGATCTGATCAAATGATACTTAAAATAATTCAAGAACAATGTAGTGATTGCACAGCTATATGCCTTTATATATTTACAGTAAACTTTAAAGTCTTCAGCTCACAGAAACTGTGAACTGTATATCTGATAAAACATAATTGAAGTGAGAATACAAGGAGCAACAGAAATACAAATAATTACATCTGTATCTTAACATTAGTCATCTCTTGATAATCTGTACCAATGGAAGGGAGCTGCTAATAGAATAGCACAGGTAATCGATTTAGTGGGATTGGGTCCATGGCCTTGTGATTAGTAGCTGAATTTCTATTTGCCCAGTGTGACTTACTGCAAAAGTGTTGTGAGGATGCCCATCACCAGAAGAGAGGCCACAGACACATAATTTTGTTTCTGGAAGCAATTCCTAGATTAAACAAAGAGAATCAGACATTGGCTTTTTTCCCCAACCTTAAGGTTTAGGCTAATACTGTACATTATCATTTTCAAAAGTTATTTTTGGGAATTATTACCTTGATATGTTAACATCAAGTATTCCATCTTTGTCTCATTGCCAGTACAAGTATAGTTTAAAAGAAAAAATAGGGGGAGTGGATGTGGCTCAAGCGGTTGAGCTCCCACCTCCCACATGGGAGGTTCTGGGTTCAGTTTCCGATGCCTCCTGAAAAAAACAAAAATGAACAACAGGCAAAACAAATGAAAAAAAAAAAAAACAACAAATAAAGGAAGCCAATGTGACACAGTGGTTGAGTTCTAGCTTCCCACATATGAGGCCCTGGGTTTAATCCCAGCCTCCAGTATCTCAAAAAAAAAAAAAAAAAAAAAAGAAAAAAGAAAGAAAGAAAAGAAAAGAAAAAAGGAAAAAATTAGCAGGTGTAAAGCTGACTATTTGAATCATGATGAATTTACCAAAACTAAAAGTTCATTGATTATCTACCATGTTCCTGCCTTTGGAAATTAAATTCCCATTTTTAAGTTAAAATTGTGGCCAATGCCCATAAATACTCCTGTAGATTTAGGTGGCATTAATTGTAGAGTATGGGATGGTATTTGTTGTTAAAACTTTAATTATTTCTATTTGTGAAAAAGCTAAGTGCTGACTCATAATCAATTATAATCATTAGAGGTAAAAATAAATCCTATCTTGTCATGAAGATACATGAGAACATACAAAAATCTCTAACTGCCTCTACCATGTGTCACTATAACATAATATTGACAAGAAAATATATTTAAGACTATGGAGCCACATTCCATAATCTCTGATCCTGTTGATGTGCCATTTGCATTGAAAATGATTGTATACACTCAAATGTACAGTGTATAGTTTTATCTGCAAATGCAAAGTGATTATTTATTGATAAATGACATGGAATGTCATTTTTTACTTAAGTAGCATTAGAAATTTCAAAGATTTTGTCTGAAGGGCAGAAGGATTTCATTGCATTTGAATAGACCATGTGACAAGGCATCTTTAGACTTCATGTATGATATGAAAGGATGATCACCATTCATAAGATACACAAGGGAAATTATAACTATACCAGAAAGGAAGAAAGGCAAGGAGGGACGTGGTAAGGGTGTCAGGGAGTATTTGTAGTGGTTTGATGCATGTAAATATTACATCTTATAAATAATTCTTTTCAAATACATCTCTGAAGTTCAGGGGCTCTGTTTAAGAAATGGATTGTATATGCTTTACATGACTATATGCCATCTTCTTCTAGATAAGAGCAACATTATTTCAAACAGCAAAAATGGCTTCCAGAATATCTTTCTTTCTGTTTCCTATGAAGAGGTATGCCACCTGATACTGGCAGATGAAGATTGGAAGAAAAATGTTCAAGTTATATTTTACTGTCAGAATCCAACAAACACATTTTCATCTAAATTATTTTGTCAACAGCCTTGTAGTACCCTTGCTAACCTTATTTGGCACCAGTGCATAATTAGATACACAGGGGTGTGACTCCAATTGAAGGTGTTGGCATTGTAGCACTCTGTGAAAATATTAACTATGAGGTTAACTCCAATTTTCTCTTCTTTAATTAAATGCACATGGTACTAATGAGGTAACCTACTGTTCCTTGATAGCACTAATTAGCTAAGAGGAGAGTACACTCTCACACTGCAATTTAAACCTAAAAATAAGGTTGAAATATGCTAATTGCAGGCAATTTAAAACAGTACAAGTTGAAGAACTAGTCATAATAAGAGAAACTGACTGCTTTACAGCTAGGCAGCTGTAACTTTGGTTAAAATCAAAACAAGCCACACAATTTTTGGACTGCTATTTAACAAGGTCATAAGCATCCTAAAAACGAAAAGCTACTCCATACCATAACAATGAAACAGACGAACAAAAAACTCAGGTAGACATTCATCTACATAAAACCAAAAATACATAAGCATCTCAAGAATTCCAAAGCTGCCTTGAAACCATTTTTAATTAATAATGAATATTAAACTCTATAAATACATGACATCATCTTAAGCTCATTCAAGGTCACCCAAATTAAATGCTATAATTTGTGTGTCCAACATTAACAAAACATACTGGATACTGAAGATTTTCCATCTCAATCATGGAGTCAGAAAGTAGGATACAGAGAAGAGTAAGTTTCAGTACTGTGGTGATTTTGTTTTAATAGGGGAGAGGTATATATGAACAGGAAATTTGAAGACAATGAACAAGTACAGAGATTTTAAAAAATACAAAAGATGCTGTGGAATGAAAGAGTGCAATTGCCATTTGTAGAAGATTGAATTATGTACCCCAAAGAACCACATCCTTAATCTTGATCCATGTCCCTGTGAATGTGAATCTATTATAAACAGGTCCTTTCGAAGATATTTTTAGTTAACATGTGGCCAGCTAAGTTTTAATCCATATTGCCGAAGGCCTCATAAAGAGAAGAAACTGAAGGTCAGAGTCAGAGAAGTCCACATTGGAAGAAGCCAGAAGTCAGCAGGAACTGGAAGAGCTGACACAAGGGGAGAGATTGCCATGTGACAGGAGGCAGAGATGCAAGTTAAGGAATCCCAAGAATTGCTACAAGTCAGTGCCAGAACTCTACTGTGATAGTAAGGCTAATATGTCAACTTGGCCAGGTAATGGTGCCCAGTTGTTTAGTCAAGCAAGCACTGGGCTAACTGTAATACAACAGCATTTTATGGGACTTTAATCATCAATGAGTTGATTGCATCTATGGCTGATTACATCTACAGTCACCTGAGGAGATTGCCATCAGCAATGAGTGACATCTCATCTAATCAGTTGAAGATTTTAAAAGGAGACGTGATTTCAGCATCCAGAGAGAGACTCCTCATCTCTTCTTCAGACAGCCAGCATCTTCTGGGGAAGTCAACAAGGACCTTCATCTGAGTCCCTGGTTTGCAGCCTGCCCTACAGAATTTGAACTTGTGCATCCCCATAGTCACATGAGATAATTTTATAAAATCTCATACAACTTACAGATATCTCTTGTCAATTCTGTTTCCTTAGAGAACCCTGACTAATACAGCTACCAACCCTGAGTGAAAGCAGAGCCTTGATTTGGGTACCTGAAACCCTGAGGCAATAAATTCCCATTGTTTAAGCCAACCTATTGTGTGGTATTTTTCATAGAAACCTGGAAAACTAAGGCACTATTTAAGGGATAGAGTTGCCAAAAATATCAGAAGGATCTATTTCATTATAAGATGGAGGTTTTTGCTAGTTTTCTGGTAAAGGTTGGAGTTTGGGGATGGAATTAACCTCAGGTTTCACTCTGAAAGAGAAAGTTAGAATTTCCCATTCTTAGTTCAAATGACTCAGACACATAATTTTAGTAAATCTAAGTATAATTCAACATATCTTCTTGAATTATCTCTCAAACATTTCCCAAATATGATTTTAACCAATAAACATAGAGATAACCTTAACTTAGGGAAAGATTCTGAAATACTTTATGAATCATCAAAGATAATATTGTCATGTTTTATTTGCTGCAAGGTATATTTTCATTATTTTATAATTCTCTAAAATCCATTATATGTTATATTATTATGAGCCAGACTCTTTGATTAACCAAAATCCTCATTTTCTAACTATGCCAAATCATTTCCTGAGATGGAAATAAATGATACTGTTATTAATCTATACTCCAGGACAAAAGACACAGGCCTGCCCCCTGCTGAGCACTCAGTGACTTTTCCCTATCCCTGTCCCTTTCTATGCAAAATTATTTTAAAAATGTACAGTTTAAGTAATCAAGAGTTTGGCGAGCAATAAAAAAAGTAAAAAAGCAAAATTTTTGAAAGTAGGCAGTCAACTTAAACTTAAGGTTACTGAAGACCAATAAAACTTAGAAGAAAAGCAAACAATTTGAAAGGCAAATCCTTTTAAGTAACTCTCAATTAATAATTTCTGGAGTTAAAAGTATGTGAGAATAAACTTTGAACTACCATTAGCCCATCATCATGTCTTGTCAAAAGGTTTGGTTGAAGAAATTGTGCTTTGAAAATCCCATTGAGTTCTTCTTGAGGTTTCAACAACAGAAAGAGACAGAATGTTGGCAGCAGATGCAAATATACCACCGGCCAATCATGCTTTAACAGACCCATGAAGTTGCAGGTCTATAGGGGAGTAGCAAGACAAATGAAATCAGTCATTTAGAAATAGGTCTCTTGGAGGCAACCTGACATATTCCAGCAAATCACAGGGAAACACAATGTGAATGGATATTTTAAGTGTTTGCATCTGTTTAAAATAAGCACCAAAGAACCTTTGAACAGTGAAAAGGCCAGGACATTGTACTTGTGCAGGCTCTCAATATTACCTTCATAAAGAATCTATTCTTCAGTTAAATAAGGATCATTGTAATTTTCTGTTAAAACAATAAAGAGTAAGTCATTTAGAGTTAAAAATATGAATATTGGCTTTGGAAACACTCTGTCTGGGTTCAGATCCCAGCTCAACACTTACAAGTGGTGTGACCTTGAGTAAGTTATTTAGACTTTGTAGGTCCCTCTCTCTAGAAAGAGGTTAATCAGTAACACCCTCATAGAGTTATCAAATACCTTAATTTAAGTACTTAGCACAGTTCTAGCACCCATATATTTAATATTTATTAGTTACGTACTTAATATTAATTAGCTATCATTATTACTTCAGACAAGCACTCAGTTTTGTTCAGATAAAAAAAAGTATTAAACTGTTACAGTGTATAAAACACCATTACACACTGTAGAGGAGACAAAACTTCCCAAGACATGCTATCTCCATTCAAATAAACTTTCAGTCTACCTTTATTGTTCTTGATATCAGTGAAGTTGCTTCCACATGAATAAAAAAAAAATGTTTTTCTCTTTAGAAACCTGGCACAGCAAAGTCAGAAGTTAAGATGGGTGTGTCTGCATACAGTGACAAGGTGAAGTGACTTCCAAGAAAAAGAATAATTTTGTAAAGTTGATGAAACTGTATTTTTCATGGAAAAATAGGTATTAAATATTGATCTTTCTTAATCAATCAAAATGTTTTATTTATTATAATTTAATTAGTTTACTTATAACTTATAAGTAAATTATATATAAATTTCATTCATTTATTTGTAATCACTTTTTTCTTGAGCTTAGATGAAAGAGTTGCTCAAATTTTTCCTTAACATGCTGAAAACATTAAATGTCTTATAATATTCAGGTAAAATGTCATCAGAACGGAATAGTGGTCAAAAATTTCTTAAAAAGAGTTTAGCTAATCAAGAAGTATGGATACTCTTGACATGGTACAAAACAAATCAAAACAAAATTTACAAAAATAATCAAAGTTAAAAGATCAATTGGCTTTTCTCCGACTCCAAATGTTTTGTTTGTTGGTTTGGTTGGCTGTGACCATTCATTATATTTAGTGAAATTATTCCAAGGGCATTATTGTCATCAGGTTGTATCAGGATGATACGTGTTGGCTTTACAAATTCAAACTACTTCATCTTTCCCAAACTCATCTTTAAAAAAATATATATTTAAAACTGCCTGGCTCTGGCAAAGGAGGTGTAGAAAAGAGAACTGATGTCTGGAAAATGTTTTGAGTATTTCATAAGACAAGTGGATCAAAGTAGTTGGTGTATTGTTTGGAGTCTGTCAATGAGAAATAGGGACCATGAACCCTAGAGGATTAAACCAATATGAGCGCATTCCTAAAGAAGCAGTTAGCTCTGCCTTACTTCCTCCTGCTGTCACAGACAGACTCTTAATCCTGTATGATATTGAGGAGAACATGGTGCAGCCATCAAAAAAATCATTTAACACAGAAGGAAAATAAAACCTTGGGAAATGAAATGGCTTGCAAAATGCTTTTATTTATTGTTTTAAGGCCTCCATGTATCATATGCCCTACTGCACAGGTTGGCAAACTTTAGTACGTGAAAGAGTCTCTGGAGAAGCTTGTTGTAACTGCAGATCCAAGGCCACATTCCTAGAGATTCAGATTCAAAGATCTGGGATAGAGACCATTTTTAACAAGCATCCTGGTAGTTGTGATTTAAAGCATCTGTGACTACACTTTGAGAAATGCTGCCCTACACGTTCAGGATTTTTGTCTGACAGGTCATTTTTCATTCTTTTATTCTATTGTTCAGTTAATCAACAGTGATTAAGTACCTACTATGTGCTATGGACTATGTTAGTCATATGGATATAAATATGAATGAAAATTGTCTCTGCTTCCAGAAGCAAGTGGGAAAATAACCTTATGAACTAGGTTTTAACAAGGTAAGTGCCTTTTGCAGGGGTTCTTTGGCAATCTGGTGAAGTTATAGGTTCATCTTATCAGAAAAATTTTAATTGCATAAAATGAAATACAAAGGATTAGAAAGGAAATCAGTTATACAGAAATAGTTTTCAAAATATTAAAGAAAGCCACACTTGCAAATTAGTAATTGATGTGCTTCTTTATTAATGCATTAAACAGTGTGATATAATATTGGGTCTAATAACCACTGTAATTTTGTATTAATATTTCAAGATATTTTGCCAACTATAATGTTATACAAAATTATTTGGAATTTTTATTGTTGGCATTGTCACAGACATTGGTAATTCTATGGTTTGTAATAGAAGAAAATGTTAAATTTCAATTAGAATTTAGTGAAAATAAGACTGCATATTCCCCCATTCAGATTTGTAGACCTTCTAAATACTATTCATGGATCCCAAGTTAACAAACTCTGCATTAGAGAGGAAGAATGTTGTAATAAAAGGGCAGTTTGACTGTATTGAAAGAATAGGAATTTATTACCTGAAAAAAGAGGTGGGAAAGAAGAAAGGACGAATCCCAAGGATTTAGGATTGTATCTAGGAAATGTGATAATTTTTGTAATATGGGAAAGTGGTAGGGCTGGGGAAAACTGACAAGAGATATGCACCAGACATAGGGAATTTCAATTATATCCTGAGGTAAAGAGAGATTAGTGGATTTTTTTAAAGGGATGACATTGAGTCAGGATTTTTTTTTTTTTTTAAATAAATGACCTAGGGAAAGCATGTGTTTAGGCTGGAATTGGGAAAGAATGGTGGCTGGCAAACTAAGACGCTCAAAGTTCACCAGATAGCTTATTCTGGTATGGACCAAAGCAGTAGCAGTGAGAATGAGCAAAGGATAATCAATTTGAGAAGCAGCTAACTTCAGCAAGTTTGAAGACCATCTCTGTTAGCGAGTGAGAGAATTGAAGGATAAGGGACACTGGGACTAAAACTGTGCTATCACAGGCAAGATAAGAGGATATAAGGAAAAGTTTTTAAAGCATAGAAAGAATTTGCTTTGTTTGGAAACATTCAGTTAGAGGTAATGCATGACATCCAGATGGATGTTTATACCAGGCCTTTGAGTACACAGATCTTAAGCTCAGGAGAGTAGGCAAGTTACTAGAGACCTGAGTATCACCACCTTATCTGGTGGTAATCCCACAGAGAACAGATAAGGTCAAGCAAAGAGACCGTATGTAGAGTAGTTGTTCTCAACCTGCACTGTCTCAGCATCACCTGGGGAACTCAAATACATACTAATGCTGGAGTCATTGCCTGAATTTCTGATTTAATCAGGCTGAAGCAGCGCACAGGCATTAAAAAAAGAAAGAAAGAAAAAGCATCCCAGGTGTATTAGTCAGCCAAAGGAGTACTGATGCAAAATACCAGAAATCGGTTGGCTTTTGTAAAGGGTATTTATTTGGGGTAGAAGCTTACAATTACCAGGCCATAAAGCGTAAGTTACTTCCCTCACCAAAGTCTGTTGCCACGTGTTGAAATAAGATGGTTGCCAACCTCCCCCAAGAGTTCCTGGGTTCTTCTCTTCCTGGAGCTTGTTGCTCTCTGGGCTCAGTTGCCCTGCTCTCTCCACAAAGCCAGCCATAGACTATCCGGGGACGGGCTCTATCTTTCTCCCTGGGGCTCGATTCTCTCCAGGCTCAGCTGCTCTGCTCCTCTGTGTGCTTACTTCCCAGGGCTCCAGCATTAAAACTCCAAACTCCCTTCTCTGTGATGCAGTTTCTCTGTGAGTCCCCACCCACCAAGGCAGCAGGGAATCAAAGTCTTACTGACATGGCCCAATCAAGTAAAAGGGAAACTTCTGAATCCAATATAATCTAATATGCCTAGAGGAAAAGACCAGCTCACAAACATAATCCAGTATCTATATTTGGTATTCATAAACAATGCTAAACTGCTATACCACGTAACAATAATGTGCAGCTAGAGTTTAGCACCAATGATCTAGAAGTTAAACAGAAAAAGTCAGGGACAGAAGATGAGGAAAAGCCATCAAAAGGCAGGGGAATTGTCAAAGATGTGGTGCCAAACTTCACATGTTGTGACAGAATCCAGTAGAATGAGTTTTGAATATAAATCTTTGAAGTCATTACTGATGTTTAATAGAACACTTTCAGAGGGGTAGTAGGGACAGAAACAGAACCATAATGTGTTGAAGAGGGAATGAAAGTTGAAGTGTGTTTTAGTTTCCTAGCTGCTAAAACAAATACCATATTGGCTTAACAATAGGAATTTATTGGCTCATGGTTTCAGAGACTAGAAGGTTTGCTTCCTCCTGGGTCAGTATCTCCTGGCTGGCTGGCAATCTCTGAGGTTTATCGGCTTTTCTATCACATGACAATATCCCTCCTTTTCCCTGGTTTTTAGTATTTCCATGTGGCTTCTCATTTTGGAGTCCAAGTTTCTGTGCTTATAAGGACTGCAGCCATATTAGATTAAGGCCCATGCCCATTCAGTTTGTCTTATCTACAATGTGTTCACACCCAGGGGCCAGGGCCTGGAACCTGACCATGCCTTTTGTGTGGGACATGATTCAATCCCCAACAAAGTGTAAACTGTGGTAATGAAGGAAAGGAGGTATTTAGGGATTTCCTGGTATGGAACTAAAGATTGAAATAAGATTTTTTTCTTCTTTGTTTTTGTTTTTAAAGATGGGAAACACAGTAAAGGGGGAGATTTTGAAATACAGCAAGTCAGCAGCTATTAGGACAAGGAGGAGGTCAGCAGGGACAGGTTTCATTCAGAGAAAGAGAAATTGGCATTAGAAAGAAGATGTGACTGTGAGAGAAATGAACCTAATTAGAGGTGTCAATAAAACTTTGTTTTAGGAGTAGAGATGAGAGGCAGAGGGAATTCTTGCCTTGTGGCCTCTAAATTTTCCCTCTGAAGTGGGAGGCAAAATCATTGAGAATAAAGGGGATAGAGTGAGGTAAGAATTTTGAGGGTAGAGTGAAGGCTGGAAAATTGGTGGAGGGAAAGGGAGAGAAAGGTGTTTAGGGACCAGAGAGACAATTGCTAAATAATATCCAAGGCTAAGCTGAAGCCAGAGACTCAACACTGCCCAATACTGAGATTTTCAATATTCAGGAACTTGCTTGGGAATAGAGTTTGGAGAATTTAAGAACAAGTGCTGTGGTGTCAGAGAAAACGAACATAATAGTGGGACTGTCTCTAACTTCATCATCAATCATAGGATTTATCCAGATCAGGGAGAAATCTAGGTGAACAGATGCGGTAGTGGTATAGGGTGGGGGGAAGGAGGGAGGAAATAACCAAGGAAAATAGTGCTTATGATCACAATGGGGATTTCTTAGGTGAAACAATTAAAAGTCATTTAAAAAAATAGTTCAAGGTCATGGAGAATATTGTTGAAGGAATCAATTCATAAAAGTTTATAATTTTTATGCTTGCATTTTTCACTGATCAATGTACATTTCAAATAATATATTCTCTTTTACTTGGTAAACATATGCCACATTGATACCTTGTATAAGTAACAAACTCAATATGAGAATCCAAACTTATAAAATTAAAGTAGAAATTACTATTTCCTTAATAGAGAATTATTCAAATTAAAAATATAATTAAGGTTTTATTTCTTTAAACAGAAAGCAAGCTTATTTAAAAATAAATTTGATTTTATAGAATCTTTAAGAATATATACATTGCATAGTGTGACGGCTAAGTTCATGGGTCAGCTTGGCTAGGTTATGGTGCCCAGTTGTTTAACCAAGCAAGCACTGGTCTGATTGTTACCTTGAAGGTATTTTGTGGATTTAAATCATTAGTCCATTGACTGCATCTATGGCTGATTATATCTACAATCCACAAAGGAGACTGCCTTCAGCAATGAGACAAGTATCATCCAATCAGTTGAGAACTGATGATTTTAGCAGTCAGAAAGAAGGGTTTTTGTCTCTACTTTAGCTAGCCAGCATTTCTTGGGGAATTCATTGAAACATTCATCTGAGTCTTCAATTGTGGCCTGCCCTTAGAAATTCAGACTTGAAAATCCCAATGATTGCATGAGCCAAATCCTATAATAAATCTCTTAATATTTACATACACACATATATATTCTGTCACTTCTGTTTCTCTGGAGAACCCTAATACAAATAAATCAAGGCATAATTTTATAAGTTAGTGAATTGTCAAGTACAAATTTGTTACTTGGTGCTATTTCCTTATAGGTCTTTATAATCTTGCATTTCCTTGGTGTTGGAAAGAGTAGAATTCTTTGAGAGGAACATTGTTGCCAAGAAAACCAATTCATGTTGGAGCTGCTATAAACATTATGACTACTTCTTTATGTTGGATTGACATGCTGAAATGTTAAAATTTTACTATAGAGCAGGGGTTCTTAACCAGGGGGTCTGTGAGCTTGAATTAAAAATTCAAAAAAACATTATTCTTGTGGGGACGTGTTGGTGTGGGTGTGATATATTTATTAAATAATACACAGCATAGTGTGGACTTAATTTTGATGTAGTGTGTTCTGAGTGCAGTGGATAACTGCCTGCAAAAAGGTTGGTAAGGATGGCAGAGATGGATTTATGACACTGTGGGAAAACTCGAATTTCTCAATGTTTGCTAAAAATGACTGAACAGATGTTGAGCCATGTTAGGTTATCAAGTATCGAAATTATGGTAAAGTTGTAAAACATAGTTTTGAATAATAGTAAATTTAATTTAAAGATATACCAATGTTGAGTGTCATAAAACTATCTTCCACTACATTCTGAGAAGGGGTCTGTGGTTTTCAGCTGACTGGCAAAGGGGTCTGTGGAATAGAAAAGGTTAAGAACTCCTGATATAGAGGAAATCTGTTGATTTTTGCCTACCCAGCCTCTATTCTCCTTTTTGGTAACAGCATGAGTATTTTCCTTTGGGAACCACCCCATTCTATAACCCATCCCCAAACATTGCATGCAAATTGGAGGGACTAGCTCAAGGGTGTGTATATGACACAAGCTGTGAGAATCAGAGCCTCCTCTCTCAGGAACTTGATTTTTGAAATATGTTACATTCATACAATAAATAAGGGGAGTTCATCCAACCCAATGGCTGGGATCCAAGGAATCTATCCATTAGTTCGTGCTCTGTTCTTGTCCTTTCTGAGAATAGAATTTTGTTTAGCTTTTCCTTATATTCTGTGAACAACTCTATAACCTGAGAATAGATGTCTATTTTTTCCTCTATTTCTGTGAATTGAAATCAGAAATATAAACTAGCAACATTACATTAAAATATTTCAATCAATGACCACACTGCTAAAAATATGATTAAATTTTGATAGCTTATAAGATATGTTTTGGAGCAAGTTTTAGGTCACAATCCATTTTTAGGGAACAGACCAAAGATAACACTGAAACTCATGATCTTGGCCTTGTTTTTCATTGCTTGCAAACTTAATGAAGTAATCACAAATTGCTGTTATAATTTCAGCTTTATAAATACATATTTCCCCTCCTTAAAAGGTCAGCTTTTTAAATCAGACTACATTCTACAAAGCACACTTTGATATATAAAATTGCAAAGTTAGCATTACATTAATAAAAATACCAATAGGGGCAGTTTGTTAATGTACTGATTATTAATGAGAACTAGAATCTTTTATTATCATAATTTAAGATCATACACTCATTCATTTTCCCTGCTCAGCAGATTTTAAATTTTTAAAAAAGAAATTATTTTCTTTATGAGAAAGAAAGTCTAGGTAAAGATTAACAATGAAATTTATTGGGGGCATTGTCTCTAAATCCAGACACTGTAGGTATTTGGAGGTTTTGAATTTTGATAGTACTTAATATTAATTAATTAAATCCACTGACATTCCTAAAAAAAGATCTAATCACCATTTCCTGGTTAGAAGGTACTATGGAATTAACAAAGAGTTATTACAGTGTCAAAATCAGATTCAAATGTATGATTTCTCACCCTGTTTTTGGTCAATCTCCTTCTTTTTCACCTCAGAAAACTGCCATCATAACTGGCACTAATTGGCACCCTTGTTAGAAATCTCAGCAGAAGAGCCAAGAATAGAAGAGTTATGGACACCACAGAGCTAGTCTGTCTCCACAGGTAAGGTTAAGATCAAGGATGGGGCACAAACCTGGCTGCTGTCTGTGCGGAGGATAAGACCTAGACCTGTTCAAGACAACTTGAATCTCCAGGGATATTAATCAAGTATCTTTCGTGAGCCTAAAGTCACTGAAAAACCAAAGATGCTCAACAGTGCTCGTACAATTGATGTTGTTATATTTTAAGAGAGAGAAAAGAGAACACTTTAAACTCTTTGGGGAAAAAAACAAGGAGCTGGATTTCTTGTGAACATCTGGAAAGTGGAAGATAAATTTTAAAATGTATAATAATTCTTTAACAGAAAAATTAACTGATTCTATGTATAGCATTTTTTCCCCTGGGTATACTTGGGCTAGGCAGAAATATCTTATGCTCACAAGAGTCCTTAGTTTTGTGCACTTCTTTTTTATTTTATGATCTCAAAAGAAAATACAGATTTCTCTTGTCATCTTGAGGAAGTGAGATGAGATAAGGAAATGAGAGAAATATGCTGTTGTTAAACAACTTTCTTTATGAATGGAGAAGGCATAGAGCTTAGAGCAGTAGAAAGTATAGACACGTGTAGCACATGACATGAAGGTGCTTAAAATATATCTGAGGCATGGAGGCTAATGACTAACTGTGTTATTACTGTTCAGTCACTATTTCATTCATCAAAGACTTAATGTATACCTACTTTATGTCACTTATAATAGTCGATTTTTTACTTCTTTTTAAGCCCCGCCATCCTTTTCCCCTTTGACCCTACAGCTGGCCAAGCTGATAAGAAAGCATACCTCCCACCATCTTAGCCACTATAAAGGCCCAGCTCACTTCCTCTGCCTTGCCAAGGCAGCTGAAACTGTGAATAATAAACTTTCTCTCAAATCCTCTTGGTGTGTGGAGTGTCATCAGCCTTGCTATCCAAACCAAATTTTGCATAGGAATCCATCTCAATTCTACAAGATGACCACAAAACTTCTCACTATGTTAAGAATAGGGTGATAAAGTCAAGGAAGAATCCTAATCCAAAGAGTTTACAGACAAGTGGGGAAGTCAAACTACTAGTGATCGAGCTTATAAAAAGAGCTACAGCAGATGTATGCAGAGAGGAGGGGTATTTATATGACATATTGGGGGATAGAAAAGTTTTCTAGATAAGGTCATAATGAATGGGTATTAGGTATACAAATGGAGTGGCATGGGCTGGCTTGAAAGCTTGAAGGTTTGTGTCCCCCAGTACATTCAGAGAACCACAGACCACGTCAGAAAAAAGAGTGATAGGGGAATAAAAGGTTCCAGAGATGAGGATATAGAGAGAATTTATGGTAAATTCTGCTTACAAGAACAGAATAGTGTTAAATTTCAACTTCTCTGAATTGAATCGCCATAAAAGTCCAAAAATAAATTAATTTAAACTTTGTATTACCAAGAAAATAGCTTAATTTGACATAGTATATTTCACTTCCAAAAAAGTTTTGTGGTAAACTAAAGAACAAAAAAACAAAAAACAAAAAAAAAAAAAGAAAAGAAAACAGAAGATTTCAGTTCAGTTTTATAACACAGTACTAATGGAAGTGAAATGAACATTTTAAAAATTGGGGTTCAGGGAAAAAGGAAAGCTTTGTACTAGAGTTAAACTGGAATTGCCCCTTACTTAGCTATTTGAGGCATTCAGAATATAATTTCACAGATGATATATTTTTCTTAATGTGATTTTCAGACTACATCTAATGGAAAATGCCTGGTTAGGATTAAGAGACATAGTACAGATGTTAAACTACATTTGCATACAATTATTTCTAAAACAAATGCCAGTGTACAGAATCTATTGAAATGGCTTTCAGGATGGCTGGTATAACATATTAAACCAGCTTCCAATCTCTGAGTAAGTCTATATTCTGAATATTTGAAATCAAGACACAGAGCACAGAAAAAAACCTTAGATTTTTCACCTTGACTCATTGCCCAAGAATAAATGGACATAGAGTTTAAATCCAAGGGTTTGTGCTAGGGATTTAACATTTTATAAAGCAAAAATCTTCCTTGCTTAATTTAAAAATTGCATTTTAAGTGTTAATTTCAAGTGTTGAAAAAAATAAAATAACTGAAACAATACAAGTTAAAATAATTTAATATGCAACATAGTAATAGGTTGGATATACTGTGTCATGTTCAACTTATTTTAAGGCTTTTTCTTCAAAAGCAAAAAGGAAGTTATCTATGATAACATTATTTTTTTCCTAATAGAAATCTTACTTTAGCTGATATACTTATAGAGATATACTTTTAAGCACCAAACTAGAACTTAGAAATTCTTATTAAAGGTACTTCTGACATGCATCTGTCACCAATTAAATCAGAAATATCAAAAGCAGTGAATGGCAGGAAAGAAATGATGTGTTCATTGTCTTGCTTATATAGGGCATTGTGCTTACATAGATGTATTAACCTTGGCCACCCTTGAAGTTTGTGGCTTGGGAAAGGCCTTTAATTACCTTTCAGTGATCTTTTCCACAGAAATATATTTTGGGATTAGGATTTGATTCAATGAAGGAAGCATGAAGTTGCCACTACTATATCTATTATGTATCAAAACAAAACACTGTGCCTTATTATTCATTTTTCCAAATGAAGAATGTACTAGCATCTCTTTTACTGTAGGCTTTTCTCCTTAGCAGGAAGCAATTCAGATTATGGTCACCCCAGGAATATATGAGCAGACTGGAGGATGTGGCAATTCCTTTTCTGATCCCTGCAGAGGAAGCAGCAGCAGCCCTTGGATCAGCTACTTTTCATCCACTGTTGGTCTCAGTGGCAGCCCTATTCTTGCAAATAATGATAAATGATAGGCTCTTTAATGACAAATAGAGACTGTAAGTTACACATACAGAAGCTTATCATATTGGCATCTCTGATTATGATTTGGTCCCTATCAACTTCCTTCCCTCCTGATTGTGATACAGGGTAGAGTGGATACCTGGAGAAAGAGTACCAATGGTTTAAAAAAATAGCACTCTTTTCAGTGAAATATCTTTTACCACTCAACATAAAAACTCTTTTGATGCCAAGAAAACCCCCAGTAGAAGTCCATCACTGCCACTCACTTTTCCTTTCCAAATCAAAAGATTCTACACATTTGCAAACCCCACTGCTATCTCAACCATGCTTCTCTACAGTAGAGATGGAGTATAGGAGACAAGGGAATAAATGAAGTCAGACTCTCTTCAGTAGACTCTTGTAACAGTCATGGTGATGAAGACCCTGTCTATGAGGAGACCCATGCCTCCCCCATCCCTTCCCTTGCTTTATTTTAACAACACAAACAGTCGGGATTCCAAACAATGAAGACATCCAAAAGAAGTCAGTATTCACATTTAACACCTTATCAGCCCTATTGTTTGTAAACTGTCCTTCAAAAATTAAAAAAATTGAGATATTTTAAAGAGCATTTAGAGGTTTTATACCATCAGTGGCTAATGGCAGGGTCAAAAACATAGGATTTGGAATCAGACTGACTTGAAGTCACATCCCAGCTCAAATGTCCAGCCACATGACCACAGATAATGTAATTTAATCTCTCTAAACCTCAGTTTCCTTTTCTGTGAAATGAAAAAGCATTGAGTACGTCAAGTAAACTCTGAAGATATGCTAGCAAAGCAAAACAAAATCATAAATGCTTCAGGATCTTTGCTTTGTTACAGGGGAAAAAAGGATGAACTAAACCAAACAAAAACATACAAACAAAAAACAAGGAACATGACAAATGTGTCCTCTGTAATATCTCTGGCTTACTCCTCAGGCCCCCTTTTCACTGGCTTAGTCATCCACTTAGATTATAATGGCCCTCCATGTTTATCACTAAAGGACTCAGGAGACCAGCTAGGGACTAAGAGAGAGTTCTTTGTCCTGTTTTAGGCAGAGGAGTTTGGGCAAGATTTTGGGCAAGAACAAAATCCTCACATAAATGATGAACTACAAGTAAAAGACTGCTGTGTATATTTTCAAAATGTGGTTTAAAATGTTTAAATTGTTCAACATTGTAAATACTAAATTACAATTGAAGATAACCACATTCGATTAGGCAAAATAATTATTAAAATAAAGTTAATACAATTTCTCCAAAAATATATTTCTTGAGCGTTTAGATCCATAAAGATGGAAATCTGAGAAGAATTCTAAATTAGAGAAAATGGAAGGTGATCAAAAGCTATCACAGTAGTCATTACACACTAAAATTAAAGAAAGAAAATAGTAGCCCATTGCCAGAATCAATTCAAATTTTCACAAGACCATCATGTTTAAATATGCACATATATAAATATATATACCATTTTTATATAGGAAAGAGCTAACTGGAAAAGAAAATGTCAGATTTAGAAATGTGTTACTTTCTATTAGAAATTATTCATTTCTAAACCAGGACCAAGTTTCATTACCCAATAGCTGCTCTCAAGAATGAAGCTAATTTACATTTAAAATAGGAGTACAGTCTACTCCTTAAAAGCACAATGGTAAACACACCAATTTGACAATTACATTAATATGAGTATTTGCATAATCTGTCTTCCACACCTGTTCTTAATTTGAAGCAGCTGCAGGACAAATCACATCACACTAATCTGAATGGGTACATGGATGTTCCAGAGAGCAATGAACACACCTTTATTTTGAAGATATTTTATTTTTTAAATGTTTCTTGACTAGTAAAATTGGTGAAAGTTTAGTAGAAGCCATATCTAATAATTACAAGGCCAATTTTAGTGTTAATTAGTAGAATAAGCATAATTCCAAATAATACCATCCTTTACATTTTTGGCCTCCTCTGTTATCTACATATTATAGTATTGATTTTTACATCTAGAGTTATTTTTTTAATAACATATACTTGTATGCATAGAAAAAGATTAAAAGAAAATAAATTAAAATATATCTAGAAAACTTCAATAAAGAATGTAATCAGAGAATCAATTGCAAATGTAATAATAGTGAATAGAGCAAATTCTGAAGATCATCTAGAAATATGTTTGTGGCATATGTAATTCTGGCTTCTTGTGGCTACTTCTCTTTTGAAAACCCAAGTTCCATTTATATTTTAACAAACACATTTCAAAATTTAATAAGCATAAATTTACTTTTATTTTATAAAGGACCCAGTTTATCACTGTGTGTTTTCAAATGCACACCCAGAACCATCAGAAAAGAAGTCAGTTTATTATCATTAAGTATTCTTTTTTTTTTTGAGGTACTTTGGGCCGGGGATTGAACCCAGGACCTTGTGTATGGGAAGCTGACACTCAACCACTGAGCCACATCAGCTCCCCTGTTAAGTATTCTTCTAGTTATGTATTTAAATATTCAACTAGAATCTAGCTATAAAATATGTATCTTTTAACAAAATTATCTCCTTTTAATCTTCTATTCTGAATGGAAAATGAGGTTAGAGCTTTTTAAAGATGTTATGTATTTCCTGAAAAAATGAATGAGCTCATGGGAAGTGGATGCCGCTCAGTGGTTTGAGCACCTGCTTCCCATGTGCGAGGTCCTGGGTTCACCCAGGTACCACCTAAAAATAAAAATAAAGAATGAGCGCACGCACAATAATGAATGGGAGCACAAACAAAGTAGATCTGTTCTGTGTACTTTTGTGCTGTTGCTGCCTGAAGAGGTAAACGTTCAATGACTGAAATCTTAGCTCAGGATTTCCTTCAAAATTTTATTTTTATAAGAGCTCACATTATATTAAAAAGATAAAATAACAAAAGAGTTAATTATAGATTACATTTATGTTATATTTTCATGTACATTATTTAGCAATTCTCACCACAGAATTAAAAACAGACTCAGGGATGTTAATGACTTGCCCACTTACAACAGTGTTATGATCCTGGTATTTAAACCTAATTCTATATTCTTTCCTGTAATTCATGAGTGTTTATTTGGATAAATAATAGCTGTTATAATAAATAAATAGGTGCAAGGATTTTGATTAATAGAAATTTTCAAAGATTTTTAAATTTCATTTCACAGGCCTGAAATATTTCAACTCACAGTCTCTAATATACCAAGAAAACACTCTTTCAAAAGTGACTAAAAAAGAGAATATTTTCTATTTAGATAAATATATTGCAAGTTCTTATCAAGAACTAAGACTGGTTACTCTAGAAGTATAAAAATAATTTTATTATTATATAATTTAGGCAATAAGGCCAAGTTATAGTGATAGTGAGAAAAGCAATTTTCACAGTCCTGACCTCTATATAATTGTATTTCTAAAATTTCTTATTTTATTTTTCTTCATTAAAAAACCTTACATACATAATTGAGCACACAGAAAAGTACTCTAAACAGATAAGCTGGCATGTCATGGGGCATGTGGAACATAATGGAATGAAAACTATATTTGTATGTAATGAATGTGCACATTGTATAATATTCTAACAAAAAATTTCATTTTTTCTTGGAGTATCAAAATATTTCAACCTCAACAAATGAGTCACATTTTCCCAATTTAAAAATAATATTTTTTTATATACATTAAGAGAAAAAGTAATTCATTCTCAAAGTTAAAAGCTTTTAGCATGTAACACAGAAATAAGTTAATTTTTTTATAAATATAAGTACTGAAAATATATTGTTTTGCTAAATGCTTTTAGACTTAAGCTACAGCCAAAGCCAAATCTTCCCAGTTGACAGAAAAACCAACTGAACAGCCCTCTCCAAGGCTATACTGACTGGTCAGTAAGTGGTAGAGCCAGACTTTGAACTCAGTGCCTTTCCAGTACACCACAGTGCCTGAGGTCTGATCTTTTAGATTTATCACAAAGCAGAAATGATATACTGACAGATCATTTATTTCATGTTCATGCTTTTCCATAGTCCTAAACTAAACAATGCCCTAAAAGTGAATCTTAAGTTTAAAAAGAGCTACAAAATATAAAATTGCATTAATTTCAGGACTAGCATGAAATAATGCCATGTGGATCTACATGTAAATGTAGGTATCGCCAATGTAAAACACATATATGTGTGTGTTAACAGGGTCACTGGGAGATTGGAATTTGGGTGATCCTTCAATTTCTTCATATTTTTGCCTGAATTATTTTTGCCAGCATGCATTGCTTTAACAATCGCTAAAAATAAGTTGACTGTAAATTGAAAAATAGAATCTAGAATAGTCATTAGAAACATTTTTCATAAAGCATTCTATACAAAAAGGCTCATTGACATAAAGGTCCATGTTATAAGTACTCTGATTTTTCTCATATTAAAACACAGAGCCTATTACTCTTACCTTAGTCTCAAGAATGATAGAAAATAAATGCCTACCACCCTTGCCATGATGATTTTTTTAATGTGAGGAAATTAAGACAATCTGCATACACCTCTGTGTGACAGGATCTCCCCATTTTCCCTTTAAAAATCTCTATCACATTCCTTGCTATTCTTTCACTTGTTTCCACATTTCAATATCCCTCTTAGAGTCTGGAACTCAGACCTAAGCAAACTTTAAAGAACCATAAACAAAGCCTCAAGAGGCACAAAAATGAAGAAAACCTTATTCTGCTTAGTATATAAGTGATGGCTGATTCACTAAACACAGAAAAGAGAAACCCAATTTATTCCAGAGAATACTGTAAAAAGCCATAACTGTCAAGTAGTGGTTTGTTTTTTTTTTTAATTTTTTTTATTTTTACCTTAAACCACTGAGTTTTGTTTAAAATGGCTTAGAAGAATGGTTATTACCCTGAATTTTTATCGAGCCAGATTGTCAACTCCCTGAGGATAGGAACATCTTTGAATCCCCTGTGGTACCTGGTGTCTGCCTTGCAAAGTGCTTAACACACTGAGGGCATTGAGGCATGTTTCTTTGATGCATTGATTGACTGAGGATGTAAATTCTAACACACGGAAATATTGTAAGCCAGTTTTACAAATCTAACTATTGTTTTGTTTTTAGTTTGCAGTTTTTCACTGGAGCATGATAATTGTTTGTTTCATATTCTACGGAGTAGGCTTTTCAATTTATTTCTACGTTACTCATGAACTCTCTTTTATTAAACAAATAACTATTTAAATGGAATAGCAAGCAAAAAAGTGAGACAGAAAAGAAAATATATTAGCCACCTATGATTTGGTCTAGCAGTGTTGAAAATTATTGAATGGGAATGCCAAATTCTATAATATGCAATATAACTACATAAATAGCTAAAGTAATCATTTCTAATTTGGCCCTCAGGAAAGATTCCTCATGATCAACTAGTTGTGTTGGCATAAAATTGTTAGTAAATGCTATAGTGATGGCTAGATGCATGTTAGCATAGAGTAACCCATTTCTCAGTGTGCCATCAGAAACCTGAGTAATGCACATTACCTCCAACAAATTCCGTTATTTTGAAAGACTTAAGAATCACTAATCAGAAACTACCCAAGAGTCATATGTACTATATGTATGTATATTTCTGTATTTCATAGACAGATTTCAATGTCCTAGTACTTAACAATGACGTCGCAAAACTGGGCCTGAAGGCCAGATTCAGCAGGAGATTGACTTTTTTTTTGGTATGTACTACTAAAAGATTAAAAAAAAAGAAATACAGAAACTAATACCTTCAAAGAGTGTATGAGCTTTCAAGTGCATACTTCCCTATTGCCTTACACCCAATCCACCATATACTTGTCTGAATTTGCAAGGTATTAGGGTTTGCATTTCTTGGCTTAATTATGACAATTGCCTTATTGCCAATTGCCTTATTGCAAATGAATATTAAGAATAAAATTAATTTCCTTAGTGAGTACATCAAGAAAATTAAACAAACAAGTCACAAACCACATAAACTTCACAAAAGAAACCACATACAGGAAGAGTAAGTAACAAAAACAGGTAGAAAAATCCTATAAAAAATCACTTTAGTATAAATAAAGAATAAAATATGGCATTTGGACTACTTTGTTTTCAGAATTTACTATGCACTAACCTTTCTTTGAATAAAAATTTATTATACTGTTTCCTTTATTTGAAAGACAAATCCAATGACACTATTTCCATAAACCACAAGTTTTAAAAAGAATATGGACTAAATTCATTTTAATTTCATTCTGAATAATTACTGGGAAATATAAAGGACCTATGACTGGAGGTGAGAATATTAAAAGTCATTAAACATTTATGACATCTCAGAGCCAAACCAATAACTAATTCTAACTCTCATGATGTCCTGAAGGAAGTGATGAAAAACATTTACAAGATCAGCCCTGGCTTGGTTGGGTCACATACGGGCATAAGGAATGTCCCAATCTTCTTCCCTCCGAATGGGTCAATCTTCAACCAGGCAGGCAGCCTTCACACAGAACCAGATATCCCTGCCCTTCCTATCTATCCCCTTCTTGTCCTGAAACTGAGAATTCCTGAAAATGATTTATTTATTTCAAATATAGAACTGAATTTCAACCCTGGTCCTTGGGAAAGTTACTGAACCTTTCTGGCTCTTGCTTTCTATATAGGTAAAATAGAGACAGTACCAGCAACTTTTGGGATTTAATGTGGGGATAAAATGACCAAGCACAAGGGCCAAGTACCTGGAACCTAGAACAGAGCAGGAACTTGGTATGTGTTAGTGGGGGTTAGAGGTAAGGGAGGGGGAGAAGGCTTCTTTGGGCCTTCTTCTAGATACCCCAACCAAGTACTATTTTTCTAATATAGCAGCTTGTAGTATAGATTACTGCAGGAAATATAGAAGAATGAAATAGGTCTTTTATCTTTGTAACTGGGAGGACAGCACACTCTTAAGCTCTCCAGTGATATACAAACGTAATATGTAACAGCCAAATGAAAATTTTTTTCTGATTTAACTTGCTTAAAATTCAGCTTCCATAACTCCTTTTTTATTTCTACCATCCTTGCCTATGTTTGTTCCACTACCTCTTACATATCATCAGGGTGTCTCACCAGTGCTGCTAAGCTTCAGTACTAAGTTTTTGTAAAGGAAGAATCATTTCTACTCAGTTTACATCACATTGCACTTTACCTAGTACTGAATTTTTAATAACATCTAAGTAATAATTTAAAAATCAAAACTTAGATTTAAACCCTATATCTACCTCACTGACATTTAGTCACATCAATATATTTCTAAACTTTCCTAAAAGAAAAAAAGTAAAAACAAAAATATCAAAATTGTTGTCACTGAAGTATCACAAATCATAAAATATCTTCTCATATCTTCCAAAGGTCCAATGAATCGAGTCAGTAGTAATAGCTGTGGTAAACTGTTGGTGGCAGACCCTGCCTGTTGCCTATCCCAAAAATTTATCCCTCCCATCTTCTTTATGAAAAGGATCTTAACTTCGTTCAGAGTGACAAAATGCCTGGTTAAACATAAATAGCTTCATCTATTCAGTTAAAGTGATGGATGGTCATGTGATACTTTTTGGGCTAGTAAGGTAAAGCAGAAACAACTGTGCAGGGCTTCTGAGAAAGCTTTTATTTTTATTTATTTTTTAATTTTTTTGGGGGGTCTATAATTTACATTTATTTGACTTTAGATAGTGCTCTGTTCATTATGAGAAAGGCTTTAAAGGGGCAGATACAGCTGGCATAGACTTATGTGTATTTTGCTTTTTTCTCTTTGCCTTCTCCTACTTCCTGTCTGGAACATGGTGCCTAAAGGAGGTACAGTCATCTTGTGATCCTGAAGTCAAAAGCTACAGAGGTTCAGAGCAGGAAGCCAGAAGGAAGCTTGGTCCTTTGGATCATCCTTAAACAGCAGAACTTGCTCCAGACTGACTGTCTCCATTGTGTTCATGTTTCATGAGAAAATAAGCCTATATTTCTAAACAGGGCAGCTGACGAACTACATAGTAAATTCAGTTAGCATATAGCAAACACATAAAAAATTTACATGGCTAAAGCAACAGCTATAATAACCTCATTAAAAATTGTGTACCAATAAATCATGTAGAAAGTACAGTTTCCTGGTGATATTTAAGAAATCACATGCTTCATTTGTAATCCTGTATATTTCCAAGATTATTTTATTAAGTGGACGTCTTACTTCCAGTTTCCTATTAAAAGTATCATTGATACTTAGTGGGGTTAGAAGCATAACTACTAGAGAGTACTGACACAGTATTTCTTGTTCAGAAGAAATGGACTAGGTAGGAAGTAAAGGGCATACTGTAAGCAAAGTAATCATATGTTTACAAAATTCATAAACCATATGAATCAGAGAAGAAAAATTTAGGTAAGAATAAAAGGAGAAAATCAATTTTTTTATTGTTAAATAATTGCATTACATGCTATCTGACCAAGGAAAGGAATCAGTAGAAGTATTATTTTGTAAACAAATTGCCAAATTATAGCAAAGACAAGATATATTAAAATCATATGGGAAGGGATAGGGAATGTGATTTGAACCATGTCTTTTAATGATGTTCATGTCTGCCTATAAGTTTTTTTTCTACAAAAAGCAGAGAAGCTGATAAACACCATACTTGTTTCATCAGGTTGAATCGAAGTAATAGGCTGGACTTATTCTGAAGAAGGAGCAAATCAACTTGCAGAATTCAATTCATTTTGGAAAAGATTTATTTAGCATTTACAATGTGCCAAGCACTGTGTTAGGGGATGAGATTACAAACATGAGAAAAAAATGCAATCTCTGACCTCCAAGGATTTAGAGTTTGAGACTAAGCTAGAGAAGCAGGCAAATATCTATAATAAAGTACAGTAAAAGCAATTTTGTAACTAATACATGTAAGAAAATAAAGGCATGACATATCCTGAAAATACATACGTGTGGGAAATTATTTCTTTTTGAAGAGTCAGAGAAGACTCGGGGGGTAGGGCCTTGAAGTATGAGTAGGGGCTTGGCAACTAGGTAAAGGATGGTAGGAATGACCTAAATAAGATGGAAAATACAGGAACAAAGGCAAATAGATTCTTAGAGCAGAACACAACACTATCAGATTAGAGGGGCTTATAGATGACTGTAGAGTAGGACCAGGAAAAGCTGATGAAAACCTTGGATAAGGATTGGGAGAGATAAATAACTCTGGTTTGAAACATGTTGATCCAGGTTGTGATGCCCCAGTAGGTAACTGAAAACACACATCTGGAGCCTAGGATGAAGGAGGGACTTGATATATTATATTGGTCTACAGATATCACACACTTATGCAATTCCTACTATGAGCCAAACTCTGAAAATGTGAAGATAAATAAGACATGGTCCTAGCTCTGAAGGTGCTTACAGAAATTATTATTTAATGTGTACAAACAATAATAGAAATATTTACAAGATATAGAAGTAATATATTGAAGGGAATAATTAATTCCTCATGGTGCATGTTGGGGGCATATCAGAGGAGACTTCACAGAGTAGTTTTGAGAAAAGAGGAGGGCAAGATCAGCTGCGTGGAGACATAAAGCAATGTTAGAGGAACTATTGCTTCTCCTATAACATGTAAAAAGCAGGTGGTAGACGGTGAGATCAGAGAGCCATTAAAGCAGACACTGAATATTTTTCTAAAAGTTTCTAATATCTAAAGCAAGGGTTCTTAACCTTTTTTGTTCCACAGACCCCTTTGCCAGTCCACACTATACTGTGTATTATTTAATAAATATATCACACCCACACCAACACGTCCCCACATGAACTTTTTTTTTTTTTTTAATTTCAATTCAAGCTCACAGACTCGTTGTTAAGATCCCTTGATCTAAAGGAAGGCCAATGGAACATGGCGGGCATATGCTGAGAACTTTAGAAAGCAGACTTTAACAAGATAAGGAAAGAATGAGTGGTGATGTTTGCTGACTAAGGGAAATAAAATCTTCCAAAATAAATTGAAAACAAATGACATCGAGCTTGTGAGAAACCAAAACTTTAATCATATTTTAATCACTAATTAATATTTTAAATGTCTATTACATACTAGGTTCTATGAGAAGCAAGTGGAATATGAAGTGAGTGGTTTTATTCTTTGTTTTCATTTTGTTTTCACAAAGACACTCTATTAAAGAATTTACCATCGTCTTTCCAAAGAGATAACAGATTTTCCTCCTATCAGCACATCATAACGTTCAATGTGTTCCTTGGTTTGTCACTTGAAAACATGCAGAAGCACTAACTATAGAAGATATCAAGGTGGCAGCTTTTACGGTAATGCAAGTGTTAGCAATAGAAGCATAGGAATTTATAAATTGTGGAAAGGAATTTTCTGTCTATTTTGTGTTATCAAAGTGCTTAACTACTAGGTACTACAAGTTCTATGTCTATATTGATAAAACTATAAAATTAGGCATGACCAAACAACAAAACCTTTTTATTAAATAGCCCCAAATACTTAAGCCATACTGGATATGGTTCAATATCTACAACTGTGAACAGAACCTAGACCGAGGCTTTCTAATTTGAGGAATAAAATCCTAACCTCAGAATTCCTGGGCCAAACCAATCAAAACCTAGTGGTTATTAAAAGAAAGCCTCCACTCTCCTACTGAATGAGGTACGAGGATTCTTCATTCCTAAGACTTTGTCTTCCCCCATGCCTTTAAGGAACATTCTAGGCAACTTCTACTCTGAAGGAAATCTCCCTGTAATTTATTAATGCAAATGGAGATTTGCAATTAAGACGGAGGCCAATATTAAGACATGGAGTCTCTCTCAATTCTTTTTTTTTTTTTTTTTTTAAGATTTTTATTTATTTATTCATTTATCCCCCCCTTGCTGCTTGTGCTCTCTGGGTCAGCTAACCACACCGTGCGGGCGGGCTTGCCTTCACCAGGAGGACCCGGGAACCGAACCCGGGGCCTCCCATATGGTAAACGGGAGCCCTACTGATTGAGCCACAGCCGCTTCCCTCTCTCAATTCTTCAAATAAAATACCACCAATGAAAGTATGGGGAACTTGATTGTTCATTTTGGATTTTCCTCATAGATGCTAAATTGTAAGATCTAGTAGAGTATAGCCTTAAAATTCACAGATGTTGAGCACTGGATTGATTATTTGCAAAGAGTCCCAAAGTTCCAAGACATACCTGTGTAATTCTTAGGGGCATAAAACTGATTCAAACATGCTGGGAAGCTGATCTAGTCTTTAGAGTGCTGACTTCCCACACACATAACTAATGGAACTTTATTATTTCCTACTTGTCCTCTCTCATAGAGGAAATCCTGAGATGTGGAAAATTGTTTCTTTTTTTTTTTTTTTAAAAAAAAAAGGACATTAAGCAAGAGGTAAATTTTATTGAAAGTTGGAAAGTTAGTTAGCTTGGGTAAAACTTTGCCCAAGACAATTCTATCTTAATTTGGAAGAAAGATAGTATATGGAAGAAACTGCACAAGTCTTTCCATATTCTTGAAATGAGAATTTCTTGACATTGAAGTTTCATGAAGATCTCAGGATACATAGCTTATGAACATCAAGGGTCTACTATAATTAGTTCTTATGGTGGTTTTTTCATCATCTAATCAGAGAACATACTTTTCATTAAAAATACCTACTATACTATAGCAATTTATTAGCAGTTATTAAGCACCTTTTGGAAAAGTAACTTAGTAGATAACCGTAACTTAACTTAAAAATCATATTAAATTCTTACAACTGAACTTATATGATTTTCATATTAAGGCATGGTGACAAATATTTTTGAAAGAACAATTCATTATACTTTTGTCTGGTCTTTTCAAATACTGTACTTCCAAATTCAGTTTTACTAAAATTGGTCAACAGAAAAATCTCATAATCAGAACAATCTAAGATCAGCTTGGAAAAACTGGTCCTTTACTACAACCATCCCAAGCAATTCTAAGGAATGATTATTCATTTCTTAAAGGTCTTTCTGGGAAATCTGATGAAAAAGTTTAAGGCATAATGAAACAATTCCAATGATGACTTAAAGTACCACTTAAAAATGTCATCAGTCAGAGACGATTTCTAGCATTAAATGAAATGCTTCAGTGTTCTAGGTCCTTCTAAGTAGCTGAGATATCCAAGAGTAAAATTGCTTGCACATTAATACTGCAACTTGAAAGGGCATGAAGGAAACTATTCTCGGGGCAAGGCAAGGACTAAATATCAGATACTGGATTGTAAGAAGCAGTATAGTTTATTATTTTTTTAGTGAAATGATACATTAGAATATCTTTTAGGTTCAAGATAGAATTAAATAGCTATAGGTATTTAAAATTACTCCTTTCTCAATGTGGGACAGAGTGAGATAAAATAAAAGGGATGAGATTACATGATAAGAGAAGAAATGGAGCAGAATAATAAAGGAAGAAAGAGTACAGTAGAAAAGATGAAAGTAGCAGAGAATTTTTAAGAAGAACCAAGTAGAAATGTAGAATTCAGGATGATGGAAAGATATTAATAGATTCCACAGAGGAAACACAGAGAATCTTAAGTATAAGTGAATTTCAAAATAATTTCACTTTTTGTCTTTAATCATGCACTGACATTGCTCTTCATTTTGTCATTCAATTTAGCTGTTCCACCTCCAAACATCATAAGATAAAATTCACAGCCTAAGTCTTAAATCCTATAGAGAGCTCCCATAACAATATTAATGTTCTATTTCATTTTTACTTTCACTTTAGTTAGGTAGAGAAGTCAAGGGAATATATACTTAAATCCTAATGGATTACAGAAAGAACTTGGTGCTTGGGTAGTTAAGAAAATAGAAAATTTGACCCCCTGGAAGCAGTTTTCTACCATATTTAATTTATGGGAACCCTGTATTATATTTACAGTAACATTTGTTTATACAACTGTACACTCACAGCAATGTGAGAAGCAAGTTACATTTACTATTTCTCCTTTTTCTAATTAACATTCATGTTAAAATTGCGCTTTTCCATTCACTACTGATCACTTTAGTATTGTAGATTCTTAAGAGTTTCTGGTGAATGGTAAAGAACAAGAAGAATTAAAGATCATCAATATTGCAGTCCAATTAAACAGTGTTTATGTATGAAATTGTTCATTTTCATGGACATTGCTTGATTTGGTTGGCAAGTCCCATCTTTTAAGAATTCTACCTTTCCTTGATATTCCTTGATTAAATGCTAAATTGATCATTCTATTCTCCTCTCTTTTTTCTTCTATTTCTCTTTGTTCTTGCTCTGAAAATAATGTGGATGATACTGAGCTCCTTTTTGTAAGTTATCCTTTTCACAAATCTCTATGTTCCTGGATACATCTCTCATTTCTGGATGATTCGACACATATCTGTCTCTTATCTTGACCCCTCTATCAAGCTCTCTTGCTCATTTTCTAAAGGCATGCTATTTCTACTAACTTGTCTTGCTATCACCTCAAACTCAACATGTCTAAACCTCATGTCATACTCATGCCTATCTAAATGGTCTCTTAAGGATATCCTTATTCCAGAATCCTCCCAACTTCCTTCCCCGCAAACATCCTCCAAATGCAATATTGCTAAATTGACCTTCACAAACACTGCTTTGATCCCATCACTTCCTTATCAAAGACGTTTAATAGCCTCCACTGCTAAACCATAAAGTATAGAATCATTAGCTTGGTATTTCAGGTTCTCTACAATTAGTGATGTATACAACCAGCCCTCCAATCTATTCATTATTTGTTACAAATGAAACCTCTATGCTGGTCAAAACAAACTACTTACTCTTGCTTAACCAGACCTCTCAATTTTCTACCTCTACATTATTGATGACATCTTTAAAAAAATTCGTCATCCAAAAATACCCTTTGCTTTCCGTACCAAACTCCCTTTCCTTAAACCCAACATAGAGGCTATCTTCTCTAAAATGATCTCTCTGAGATCCTTTTAAATGCATAATCCACTTCCTGCCTTTCCCATTCCTATACCCCATCCAAATGTATTCATTTGTGTCCAAGTCTTACCATCTCTTCAAGTAAGTTATGTCACTATGGACTTTTCTTTCAGAGTCCTCTGCATTATATGACATATGACAAATAATTACTCAGTTTATACTAACAGAATGAAGAGTGTTCTCTTTTTTGCCAGACCTCCTCTTGCTATGTACACAGCATAATCTCTTCCACATTCATTGTTTGAACAAGTATTATTCACCAGACACTGTGCTAGACACTACAGATGAATAGGGTATTCATGTCCCTGCTCCCCTAGAGCTTACATTCTAGTTGGACCAGACAAGAAAATGTAGTAAGTTCATGTGTGTTGAGTATGCAGTATGCATGTCACAGGAGCATACAGCAGGGTGAGATATTCTAGTAGCCCCTAAAACACTCACTGTTGCTTTCTTTACATATAGGCATGCTTTACATTATTAGGATAGCTGGGAATTGTGTAATAAAAGGAAGCATATTATAGAATATTTATCATAACCATGAATTAAATATCAATTTCCTAGAGCCCACCATCATAATGGCAATCATTTATTAACTCATTACAAGTGCAAAGATTTATACTAGGTATTTTATATAGCATTTTTAAAAATCTTCACCTCAATTTTACAAGAAGGGCAACCTTTTTCCCATTTTAGAGTTGAGAAAATTGACTCTAAGAGATCAAGTTACTGTACTTAGAGTCCTACTAATTAAGGTCAAAGGCAGATTTCAGACCCAAAACACAAGTGCTTCTTCCTACATGCCATGAGCAAATCATATGCAAGTTTTCTATGTAAGTATTCTTTTTTTTTTTTTCAAAGATTTAATTATTTTTATAATTAAATAATTTATTTTAAATTATTATTTATTTATTCATTTAATTTATTATTTAATTTATTTATTCATTTATCCCCCCCTTGCTGCTTGTGCTCGCTGGGTCAGCCAACCACGCCGTGCGGGCGGGCTTGCCTTCACCAGGAGGACCCGGGAACCGAACCTGGGGCCTCCCATATGGTAAACGGGAGCCCTACTGATTGAGCCACAGCCGCTTCCCTATGTAAGTATTCTTAGCAGCTTATCACTGGTGGCAGCATCATAATATTTTAAGAAAAATTGTATTCTATAGCATTCTTGTAAATTTGCTTATTTCATGTTGCCTTTTAACAAATTTTCTCCACTGGAATGGGAAAATCAGGACCATACACGTCATAATCTATCCTTGTCAATAGTTTTAAAAATTAAACTCTTCTTTTTTGGTGGCTAAGAAATCAAATGTATTAAGATGGTTAAGAAACAATGTATTAGACTTATTGCTGTTTTTTTCCCAATACATAGAAAATATAAAGAGCAAAGAATATTTTGAAAAAACTCTTTCTAAATTTTCTGCAGCACAATAAATTATTCTACTCAAACCTGTGTTTTAAATTTCTGATAATGCTGCTTTAAGTATTTGGAATAAAATGTATTTTAGCTTCTCTCTAATTTTTATATACTAGAATTTAATGTTGAAAGGAAATATTCAATTTCTTTCTTTATCACTGCATAAAAGCAATTTTATTATTGCTTAAAATGTATTTTGTAATGTCCAATTCTATATTCCACAATAAATAGTTTATTGTTTATATTTTTTATATTATTCTTGATTTATTTGCACAGAATATAAAATTTTGGAAATGCTGATTATTTTACTATGGAATTTCTGGTTTTGTTTGCTAAGCTAATTTTAACAGTATGCCGTAAGAGATTAAAAGAAATGTTAAATTGCATTATATCAGTATATATTCACGTGCATTACTAAAGTAAATACACAGGTAAAATATTTCTACATGTAACTTACATTTCTCCTAAAAGCAATTTATAAAAGTATTTCAAGGCATTAAACAAAACAAAGCTTCCTTAGATATTGTACAAAATATTTGTACAATGGTATTGATACATATGGGATTAAATCCTTTGGCATGCTAAAAAAAAGTGCTTCTTATTTAGTACTGAAAACAAGCAAAAATAATCTTTAACTCATAGATTAATATACAAGCTAATCCTAAAAATGTAAGATAAACATACCTTTTACTTACTTCAAAAACACAGAATAAATCTTTAACCCAGAATGTTAGACCTTGTCCATCAATTACCTCAATGCCTTCTTTTTAAAGATGTTTGTGAATTCCTCAAACATATAACTAGTTTGTGGCAGAATCAGAATAATATCCCCAAGTTTAATTCACTTTTGCATTTTTACTAGTCCATTCATGAACTTAAGACAGAATTACAAAAAAAATTAATTTTAATTACCTATTAGATATTAACCTATAATGAAGGAAGTGATGACAATGCTGTATACTAATATTCATCTAATATAGCAAAGCAATGGCATTTACCTTAAATTTACGTCTCTGCTCTGCACAGCTGTTGAAGAACCACAAGTCTGTCTCATGGCTGTAAATGTAACAAGAACAATAATGCCACCAATTTTCACACCTAAACTAAATTAAGTAGATTTGTCATAGGCTAGAAAATTGATAATGTATTTTACAAAATATAAATATAAAATTATGGATTATGGAAGTGTGTGTGTGCATGTGCATGCGAGGGTGTTGTAATTTACTCTATAATCTGGAAAGTTTCATAAAATTGAAACCATTACATATTTTTTTTTTTGGTTAACTTTCCTCAATTTGAATTATTATGGGTATATCAAGTCTAAGAAAGGCTAAGAGTAGATATAAATAAATAAATTAAAATGAGAAGTCATTTTCAGCCACTATTATTATGTTATGTTTTTCTGAGTACACAGTAAGATAGTGAAGAAGAAACATCTGTTAATGTTTAGGTTAATATCAGCTCCCATTTGTATCATCATCTTTATATATTATCCATCAATATGTCATTAATCAATATAGCTATTGATTGTACTTATACTATTGGTGTTTCATGTAATGAATAGAATATGCAAACATGTTTCAAATACATATATTCAGATATCTATTCATGAAAGTGAAATCACTACACAATTGGTATGCAAGCTTGTCAGGTGTGATGTTTTTTCTCTACACTTTGCATAGGACATGCTAATATCTATGCCATCTGCAGCACAAAAACATGGAAAATGTAAATGAAAATGTAATAGTAGATAAACACTAGTCTGCTAGAAACAGAATGGACCATATCACACTTCAAATCTGGTCATCAGCTTCAACATTTTAAAGAAATCAGGTGAATGTAATAAGCAACCTAGTATTGTTCTTGTGACTTGAGCCATCAACACATTATTTTAAAATGTGTATCTTCTTTCTAACTTTATAAAATAGTTCTCCATCAAAACTATACTTTAAATGAAAAATACATAATATATCTTTTGGTTCTCTAAAGATGGTATGCCTGATATAGTGAGAACCATCATGATCCATTAATACCAAATACCTATCCCCAAGGGATATTTTGAAACTTCCTCAATCATCCTTTAGAATTTTTATAAGGTAATCTATATCAACACTACTACAAAGGTTAGTTAAACTCTTAGTAGTAAAAAAAGAACTAGACTAGGAGAGAATCATGTAAAAAACATTTTAAAATGTTAATTTCATATCAAATGATTAAACTTTTAATGAGAATATTCTATACTTTTCTTTAACCTAAGTGAAAAATCATGCAACTCGCACTAAGAAGTAAATACAGATGAAAGTATAAGTATTAACTAATATCCTCATTTGAAAATAGATGTGTAAGCTTGTATAAAATGCTATCAGGTTTTTATTAGATTTTTAATACAATCCCAGCAGGTCTCCAGTTGGTGGGTTTAACAAGTATATGGAATACTAAAAATGTAGGCTTATATCATGTTAATTGCAGTTATTTTGGTGAAAAAATATGTCTTCATTCAGTATTTCTAAGCTCTCATTCATAAAAACAAACCTCTTATTCCTATGACATTTTGGCATGAGGAACCTATTAAAATTACAGAAATAAGAATAACGTAATACAGTTTTATAATCCATATTTTGGAGATGTATTCAGATTACTATGCATCACAAAACCCTAAATATAGGGACACAATGAAAGTCTTTTAGTAATGGTCAGCAACTGAAATTGTTAAAAGTTATAAGTTGTTAAACAACATTTCACAATAAAATAACAAAATCGGGACTTCTCAAATTTTTATTTATGTAACAATTGGTACATGAGTAACAATTCCTCATTGTATAGCCATTAATAGTCTCATATTATGTGTGTGTGTTTTCCATTAAAAGTTATGTATATTTAATTAAACAAAGTCAAAACTTGCTTTCCATTACAACAAAAAGAAAGTGGAAAAACTGAAGCATAGCCATTCTTTCTAGAGATAGCTTGGTAAACAGCAAATAAGAACTTTCTACTGGACTAGGCTACGGAGAGGAAGGAGAAACTATGAATTCCTCTATTTTGTCAAGAGACATGACAAAATAGAATTACCAGAGCATGTATTGTTTTTCAGATACTTGAAACAATAACCTCTTTTCTACCTTAGGCATATATTGCCAGCATCTAAACCTCCTACTCTATACCAAAAAAAGGAAGCAAAATCCCAACTCTGAAGCCATAGCGAACATAAATATTTCATTTGCTATCTTCTGTGACTTCTATGTAAAATTTTCTCTGTCTTGTAAATCAATAGAGGGGCTATCTTGGAATCAGATAACTTGAAATACTACACTTTAATTCACTGGGGAAAAATATGATGGTGAGGAAAATGTGTTACTATGGAATTACTGATGAAGTTAAAACAAAGAATGTGAAATTTATTCTACAAGAGAAAAAAATTAAACCTTAGACTGATTCAATAAAGCTTTCATCTGCAATCATGGCTATTAAAACATACCTCCTATCCCCAAGTCCCTTTGCCCCCCCACGAATCGGTTTGCTCCTAAAGAAAATATATTCTCATCTCATTTTTGTCTAGGGACCATAAATTAATCCAGTTTTTAAACAGTAAGTAGTTTCTGGATTGTGTACATCAGTAGCCTCTGTCACACAAACTAAGTTTCCAAAAGCCATCATGTAAGACTTAGTTACTAACGTCTGTGAGTACACCTGAAAATGAAAACAGCTAGGCCATAAAAAAAAAAAAAAATCAGCATTGTTTTTGTTAAAACAAAGTGACAAGAAAGATGTTTGAGCCATTTAAAAAATTAAACTTGATTTATTAGATATGGACGTAACACATGATGCAGGAAAAAGCATTGCTTATCTTTCAATAGACATGATAAATATTTGGCTAGATGTTTTATGCAACTCCAGATTCTACCTTCCAAACAGTTTCTAAATACAGCCTAGAAATGTTTTTTTTTTTTAATTCCCAGACATTGCCCTATATATTTTGGTTAGGAAGACTATCTAAAACAATAGTTACATTATATAATAAAAAGTTACTTTAAAAGACATACACACACTATCAGTTTCACAGGACAAACAGTGAGTAAGGACAACAAACTCCATAATGTGTTTTTATAACTCTAGTAACAGCAATAACTCCTTGGCAAACTCAAACAGGTTTTTTGGCAACCATGGAGGTTTTCTGCTTTTGTCACTTGGATACAATTGGAGAAGGGTGTTCTAATACTGCTGTTTTCTTCCACAACATTTTATTATGACTATGCTTATAAGGAAGAATTTTCACACTTTAACCTACTTGTAAAAAAATCCTATTAAAATCCCACAAGGGCATTTTATGCAAAAATTGTTATGCGTATATATATCAAATGTGGATCTTACAAAATTTTTACAATAAGTGATCTTATAAACTTTGGAGAAAATAATATTTTCTCTTAAGAAGATACAAATTCTCTTTTTGAATTAAAATTACCTATATATGTGAATGTAAATTTCATTTATTAATGTATGTGTATATATACATATATATACATATAATATATATGTGTATATACATGCACACACACAATTGGATCTGTACATTTGTTCTCATTATGACATCTTTCAAAATATGAGCTCAACGACAGAAGTGTTTTACTAACCTGCAATGGTCTCTGTTTATCACTGCTCTTAGGAGATTTCAATCCACTTGTTTGCTGCTGTAGAAGAAGTTGTCTGGCTGCCTGGAGAGCCTAGAAGTAAAAAGGCAGCAATATCTAAGTATTTTGTTGAAAGGTAAACTGATTATCAGTTCTTTCTTGGCTGACAGAAAAAGCTTTCAGTTTATAAGTACTTCCCCCAAACTCCTTTCTAGAGGGAATCATTAAATATTCTCTTTCTTCTAATATAAAAAAAATCACATAACACACATATATAACTTCACTTAAAATCATGGGAATGCATGTAATCCTGCAGGAAATAAAGTTAATTTATTTAAAGTGCTTAAAGAGGTAAAAATCATAAACTGCATCAATAACCTCATTTCCACAAGGAACTTGTCTTTGAGTGTTCAACTAAAATGCCCACTCCCTTTTAAATTATCATTCAATTTGCATTTTCATATTACAATTTTGAAGCAAAAGCTGTAGACTTCAAGTGTTACCGGAAGCTGTAATTAAATTTGACAAATCAACATCAGATTATCTTGAAAGTGAATTAATAAGGATTTTCACTAAAGATTAAAAACACTTTTTTTTGTACTTACAATTCAAGGGGAAACCTCTCCTTTGACAAAATAAAGTGCAGTTTTAATGCCAAATAAAATTGAGTGGTTTTCATTTGCATTCTTAGCAAAATCAGAGAACAAAGAAATTACCACTCAACCAATCAGGTTTGTTTCTATGTGTGACAGAATACCAATCAAAACAGAAGATGTTTTCATTTGTTTTTATGTTTTATTTCCCACTCAGGAAAATAAAACTTAACATAAGAAATTAATGTAAGCATCTCATTTACTAGAAGAGGGTAGCTTGGTGAATGCACTATATAAACTTCTCATATAAAAACCAGTGCCATAAAACAAGATGCATATTGAGTGGTTTTAAAGTTAAGTTGTATAAACTAATTTTAAAAAAACTAAAACTTTGTGAGAGCCTCTACTTTAAAAACTCACTTTTTTTCTTTCAACAACCGAGTTCAACAAACAAAAGTGATGAAAATTTTCAACATATAAAACTAAAACATATAAAACTTCCTTACTTTGTTATCACTGTTTCAGAATACAAAATAAATTTTTCATGATGGTGAAAATATCACTAGATCAATATTCTTCTATAATAATTACGATTAGCAGGTGATAAAAAGTACAATTTTGATTGGAGTCAATGATCTGGTTTTTAAGAGAGTTTCCAGTATCCATGACAACAGTTGCTTTGACAAGATGTGCATATGGCATTACACTGCCAGCTGGTGTGAACAATGTTTGAACTACTGCATTGAGATGCTGAGCAAACAGAAAAAGTTGCCACGTCTTAACCCTCAGGGAAGGCAGTCATCCCCTGATCAATTATGAAAAGACAGAAAGAGGGCTGCTACAGTCTGGCTCCAAGCAAGTTTTCTGAGAAGGCAGGCAGACATAGAAACCAAAGTAAACAAACTGAATGCACTAGCACCATCTTCTAACATTGATTTGTTTCTCCACAGCAGGATCTGGCAAATTCTGTAAAGCATACTTTTTGCGTTTGGAGACATACACACATAACAACCTTCCTTTGTTTTTTTAATTTCTTCAAGTAGTTACAGGTCAACCTAAACATTTCTAAGGTGCCATTTTCCAGTAAACTCAGGCAATTAATATATTGTTTAGTTTGAAAACAAATAAAAATTAATTCCAAACTTTGTTATGACAGAATCCACTCTTTGAAAATTTTCATTCAGTATTCTAAATAATATAACTTTCTTCTTTCAATCACAATATACAAAATAGCTACCAATGGTAATTTTCAAATGGAAATTACTATTGTGTGATATAAGTTGCATCTATGTGAAGTTTTCAAAATTAAAAATTAGTCAACTATTTTATCCCTTTGATGCCAAAATCCCAAAGTTTGCCTAGTTTTTTTCATATGTTTTTTTCCCCTGAGTTGATATACAACCTTAGTTTATATTGAATTCTGTAGACATTTATTATCCTTAAAGGATTCTAATGAACACAGTTTGGAATCCTGGAATTACAAGCAATTTGGACTAAAAGCAATCTTAGAAATCATTTTATCTGACCCCCTTATTTTAGCCAATAAGGAAAATTAGGCCTAGGGAAATCAAGTGCTTTTTGTTCAAGGTCTCAAAGCAATTTATAAGTGCTTTGTTCCAGGTCTCCTGGCATCCAGGCCAGAGTGCATTTTCCTGTGCCATACCGTCTCTGTTCTAGCAAAGGAACTGTCTGACGGCAATGAGTAAAACTCGAGGAAGGAGAGCATGCGACACTGTAATGAACTATTCTTTACCTCTAAAGAGAGCATGGGCATTTTTCAGAACATAAAAGGGAAGGAGTAATATAAACTTTGTGTGTTTTGAATTTGTAAGTGTATGATTAGAACTATCAAAGAATAAATATAACACTTATGGCAAAATGTCTCCACCATCCTTGACTTGGATTTCATTATTCACTCGATCAGTGGAGCTCTAAACTCTGGTAACACCCTGATCATTTGACCAGTTATTACTAATAGAATTGCAGAAATATAGAGCTGGCAAAAATTTTAAAAATTGTCAAGCCTAGCTTTCTTGTTTTGTAAACATATAACTGAAAACCAAGTACTATGACAGTTTGACTAAAGTCACAAGCAAGGCAGTAGCAGGACTTGGTCAAAAACTCAGGCTCTAATCAATGTCACCATCCTGAATTATATTCATTCACCTCAACCCAAACAATAACCTGATAGAATATGCAAACACCAATGGCTACAAAAAGACCCCAGAAATATAGATATATTAGAACTCTAGCTCATCAAAATATCACTAGATAAAAGTATATACCTACACTGTGAATAAAGAAGTCATAACAATAATGGAATGCCACAGATAGCGTCCTAAAACATACCTCTACTTATTAAAGGACCTTGTTTTTCATATGCACTTACATTTATCTTAAAAATAGTTGAGGATCATCTTTCATTACAAATTCTTATGAAAAATAACTATTTGCCTAGTTCAACATTCTTTTGGTAGCAGTAGAGATTCTATAGTGGAAGAACAAAAAACAATCCCAAATGTCAGGAATGTTTTAAAACTCATAAGCAGAAAGTTTTGGCACTTCACATTCTAACTGTAGGCTTTACATGACATTTTCATTCCCGGTATTCTAGATAACACTTTAGGACTGAATTTCAAGAAACAATGGCTCAGAGATGTTTAGTTCATCTTTTCAACTTATTATTGTAGCTCTCAAAAGATGAAAGATTATGAGATAAAGTACTTCCATCAATATAAGGTGTTAGGTAACAAATTACATAAAATATTAATTTGGAAATCACTTGTCCACTTCAACTGGTAAATAGAAAAGATAAATTCCAGGGCCATATATAAAGTTCTATGAACCACTTGTGTATTTATACTCCAAAATATTAATTTAGAACAAAGGCAAAAGATATTTACAGAACTTTCTTTCATAATGACTGAGTCACAATCAAATGAACAACAACAAAAAAGAGGTTACTTAGGCAGCTAACCCATATCTGGTTCCCCAAACCACATTTGTTTTGAATTAAGGGTACACTTTACTTAATGAAGTTATCTAATTTTAGTAAAGCTAAAGAAAATTAAGATAGGACATTTTGAAATTGGAATCAGACTAAATTAAAATATTTTGGAAAAAATGAATAAAACTCTTTATAATAGATTAAAGGTATACATATTGTGAGATTGCATAAGTGTGGGAATGCACGTTTTCCAGAATTGGTGCATTTTACTTTAAAATATTTATTGAAAACATTATTTCTGGCAGTTACCATTTAATTTAAAATGAAATAAACTTTTATAAGAAAAGCAAAGCTCAGCATATCACCCTTCTACAGTCATAATAAATCTATGCTAGTTATGAACTTCATATAAAGCGTAATTTTAATGAGTAGATCATTGTAAGAATTAATTAAGGGTGGGAAAACCTTATAAATCTTTCAGATCAATATTTTATTTTTCCTAAAAACATTGAAAACCTTCACCAGAAATCAAATAGTTTGAGGATAATTTTAAAGGAAAAAAAAAAAAAACCCTGTGAAAACAAATATATTGAGTTAGGCTAAGGTTTATAAATAACTTCTTTTTTTGTTGTTTCAAAATAAATATATGTATATTTTGGGGAAAAAACAGACATCACTCATATTTCTCCCCATAAAAATAGGAATGCTTAACCTATCAGCCTGTTGCATTTGAGACATTAAAATGAAAAATTACATCTACGCCCATTAATATCTTCAATGTATAAAAAGCACAGCGTGACACATTCTTGAGAGCTGAAGGCTACAAAATCTCTCTGAAACATAAATAACAAAGCACTCAGAAGCATATTTGATGTTGATATTCATCTCTGAGAAAAACACTGCTGCCTAGGCTTCTTATGAAAATAGATGCAGCCCAAATGGATCTCCTGTAATTGGTTTCAGATAGCGAGGTCAGAAGAAATATGATACAAGAAACGATTATGTGGAACAGGCGAAACAAGAATGTTTACACAGGCACTCCCTAGTTATACTGACAAGGGGTAAATACTTTGCAGATAACCAAAAACAAAAAGATTTGCCAGCAGGACATTCAGATTTTTACACTTTGTATTCATATATTTAAAACTTTACATATTACATCTTTAACATGTTACTTTGAATACTGAACATAAAATAAGTTTTCAAACAGAATTTCATATTCTAATTATTTGCACAAGTTGATAAAAAGTACATTCAGATCCTTCCACAAAGGTTATGAATTCCTATTCTGTTTGGCCTTTCCTTGCATTATGTTCCCACTAAAGAGAATATACTGATAAATGTAATCTGAAGTCTCATAATGCTATTTAATAGAAGAAAATTAATCATCTAATTGTCATAACCTATTTTCAAACAGCAATCTATTAGAGTGAAATTATGCATCTGTAGTTATTGACCTTTCATTTTATCATGCCTGATACATAATTAGAATAAGTTTGTTGAAAAAAAAGCAATTACTAGAAAACATTTTTTAAATAATATTTTTATTTTATGGTCTCTTTTACATAAAATTAAAGGATAAATGTGTGGCTATATTATGATTATATTATGCATCTCTATGTAGCCAAATTGAGAAGCGAAGACCATTTATTTTAGGGTATGTGACATAAAAAGAATGAGTAATTACTTATAAAGCATCCTATTTACCTATCAGATTTCAGGCATTTTGGCTTAGCACTCATGATATAGATCCAAAGGAGAGACAGTCAAGGAATTGAATCCATGGTGGAACAGATCCTCAGGTCAGCCTGAGTAATTCTAACAAAGTCCTCAAGGTTCAGATCTAAACATAGTACTTAGCATATTCCAGAATGGCTCTAACCCCCAGGTGAGCTTAGAAACCCTTACAAAAAAGAAGCCTGGGAGCTACGGGCAACTAATGGCTAAGGAACATATTGTTTTTTTCAGGTGTAGAATCATACATTCATTTTAATGAGGTTAACACATTCTTTTCCTCGGAGCTGGTGTTCCATGAGCTGCAGTAAATAATTACCATGTAGCCTGGAATTTATATCCCTATTTTCTTCATTATTCTTCTGCTAATGATAATGAATTGCTAATAGAACACTAATATGATCTATAATAATACAAAATACAATTCTTGTTCACATATTAAGGAACTATCCAACATTTAAAATTCCCAAGTAATAAAAGGTAAAGATGAATTGGAACCAATTTTATTGCAATTAATGATTTTACAACTTTTCTTTTCCATTATACATGTTCCAGAAACTGCAATGGTTTATGTGTAATGTCAAGGTTATTTTCCTTTCTGCTATGAAATATTTTATTGCTTTTCTCAAACATACTTTGGATTTCCTTTTATTTCTCACATACAGGCTTTTTTTTTTTTTCATTATGAGGTCAATATCATCTCTCTGTTTGAATATGGATTGAAGACTCATTACTGCTATATTGCTAAAATTTCAATTGGCATATTAGATATTAACTAAAAATATATACTACTGAATTACAAAATAATTTCTGAATGTAAACTATTATTTGAATCTTGTACTCTGGATTCTGGATTTCCTTTTCACTTTAAAAGTAAGATTGCAAGAGAGTAGCATTTGGGACAATAGTTGGAAAAATAAAATACATAATAAATTACTTATCAGTCATTAAAAAAATTTTGAGTGTCCCACGTATCAAGCAAAGGACTAAGCACTGCACTTTTATGGAGGTTGGGGGAGTAATATGACTTTTTTCTACCTTCAAAGAGCTTACCATCTAATAAGAAACATCTAATTGAATGTCAAAAGCCCATAAAAATGATTTAAAATTTTTATATAAGCTGATAAGCAGAAGAAATTACTTTTGGTTGTGGAGTTCAGATAAATTTTTATGGAGAATATAATATTTGAGCTGGACTTATATGAGAAATATTTCATTTGGGGAGATGACAGAAAAAGGCCACTTTAAGTGGAAGCAAGAAAATGTGGGGGTCTTAACAGCAAATAAAATTAATTCATCTTGGATATAACATGCTTGCTTTACCAGCTGGTGAAACCTAATGGGAAGGTTGGTAGAGGATAGTTAAGGGAGCTAGTTAAACAATAAATGGTAAAGGTCTTGACAGTATTTATCAGATGAGGGCAAATGTTGGAATCTAGAAATGATGGATTTATATCTGGCCCATGACAACCTTGAAGCCATGCTGTGAAGGACAGAAGTGTGAAGAGAATGTGGCAAGAGAGGTAGAAAGACCAATATGTACAACTGTCCAAATAAGAGATAAAATGGATCTAAATATAAAATCATGTTAGCAAAAAAAAAGAATTATGGAATGTATAGTCAAAATAGAACTGGCAGGTGGCAGGACTTAATGACTGGGTAGGCAGTAGAGGCTAGGAAGGAGTCAATGATGGAGTTGATGAAAGAGTCAATTGTAAGTCAAGGATAACTGGGAGAACTGCTGTGCTACTATTGGAAAGGGAGAAAACAGATGATGACATACCAGCTTGCTTTGAAGAGACTATAACACAGTTTTCTGGCTTGCAAGATAAGAAAAAAAAAGAAAAAAGAAAAAAAAAGAGTTCTTTGGAAGAAGTAATAATGTAGAGTTCTAAGTTGAGAGTGATAAGTCTGACAACAGATTCCCAAAAGTAAGAGGTAAATAAATATTTAAGGCAAAGGGATTTTATTAGATTGCTGATAAAAAGAATGAAGATAAGAGTCAAGGCCTAAATCTTGGAGAATATCAACATTTTGGGATAGAAAAGACAAAGAGGAAATGGTAGAAGAGGCAGAGAATGGATGGTAAGAACTTTGAATAAAAGTTTTTAAAAACTGAGAAATGTTAAACATAGAGTTACCAAATAATCTAGCAAGTCCATTCCTAGGGATTTACCCAAGAGAAATGAAAACCCATGTCCACACAAAAATTGTACACAAAGTTTGATGGCAGCAGTATTCACAACAGCCAAAACAATAGAAACAACCCAAATGTTCATCAACTGATGAATGGCATACTCATACAATGGAATGTTATTCAGCTATAAAAAGGCATAAACTACTGAGATAAACTCTAACATGGATGAAGCTTGAAGATGTTATGCTAAAGGAAAGTAGACAGTCACAAAAAATGCATTTCCCTGTGAGACAGACTGAAGAGATGAGAGGATAGGTTATTTTGAGATGCAGGCATAGGAAAGGGAAAGACTTCAGATTGTATGCCCTCAATATACTCAGAAATTAAGGAGTGAGATTATCAACTGAGACTGAGAGAGAGAGAGAGAGAGAGAGAGAGAGAGAGAGAGAGAGAGAGAAAGAGAGAGAATGGATTGGAATTGAAGGAGGGACAAAAAATGCAGAAGACATTTTCAAATCACTGTTCCGAGAAATATAGCTGGTATTTAAAATGTTTGAGCATGAAATGCCCTTCCACATGCATTGGTGACATATGGATATAGGCCTCTTCTGTAATGTTGTCTCCCGAACTAAATTAAAAACTGTCTACATATTTGGTGCTCTAATTTGTCTTCATCGCCGTTGACCAGAAAGTCTTTCGTCTTTTAACCTGGCCAAGGAGCTTGGCATCTCTAATTGTATCACGATATGAGAGAATGAGTCACTTACAACATTTACTATTTTACTGTACATTCTGAGGACAGGTTATCTATATTCTTTGTAAGATATAATATATTTGTGGTGCTGCTACTATTGGCATAGCTGAATATTTGACTTTGGAAAACTTCCATTAGCAACTGGGAAAAATGATGTAATGGTATTGATGAGATTTCAGAAGACCTCTTTTTACCTCTTATTAGTTGATGAACTTGGACTAGTTAATCACATTCTTAGTTTTCTCATCTATTACATGTGGTTAATAAAAAACCGACCTTTCACTATAGGTGATTGGATATTGTATTTGAAAGTTTTTAAAAGCTAAAGTGTAAGGTCATATTATTTTAAGTGAGGACATATGGAATTACATAATTCCTACAGGAGATATCAATTCTTTCAAATATATGACAATGATCATTTGAGACTCTTGATTTTTAGCCTCTTAATGACTTTGTTAAATAGGTATGTGCATTTTAGCCAATGGGCCTGGAATACAGTAATTCCTGAAAGCTTTCCTCAAAATTTAGTTCTCTGCCATCTGTTCAAGTAGAAAAATATCCCATTTGATAAGAAGAATATCTTAACAGTTATATGTGCTATCCTATTTTGGGAAGCTGTACTTTAATCTCCTCTGGGACTTTGAGGGGAAGGGTTTATAACTTTAAGAATGTCCTTTTGAGCTACACTACTCTCTTCTGCTAGCCCCATCCCACCACCATATCTGCATGAATATAAACATACACAAATAACCCTTTGCTAAAGGAGCACCTAAATCACATGATCCATCCTTGAGATTTATCATTCTTTAAGTTGAATATATACTCACACAGCTATTTTAGGCACAGAGCTAAAAGGAAAATAGCTAATCTGTCTAAAAATATGGTATTGTCTATCATCTCATCTCTGTCAAATTAAGAGAGAGTTTAAAAGAGATCTTTTCTGAGGAAGAAATGTACATACTGTAAAACAAGATACAAATATCTTAAATTTAAAAACTAGCATTACTTTGGATATTATGTTTCTAGAAAAGTGATGTGTTTTCTATGACATATTCTTAAAGACATGATTTATTACTGAAAAAGAAGGCACAATCCTTCATCAAACCAATAACAATAGAGTTAAGAGAAAGATGGCACAGGAGCAAGGGTATAATGGGAATGAAACTAGAGACATAAGAGTATAAAAAGTTAGAGGAATAGATATGTAAGAGGGCCAGGGAGGATGGTAAATTGGCCCAAAGTGAGTAGAATCATTTTAGAAAGAAGAGATCAGGATCTTTTAGAAGAGTAGGAAAGATAAAACACATTCAATACAACCACAATGCAATGCAGAAATGTGCTGAGTATCATTTAAAGGAAATATAAAGAAAGTGGCTCTGACAAAACAAAAAAGGAAGAATAGGAAAATCAATGAATATTAAGTGCTCATTTATGCCAGCAATAATTCTAAATTCTTGCACATGCCATCTCATTTAATCTTCACAACACTCTCCTTTATCACAGACCTGTAAGCTGAGGCTCAGAGTAGTTAGGTTTAGGTCCAATAGGTTTCATATGGCCTTGAAGCAGCATCAGAGATTTGAACTACTGTTTGCTGACTCGGAAGCTCATGCCCTTTCCAGAAGAGGTAGTCAGGAAAGAGCAAGTAAAAGCCTCAAGTAATAAACTGCTTGGGATAAAAGAAAACAAAATAAATTTTGTCATCAACAACATTGCTAATTATGCCAACTAGATCAACTGAAAGAATTCCAAGAGTCTATTTAAATTGCTGTCCTTTCTCCTAATTTTTCATAAATAGAATTAGACATATAAGTTTATATTAGGATCTTACTAACTTTAAAAGGCATTGTCTCTGAAGTTATTAAGCACTGATTTAGAATGTTGGTTTAAAGACAAGAAGCTAATATTAAAGATGGAAAATTTTAATAGTCATCTATCACAATCAAACACAAAACAATACCATATGCTTAATAAGTATTAAATTATATATACTATTTTTGAAGGAGTTAGAAGTAGGGTTGTCAGATAAAATAGGGGATGCCCCATTAAAGTTGGATTTATTTCTAATTTTACTTGCTTAATCTGGCTATTTTAGTTAGAAAAGTTAAAGTATTTTCAAATATGTTGCCAAGAATACCAGGATGTTTTATATGAGGCTTTTCATTTAAAGATAAAAATAACACTCATCTCATCAGTGGAAATGTCTTCTAGTCCTCATTAGTAATGAAATCATCTTACCTATGGGCTCGGGCTGCTTTCCTATGAAAAGAAAAGCTTATGCAGCTACAAATGCACAGCAAAACGCTGAGGTGGACCGTTCCACAGGGAAGAGTAAGTACAAACATCTTTTTCTTTTTTTTTAAACACCACACCAAGAAGAGCAGAGGAAAAGTTTCATTTAAAGTTTACGTTCTAGCTTCCTGAATTTGGACACACAGATGAGAAAAATGCAAAACTTTGCTTCTTTATTCACCCTCTTCTCAGCAATGATGAGGATCAGTAGCCAGGAACCCTGAGGCAAAGATTATGACCCTTCCTGGCACTGAGGGGAGGAAATGCTCCAGCAGATCTAAAGGAAAGAGCCTTGGGGCAGAGAGCCTCTGCATACCTAGCCCAGAAGCTAACTAGGCAAATCCCAGAGGACTCAGTCCAGGTGTAGACGTGGGTTCGGGACCTCTAAAGGAAAGCCCCTAGAGCTAAAATTAGAGTGTTTTAGAAACAAAATGACAGAGTTGCCAAAGAGGCCTCAGAAATTCCAAGTTCTAATCTCATTACTATCCCTTGAGCTTTTGTATGACCTCATCCCTGTCAATGATGATCTCTGAAGAAATTCCTTTTGCCAAACAGTTTATAATTTACTAGTCTTACAGACAATCTAAAGAAAGAAACATAAAACTCTTTGAAAATGGGAAATGTTAGTCTCTGACAACCAATTGCTGATGAAGCATCGCAAGTGTTCAAAAATATTTATTGAAGGAATGAAAGGATGAATAAATTTATATTAAGGTCACAGAATTTTTTATTTCTAGGCTCTGTTATTTAAACTGCAAACTCAATCAAAGAGGTTAAAATAGAGTATTGATATCAAAATTATATCTTATACCTAACTATCTGTGATATGACTCTTACAGAAAATATGTGTGTAAATTGGAAAATTCACAAATAACCACTTAGAAAATGGTAACCATTGGTAGAAATTAACAGTTTAAGATTCAGAAGCTAGGAATGCCCAGGAGGGTTTCTTGCTGGTAGGAAATGATTGGATAAGAAACAGATGTTTCCTAAGGTGAATATCCCTCTATTATTTTGCTTTCATCCTCTAGCTTAGTTGCGTTACCAAAGAGAGACTTATGATTAGAAATGCTGAAGAGAAAAAAAAAAGTTTCCCCCTTCCTCTCCAGTTTTTCCAATCAGCTTTGGTCAGTGGTCTACTTGTTGAAGATTTACATAAAATCCAAAATATTTCTTTTCAAAAGTCTAACTGACATGATATGATTAGTCTTGTTAGGTGAATGCATTCAATTACCATTACTGTCTAGTGCTACAAGCTCTTGAAAGGCTGGATATGTTTCCAAATAATTTCCATATCTTCGATAATGCATAGCAGAGTTTCTTGCACCTAGTTGCTCAAAAGACATTTAAAAGTATATTTCTTTAGACATGTTTAAACTGTAAAACACATCTGGAGAGCCTAGCTGATTCCATTCATTTAATATGTAACTTGTACACTAAATGAAGAAAGCAGCGTTCTTCCCTCCAGGAATCGCCACAGTGCCTTACCTCTAAGACTGACCCTACAATGAGGACCCTGGAAGATTAACTAGTAATCCACAATAAAACTGAGATTAGCATAAAATAAGATTTCCTTCCCTTTACTAAACTATGTTAAAATTTTAAACATCTTTTTTCACAATATATTCATCTCTTTTTTTTAAAGTCACAATCCCAACAATTACTATTGATTGTCAGAAAAGCTTTATCTCATTTTCTCCATTTAGAGTCATTCAATTATTTTAGGCAGATTGTTTAAGTATAAAAGGAAATGATTTTCTAACTGGTCTTTTAAGCAAGGGTCTAGGAAAATAATCTAAACATGGGGGTACTTCTGTTATTCGGTTTAAGAATTCGTTTATTTTAAAATGCAAGTTTTTTTCATGCTTTTTCATATTCAGTTACCTATAGAATTCCATCTTTTTCACATTTATTAATTTCCATGTACACCAAACAAAGCACTCTATGTGAAGGAGTGTAAAAGAATAACTTACTTAGGCAAAGATCATACAGTTCTTTTGAATTAAAAATAAAAAATGAATATCAACTTTACCAAGGCACACCATTGTTTCTAGTTCTTACAAAGTTCATTTTTAAAGGAGGCATATATTGTTTCATTTAATGTGATCTTCTCTTGATAGATATTTAGACTTTTCAGATTTTTGCTATTTTAAGTAATATTGCAATGAATTTCCTTGTAATGCAGTGTTGCAATTACCTTCCAAAACTTTAATTGTTGGCTCAAATAGTATTCAGATATTTAATTTTGACACATAATTATGATGTTTCTCCGTAATGGTTGTATCCATTTGTAATCCCAACACAGTGTATGAGAGGGCCCATTTCACTGTGCATTGCCAGTCCTTTTTATAGTCTTTTCCAAATTAACAGGAAAAATATTTCATTTTGATTTGCTTTTGTTCCATTATTAGAAATTGATTTTTTTTAAAAATATATCTAAAAAATAGAGAATTTTTTTTTTTTGTAGTATTTTTTTGTAGTCTCATTAGAATTAGTGAATTGGATAGGCCATACTGAAAAATATTTCACTCATTCATTCATTCATTCATTCAAAGAATCTTATGAAGACCTTACTCTTTGTTAGGTACTAGAAATACAAATGCAATCAAGACAAGCAATGTTCCTGTTTTCACAGAGTTTAAAATTAGTAGCTAACAAGTAAACAATTACCTGACAGTGCTTCTTTAAATCTTTTTGTTTTTTCATTATGTTATATACTAGCTGACATAAATGGCTAAACTACATTGGTCTTGTTTTGCCTTTGAAACTCATCATCCACAAATTGGTACAAGAGAAGAGTGTGAGGAAGAACTCTTTGTTTAAAAAAAATATGAAAATTCCCCATGAGGTGAACTTCATGTGGTTGGTGATTAAGAAATGTGATTATATTTTAAAATATAAAAAATTCAAGTCATAAATTTGTGGATTGTTCCTATACTGGTTGAGCTCTGAAACTCATCAAATTGCAGCCAGCTCTGGACAGCTAACAAAATAATGATGATGGACCAGTCCCTTCCCAAAACAAGGAGTATTTTCAACTTCAAGCAAAACAATTCCTTTCCTCTGCCCTATAAGATGTGTCTTTTCTCAGTATGAAGCAGTCCGAGTGGACATTGTCCCAAATCCCTCAAGATGGAGGAATGAACAAAAGGGGAGTGCAACATGGACAAAAGCAGATTTATTGCTACTGTAGTTATTATCCGGTGTTAACAGAATAACTTATAGCATTGATATAAAAAATAAAATTTTAAAAAGTTAAGTCATTACATTTCAGAAACAATTTTTATGAATGGTGAGAAACAAAATTGTTAAAAAGTAAATAACCCACAGTGTGGCCCACCACCCTCAATGAACTTACACATACTGGAGCCTTGCCACCAACCATAGACCACAGTTCACACTGTAGACCACACTCTCTCCCACTCAGTTCTGAGTGGTGTGTGCTGATTTAAAATGGGTGTGGGAGGTGGGCAACATGGGAATCCCAGTGGGTTCCGTGTAATATTTTGGGTAATCTAAGCACATCTTAAAATATATGTATATATGTATATATATATATATATATATATATATATATAACATTTTTGTAAGCAAATACACATATATGCATATATATTTATATATCATTTTGCAAATGTTTGTATGTATTGTGAGAATTTTGATTTTTACCCATAATAAAAAAAAAAAAAGAGTAAATAACCCATTGGATTGATAAGGACCTAGTTATCTCATTCCAAGATAGAGAACCTGCTAAAGTTTCTTTCAAAAATGGCTACCCTTTTTTAATAAAGCTTTTGCCCTAAGAAATAGCCATTAAAAGTAAACTGTTCAACCACACACTTTTTAATGAAAACGCTTTCCAACGAAATGTTTTTCCTCTTTAAATTGATCATTTTGGCTTGTTACCAGAAAGGAAGTATATGAAAGAATATGGAAAGGTGGATTGTTAAAACTGAAAAATAAAACTTTATTTCTGAGGATCACATTGGCAAGATGTTTTGTAATCTTGGAGAAATCTCAATTGCCTTTACTCAAATGTCCCAATGTCTCAAAAGATATTAAGCCTCTCATAGATAGGGGATTTTGTTGCCCATCTGCCAAGACTTCTTATTTTTGCACAATGATATATTTAAGAACCACACACATTCTCATAGAGGACACATTTTGGCACTCTCTTGTAATTACTTAATTTACATAACTGGCACCTAACAAACTACTCACCAGAGTGGAACAATAAGCTGTGCTTGCTCAGATCATCTTTATGTTGAAGTTAAGCCATTACACTGAATCCTGAAACACGCTATAGTGGAGTCCCCCGGCATTTCTACTACTATCACTCGTCTGTTGTTATAGGAGAGTGCTCACTGCCAGAATCCTCTGGCAGAAACTCCATTTCTGAGTCCAATACTAATTTATTACAAAGTCCACAACAGCTGGGACACTGGTATACACAAATGAGGCATTCTGAAATTTGAGGACAAATCCAAAATACACACTCAGGACCTTCCTATGATTCCACAGTCATGGAAATAGCTTATACAAAAAGGGGAAACCTGTCAATGTCTCACCCTACCAACACATTAGACCCTTGCAATTTAAGCCTCTATGACAGTGTTACCTCCCTGCTTTTCTTTGTTAAGAACTGTTTTGAAGGTCTTAGCTATGCCATGTTTAATGTGCCTTAGAAACATGGGGATGAGACATGTAATGTAGGGGATATCATAAAGAACACCTTGAGTACATCTATCCACAGGGCAGTGTCCATTCTGTGAAATAAAGTGGTGTTGCAAAGATGAATAGAAAATAGGCACCAGGGAAGAATTGTGGAGTAGAACAGAAGCACAGTACAAAGTAGGAAGGGTGACAGTGATTGAAAAGAGTGACAAAGAGAGGTAAGACAATTTTAATTTCTTTCAGTTCTATAGTTATTTACTTTAAGAATGATATCAAGTAGCTATTGAAGCGGCAAACTGTACCCAAATATTCCAATCCTTACAAACTTAACGTACTCTTAGGGTTAAAAATGTCAATACTGTTGTATACAACTCTTAGAAAACTACCTTTATTACACTGTGGTATCTGTGATATTTCATTCTAAGGCATTATTTCTGCTAAGCTAATCAATACTTTCCCATTTGAGAAATAATATAAAAACAGTTTCATATACAAGGAAAATAACATTTAAATTTTGCAAATATTCTTGAATATTATTAACTAATACATAATTTTAAAATATGTGCAACTTACTAACCCTTTTCTTAAAAGATGAAATGATTACATTCCAAAATGCATATTTATGTTTATTTTGTAATTTTATATACACTGGTATGAAAAGAAAAAAATGTATAGTCATAGAAATATAATAGAGGTTTCTTCCATGGGTTACCTGAAATGTTTTAAAAACTAAGTTAAAATGATCAAAAGTTGTACTCAGGCAAGGCCACAATGCTACAAATATTTCCACACATTAGAAATAAACCCTAGCAATTTGAACCTCTACTTTGCTTTAAAGTGAGCAATAACTTGCCATTTTCTATATGCTCTTTGTTCATAATCTGTAAGAATGGTTAATTTAATAACTAAATACTTCAAATGAGCATTTAAACAAGAAAATTCTATTATATAAGATTTTAAAATTTAGGACTTTTTATCAGAAATTTGCCTTTAAAAAGAAACGGTTTACTCTGCAGGTTTATGCTTATATAGGACTTCAGAAAGAAATTGAAAAATATTGGGGGGAAAAAAAAACACCAATCTTCTATACAAAGACTGTTAGGAAAACTGCAAATCAAGTTAAATTCTCATTTCAATTCATTAAGTACATTTACTGTAATGGTTTCCTATCTAGATGGTCACCAGAATCAGAGGAGGCTATTTTATAAAGAGAACTTCTTAGACTCCACTCCCAGAGATACTGATTTAATTAGGTTTGGGATGGGGTCTAAAAATATCTATTTTTCAAAGGCTCCTCAAGTGATTCTGATGAACAACCAAGTTTGAGAACTACTTTCCTACTACATAAAATTTGACATTCTTACCAACTGTAGTCCTGTTTATTACTATTATTATTAATTATAATATTATCACAATTCCTTCCTTATATAATACATGGGGAATGAGAAAACGTCCCTGACCATTCACCTATTCCATTTCCACTATATATTACTGGTTATTTAAACTAGTATGACAGAATCAAAATGTTTTAGGATTTAAAAATTAAGTGACTGAAGACTATTTCACTAAATCCTCTCATATTGCACTGTAGAAGCTGGCCTAGAGACATTAAGCAATCCACCAGGGTAACAGTTTCACAGCATTAATTTGACTTCAAGAAGCCTGATTCTTTTCCTTTTCTTATTATGCCATGAGTTTAAAAAGTGTACACATGAAAATATAATTGAGAATTTAAAATAATTCAGATTACCTTATTCTCCATTTAGTTCCCAGCAGATGACATCCCTTCTTTAAGACCTTATTCCTTATCCATTCTACCCTCTTCAGAGAATACTATCAGAAATCATTGGATAGGACTCAATGAATGGGCAGGACTCATTCATTCTGCAGGAACCTTTTCCCAGCGTGTAATGGTTAATTTTACATGTGAGCTTGTTAGGGTATGGTGTCTAATTGTTTGGTCAACCACTGGCCTAGTTACTATGATGGTATTTTGTAGATGGAAGTAGCATCTATAATCAGTTGACCAGAGTAAAGGGGATTATTCTCCATAATGTGGGTATGCCTCATCCAATCATTTGGAATTATTCATAGCAAAAATCAAAGACTCCAGAGATCAGAAGAATTTCTGCCTCAAGACTTCAACATCACCTTTACCAGAATTTCCAGGCTGCAGCCTCCCCTATGGAATTGGGACTTGCCAGCCTCCCCAAGTGTGCGAGCTTGCTCCTTACAATAAATCACTTTTAAACACATATACCTTGGTTCTGTTTCTCTGGAGAACCCTAATTGATACACTGTACTTCCATGGAAATTGTTATATGGCGCCTCTTCCATCTCATTCCCCTTGTCTATCAAGCCTAGAGGACCTCGGAGATCCTAACTTAGGCAAAAAGGATCCAAAGACTCTATTAGTACTATTTTAGTTACATTACGGTTAAATAAACTTTTGATGGTTAGCATGGAATCATATACAACAATATTTCTATGGGAAATGGAATTTCTGTTTCTCAACAACAGGCAAATAAAAAATGGATGTGTGCAACAAAACCTATTAATAAGTTGGGGACAACCTGTTAATACATTTTAGGTAAAGAAAGCATTTATAAACACATTTCTTTCATATCAAGACCTGTGTCTTTCTGTTTACTTAGAGAAGATGTGTGATAACATAAAATGGAAAAGTCTGTAAACAGACACTAAGAACAGTTTATAACAAGTGTAAATCCAATAACAAATTACATTGAAAAAGAGAAAAATAACCTAAATTATACTCAAACAAAAAATGTTATTATAATATAACAATTTCCCACTAATAAATTAATAATAAATACATATAATATTCTGGAGCATTTAAATTGTAATTCAGGGTATGGATGTGGCTTAAATGGTTGGGCATCCGTCTCCCTGGGTTCGATCCCCGGGGCCCCCCGGTAAAAAAAAAAAAAAATTGTAATTCATTCCATCAGCTTACAATTTATTTTTGTTGTTCTTATTTTTAAAAGTTTTTTTGCGTGTGTGTGGGGGGGGATGGAGAAAAAATAGTATTTTCTGCCATATTCTGTAAATTAATTACAAGAATAATTATAGAATAGGCAAAGTAAATGATTATGTGCAGTGAAATTTTAACAATTAAACATAACCTCAGATTTATAGAAAAGGATATGTTGGCTTTCTTGAGGAGGAAATGTAAGCAAAAGTTAGTTGAATACACCACAGTGGAATATTCTTCTTTAAAGTTACAAATGAATTAGGAATTTAATGTACCATTGGTGAGAACAAATTTTTATTTTGTAGCATAACTGTCTAACTACCAACCCTGAAGTTTAAGTTCTCTATTGCATTCCAATCCATGTCCTAAGGCAAGTTATCTGATAAATTCTCCTCTAAAGATTTGGCTGGTCTTTGGTACTCTACTGAATTTATTCCTGAAGCCCCCACTCCCCCCATACTCATTGATGTAAAAGCTTTCTGTTGCAGGATTCTTTCTTTGATTCATATCTTTTTTTCAATGCACTGCACACAACCAGTTTGTATCAAGAGACACAGAGAAATGTCAGTATGTATTTTTTAAAGCACCCTTTACTTTATCTTTATATCCATTTGGTTCAAAAGAGTACACATTTGTCTATGGAAAGTCTTAACTTCAAGAAAAGTTTGAAATTATAAATCCAACCTCATAAGTTATGAATATGCAAAATGAGCCCTTTTGCAGAGGCAAGAGTTAAATATGAAGTACATCTTTGTCCCTACTTTTTTTTCTTATCATACTATCATAATTTACTATCCTCTCCTAACCCATTTCCTACGCTTTTCTTTACCAAGCCTTAAACACTGAGTAACTGGCATAGACATGCAGAAATTAATTGAATAGAGCAGAAATTGACCTTCAGGAACTTAGCTTAAAAGACAGAATAACACATCAATTGATAGAAAATGAAACCCGAGATCTGTACCAACAACCAGGGAAGATTATTCATTGAGCTGAAAATTTTGGTTCATCTCATTCAGTATGGTAAATTTATATATTCATTTTTAATGTAAAAGCTCATAAGAGGACATAGCAACCTGAATTTCACTTTTTAGAGGTCATAAAGGTGATTTGGACAAAAATGAATTGTTAGGTTCTCATCCTCTGCTGATCATTCAAATATCAATGTTTTCCAGTTCTCATGTCCTTTCCCTTTTCCTATCACTTTATACACTGGCTGCTACTTCTCAGCCTTCTTTGCGGGTCTTCCATTCCCTCCAAATCTCAAAGTGTTTAAGTACCCAAGGGTCTTTGAATCTCTTCTCTTCTTCTCTTCCCCTTCCCATCTCTTCTCTCATCCATTAGGTGCTCTTACTCAGACTCATAATGTTAAATATCATCTACATACTGACAACTCATAGATTTATATCTCCAGTACTCACGTTCCCTATGAACTCAACTTGAATATATAATTACCTTGATCACACCACTTGCTTCTCAAATATACATCTGAAATATAACCTTTCATCAACTGAACTGTTTATTAACACCACCCCCAAAACAAAAACTGGAACAAATAAACCAAAAAAAAAAACACCAAAAAACAAAAAAACACTGCTCTTTCCCAATTCATCAATTTGGACAAACCCCAAACTTTGATTTATGTCCCATACCCAACATCAATCCACCAATAAAAGCTTTGAAATGCATCCAGAATTTGTGAGACTTCATACCACTCCCACTGCAACCAGTCTGGCTCAAGCTCCCATCTTTTCTTGTCTGGCTATCTGGTTTGCTTGCTTTCTCCTTTTCTCTCCTTTCCATATATTTTGCACACAATAGCCAAAGTCATTCTTTTCAAACATATATCATATGATGTCAATTTCCTTTCCAAAGACCTTCAAGGGTTTCCTACCTTAAATCTGTACATGAACTGGCCACCTCTCTGGCTGAATTTCATACCACTCTCTTCCTTGCTCACTCTGCTCCAGACACATTGGTCCTCTTGCTAAATCTTACATAGGGAAAGAACACTCCCATATCAGATTCACTGCACTTGCTGTTCCCTCTGCCTAGAATCGCAAGATCTTTGCTTTAATGTTCCTAGTCAGAGAGTTTTTCGGACTGACCTATATAAAAGAGCAATCTCTGTGACTCTATCTCCTTAATCTACTTCATTTTTCTTTATACCAGTTATCACTAATTGTAATACCTATTTGTTTATTGGCTGGCTCCCTAATGTAAAGCCCATGAAGGCAGAAACTTTACCATATATACTGGATAGTGCTCAGAATAATGCCTTGCATATAGTAGGTGCTTGATAAATATTTGTCATATGAACAAATGAAAAATGACTGAATAAAAATATTCTGAATAATAGCATGGCATCAGTTGTCATATAATACTAAGGTCTCTCAATTCTCTACCTCTACTATCAACCTTTCCTCTAATATACAGATATTCAAATCTATATTTTTAACTTGGAAAAAATGTTAGCACTTGGATGTCCCACAGACATCACAAAGTCAATTATATCCAAAAGTGAAATTACCCTTATCTTCAAATCTTATACTTAACATGCAATTTTGATGAAGAATAACGGAACTCTCTCCTCTCAAAATATCTCTAGAGGTATGCCTGATTTGTACTTTTTCATAGACTTCCGCCAAATCCATCCCCAAATCCTGTGGATGGTGCTTCCTAAGCATTTCTTATATTCATTTCCCTCCCACCACAACAACTACTGATTCACTTTAAGGTTTTATCTCTTGCATGGCCTATTGAAATAATCTAGTATCTGAATTCCCAATTTTTATTCTTAAGCCTCACTCCAATCAGTCTTTTCTACTGTTGTAAATCTAGCTTTAGAAAATCCAGATTTGATTACGACATTCTCTATGACTCTTCAATGGTTCATCTTTCTAAAACCGGATATACAAGTTAAAAATTGGGGTGGGTTTGAGACTCCAACCCTTTTTGGTCTCCCTTCTTCCTCTCTCCCTAATTGTTATCCCTGAGGAGATTGCTTGGGTTCTGTGGACTTTTCTTCTGCACAGGTTTCCTGTGTTCCAGCTATTCCAAAGCACGGGGAAACACATGCTCTTACACGACCAGATCATAAGCTCTATGAAGACAAGGATCACGTCAATTATCTTCATCCATGTGCCCCAGTTCCTAGCTCACTGTACATCACAATTAGTAGGTGCTAACAAACATTTGTTAAATGAATGAATGACCCTACAGTTCTGTATAGGATGATCCCTCTGTCAGGAAAAGCTTTTCTTCTTCTCACCCTTTCCCTCCTTTTGTTTATGTGTCAAACTCCTACTCGCCTTAAGGACTAAGTTTGAATTTTACCTGCTTTGCAAAGACTTTCCTGACCTTCCCAAGCAGAAAGAAGTATTTCTGCCTTGTGATTCCAAAGCTCATCCATTATCTATAACATTTAAATTAATACTTTAATAAAATAAAATATGTCCCATTTTTAGTGTGTGTACTTTTGAAGTGGGGAATATATCCTATTTCTTCATTTTTAAAATTTCTAACACCAAGGACCATTTCTGGTATATAAAAGATACTTGCTGTTTTGTTGGATGAATGCTGAATGTTACCCTTTGAACTTAGGCAAAATGAATTATGTTATAATGGTCTCTGCGGCAGTCTTCTCGTTGTATACTCAATATCCATTGTTCCCGTCTTCCTTACTAACAGACACATGATTTTATTAGCAAAGGCAATGTGTCTTGGTGTAAACTCTACGCTGTCTCCCATAAAGTTAGCGGCAGCTATTTGACATAGTTCTAACAAATGAGATATCAGCAAAAGTCTGCATGGGATGTCTGTGAAACTTTGCTTTCCTGATGAGGCATACTTTTGTCCTTTGAACTTCCTCCCTTTCCTTCTTGTATTGGGGACATGTTCTTAACTATTTTATGATTATAAGGAACAACCAAGAATATTCCAGAAACTTCAGCTATGACATCTTTCAGCCATTGAACCAACCCCAGCAAATCCTAATTCCAGGCTTATTAGTTACATGTGAAAAATTAATTTCCTAATTTGTTTGTTTCCATTTTTAACATCACTCTTACTTGCAAATGAAAACAATTCTTAATTGCTAAAAGTGGCCCAAAAAATGGATAATAGTACAGTTCTGAACTCCAGTCCAACCTTAACTTTTGGCCAAAATGAATATCATCACACTATGTACACAATGATAGAAATGCATCCTGGAAAATCACAGTTATGTGAAAAAATAAAGAGTCATCACTGAAAAATACTTAGATTAGCTCAAACTCCACTTGCTAAAATAGCTTTAAGGAGATATTAATAGAGGATTTTAGACTCCTAGCAAGAAATGAATCAATTAGGAGTTATAGTAGATTTTCCATTTTGCCTAATTAGATATGTGGCTCCTTAATATTGATGAAGTATTTGTTTTTTGTTTCTTTTTGGGGAGGTGGGTAAGAATCTCATTTCACAGGAATTCCTTTATCTCCCAACAAATCAACTGACAGAGTTGCTTTTGGAGTGTATATATATCTTCAGAAGCATTTACTTTTGGAGCTGGGAAGAGAGAGATTGTTAAGCATAGCATCATGAAATACATTATATTTTTATCTTTGGGTAATAAGTCTCTTCACAGTTTAATGGCTTAGCACAAAAAGGGAAACAAAAAAACCACCAAAACCATGAGCTATTCTACAGAAATACAGAAACACCCAAACAAGCATACATACCACAGCCCACAACAAACTTAGTTTATGGATTGAGTATCTCCTCAAAGCTTCTCATTCATTCGTTGATGAATTCCTAATGAGTGCCAGTTATGGAACACTGCATCAAAGCAATCAATTGATCTGGAATGATTGCTACAACTGAACTACTAACCTTTCCAGTTACTGACTAATCCTGGAGTCCTAAGAACTTTGATCATAAAATATTTCAAACAATATTTTACAAATTAGGCTGCAACAAACATGAAATATTTTGTTGTTCTTGATGCTGACATTCAAACTCTTCAAGATATCTGTCCCCATGCAAGTGTAAAAATATAAAAAAAGGAAAAGCATATTTTGATCATTAATACATTTCAAGTGAAAATAAATCTTAAATAATTATTCAAAGAGGTGGCATAGAATTTAAAAAAGTTGGTATTTCATAAGTAAGTTTTTTTATATTAACATTTTGGTATTACTAATACACATTAGTTTCCTATTTCTCTGGCACATTTTGTCTTGGTTTAAATGGTAGTGTACCTATATAAGTAATATAAGATGATTGTATCATGATAATTTAAGAGTTATATTTTATGAAAAAAAATGAGTCATTTTGTACCATTTTGGCAAGAATGATGTTAACATAAAAACAAAGCAAAACAAAAACAAATACAAAGACAGAAAACCCAGGTCAGGATAGCATAAGCTTGCCAGAGTTCATACAGCAATGTATGGGTAATTGATCCTGATTGCTTGAGAGATTGCTCAATCACATTGATCATGTCTCCTTAGGGTGACTAAGCAAAGACCATCCTGATTTTCTTATCAACATACTTCATTCACTAAGCACATATTTCCTGAGCATCTATTAAGTGCTACATGCTGTTCTAGATACTGATCTGAATGTATCAGCTTTTCTGTTTGTTTTTTATTTGTGAACAAATATAGCAAAGAGTGAAGAAGATTGTTGATTTTAAGTTGTTTCAAAGAATCGCAAATGCCAAACAGGATGTATAATACATATTCAGAAAACAGCATGCTCATGGAACAGCAAGCAGCATGGGCTAGCTGGAGCAAAGGACAGGCATGTGGAACTATACGTATGGCCTATCAATACTCTACCAACTCCTCCGTAGCAGACATATCTTATCTACAGTATCATTCTTATCTGAAGAGAGATGAAACCTTAGAATTCTTCTGAACACAGTCCATTAACTGGAGGTATATATAACATAACATCTATTTGCCATATACGACATAGTTTAACATGTAGAAATTGATGTTATAAAAAGAAGTATCAAGTTGGTAAGGGCTTTCTGGTCTTGTTCTAAAATCAATTAGACAGCATAGAAATTTTTACACTGAATTTTGAAAAGAAAGTAATTAGCTCAACTTCCCCTTTTACTTCTTTTAATCTCGAATAATGCTGAAATAATTTTTTAAAATTTGATAGATAAATATGCATATAAAAGTAAATCTCTCTGTACTGAAATCATTGAAGAGAATGGATTCAAAGAATCAAAGACATTAATGAAAAGCCTGACATTTTAAAGGTAATTCAGTTTCATTAATTTCAAGTACATATAGCAACTTGAACAATTAAGCTAAGTGTTGCCAAGTAGAAGTCCTGCTGACCTGCCTTAATTAACAGAAAATAATAATTTGTAATTAGCACATTATTTATGTGGGAATAAGTGCTCCTACATGAGTTCAAGTGTTTGAAAACAATTTGATTCCTTAAATCCTTCCTCCCTATAATCTTGATTTAACGAGTAATTTGCTCAATTAATCTAAGGTTTTGTTATATAAATTAGTGAGACTTTATTCCAAATAGAAAAAGGGAGACAAAGGAAGATAGAGAATTGAGAGGTCAGAACATTCCAATATGAACAGCAAACTGCATAATTTGAAATAAGTAACCAACTAATAGTTAAGATAAATCAATTAATTTGTAATTAAAAGCAGTCAAGCTAATTGTCTGATCTACAAATTTTGAGTTCAGCTTGTTCTAGTGAAAAAAAAAACAAAAACCTAAAGTCAAGCAGAGTGAGGTCTTAAACATTTTTTTATCCAACACCACATGCTTTTAAATGAGTTCTTTAATTTCTGTCTACCTGATAGGAAAAAGAAAGAAT
>JAKSZT010053770.1:15495031-15514107 GCA_026826555.1 Tolypeutes matacus
GGGTATTGTACCCAAGACCTCATACATGGGAAGCAGATGCTCAACCACTGAGCTACATTCAATCTCTCAATCTGTCTTTTAAAAGGGACTTGTTATAAATGGCTGCTATATTTCACAAAATAAGAAGGTATGTTAAAAGTGCAAAAGAAAAAGTGTCAAGAGAAAAAGTTTTGGAAAACAAAACAGAGCAAAGTACACCATTAAGTGTTATACATTTACTAGAGGTTAGCTACACATTTAATGCTCAAATTTCTAGCAGCTAATATGAAAAAAGAATCATAACCAATTACAAGGTTCATTGTATAAGATGAAAAGAAATAAGTTGTTCAAAAGCAGAACTATTCTTGACAGTCATTTGAGTTATATGCTCTCCTATGGAAACTTAGGCAGTGAACATTGGTGAAGTTACTAAGCAATATCTCCTACAATATCCTTAGTTTAATTAAGTAGTAAATTGAATAAGGGCTTTAAAAATCATAATCTTCTTAAATATAAGCTACTGATATCAAGCTATTTTATAAGAAGCCAATATGATGGTGGTTAACCATGAGGCTATAGTTAATCATTTCCTCTTTTCAACTACTTGTATTGCACTTAACCAGACTATATTGTAAATTTTTCCATATATATTTTACTTATTAGATCATTAGCTTCATGAACAAGTCTTCATATTCCTTTGTATCTCTAGTGCTTGGAATAGGGGATCAATAAATATTTACTGATGTGATCTAAACATGAGGTACAAATGTTTTTAAGTGGATTAAGTTCAAATCCTTATGGAATTCTTCTAAGGATAGAAACAAAACATAGTAAATTATACTTGTGCACTGCCTGATGGTTACTTTAAAATGTATAAAAATAAATTACATTTCCAGCCATTTTTCCTCATTACTAAAAGCAAAACTAAGTGATACCAAATTCAAGAAGGAAAACCCCTATAATAATTTAATAATGGATTCTGTGAGATTGTAATAAAGATTTATAATGAATCATTCAATAAAGCAAAGAAAAAAATATCAACAGATTTTGAATTGATAATAGGAGGTGTTTTAGAGACGAAAGCACTGGGCTTGGAGACAGACTAAGGTTCAAGTTGATTTGTAGCCATTCAATCTCAGTGGCCCTTATTGTACAGCACTGACCCTACTTATTTTAGTTTCATCATCTGCAAATAGAGAAAATAGTATTGCCCACATCTTATTTCAAAGGATCATTGTGAGAAAAAATGAGATAATATAATTGTCATTTTAATACTACATAATTGTTTCATTATTTTAAAAAGAAAAATAAAATTTAAAGCACATGGTCCTGAGCAAAATATATTAATTCCTCTTTGCCGCTACTAGGAAACCATCCAATTACAACTTTTAAAAGCCACCTTTGTATATTTTCTTAAATATCAGTATTCATCCTTAACACTTTTAAAAATAATTTTCTGTAATCTTATAATAAAATACAAATGCAATTGGAAAAAATGAAAGCATAAAATAATTTAGCAACATTCTGCTACCATGAAGATGTAACTATTCTAGTTATACCATCATCAATAGATATTTATTTTGTGCATTCTGAAATGTATCTGTTTATCCACTTTGGACTCATAGTCTGGATAAGCCATTTGCTTTTTCTACTAGATTATATGCAAAATTCTACCAGATTATAAATTCTTGAGGTTAGTATTGCTACACGACTTTGAACAACTTTGTACTACCACAGTACATACATGAATATGTGTAAAATTGAGTGTTGTGAGGAAATTAAATGAACAAATATTTAATGAATCCATTCAGTGAGACTGTATATTTTAGGACATTAAAATAGTTTAAAACACAGTTTGAATATTTCAAGAAACTTAAAATTTAGGTTAAATAAAAGTATATATACACTTAAACAGTTAAACACCAATTAAATAAATAAATATCAGTATGAGAAGTAGGGATATGACTATAAGACCATTTAACAAGAGAGTTCTTTTAACTCACTAATTTCCAGCCCTTACATCATTCTATGCACTTGCTGAAGTTGTAGATAGGAACTAGGTCAATGTACAACAAATTGGATTCTTTCTTAGATATTAAATCTTCTAAATTAACTAGTAACTACTGAACATTATATTCTGTTAATTGCTAAGATCAAAGTTTCCAAAACATTAACTATTTTTCCTCTTTGCCTTTTTGTGACTTTTACCCATAAATACAGTACTTTTAAAAATGAGATAGAAGTGACAGTGCACAGTTAATGAGATGGAAGTGACATATAATGCATTGTATTGGGAAAATGAAGTCAGATATTGCCAACAGTCAAAAGGGTTAAATGGTCTACTTTGAGAATTTCATCATTAGAAGTTCAACTTAAGTTTAATCACTTTTTAAATTTTTTAAATTGAAGTTTATCATTCATACACGTGCATCCATAAACAATAAGTATAGTATAAGTTGTGAACTTATAAAACAAACATGCATACCATCATACAGGGCTCCTATACATTACCCCACCACCAACACCTTGCACTGTTGTGAAACAATTGTTACAAACTATGAAAGAACATCGTCAAAACATTACTACTAACTATAGTCAATTTTTTGTGTATAAATTCTTAAAAATCGGGAGAAATAAATTGAGGTATATACAGTTGATATTTTCCCCTGTAACAGAAAAAAGCTTAGTGTGATGTTAGTAGTAGATGCTGTCACATTTATAGTTGTTTATGAAAAACAGAAGTTATTTCTTTCCTTTTATGATTATAAAAATACCGTAATATAATTATTTTGATTTTCTAAGTAATAGCTATTGATAGGTCAATAGTCATATTATATGGGATGAATATAAGAAGATTATTTTTAAAAATAAATTAATAAATGCTTATTTATTTTGTTAAATGATTTCACTGTTTAAGTATTCAATCCTATTAACACACTTTTATGCTAAATGAAGTGCTCTGCCAGAAAAGCACATAAGATTTGGTCTATCCAAACAGAGTTTCTAAACCTGGTCTTTGATGTTTGGTTAACTGAAGTTAAAAAATACAAATTTTTAGTGAATATTCTATTTTATTGTAACAAACAAAAAGAATATTTACTATCTAATAAATACAGTATTTATCCCAAGTCCCAAATAACTGATTGAGTTAAGTAAAAGTCATCACTAAACAGAAAATTTAAAAATGTATCAAAGTTGCTGAAAGTCTATGCTAATAAAAAGAAAAATTCATTGTCTGAGAAAAAAACAAATATAGCAGTTACTATGACACTTGAAAACAATACCTATTAGTGGAAACAGTACTTTAATGAAAAATTGTATGTGGTATTTTTGTAGGGTCTTACAATGAAGCATATCTGGGACTAGCCTGGGATTTGAGGGCTGTAGGGGATATACAAGCATCTGGACCCACATGCTGACCTGGAGACCACCAATATATTCTATTGCACATCAAGTTTTAACTTTGATCAAGTATTCATAAGAGCTCCAGGCTTGTTAGATTTTACCGTTTGTATATGTGGTAAGGGCTAAAATAAGAAATGAAAACTTTCATGCCTTTTCAGTAGGTAGATATGATGAGATAGCTGTGGCTGATTGTGCATGTAATGCTACATTCTCACAAAAAACTCCATGAGAACGGTGAACATTACAACATTAGCATAAAACAATGCCACCTGTCATTATTAGACTGAGAGGGTGAATGCTACAAAAATGTAAACAGTGAAAACTAAAGAAAAAAACAAATTTGATTGAGCTTTTGTTTTCTGGCAGAACTAAACATAACTCTAAACAAAGCTCTAGTCGTTGTTTTATAGAACTATAGAAACATGCCTGTCAGATTTTTACTAGTTTGTTTCATATAAATTGAGACAGAGATAAATTTCCAAGGTATAAATCTTTAACATCGAATGTTAGATCAAATTTAAGTTTTGAAAATACTCCAGATTTTGCAACATTTTAAATTTCATATAAATAAGTCTGACTGAGGAGCAAAGATATCTCCCATTGTATTTTTTAAAAAATATTTTCTGGTAGTCTTTTTTTTTTTTAAGGAGGTACCAGGGAATGAACCCAGGACTTCATATATGCAGAGCAGGTGCACAAACACTGAGCTACATCTGCTTCCCTCTCCCAATGTATTTTTATATTCCTGATACTCTGTAAAAGACGGATTTATGTTATCAATTTCGTTCCAGAGATTACTAGTGGTCTGAAAAAAAAACCTGATGCAAAGTACTTTCGTTTTCAAAGTGTATTCCATAGTTTCTTGAATGCTGGCAAAGGGTAAAAAAAGAAATATTGCTTCAATATTATCATAGTCTGAACTTGAAGCATATAAAATTGTGGTGTACTGAATTGCAACTTAGGGGTAATTTCAAAGCAATTTCTTTTCAAATTGTTTTATGGACACTCTAAGTATACAATTCTTTGATTTTTTTTTTTTTTTAATGGAATACTGCTTTGTATTACATTGCGCAAAATTCCACTTAAACTTGAATTAGTTCTTGTAACCTTAAAGTGATAAAAACATGCGTATCTATAGGCATTTTAAAATTTTAATAAGTATTTCTAAGCAATGTTCTAAAAATAATTTTCTAGTATTTTAGAATTATATTACTCTAAAATCCCAATTCTGTCACCATATAAGAAGAACTGGTAACAGAATTATAGAACAGTTTTCTGTGAAGGAAAGGCAAATCATAATCTTTGATTCTAATAACCTAATTTCTTCTCATGGTAACATCCTGAAGTCAACTTCTTATGATCCCATTCCCGAACAAAAAGAACAAAAGACCAAAAAAAAAAAAAAAAAAAGTCCAAGCTTTCCCAAAGTCTCTCTGGGTCACAGAACGCATCCACAGGGTAGAGAGGCACAAATCCATTTTTAAGGTCTACATTCTGCTTGCATACAACTTTCTCAGTTTCCTCTGGTAAATCCAGTTTTCATTTTTAACTATCACTTGCTGAATTTCCAGGCTAGACCTGAGAGTTTATTATCTATGTCTGCTTCTGGGCTTGGGGTAGGCAAAAAGCACAATGATACATTTATGTATCATTTTTCTCCCCACTAGTCTCACTCTTGGCCTTAATGGTTTCCAGCTCTAAAAAGGGAAGAAGAGTAGGGAATCATGCAAGTATAAGAGGGGCAAGACTAGATAAAGAAGTAGAAAGAGTAGGACAATGGAAATAAAGGGTCTAATTAAAAATAAATAAGACAAATTTCACACTACTCATGGCTAACTCACATCCTCCTTCAGTTAGATGTGACTAGAATATCTACAAACTGTAACCAAATTCTTATTTTATTTCCAATTGGTTTTAAGTAAATAACCATGATTATAGTCTGTTTTCTGATAAACGATTTCTATAAAGTGTGTGAATATGATCATCCCTCAATTATTTTGGAAGAAAATTGAAAAGGAATTATTTTTTTCCTTAAAATATTTAACCTTAATTGAAAGAAAAGATACACTTAAAAGTTGTGGTGTTTGAAAAGCTGTGTATAAGGCAGAGATAGTTTTACAACTTTAAGTTTTCAACTTCTAAAAACAAGATTGATTAGCATTTGGAAAGTGCCTAAAATATCACTGACAAAATGATTTGAGACAGTTATTACATCTGTTTTTGCAGGTGGAGTTACCTAATAAAATCTTAACACACAGTGGCTTTTATTCTTTATTTTTTTTTCTATCAATCCTTCAAAAGTGTTCATATTTCACAGTATTGTTTTCTTAAGCCTCCAAGTTTGTGAGCTCATTAACAGCAAGCATAGTGGGCTTTCTAGAAATTACTTGGTACTATAACTTTGGAAGTTAAAAAGTGGTTCTTAAAGAATTTAATGAACACATAGAATTTAAATGCTAGGTATTTCAAGAAATCCTTGAGTTTTGCAATGAATCCTCTTAATTTCATTGAAAGCTAGATCACAGATAGAGCTTAAGCCTCAGATTCCAACTTGTCATTAAATTAATAAATTGGGGTAAATGTTTTTGTTTGTTTTTAACTTTTAACATAGCCATGACCTGACCATTTTCTCATTGACAGGTGCAGTTTCCAGAGAGCAAAACCAAGCCTTATTAATGCTCTGAATAAAGCTGAAAGTAAAGTATGCATGACACATATACCTAGTTCCAATGCCGTGGTCTATACAAATCATATAACCTCCAAAATCCTGAGTTTTAAAAATTAAATTTGTACATATGAAGGGTCATTTTCTTTTATATGGATTATTTTCGCTGGCTAGAGTACACCGACAGAAAGTACATATGGCCTGTCTTTGTGTTACCTCCAGAAAAACATGTTCTTAATCCATCCTATCATAGATAGGATGTTTTTTGATGAGGTTACTTCAGATAAGGTATGACCCAGCCCAATCAGGATGTGTCTTAAATCCTGTTATTGGAATCCTTTAAAAGAAGAATGAAATTCAGACTTGCAGAGAGAAAGCCAGGAGGGAGCAGGCAGTTGAAAGTCAACGGAACCAGGAAGAGAAGAGAAAAGCCAGGAGAGGCTACTGTGTGCAATGCCATGTGACAGAAAAGCCAAGGACCAAGGACCAAGGATCACAGCAGCCAGCCTCAGAATGCTACAGTCTTCTGGAAAAAGCTTTACCTTGATGACGTCAGGGTGTTGGACTTCTCCTAGCCTCAAAACCAAGAGCCATCAGGTTCCCATTATTTAAGCTAACCCATTGCATGGTATTTTGTTTTTGCAGCCAGGTAGCCAAAACATCTCCTTCCACTGACACTTTCTATAAAATGTACATAATTCAAAACATGTTTGGATTATTGACTCTGCATTGTATTCTCATGAGGAAGGCCATACTTGTTACTTGCATTTCATATGAGCTAATTGAGTAATAGGATACCAAAGTCACTTGTAAAAGTGGAATTCTAACACATATTCTGAGGCTCAAACTTTTGCCAGGCCCTCTTATCAACACCCAGGTATTAAGCAGGTGCTGTACTACTCTTAAGGAAATACTTAAGAGAGCTTAAGGAAGAGAACTATAAGGAAATACTTAAGAGAGCTAAATTGAATAATATGTATTTGTGTTAAATATCACACTATGGTACAAGGTTTTATTTTTAACAGATCAGAAGATGTATGGTAAAAACTTTTCCCAGTATTTTTAATAAAATAAAGGTCTTTCTTTTTTAAAAAAGAAAATTCTAACATAATTAATGATATTTTGCCATATTTATTTGTCAAATGTGATTTGAAATTTTTTTTACACATTAAATGAACAAATGTGATTCACTAATAAAGCAAGAGTATGGGAAAAACGAGATAAAAATCAAATGGCTGCCAATGGGGAGTCCATTTAATGATGGACTACTATTTTTCAGTAGCCTGAAATCTGAAATTTAGTAAGTACATACTTTCCGGTCTATTTCATCGTTATATTGACAAGCCCTCTGAATAACCAAAATAATATGTATTAAATCACATTTTAACATTTGACTCTAAAAATTGCATTAGGAAACTCTAAGAGAAAGTTATATAGGGCAAAAAAGCTAATATTGTTGGAGAAAACTTTTCTTCTACTAAAAAACAAGACAACTGTTTTATCAAAGGAAGTGTATCCCCTTTCTTTATTCTGCAACCCCATACTTTATTTATTAAGGTGATACTCTAATGTTCATTCCATGATAAAACTCTTCATTCACTATTCCCAGGAAATTTTTTCTCTCCATAAACTGTAGTCCTATTGCACTTTGCTCCTAAGTCTGAGACAGCATTTACTACACTGTGTAACAATTTATACATCTATTTCTCTTATTCAGCTACTAGACCATGAGCTCCTTTAGGGAAGGTACTATAGGCCCATTCAACAAGTATTTACTGAGCATCTTTTATGTGCTGAAAATGGTTTGAAGTGCTGGGATATAGCTATGAACAAAATAGCAGTGCCTCTGGTGTCAGATATAGCATACAAACTATAAATATAGTACTACTGGTGGAACTGGTAGTAGACAATACTACTACTACTACTACTAACAAAAAACTACCGTATTTTAGTTGTTACTACATGCTAGAGGGTGTATAGTAGTTACATAATAATAACAGATTAGAAATGTTTTATTTATATATGCATGTGAAATAAATAGGTACTTACTATAAATTGGACAATGTAAAATTGTTACTCCCCAACTGTTTTAGACCTACATGTGCTTTACACATGACAAAAGTAGTAGTAGTGATAGTAGCAGCGCAGCTACCAAGTTGTAGTAGTAGCAGTAGTAGCAATAGTAGCAGCAGCAGCAGCAGCAGTAGCAGTAGCAGTAGTAGTAGTGACTCTGTTTTATAGATGAGGAAACTGAGTTTTGGGGAGTTTGGTGCAATGATTAAGATCACTGTAACTGAAGTTACATCATCAGGTCTGTATTACAGCTCCACCACTTATTAGCTGTGTGATCTTGGGCAATTTATTTAAACATCTAATATCAGTTTACTTTCTGTAAACTGGGAACAATAAAGTATTCATCTTAAAGCATTTTTGTGAGGATTAAATAAGCCAGTAAGGGGCTTAGAAAAGTACCAGGAACATAGTAAGTGCTCAGTAAGTATTAGATATTCTCCTCCTCTTCCTCCTTCTTCTCATTGTTATTATGATTATTTACATCAATGTTACACAGCAAGTAGATGGAATGCCCAGATTTGAACTTAATTCTTGGTGACGTCAAAATCCACAGATTTAGCAGAGCGTTTATACAGCTTAGCAGTTGAGTGCCTGCTTTGCATGTATGAGGCCGCAGGTTCAATCCCTGGTGCCGCCAAAAAAAAAAAGAAAGAAAAACAAAGTCCACAGATTTAAAGATTTACCCTGCAATGCCTTGCTAAGTAGTCAGATTTCATATTTGTTTAAAAATTCATAAATATATTTATCTGTCCCACCCATCAACAGTTTAAAGCTATTTTTGAAAATGTATTTCAATAAGACAAATGTTCTTATTTTAGGTGGAATTTAAGATCTCCAAAATTTTGTGTAAATGTAGTTTGAATATGGGGGCATTTCGTCCTCCAATAAAACTGTTACCCAAGAGTTATGATATAATGTAAGGAACATGGACTTCATATAATATTAAGAAAGATAGTTATTTTATTCCAATGTGATTTATATCCCTAAGTTGTAAAGTACATTTAAAGCTTAATTGAGTAAGAATTTAAAAGGCTCTCATGTCTTAGATGTAGTAATGGAAGAAGTAGACCAGTAAATTTAACTTTAATTATAATAGGGAAAGGATGTTCCAGGACTGCTTTATTGTTTTTTTTAATGCACATCTAATTTAATTACATTAAAATGTCCCATTTATTATTTCCATTTATGACATCCTAATTACACACTCATCCATTCATGCAGAAAGTATTTACTGAACAACTACTATGTAATCAGGACATGTTAAGCAGTCTTCAAACATGTTCTTTGACTTCAAAGAGTTTATATACTTTAAAGAGGCAACATGAAAGGTTTTTAAATGGGCAGTATCATTAAAAGCCAATACTTGGTAGTAATATCAAATACTAGGGAATACTGTCAGTCAGGTGAGTGTTAAGAATTCACAGAAATTATGAATCTTGAGTTGGGATATATGCATGGGGGAGAAGATAGAATATCCCATGTTGGAAGTTGGCACGATGAAACTTCCTGGAGCAAATTTTATTTCAGAGATGCCAGGGAAAATTGCAACAACCTTAAAAAGTTTAGATTTCATCTATAGATATATCTTTAGATATACTGGAGGCTTTGAAATTTTCAAGATGGTATTTTATATCCTGAAAGTAATAGTTTAATGTGATTAGGTGACATACAGGCTTGGAGAGAGTGAACAAGAGAGACTGGAAGCATGGAGACCATTGTACAATAATTCAGATTTGAGCGAATGAGGGGGGTGGCAGTGGAAATAGAAAAGAAAGGGAGGAAGGAGGTATTCTAATAGAAAATTTAGTCTGTCAATGTTTCCAAAAGAAGATGGGGCAAGTGAGAGAGAAGTATAGGATATTTCTATGCAAGCCTGATTGGGAAAATATGTGATAGGTAAGAAGAAACAAAAACTAATTTGGGGAAGAAGGTAGGTTATATGCCAGGTTTCCCTCTCTTTCACAGAATGTAGTTTTTTTTCTGCAAAGCCCCTGTGACCTCAGCAGTCTACCCGCTGATCTTATATAATGGCAACAGGGCACATTTTACAAAATCATGAGGAAGGGCAAAGAGATCTTGACAAGCAAGTTAGTCTAGAAATTTTAGGATGCTCTTCTATCAACAATTTTAAAATTTTATGTGTGAGAGGCAACAATAAACCACATCTACAATGCTTTGCCTACGATAGCCCATTGACTAATGAACAATCAAGTTAATTTGGTTGTTTTCCTTTTCTTTTCTTCTTCTTTTTGCTCTTCTCTCATAAGACGTTTTAACTTCATGTACAAATTGGCCATGTGTGCTGGTGTAATGTAAACACAAAACAAAATATTTATATCCACATGTGCTCATTCCATGCAGCAAGGTAACAGTACGAGTAAAGGAGAAGAAAAACAAGCCACATTTCACAAAAGATGGGCACAAGGGGAAAAGAAACGTGCTTTTGAAAATGTTGGCATGTTCTCCTATTTCATCATGATCAAGACATACTTTTTACTAAGCCTTATATTCATATTTCCAAAATAACATGCAGTTTAATGCCAGCCCAGGGGCGATCAGATTGATAAGAAATAATTTTATGGCAAGAGTAATCAACGTTCCATATATTTCCTATAATCTCAAATTACCTTCAATTGAAAGTCCAAATTTGGCATAACAGTTGAACAAACTGCTGCCTTTACATTGTAAAAGGAAAACAGAAGATATAGCATTTATTTCTGAAAAAATAAATCCTAATGTCAATCTTTTTTAGCCTCTATAATGTGCAAAGGATTCCACATGTTAGCATTACTGAAAGCATGTAGTAGGACTTCTGGGCTAACTGCCAATTCCTATTAGAATTCTTTCCCCCTCAATCACTAGTTCAAGCATGCATGAGATCACAATGCATAAATAGTAGCACAACGAGCAGGAAATATGAGACAATCCCTCTGTCTTGATCCTCCAGTTATATTGAGTACCAATGGGATTTGATTTCTAGAGTACTGCATATAGTTCTGGGACCCTGCCAACTAGGGAGAATATAGAAAAATAAGAAAGGAGAAGAATCAGTGGTGATTATTAAGTTAAAATCAGAGGCTAAGCCAGAGTGATCCCTCTATGGAAGCAGGTCTGGAACATTTTCATGACTACAAATCAATAACAGCAAAAAATTGCTCAGATGAGAGGGCTACTTAAGGGATCCCAACTTCTAAAAATACTATTTGCATATATAATATTTTAATCTGAAATAAACTGTGAAGTGTATCCCTCTTATGAGTTAGCCTGAACCAAAGAATCAGGTACCCTGGGGAATTTCCTGGAGAGAGCTTGCTTCCAGTTTTAATAAAGGCAGAGGAGGAGGATTCTAATTGCATATACAAAATAGAGAGTAGTGATTAAGTAACATTAATGCCCACATTTTCTCACCTATTATTCTTCAGGAAGATTCTGGTTGTCCTGAGTGGAGACTTTTTACTTTTTCTATTAAATTAGCAGAGGCTACTTCAGTGTCACACTTTGTGGGTACATTTCTTAGCTTGCTTTGTTATTTCAAATCGATCCTTACATTTCCCTAGATTTTGATTGCTCATTGTGATTCAAAGATTTATTATAGTTAGACTGACTATATGGGATTAAATACCATCAACATTTCTGGTTAGGTTATAAATGTAGATTTAAATGTTCTTTAAGATTTTTAAGAGTTTTGTAAAAAATATAGCTAAATTGCTTTTCTGCAACTGTTCTAAAATAACTTTTAAAATTCTATACAATTTAAAGTGTGTGTGAGCTGTAAGAGGGGTGGGGGGAAAGACTTGTATAAAACTCCAAAACAAAAGGTGGTGATTGTAATTTTAAATTTGCACAATGACTAAAGTTAGTGCCTCACATGTTATTTAATTAAAATAATATATCTCAACATATCCTGAGTTGGAAAGAAGTTTTGATTAGGAGTAAAAGACGGTTTCTGATGGTACATGGAAATTTATCCATAAGACATGAAATGCTTTAGTAAAAATTTTAGTTTTCAATATTAGATCAGGTTAAAATAAGTTTCAACTACATCCATTATGCAGATCTAGAAAATACTGGGAGTTAGGTATTTCATCCACAACCTAGTATTTACCCGGAGACTGACTAATGTCTAGAATGATTCTCTATGACCACTGCTGACTCTTCAGGCCAGTTCTTACCTGGTGAGCATATGACACTCAACATAAAAAAGATCATCATAGTCAACATGTCTTCACGTACTGCTAAAGGGGACATATATGATAATACAGAAGAAAAAACTTCTCAATTATTTTGATACGGAAGCCACCTTAGAAAATAAATGTGTATATGTATATGTAGATATGCAGCAAATATTTTGGAGACCAAAGGTATAGTGATTAAGAATGCATGCAGGTTTTGAGGTCAAAAAGCCTGGGGTTGAATATTTGCTCTACTACTCATGTGTGACCTCAGGAAGACTATCTAATCTCTCTTTGTCCCAATTTTCTCACCTATAAAATAGGGATTATAGTTACACAATAGCACGGCTATTGTGAGGATGAAATGAGATAATGCATAAGAAGTCCTTATATCATTGTCTGGAACAAGGTATTCCGTAAATATCCAAAAATGTTGTGAGATGATGCTGCTAAAAGAGGAAGATGGGGGGGGGAAGGGAAGTAAAGGAGGAAAAATAGTCACCCTTGGCAAGAGTTCAAATAGCTTTTCATTACTTTAGGGGAGGCAATGATAAAAATAGCATTCTACAGAAACAAAATTTTTGGCTACCAGACTTTTCCAGGTTTCTTGCACTCAGATTTAAGGGAGATGTGTAGTTAGGGTGTTAAAGTGGCCAAGAATAACCCAATTGTGCCTTTCTTTTATACTGTTCACTTAAATTCAATGTTTAAGGAGAGAAAATTACTTTTATGGCAAATAATATAGGAAGAAGTATGTTTGGTTCCAATCTGAAAACAAAGAGAATTAAGAGTAAAATTGGAGAATTTGGTGATGATCAGAATGATCAAGCTATCATGGCTGAAAAGTTAGTACAATGTCCTTATTGTGTCGGGTGGTCAAATGTGAACTGACAGGTTATTATGCACTCATTAGTTAAAAAGTAGTGAATTATTATGAAACTGAATTAAGACAATTGTAAAAAATTTTTATTTCTGATATAACAAGTAATATTTACTATAAATATTTGTTTCTGAAAAAAGAAGAGATAATAATGGTTGAAAACTTGTAACTAAACCAAGTTGACAAATTATACTAATTTTAAAAAATAAATACATTTTCAAAAAGTTTCTCTTTAGATTGACAATTAAAACTAATATTAGTAAATTCCCTTCATATATATTGAGATGATTCTCCTGGCTCCAGGATGAGATGTTTTATACCTGTTTTATAAAATCAACATTTTCCCATTTAGATCTCCTTCTGTTAAACTCTGTGGATTGGTCTTATAGCAGGTTCAAGTGGGTGAGTAGCTGCCAGTCAAGTATGTTGAAACTAACTGGTCCACTGAACCCTTGACCAGGTGTCACACATGGTATCTTCTAATTCAATAAGAAAACCGATCACAAACTTAGTTGCATTTAATGGCTACTGTATTGTATAACTATAACATCATAGGCACTGTACTTATGTTTTGTATAAAATTTTATATAATTGAATCTTAACCATAACTCTATAAGGTACATATAATCCGTATTTTACAATAAGGAACCTTAGCCCCTTTCCCAAGCCAAAGAAACTAGGGAACATTATTTCATTAATGATTGAAAAACTTAACCAAGAAAATATGATAGGGTAAAATCCCCCCATCTATATTTCTTTACATTATTGGTCTACTCATTGAATTTCATATATAAATTTCACATATAATTTTTAAGAAAAATATTTTTAAGTTGATTCTTAATATAAAGCATTTCCTAATTAACCAAAATGCCAAAAACTAAAATTTTTAAATCTTCAGAGTTTGGGAGGGAAGAAATGTCAAGATATCTACTTTTAAACTATAATAGAACAAGATAAAATTAGGGCTAATTTTTAAAAAATGCTTCTTAGTATTTCTTCAAATTAGTATAACTTTGGCTAATTTAATACTTTAATTATCTGCCAAACAAAAGTCCTAAATGCTTGGTAGATTCAAGATGTCCTCAAATTCTTTGACATTTCTGCTATTGAGAGATAGATCCTATGTCCTTTCCCCTCAAATCTGGGTCTACTTTGTAATTATTTGAACAATATATTATGGAAGAAGTGGTATTGTGCCAGTATTTGTGGCCAGGCCATAATTCTAATTCCAGCTTCTTGAATGCTCCCTTTTGGAATCCAGTCACTATGCTAAAGGAAGCCCAAGCAGCCCCATGGAAAAGCCCATGTGGAAATAACTGAGCATATCAACAAACAGTCAGCACCAATTTGCCAGTCATGTCAGTATCAAATGCTGAAAGTGGATATTTCAGTCAAACTGCAATAGCATAGAGCAAAAGTTCTTAACTTTTTTTTGTTGCATGGACTCCTTTGCCAGTCATGTGAAATGAATACTTGTATAATTTATTTATTGCATACATTCATAACTGAAGGAAATGCTAAATTTCAGTTAGAGGTGAGAAAAAAATAAAGATAATTAGTTGATTTTTTTCAATTCAAGCTCATGAACCCCCTGAAATCTTTCCACAGACCTCCAAGGGTTAAAAATCCCTGGCGTAGTATAGGTGAACTATCACTACTGAGCCTTGTCCAAGTTGCAGATTTTTTTTTTTTAATTAGAGAAGTGGTGAGTTTACAGAAAAACCATGCATACAATATAGGGTTCCAGTATACCATCCTATTATTAACACATTGCTTTGGTGTGTTATATTTCCTACAATTGATAAAAGCATATATTTATAATTGAACTGTTAACCTTAGTCCATGATTTAACATGGGGTTCACTGCTTGTGTTGTGCAGTTCCATGAATTTTTAAAAATGTTTTATTCTAGTAACATGTATACAACCTAAAATTTCCCCTTTTAACTACATTCAAATACATAATTTGTTATATATGTGATGTTAAATACATTCATAGTGTTGTGCTACCACCAATTTCCATCATCACAAGTAAAAACTACATTTTAAGCCTTAACTTCTTATTCCCCACCCTCAAACTGTCCTAGAATAACCCACATTCTAGATTCTGACACTATAAGTGTTTATTACAGTTATTTCTTATCAGTGAGATCATACAATACATGTCCTTTTGTGCCTAGCTTATTCCACTCAACATGATGTCTTCAAGGTTCATCTATGTATCAGAACTTCATTCCTTTTTACAGTTGAAAAATATTCTATTTTGTGTATATACCACATTTTGTTTATCCATTTATCAGTTGATGGACACTTGGGTTGTTTCCACCTTATGGCAAATATGAATAGTACCACTATGAATATTGGTGTGCAAATACATATTAGAATCCCTGCTTTTAATTCTTTTGGTCATGTATTAGTCAGCCAAAGGGGTGCTGATGCAAAATACCAGAACTCTGTTGGGTTTTACAAAGGGTATTTATTTGGGGTAGAAGCTTAGTTACCAGGCCATAAACCATAAGGTTACTTCCCTCACCAAAGTCTATTGCCATGTGTTGGAGCAAGATAGCTGCCGACATCTGCCAAGAGTTTAGGCTTCCTGGGTTCCTCTCTTCCTGGGGCTTGCTTCTCTCTGGGTTCAGCTGTCCTGCTCTCTCCACAAGGCCAGCTGTAGACTACCAGGCAAACTGGCTCTTTCTCTCTCCCCGGGGCTCGATTCTGTCCAGGCTCAGCTACTCTGCTCCACTGTGTGCTTACTTCCTGGGCTCCAGCTCAAAACTCTAAACTTCCTTCTCTGCAGTGTAGTTTCTCTGTGAGTGCCTGCCCACCAAGGGGGTGGGGATTCAATGTCCTACTGACATGGCCCAATCTAGTAAAAGTGAAAGTTCTGAATCCAATATAATCTAATATGATCAGAGGAAAAGACCAATTCACAAACATAATCTAATATCTGTTTTTGGAATTCATAAATAAAATCAAACTGTTACAGTTATATACCTAGAAGTTAGATTAACACGTCATATGGTAAGTCTATTCTTAAGTTTCTGAGGAACTGCCATGCTGTCTTCCATAGTGGTTGCACCATTGTACGTTATCACCATAAACCATCAATAAATGAGCGTTCCTATTTCTCTGCATCCTCTCCAACACTTGTAATTTTCTGTTTTTTTAATACCAGCCATTTTAGTGGGTATGAAATGCTACCTCACTGTGGTGTTTATCTGCATTTTTTTCACGCCTAATGATGAACATCTTTTCAAGTGATTTCTGGGCATTTGTTTATCTTCTTTGGAGAAATGCCTATTCCATTCTTTTGCCCATTTTTTAATTGGGTTGTGTAGCAGTTTGATATTATTGATGAATTCCAAAAAGAAATACTGGATTATGTTTGTAAACTGGTCTTTTCTTCTATGTATTATAGTGTATTGGATTCAGAGGTTTTACTTCTACTTGATTAAATAATGATTAGGGCTTTGATTGGGCCATGTCAGTAGGACATTGAGTGCCCACCCCTTGGTGGCTGGGGACTCACAGAAAAACACCACAGAGAAGTGAAGTGGGAGTCTTGAGCTGGAGCCCCAGGAATTAAGCACACAGAGGAGCTTGGTCATGAGGAAAGAGAGAAGGCCCTGGGAAGAGAAACAAGTCATTCACCTAATAGTTTACAGCTGGCCTTGTGGAGACACCTGAGCAGCTGAGCCTGGAGAGTGGTAAGTCCCAGGAAGAGAGGAACCCAGGAAGCCTGAACCCTGGCAGATGTTGGCAGCCATCATGCTCCAACAGGTGGCAATAGACTTTGGTGAAGGAAGTGACTTATGCTTTAGGGCCTGGTAACTGTAAGCTTCTATCCCAAATAAATACGCTTTATAAAAACCAACTGGTTTCTGGTATTTTGCATCAGCACCCCTTTGGCTGACTAATACAGGTTGTTTGTCTTCTTGTTGATTTAAAAGATTATTTTGTATATACTGTACATTAAACCCTTGCTGGATATGTGGTTTCCAAATATTTTCTCCTATTGTGTAGGTTCTTATTTTACATTCATGATAAAGTCCTTTGATGCAAAAAAGCTTATAATTTTTATGAGGTCCTATATATTTTTTTCTTTTGTTGTTTACAGTTTGTATATAAAGTATAAGAAACCATTCTTTAACAAAAGGTACTGAAGGTGCTTCTCTATGTTTATTCCTAAGAGTTTTATAGTTCTGGCTCTTATATTTCGGTATTTGGTCAGTTTTGAATTGATTTTTGTATATGTTGTGAGGTAGAGGTCCAATTTCAATCTTTTGCAGAGATCCAGTTTTCCCAGCACCATTTGTTGGAGAGATTATACTTTCCCAAAAGAGTGGTCTTTGCCCCCTTGTCAAAAATAAGTTGGCCATAAATATGAACTTTGGATTTGATCCCATTGGACTATTTGTCTGTCCTTGTGCCAGTCTCATGCTATTTTTTTTTTTCTTTTTCTTTTTTTTTTTTTTATTATGGGTAAAAATCAAAATTCTCACAATACATACAAACATTTGTAAAATGATATATAAATATATATGCATATATGTGTATTTGCTTACAAAAATGTTATTTATATATATATATATATATACATATATTTTAAGAGGTGCTTAGATTACCTAAAATATTACACGGAACCCACTGGGATTCCCATGGTGCCCACCTCCCACACCTCCCACCACATCCCACACAAACATTTTGATTGTTGTGCTTTGTAAGAAGTTTTTTTTTTTTTGAGGCATCAGGGCTTGAACCCAGGACCTTGTACATGGGAAGCAGGCACTCAACCAGCTGTGCCACACCTGCCCCATTTAAAAAGTTTTAAAATCTGGAAATGTGAGTCCTCCAACTTCATTCTTCTTTCCCTCCCACCCACTCATGATAGCTCCTTCGTCTGTCTGCTAATTGTCTGTTTGCTGTGTCTGCTTATTATATCTGCTCATTGTGTCCACTTGTCTTCTTTAGGAGGCACCAGGAACCGAACCTGGGACTTCCCTTATGGGAGGTAGGTGTCCAACTGCTTGAGCCATATCTGCTCCCTGCTTGTTGTGTCTGCTCATTGTGTCAACTCTTCCGCTTGGACAACATCTGCTCTCTGTTCATTGTGTCAGCTAGTTGTATCTTCTTGTCTTCTTTAGGAGGCACTGGGAACCAAACCTGGGGCCTACCATATGAGAGGCAGTTGCCCAACTGCTTGAGCCATATTTGCTCCCTTATTCTTTTTCAAGATGGCTTTGGCTATTTAGGGCCCGGTATTAATCTGTCAAAGGGGTGCCTATGCAAAGTATGAGAAATCTGTTGGTTTTTATAAAGGGCATTTATTTGGGATAAAAGCTTATAGTCTCAAGGCGGTGGGAAGTCCAACTCAAGGTACCATAAGAGATATTTTCTCACCCAAGTCAGCTGCCACGTTTTGAAGCAAGATGGCGGGGGATCTCCACTGGGTTTCAGCCTTCCCCTCTGGGCCTCCTATATCAGTGCTCTCTTCCCAAGGTCAGCTGTAAGCTATCAGGCAAATGGTCCATCTCTCTCCAGGTCTTTAGCTATTTGAGCCTTCTCCTTTGTGTCACATGGCAGGATAAAAAATGACAAAATTCTCTCCTCTGTGTGTTCTCTTGAGTGAGTGTCCATTTATATCAGCCCACCTAGGTGGCAGGGACTCAGCCTGAGTCACACCTTACTGAAGTGGTCGAATCAAAGCCCTAATCTTAACAAGTAATTTAATCAACGGTCCCTCAACTCAATCCAATATAATCAAAGGGTATCACATTCAGAAGAATAGATTAGTTTATAAACATAATCTTTCTCTTTTTGGGATTCACAAAAATAATCTCAAACTGTCACAGGCCCCTTACTGTTCATATAATTTTTTTTTTTTTTTTTTTTTTTTTTTTTTTT